>JAKSZT010053830.1:20155372-20288619 GCA_026826555.1 Tolypeutes matacus | reverse complement strand
GAAATTCTCAGAGCCTCACTTTCCTTCTCCGTAAAATGGGAATTGAAGCACTTGCCTTGATTAATTCAGAGTTGTTTTAAGAGCTCAATGAGCAAATATGCATAAAAATAGTTTGTATATTTGTTACTATGAAAGTACCTAATAAGTGTGTCAAAGTAACCAGTCTTCTTGTATTTGGATTTGAATTTTCTAAAGATATCTTGTATATTGAGCAGATTGAAAGACAGAGCAAAACCCCAAAGAGCCTGGAATTTTCTCACTAACAGAAGAACCTACACAATAATGTAATGATGAGTCAGTTCACACAAGGCTGGTGAGTTCATTTGCATCAGTAACTAAATTCCAATTTCTTCAACCCTCATATTCTATAGATTAAAAAAATACAATGTTTTATAAACTGTGCTCCTTGCTTATTTTGTAACTGAAAGTCACATTTCCAAGATGTTGAATGAGAACTAAACTTTTAACAGTTGACTATCCTGTGTAATATCTTGAGAAGTATTTTGTTCCTTATCCATAAACAAAACAAGGGATAGATTTTTGTATTAGTTAGCCAAAAGGGTGCTGATGCAAAATACCATAAATCTGTTGGCTTTTATAAAGGGTATTTATTTGGGGTAGAAGCTTACAGTTACCAGACCATAAAGCGTAAATTACTTCCCTCACCAAAGTCTATTGCCACATGTTGGAGCAAGATGGCTGCCAATGTCTGTGAGAGTTCAGGCTTCCTGGGTTCCTCTCTTCCCAGGCCTTGCTTTTCTCTGGGCTCAGCTCCTCTCCTATTTCCACAAGGCCAGCTGTAGACAGACTATCAGGTGCATGGCTTGTTTCTCTTCCTGGGGCCTTTTCTTTATCCTCATGACCAAGCTCCTCTGTGTGCTTCCTTCCTGGGGCTCCAGCTCAAAAATTCCAAACTCCCTTCTCTGTGGTGCAGTTTCTCTGTGAGTCCCCGCCCACCAAAGGGACAGGAATGCGACATCTTACTGACGTGACCCAATCAACGCCTTAATCATTATTTAATCAAGTAAAATTGAAACCTCTGAATCCAATACATTCTAATATGCCTAGAGGAAAAGACCAGTTTACAAACATCCAATATTGCTTTTTGGAATTCATCAATAAACTCAAATTGCTACAATCCTGAATCATTTTAAACTTAAATAAAATAGCTGAGCAAGGAAGCAGAAGAACCATAGCGATTGAGACAGCATAGTAGGGATATTGGATTAAACAAATACATAATTATATTGAGGATAAGAGAAGGCAGAGAGGATTTTTTGCTATGGAAAAAGTTTAAAAATATGGAAAGGGGGTTGGAGAACCCTGATGTGTTGAGTTGAAATTGATGATATTATTGTGAACTCAATTTATATAGTTAGATATAGACATAGACTGTGTGTGTGTGTATGTGTGTGTGTGTGTCCTACCTCTGTTCATGAGAGGGCTTAGAAGCAATGACATCCTGGTAGCAATAAGTGCACTGATGTCCAAATATTCTTCTCTAAAAGGAGCCAGGCTTCCTTAGTGAAATGGCTGGTTCCAGGGTCAGGACAGGGAAAATAGATGGTGAGCTTGGAACATACTGTTGCACCAGAAAGTAAGGAAGTACCCAAAACTTAATGGGACCATGTCAAAAAGAACTCAAGAACTAGCTTGAAGGAACCCCCTTGGCTAAATCTCAGTCAATTTGAGCATCAAAAACTTTTGATAGTAATGGAATGCAACCCATTGAATTAAATTGGAAGTCATTGGTCTATCTGATAGAAATTGAGAGAAAAAGAGAGAGGGGGGAGGGAAGGAGGAAGAGAGAGAGAAAGGAAGGAGGGAGGGAGGGAGGGAGGGAGGGAGGAAAGCTTATCTTTACTGTAGAATGCCAACTCTAAAAGGAATGATGGAAATTAAAAAATCATTGTTTGGCAGCTATTATAATGATGATAATTCGGGTGGGAATCATCAATGGATGCTATAGTGGATTGATGGTGCCCCCCACCAAAAGTTATTGTGGGAGTCAAGGGCTGGGACTTCCTCTCCTTAAATGAAATACAGCCCAAAGCATGTAGCTGCAGGTGTAAACTGGACACTCAGTTAAAAAGTAGTAAGCCTCCCCAAGGAAAGAATGTACAAGGGGTACTGCAAACTTTAATTTTCTCAAGGCTGTATACTCTCTTCCCAGCCATAACATCACCAAACAACTCTTGCAGAAATTCTTTTCTCATACTCTATGGAATGTCTTTGTTCTGAGACCCTTATATTGCCCCTCCTTTTCCTGTATCTTTGCACAGTGCTATCTTCATTCTTTGCTGTGCCACCATTGAAGAGTGTCTCTGTTCGTGAGTCCTAATAAAGCTCGTGTCTAACCATTTGCCTGGTGCATTCTTTGGTCTCATGGCTGCCCCAACTCGATTGGAATAGATATCCCCAGAATCTGTGAATCTGACATTATTAGGAAAAAGATTCTTTACAAATATAATTAAATTAATAATTCCAAGATGATAAAATTATTAATTATCCAGGTGGACCCTAAATGCAATAACAGGTGTGATTAAGCAAGAAAGCACTGGAAAGATTTGAGACACAGAGGAGAAAGTGGCCATGGAAGATGAAGGCAGAGATTGGAGTTAAGCAGCTACCAGCTAAAGAACACGTACGTGGCTTCAGTAGCAAATCGCCATGGACCACATGGCTTAAAGCAACAGAAAGTTATTCTTTCACGGTTCTGGAAGCTAGAGGTCAGAAATCAAGGAGTTGTCAGAGCAGTGCTCTCTCTGAAGGCTCTAGGGAAGAATCCTTCCTTGCACCTTCCTATCTTCTTGTGGCTTCTGGTAATCCTTGTCTTTCCTTAGCTCGTAGTTGCACCACTCCAGTCTCTGCTTCAGCCTCACATGGCCTTCTTCCCTCTGTGTTTTCTTTGGGTCTTTTTTCTCTTATACAAAAGACACCAATCAAAGCATTTGAGGTCCACCCCAATGCACTGACTTATCTTAACAGATTTCATCTGCATATGTCCTATTTCCAAATAGGGTCACATTTATGGGTACGGGTGATTAGGGCTTGAATACATCTTTTTGGAGGGCACAATTCAGTCCACTACAGTCTACCCTCTAGTCCCCGAAAATTCGTGTCCTTCCCATGTGCAAAATACATTCAACCCATTCCAACATCCCCAAACGTCTTAACCCATTCCAGCATCAACCATAGCCCCAAATCTCATGTAAATATTATCACCTCAAAAAGTCCCAAATCTCATCATCTAAATCTGGTATGGGTGAGACTCTGGGACAAAATTCCTGTCCATCTGCACAACTTTAAAACTAGAGAACAAACTGTCTGTTTCCAAAATACAACAGTGGGACAGGCGTAGGATAGAAATTCCCATTCTGAATGGGAAAAAATGGAAGGAATAAAGGAGGCATTTTTCCTAAGCAAGCTCAAAACTCAACAGGTAGAATTCCATTAGGTTTCAAGGCCTCAGAATAATCCCCTGTGGCTCTATGATCTACTCCTCTGAGGCCTGAGGAGGAAGCCTGAGAAGGTGGTCCCATTCCCTAGGGCTGAGGAGGCAGCAGCATGCCCACAAGCCTCTGAGTCACCCTCAGAGTCATATTCCTTTCATTTCATTCTGTCTCTGACCCTTTGGGCCATGCTGGCAGAAGTTCTGCTAGTATAAAATTCTTGGGATGTGGATGTGGCTCAAGCGGTTGAGCTCCCACCTACCACATGAGAGGTCCCGGGTTCAGTTCCTGGTGCTTCCTAAAGAAGGCAAGCTGGCATGGTGAGCTGGAGTGGCAAGCTGGTGCAACAAAGAGACACAAGGAGGAAAACACAATGAGAGACACAACAAAGCAGGGAGCAGAGGTGACTCTAAGCAATTGGGTGCCTCCCTCCCACCTAGGAAGTCCCGGGTTCAGTTCCAGTGCCTCCTAAAAGAAGGCGAGCTCACAATGAACAGCTACAGCAAGCGCAAAACAATGAGGGAGGGGGAATAAATACATAAATCTTAAAAAAAAAAAATTCTTATAAAGCTTGTTGGTGTCCTGTGCAATCCACAGAAGTTTACACTATTAGATGATAGGGCTCTCCACATATCTTTCCTGGATAATTCCCTCTCTATTCCTGGCTTCTGATGAGATGGTCGATTGGTTCTCTAGTCACAGGCCTAATCTCTTCAACCAAAGGTTGTCCAGCTATACCCTTGGCATCCTCTCCAGACACACTTTAGCATCTTTTTCAATATGCATGGACTGAGAATTTTCCAAATCATCAAGTTCTGGTTTCTTTGTGCTTAACCACTTCTTCCTCAATTTATTTCTTTCTGCTCACATTTTATTATAAGAGGCAAGGAAATACCAGGCTGCTTCAACACTTTTTCTTGGATATCTCCTCAGCTAAATATACAAATTCATCATTTACAATTCTTTCCACTCAAGAGCAGAAATCAATTCAGCAACTTTATAACAAGAATCACGTTCTCTCCAGTTTCCAATAACATGTTCCTCATTTCCACCTGAGTGCTCACTCGATGCACCTTAACCTCTATTTTCACCAAAAGTCTCTTCATGGCAAGAGAGGCTTGTCCTATCACGCATCTCAAAGTTCTTCCAGTCTCTGCCCATTACTCTATTCCAAAGTCACTTCCACAGCTCTAGAGATTTGTCACAGCAGCACCCTACTTCCGAGTGCTGCCATAACAAATTTCCCCAAACTGCAAACAACGGAAAGGTACTCTCACAATACTGGGAGAGAGAGGTCTGAAATCAAGGTGTTAGCAGGGCCATGCTCCCTCTGAAGGCACTAGGGAAGATTCCTTCCTTGCCTCTTCCTAGCCTCTGCTGGTTGCCCTCAACCCTTGGCCTTCCGTGGGTTATGGCTGCCTTGCTCCATCTCTGCCTCTGCCTTCACATGCTCTTCCTCCCTGTGTGTCTCTTCTGTTGCCCTCAGTATAAATCTCCCTTATAAAGACAGCCATCATTGGATTTAAGGCCCCCTTTAATCTGCTATGACCTCATCTTTGCTTGATTACATCTGCACAAACCCTATCCTCCAAATAAGCCCACATGCATAGGCATAGCTTGAGCATATGTTTTGGGGGAACACAATTCAACTCAGTACAGGATTCTCCCCTAGAGCCTTCAGAGGAATGGGAACTGCCAACACCTGATTGCTAACATTATCCATTGTTTCACCATTCCGAGATAACCACTGTTAACATTCTCATGTATTTCCCACTATGTATGTACGTATGTGTGTGTGTGTATATATATATGATTATTGCACACAAAAAAATTGGGATCATTCACTGTAAAAATCCTTAGTTAACATATCAGCATTTATCACACAAGTTAAATATGCCAATTATTCAAATTTGGGGGAAAAACTCTCCCTAAATTCACTACTTGAGAAATTTTCTTAAATTACTTCTTTGATTATTTTCTTTCTCCCTTCTTCTTTCTTTCTGAAACCCTTATTACTTAATTGCTTGATCTCCTGGATAGTTCTATATTTTCTCATCATTTCCAACTCTCTTCTACTTATTGAGCGAATTTTCCGCAAATTTATCTTTTAACTCCAATAGAACTTTTAGCAATGATGGAAATATTCTATATCTATTCTGTCTAACACTTTAGCCACTAGCCACATGTGGATTTTGATCGTTTGAAATGTGCCTAGTGCAAATGAAGAACTACATTTTTAATTTTGTTTTAAGTAACTTAACTTTAAATATATTGGCCAGTGGCGACCCCACTGGACAGCATAAATATTTGTTTTCTGTCATCAAGTTTTTAATTTCTAAGAGCTCCTTTTAGTTTTTTTTGTTTTTTTTTTTTTCTCTAAATTTTTCATTTTTATAGTCTGGGTTCTTGTTTCATGCAGGAAATAGCTTCTTTTAACTTTCTGAGGATATAATCATAGCTGTTGCTTTTAAGTCTTGCATAGTTTCTCTTTCCTCCAAGATGCTTCTTTTGTTTGTGCTTGTTTGTTTTGGTCTCTATCTTCTATATAACAAGATTTCATCAGATGTCTGATAATTCTTAATGGTATGCTCAAAATTAAAAGTGGGAAATTTAAAAACTTATTAGAAAGTCTGAGCTTGTTTCACTATAGGGTGATAGTGGGGGGAAATTTGATGACAGTATTTTATTTTATGATGGCATATTCTCCCAGGGAAGACTCTTCCAATCTCCCACCTAAAAGATAAGGGTCTAACTGCTGCATTCTGGAGGACAAGTTGGGGCAGAGGATTGGAGGCTGATCTCTTAATCCCCCTCAATGAAAATAAACTTTCAGACTTCTGACAGTGCTATGGGGGGCAGGCACCTAGCAGCAAAGCCTGGCAGCAAGGTCTAGGGCTTCAGTTTTTCTCAGTCAGCTTTTACCTGGTCCTCTTTATATTAGCTTCCCTCTCTCTTTACCTTCTGTCTTAAGTTTGCACTGTAGAATCCTCAAAGGGCCCAGGAACTGTGCCCTTAGTAGATTTTGTTGTGTAAATATGGTTGGTTCTCAACTTATCCCGGTGACCTTGGGATTTTGTTTTTTCAGGTCTCTTAAATTAGTTACCACTGATTCAACTGATTTTCAGCCTTTAAAATTTAGTTGCTATTGTTTCCTCTTCTATTCTAATTCTTGTGGATTTAGGTCTTAAATCATAACACTTCCTATTTTGATAAAGTTCATGAGGGAGGAAAATTAAACGCACATGTTCCATCCATCATCGCAACCTAGAAGTTAAAGAAAAAACAACTACATCTTGTTCTGTCAGGTCCAGTTCCTTTGTGAATCTTTCTTCGGACCCCTCTGCCTTTAACAGAATTAATCCTGTCTTTTACTGCGTTCTGAGATTTTGTTGCATGTCTTTTAGTGTGGTACACAAATTGGATCCTAATTTATTTATGTAAGCTTTTCTCCCCAGAGAAAATATAAATGGCAGGGCCAAGTTTTATTGTAATTTTGTCAACCACACTTATCATAATACATAATAAGCACCCAATAAATATTGGCTAAATGCAAGAATTTATAATTAGGTTTCAAAAGGGGCAGAGGTGAACCTTTACAAAAATTGAACTTATTCAGATACATTTTCTTCTGACTAAAATATTCTAATTTCTCTTTAACAATTCCTGCCTTCCCAGACTAAAACTGAAAACCTGTCAGTTCTTTACAGCACAGAAGCCTAACACATTAATTTTTTATTGATCGCCCTCTAGTGGTATTTCAAGAAATTAACTTACTGTACTCACTGTGGGATGTCACCAAAGAGAGGTATTCAGGGCTGCTGCATTTAAAATGCCAATGAAACGCATCTCTGTATTTTATTAATTTTCCCAGATGAACAAATATGAATTTTGTAGTCATAGAAAAACTATATTTTTCAAAATAATCTGATGAGTTTTAATACAATATAAGGAGATTAGGAAGTTGAATTAAAATAAAAACATAATTATATGATTTCAAAATATGATCTATATTTAATATTTGCTTTGCCTTTATTATTTCTCAATCTGTCCTCAGGTGAATTATAATAAACCCAAAATAAATTATTTACAATCATTTATAATTCAAATGGTAAATAAATAGCTGAAGTTCTTTATCACAGAAAATCACATTATTTTATATACTAAAAACTCAAATTGAATTTCTTCTATCAATTTTGAAGTAAACCTGAAATCATTAACATGCTGGTTTAAGCATGCAACATTGGAAGAAAGAAAACACTGGAGCAATTTCCCATTCTTATTCTCCTTCTCCTCTTCCTATTGTATTTAAAAATGTGGAGATATTTGGTGACCTCAGTGGAGAAGTGTCAGTGGACTGTGGGGTTGGAATCCAAATTAGGGTAGGTTATATACTATGGTGATAGTGTGGTAAAAGAAAATTCTAAGAAGTTGTTAAATAAAAATTAAACGGCCACCTGCATTGGGAGTTGCCAGGAGTGGTCCTCTTGTCGAGACAGGGCAGGGACTTTGCTAAAGATAAAAATTGTCCAAGGATGGGATTTTCTAAGAGAATAGAGCAGTCCTGGCAAAGCTGCAGCTTTTGCATCAGTAAGTGATTAGTTGGTCTTGGTCCAGTAGAGATAGGCTATTAAATTTGGACAAATATTCTATGCTAACCAATATATAATCAGTTTTCTACTTTGTAAGACCCTCCTATATAATGACAAACTTAAGTGTCAACCAGTTATTATCACTTGGAAATCTCTTAATTGCCTTTATAAGCTGCTACAATCTGATCACCATCTTGAGATTCTCACTCCAACTTCCCCAGTTTAAGATCCTCCTGCTTTAGCAGTTTTCTTCAATAAACTGTTTTGATTATACTGGTGACTTGCTTTCTTTTAACAGGGTTAGGCTCTGAGGGTGAGAAAAGAAATGGTGCAACAGTTGTATGGGGTTCTGAGGTTGAAGGAGGTGTTTTTTGTTTGTTTGTTTGGTTGGTTTTGGTTATTATTCTTTTTTATCCATTCTATCAGTCTGTGTCTTTTGATTGCGGAGTTCAAGTCATTAACATTCAATATTATTACTGTAAAGACATTGCTTACTTCATCCATTTTGTCCTTTGGCTTTTTGTTGTCATATCTTACTATTTTCTGTCTTTTTACCCTTTAATTTACCCATCCTAAAAATATTCCTTTCTATACTCTTCTTCAAGGCTCTCACCCTTGTTTTTTCCTTTCAGGCTACAGCATTCCCTTTAGTATCTCTTAAAATTCTGGTTTTTGGTAACATATTCTATCAGTTTTTGTTTGTCTGTGGAGATTTTGAACTTACCCTCATTTCTGAAGGACAGCTTTGCCAGATACAGAATTCTTAGTTGGCAGTTTCTCTCTTTCAGTACCTTAAAGACATCATACCATTTTTTTCTCTCCTTCGTGGTTTCTGATGAAAGGTTGGCACTTAAACTTACTGAGGTTCCCTGGTATGTGATGCTTTGCTTTTCTCTTGTTGCTTTCAGAATCCTCTCTTTATCTCTGATATTTGTCATTCTAAATAGTAGATGTCTCAGGGTAGGTCTACTCAGATTTATTCTGTTTGGGGTGTGTTGTCCTTCTTGGATATTGGTATTTATGCCTTTCATAAGAGTTGGAAAATTTTCAGTCATTATTTCCTCAAATACTCTTTCTGCCCCTTTTCCATTCTCCTTCTGGGACACTGATAATGCATATGTTTGTGCATTTTGCATTATCATTCAGTTCTTTGAGACCCTGTTCCCCTCTTTCTGTTCTCTTCTCTTTCTGTTCTCCTGTCTTTTTCAGTTCAGATGTTCTGTCTTCAAAATTACTAATTCTGTCTTTGAGCAATTCAAATCTGCTCTTATGTGCCTCTAATGTATTTTTAATCTCATCTCATAAGGTCTGTTACTTTTCTTTGCAGGCTTTGAAATTGTTCTTTATGCTCACCCTGTGTCTTCTTAATATTTTTTATCTCTTTAGACATATTTTCTTTCAATTATTTAAATTGATTTAGGAGAGTGGTATGATTATCATTGATTAATTGTCTTAAATCCTATATCTCTTCAGGATATTTGGTTTGTTCTTTGGCTGGACCATCTCTTCCTATTTCCTAATATGGCTTGTAATTTTTTGCTGATGTCTAGGCAATCCGAATATGTTGGTGAATTGACTTTGATGGTCAATTTCTTTCTCTTGCCTATTGTGTTTTTTTTTTTTGTTTTTTTTTCCCACAGCTCTTCTTTGATATTTGGTTCAACTTATTCTAAGTCTTTAAAATTGCCCAGCTTAAGTTATCAAAATCTTACCAGGGACTCACTAATGGGGTGCAGATTTTCTCCCAGGGGTTAGAGTACAAAGAGAACCAAAAGCAGTTTTTGTCCATGCAATTTCCAGTCCCACTAGCAGATGGCACTCATCAGTGAACCTTTCCACAGATGTGTTTCTTTCAATCTCCGTTTTCCTGTGTTTTGGTCTGGCCAGAGCTGAGGTTCAAAGTGGGCTCTGCTGGCTGAATTCACTGAAGAAAAGCCCCCCAGACTCCCCCTCCCTTTTCCCTTGTAACAGCTGACAGGGAGGAAGATGTCTGTTCCCCTCTCAGTTTGCTGCAGTGAGCCAGGGGTTTTACCCCAGCTTAATATCTTGTGGGTGGACGAGGGGAGCCCTTCCCGGTAGCCATGGGGGTTGTCAACTCGTATTTGTTGTTTTGGGTTCTTCGTCTGTCTTCCCTCATCCTCCTGGGAGTTGTGTCGCACTGTCCTGGTCTGCTGACCCCCAAAGCAGGACCCTTGTCAGCTTTTGCCTCTTTCTCCATTGTTTGGGTTTTTGTGAGACAGTTGAACACTGCCTGTCTAATCTGATGCCATCTTCCCACAATTCCCTTGTTTGGCCTTTTAAATTGGAAATATTTTAGTTGGGCCCATTTAAATACCAAAGGGAAAGATCTATTTGCAAGGAAAAGATTGAAGATACAGAAAAGAGGGTGGATAACACAAAATTCAAGATTTCTGAGAAGGCAGGAGAGGATGTGAATTCAGAGAACATATGGTAGTATTCATCTTAGAAACTGAAGGAGGAAAAGAGGGATGGATGGATGGAGCAGGGCCAGGACAAGGCTGAGGCAAGTGAGGCAGTCACTGCAGGCACAAAATTTAAGGAATCACACTCAAAAAACCCTCAGTAAAGAAGATAAACACTATTTTAATTCACTATTTTAATAAATCAATATTAGTGCAAAAAATTGATGATGAACCAAATATGAAAATTTTAAATCAAGGCATAATCAGATATGGGTAGGTAGATTTGGTGATGGAAAGTGAAAAGGCTTCTTTAGAAGATTTCTACTTTCTTTGTGAAGCTGGAAGTGAGTTCCAATGAGAGTAAGTGGGGAAGGAGATTGGAGATTGGAGATTGGAGGTGAGACTGGAGAAGGTTTGCAGTAGAAGTTGTGGAGAGTGAGGAGGCAAGATGAGGAGAGGAACATGATAGGGTTGCCAGGTGAAGCCCGTGGAAGGCACCAGCAAAATGGGGATTTCTCCCTCATTGTTGTGAGAGGTAACAGCAGAGTCAACATTTTAGAACATTTAGGTCTCCTGCATGCTGACATCACAAAACCAAAGAAACATACCAGACACTTGAACATTCCAGGCACATTCCCAACTCACATGTTGCTTGCTCTGTCTGGAATTCTCTCCCTCCAGATAGTCTCACTGTTTGCTCCCTCCCCTCTTTCAGGTCTTTGCACATAAAGAGCAGAAGTAAATTGGACAGGAACATACATTTAAAGAAATAATGAAGAAAAATTTCCCCCAACTAAAGAAAAATGAAAGACCTAAGATTGAAATGAGTCCCAGAAAACCAAACAGGAACATAAAAAAGGAAAATCGCCACCTAGCTCCATTATAGTGAAATTTGTCAAAGATAAGGAGAACATTTGCAAAGTTCACAGAGAGAAAGAGATCATCTATAAAGGAGCAAGAATCAGATTGACATCAGAATTTCCAAAGCAACACTGGATACAAGAAAATAGAGTAAAATTTTAAAGTATTGAAGGAAAAGACCTTGGAACCTGCAGAACCCATTGTACTAAATGAAGAAGCTATACATGTATTTTCTGTAAGATCAGCATTAGTGCCATCACTACTGACATATTAGTAAGTGTTGTAGTTTCCTAGGCTGTCTAAAGAAGATACCATGAAATGCATTGGCTAAAACAATGGGAATTTATTAGCTTACAGCTTGAGGCCATGAAAATGTCTACATCAAGGTGCCATCAAAGTGATGCTTTCTTCCTGAAGGCTGGCTGCCGGCGATCCTTGGCTCCTCTGCCACATGACAAGGCACATGGCAGCATCTGCTGGTCTCTCCCTTCTCTTCTGGATTCTGTTGAATTTCAGCTTCTGGCTTTTCCCTCTGCCTTTTTTTTCTCTCTCTGTCAAAATTTCATTTATCTTATAAAGGGCTCCAGTAGGAGGATTTAGACCCATCCTGAATGAGGTGGGACACACCTTAGTTGAAATAACCTCATCAAATGGGTCTACACCCACAGGAATGGATTAAATTTAAGTACGTTTTTATGGGGTACATACAGCTTCAAACCACCACACTAAGGTTCCTGGCCAATACAATAAGAAAAGAAAAAGATATAGGAGGCATGAAGGTAGTAAGGGTAGAACTACAACTATGATTATTTGCTGATAATATAATCACCCAACTTTTTAAAAAAAGAATAAAAATCTATTGAAACTAATAAGAAAGGTTAGGGATTATAAAAATCAGTAGTATTTCTCCCACTACAATAACCAGCCAAGAATCTAATAAAAATAATATACACAGTATATTATAAAATAATTATTATTTAAAATAATATATTATTATTATATTATAATTAATTAATTATAAAATAATATAATTATTAGTATATAAAATAATATACTATTCATAATGGTAACAAAAATTGTAACGTATCTAGGAATTAACTTAGCCATGAATGCACAAAGCCTCTATGGAAAAAACTATAAAATTTTGTTAAAGACATGTAAAAGATTATCTGAATAAAGTTATACTTTTCACTAGGATGACAATGATATATTGGTGTTCCTCAAATTAATCTATTGAATTCAACCTTAATCAAAAATGTTATTGAATTTTTTGAGGACCAATATTTAAAGACAACTTTGTTCTAAAATTTATGGGAGAGACCAAATATTCACAAATAGCTAAGCCAATCTTGAAAGAGAAGAAATAAAGAGGAACTTAATAAAAACTGTGGAATGGGTATAAAAACATTAACCACAGACCAATAGAACAGAGCAGAGTGCTCAGTTACCAAGCTCAACACACACAGCTAAACATACAACATGTAGCACCACGCAGCAATGGGGGAAGGACCAAGATACAAATGGCATTCTATTCTGCAAAGGTCACATAGTACAGCCTAGAGTGATTTATAAACTCTAGGTTCAATAAGGCACAGATGTGTCACTGGCAACAAACCAAGCCAGGGACATTGTAGCTAAAAGAAAGTCAGGTATATTTTTCCACTGGGATCAATCAGAGAATAACCAATTCTAAAACCTTTCTTTTAGGCTTGTTCCATACCTGAAACATCTGGGGAAGCTTTCCCTTTTAGCTGTCCAACTATGGCACATATTTTCTTAGGCAGAAGGCACCTGCAAAATGGAGTTTCTCCCTCAGTGTTGTGAGAAATAACAGCAGAATTAACATTTTAGAACATTTAGGTCTCTTGCAGGCTGACGTCACAAAGCCAAAGAAACATACCAGACACTGTGATGTTTCTTGAACATTCCAGGCACATTCCCAACTCAGGGACTTTTCACGTTGTTTGCTCTGTCTGAAATTCTCTTCCTCCAGATATTCTCACTGTTTGCTCCCTCCCCTCCTTCAGGTCTTTACCCAAGTGGCACATCATCAGAGAGAACTTCCATGACCACCCTATTTAAAATTGCAAGTTCCCTCCACATATGAGCACCCCATTTCTCTTCCCTGCTTTATTTTTCTTCATAGCACGTGTGATGGTTAGGCTAATGTGTCAACTCGGCCAGGTAATTGTGCCCAGTTGTTTGGTCCAGCAAGCACTGGGCTAATTGTAATACAAGGACATTTATGGACTCTAGTCACCAGTGAGTTTACTGCATAGATAGCCATCTACATCTACATCAATCAGGGAGATTGCCGTCAGCAATTAGTGACACTGTATCCAATCAGTTCACTGCCTTAAAAGGGAAAGTGATTTCAGCAGAGGGAATTTCCCAGTTCATCTTTGGACAGCCAACATCTCCCAGAAACTCATCAAGGACCTTCATTGGACTTTCATCAGAGCCCCTGGTTTGCAACCTGCCTGCGGAACCTGGATTTGTGCATCCCCACGGTGACATGAGAGAACCCTTATAAAATCTCATATTATTGGCAGATATCTCCTGTTGATTCTGTTTCCCTAGAGGACCCTGACTAATACAGCACTTATCACCATCTGACATACTATAAACATTTTACTTATTCCTTTTGTTTATTATTTGTATTCCACTTGTTGAATGTAAACTCCACTAGTGCGAATAGTTTTTGTTTTGTTCACTGTTCTATACCTGGCACATGAAGCACTCAGTCAACATTGGTTGAGTGAATGAATGGATGGTTATGGTATTTTTGCATTCCCATAGATACAGGCAATAGTCCTAAGGCATACACCCATCATTTTCAGTGAAGATTAACTTGATACTGAATCTTCTTTGCCTAAGAGTAGTACACATACCAAACCATAAATTTCAGGTGGAACAGTTTTTAAGTAATGCTCACTAAAGTGCTTGCCATGTGATCCTGGTATTGTTTGCTAGATCATTTTTACTTCTTTAAGAGAGAAAATTATATCTTCCAGGGGAGAGAGAGATGAGATGCTTAATTTCTCTGCAGTCATGTGCCAGGACTCAGTCTTTTGATCTGAAGAGAAAGTGAATAAATCTTGGAAAATGTTATAAGTTTCAGTAGTTTTGCCTCAGATATCTTTATAATTTCTAAGCCTATAAACTTTGGTTTATAAACAGAAATAAATCTGTGTTTATGAGGGAAAATACACAGTTCACCTAGGAAGACAGGTGATATCAAAAGTGGGAAGTCTGTGGTAGATTTCCAGTTATTTCCCCTTCTCTATTAGGCAATTATGTCCTCACCCATTGCCATGTGACTTGAAGTAATTATGTATTACTTAACTACTTTTACAATAATGCCAAATAACAAACCACCCCAGTGGCTTACAACAAAAAGCATTTAATTTTTTTCCCTCAACAATCTGTGAGTCAGCTGGGGGGTGGCTCTACTTCAAGCTGTGGATTTTCAGGGCTTGTTTACAAAAGTCTTTATTGAATCCTGATGAATATAGATTCTAGGTTGACAGGTTTTTTTTTTGTTGTTGTCTTTTGTTCTGCACTTTAAAGTTGTCATTTAATTTTCTTTTGGCTTGCATAGTTTCTAAAGAGAAGTCTGTAGATTTCTTATTATTCCTCTGTATATAATGTGCCTTTTTCTCTGGCTGCTCTTTCAATTTCCTCTTTATCACTGATTTTCAGCAATGTGATCATGTTCCCTGGTTAGTTTTCTTGGCTAGTTTTCTTTCCTGCTTGGCTTCTTTGAACTTCTTGGATCTGTGGTCAATAGTTTTCACCAAATTGGAACCTTTTGTCCATTGTTTTTTCAAAATTTTTGTCCACCTCCCCACCCTGCTCTCTGGGATTGCAATTACACATACACTAGGCCCCTTTATATTGTCCTATAGATCATTGAGGGTATTTTTGTTTTGTTTTTGGTAGCTTTTCTTCTCTTTGTGTGTCATTTTGGGCTGTTTCTATTGCTACATCTTTGAATTCCTTAATCTTTTTTCAGCAGTGTCTAATGAGTTATCGCTTCCATCCAGAGAAATTTTTATTTCAGATATTATATATTTTGCACCTCCAGAAATTCTATTCGGTTCATTTTTTTCCTTCTTCTTCATTTTTTAAATCTTTTCAGTTTCTCTCCTGTCATATTTTCCTCTAAGTCTTGAGCATATTGAAGGCATTTATAATAGGTGTTAAAGACCTTATCTGTTAATTCCATCTTTTTGTCATTTCTAGGTATGTTTTTATTAACTGTATGACACATGACCCTTGGCGTATCTATTAACTTTTTTTTTTTAAGGAGGTACCAAGGAATGAACCTAGAACCTTGTACATGGGAAGCAGGCGCTCAACCACTCGAGCTATATCCACTCCCCAACTTTTAATTAGATACCTACATTTTGAATTTAAGGTTGTTGAATTCTGGATTTTACTGTAGTCTTTTAGAATATTAGACTTTGTTTTAGCAGTCTGTTAGGTTACTTGCTGAGTAGTTTGGTCCTTTCAGGGCTTGTTTTTAAGCTCGTAAAGGGTGGGTCTAAGATGGTTTTTCCTCTAGGCTCTAGAGTCTATGTCTAGTTTATCCTACTACTAAAGTGTGACACTTCTGGGATTTCTACTGCATGCTGACAAAGTCTCTCTACTCAGATGGGCTAGAACTCAAATGATTCCTGGTCCTGTGTGAGCTCTGAGAATTGTATGGCTTACCACTCCCAGAAATTGTTCTTTGTTGGCTTCCGGAGTTTCACATGACATATGCACCAATTTTTAT
Source organism: Tolypeutes matacus (assembly GCA_026826555.1). Classification (NCBI taxonomy): domain Eukaryota; kingdom Metazoa; phylum Chordata; class Mammalia; order Cingulata; family Chlamyphoridae; genus Tolypeutes; species Tolypeutes matacus. The sequence goes on along the minus strand of JAKSZT010053830.1, from coordinate 20,272,514 downwards.
TAAGCTAAAGAGTCAAGGGTATTTCTATACAGATTTCTGAAGCTCTTTCTCCATGTTATTGCCTTCTCTCCAGAAATCTGCCCCATATATTCTAGCAAATTTGACTTCTGGAATGTCCCAAACTACAATCTCTGCCTTCTCAACTCAGTGAGATCCTAGGTCTCTAAGCTCCCCTTCCCTGCACTCTGGGACTGCCTTCAAGCAGAAAGCCAGGGTGATCTTGGGCTCATCATGTTTCTCTTCTCTCAGGGAAAACTGTTAATACCGAGGAAAATGCGGGTTCTTTGCTTCCTGATGCCTATAAAGACCAATTCATGAGACACCGAGGTTTTAAAGAAAGAGTTTATTTGTGCAAGCAAAGGAGGTCAGTACACTTTAGAGTGCCCCAAAACTGCCTCCCTGATATGCAGAAATTCTAATATTTTATACTATCAGGATGCTAATGAGTAACTAGGGTGGAGATGACACAGATTCTTTCAGTAATAAACCTTAAGGAGCTGAACAGGATGGCGATGGGTACCTAACCCCGGTAAGTCACCAAGTTACAATCATCAGAGCTCAAGGCATTTGGGAGGGAGAAGGGGATACCAAAACAGATCAGTTACAAGGTTTTTCATATGGATATCAAACAGAGGAAGGTGCCGTGGTTACTCTTTCAATAGAAATGTTCATATACAAAAGTAAGATGTCTGAAATAAAACAGCAGGTACAAGTGGCCACATAGAGTAAAATGCGCCTAGAATAATCATCACAATGGTAGGTTTCTAGTTGGAAATGGTCATATACAAAGTGTGAAGTCTGTGTAGCCAGTTTCAGTAATTTCAGATATTAACTTTTTTGGTTGTTTTTAAAAAATCTATATAATATTTCAGCAACAATTATTTGTTAATTCTTAACCCTCCGTTATACTGTCTAGACCTGGCTGTAGTCCAATATCTGAAGAGTCACTGTATATATTTTGTTCAGTTTTCAAATAGTTAATTCCGGGACACTAGGTCCCGACCCGCGTCCCCTTTTTGTCCAGAAACAGAAATCTTAAACGCCTTGTGGAAAATGCAAATTGTTTTATAAATGCTATTTGTTATGGCGAAGAATCACCTCTCTTTATAGCACTCCTCGTTTTTCTTCTCAGGAAATGCTGATGGCCTCTTTCGCCCTGGAGATACCTTCCAGTGGCTGGAGTCCAGGCCCTCGGGGAACCTCCACAGCGCCAGGAAACGCCCGCCACCACCACAGCGCTCAGAAGCCCTTTCTCTCCCGCGCGCGCGCGCGCGCCGTCCCGCGCCCTCCCGCTCGGGGCTGATGCGCACGCCTTCCGCGCACCGGGCTCACTGCGCCTGCGCGGCGTGTGGACGCCACGCGCTCCCGGAAGTGGGAGGTGTTCGCTCCAGTTTGTGTGGCGGCCGCCGCGGGAACGCGAGCGGGGTGAGTTTACCGCGGAGGAAGGTGAGGCTTTCGGGCTTGGCCAGTTGAGTGTGAGCGAGCGCGCGGCACCAATTCCTGTCTTCTTTCGTGACACCGGCATGGGAGACCAAAAGATAAAACAGCCCGGCGGCAAGGCCGTGGCTCCCGCACAGCAAGAGTCGCCGGGGCGGGAGTGCGGGGAGGAGCCTCGGCACCCGCATCCTGAGGTGAGGAGTCCGCCCGCGCCCGGCCGTCGGCGTCCCGCCACCAGACGCCCGCTGCGCCCCGCAGTGCTGGCTTGCACCCCTTTTCCCGGGGTGTTAGCTGGAGGTGCAGCCAGCGCGCCTTTCGACCCCAGCCGCCTTCCCTGTCCCGGGTTTCAGGGGCCTGTGCTCGGGGTGGTTGTCAGTGAGCCTTCTGAGGTCCGCATTACTGCCTGGAGGAGAGCAGATAGTCAAGACGGACGTGAACTGTGTTTTCCTAAGTTCTGGCTGGGACTTCTGCCCTAAACATTCTGAGCTCTCTCTTGCTAGTGTCATTCTGCCTGGCTCCTTATCGCCAATTGGTAGCTTAAGTTTTGAAAAATTGCACTATACCCTAGGTATGTCTCTTAAGAATATTTTAATTTACCAAACAACAACAAAAACCCAAAACAGCCAGCCCACCTCTTCACACAGCCTCAACAGAATGTGACCGTGCCTATTTACTGAAGCTTCGTCTCTGATTTTTATCCCCATTTACTCCTATCTCAAATAGACATAGTATATGACTGATTTTCTTAATGATGTTGATATCTCATTGGAAGATCCTAGTTACAGTGGCAAAAGTGTAAAATGGCCTTAGGACTTATTTATTCCTCTTTCTTAACGGATATTATTGTTGACTGGGCATTGTTAACAATCGAATACCAATATATACATATTTTTTATATTAATGAACAAATGTTGAGCGCCTCATATAGTGGGTACTTGCAAGAGGCTTCCTAGTTTTTGCTCCTTCCATCAACGGGCAATTCCCCATAAGCAGGTGGAATGATCCTTTAAAAACACGTATCTGTATGACCGCATTACTGCCGACCTTAGTGTTAAGTTTGTGGCCCTGGAGGATCTGGCTCCGACCTCCATGGCTACCTGCATCTCACACGGTTCTTCTCCTTTGTTCCCAGTGCCCCTGGCTTCCTTGTGTTCCTTTACTGTAGACTCCTTGTTAACGTTTTTTTTTTTTTGTATATTCCCTTTGTCCTGAGTGCTCTTCATCTGGGTCTTTGCATAGTTTTCATTCTCCTTCTTAAGAACTTACTTTCAAAGGGGACTTTCATGTCTTCCTTCTCTAGAGAACCACTCTTCCACCCTCCCTTCCTCCTTCGGTCTGAGATACCGTCAATAACATCATTAGATGGGTGAGTTTTATAATTTTTAAAGGGTTGGTTATTTTTTAATAAGAGAAATGTGGTTGAATATATTTTGTTATATTTGAAAATATTGAAACTTTGAGATACAGCAACTTAAGGCCTGGATCCATTTTCCATATTTGGTTTTAGTGACAGTCATAGTTGGAAAAAAATGGCATGCAGATATGTAGACCCCAAGGGAAAAATTGGGGCATTGTTCCATGCTCTTAATAAATAATGATACAATTTTTTTTTTCAATCTCAGTTAAGCACGAGTTTTTTGTTGGAATTCAGCTAGTAAATTTCCATTATCTCTAATGTCAGTTATTTATGTAAACTAATGAAAGGGAAATTTTTTGTTTTTAACACTCAGGTTCAAAATTCATCAGAACTCTTCTGTTCCTAAGTTTTTTTCAGGGTGCAAATGCAGTGGTTTGTTTTTGTTTTTATTTTAGGTAATGCACAGTTTGGGGCAACAAAATAATGGAAACGTCTGTTTTTAAAATGGTCACTGCAGAGAACATTTCTTTTGATAAGCGCTTACTGTCCAACTTATTATTAAAACATTTTCTTTCATCTTGATACACCAGATTGTGTTCATTTAAAAAAAAAAAAAGTAAAACTTCTAAAGTTCAAGCTATCAGTCTTCTCAACACAAAAGAGGACAGCAGTTTTGGAATTCCTGTCTTTTTGTAAAAGAAACTATGTAATTCATCTTGAAGTTCAACAACACTTTTAAGTACTTGGCCACAGGATAGTCAGCAAACCTCTGTTAAAAAGGATTTTTATGGTCTATTTTCATAATGTAAAGAGCCTCCTATTTGAGATAAATAATCCATACATCCACTCGCTTAAGTGGACACATGTAAATTGCAGAATGTTACAGTACCATGAAGAAGAATATTCCTCTTCATGTTGTGGAATCTGTCCCCACTTTCCTCATTATATGACCAGTACTATGTGTGACATGTGATAGATGGAAATGGAGACTGGGGAGGAAGCCAGTGTCAGTCTGTGTATTATCAATTTAGTAAACTAATATTGTGTTTTTGTAGATTAAAAATGCGTGTAGGGTTTTTAATATCTCCTTTCTGCTCTTTAATGGATTGACTCGAGCATCCTTTGGAAATCATTATTGTGTAGACCTCTGAAGTTTGGGAGGAGACACCAATCAGTGAGAACTGGGACCTTGGCAGTGCCAGGGAGAATTTCATTGAAGGAAGAGGAAGTAGAGACTTTAAATACATCAAAAGAAAGGGAAGGAGCATGACAAGCAAAGAGAACAGTATAGTATCTTCATAGAAGTCATGATTTACATCATATTTAGAAGAGGCCTAAGGGTTACTCTTGGGTAATTTTTGTAGCTCTCGTTTTAGGTAAGAATTGACCAAATGAATCAGGGAGGATTAAGCTAAAGAGAAAATCTGCTTAACTTATCTGAGATACCTGTTTTTTGGTAGACAAGCTTGTTAATTAATTTTGGCTTAAATTTTAACCTGACTGAAAATAAAACTTAAAATTCAATACAAGTTTAAAGATAACGGATACATTATCTTGATTAAATTCTAATGATATGGTAGGTAGCCAGGTATGTATTGTTAATTTAATATTTTATTCAAAGCTGATGATTTTGAATAATTTTATTCAAAGCTAATAATTTTTACAACATTCAATGTTGTAATGTTTTAAAAATATTTGTTGAACATGGACCCTCAATATGTTTATTCCTCAACTTACGGGCAGTTCAGATGGGAGTGAGTAATTCTTGAGTACCCTAGTACAGTACCTACTCCATAGTACAGTTCCAGTAAAAGAGTGTTTAGAGTGAGAAATAGTCCCTGATCCATCAGGATGAGTTCTAAGTCAGGGATTATGGCCTGTCCATAGTTATCCCTCCTCAGTCTGTAATTAAAGTTAATATAGGACAGTGTGGTAAATTATGGCTAAGTTAACAAGCCTTAACATGGGTGAATAGTAAGTATCGATGTATTTTTAAAAATCCTGGGAATTTAGCTAATATTTATAACATTGTATGGGAAAAATAACTTACAAATGAATCTTTGAAACTTAACATATTAGTAATTTGGTACCACCTGTGGTGTGATTAGAATTGGGTCATGCTTTAACACAGATTTTGATTTAAGAAAAAAGGTTTATAAAATAGTAACTCCATGCTTTTCCTGAATACTACCTGGTATATTCATAACTTTTAGAAAATGTGAGTTTTGAAACTAAGTACAATTTCTTTTTTGCTTTGGGTACTAGGAAGTTTAGAACAATATTTGCAGTCCATTTTATGATAGGCCTCTTTGTGTGCAAATCTTACGTGTAGGGTTTCTTTTCCTATTTCCTTTTACCTTCATTCTGCCTCTTTCAGATATTTAGGTATAATTCATTTGTTTGTCTTTGTATTGGGCAATTTTTGTTAACTTCGTGAAATGAAGGTTAAAAAATGCCTGAATTGTAAATGCGTAATGTTCTAAAAGTTCATTTAAAAAATGGTTCATTGGTAAACTTTATAATATTGTTTGTGAAAAAGTCTGTTCGGTAGCCTGTTTTAGTAATTGCTGTGAGTATGGTATTAGGAGCCAACATAATGTCATTTATTCCTTATAATAATGCTGCCCAAATACTACTTACCATTACCAAATACCATTTGAGACAGTTATTATGTATTATTATGTTTTATAGATAAAGAAACAGAAGATCAGAGGTTAATAAGTAACAAGGTCACGCTGCTAGTAAATGATCATCTTGGGATCTGTTCTGAGGTGGTTCTGACTCAAAGACCACCTCTTTTTACTTAGCTTCATTGCCTTTGAGGAACCTCATGACCCAGAATAGAGCAGGGTAGATTGTATTCGAAGCACATCTTTTTCCTGCAATGACCACTTTTTATCTAACATGTAGCAGGAAGAGGCCTCAGCGGTGTAAACCTTTAAATCTAAGATGTTTGTATTAATTATAAACTATATCCTTCTTCTTTTTTTTTTTTTTTTTTTTTTTTTTTTTTTTTTAGAGAAAGCAACAATGTAGATTTGATGGCCAAGAAACAAAAGGAACTAAGTTTATTAGCGCCAATGCAGGTGATTTCAGTGACCCAGTTTACAAAGAGATTGCTATTACGAATGGTTGTATTAATAGAATGAGTAAGGAAGAACTCCAAGCTAAACTTTCAGAATTCAAGCTTGAAACCAGGTAATTAAAAACAACTTTTTAAAATTATAAAAGTTCATGCTCATCTGAGAAAATTTTGAAAACACTGAAAATTAAAAAATCATTTGTAATCCTACCATAAAGAGATATCCATTATTAACACTCAAATAACACTGTAATTTACATTCTTATACCTGAATATTTGTGTGCAACTCTGATTATTTCTGTCAGTCTATTAGATGATAGAAATAGGATTGCTGAGTCAAAGTCTGTGAAATCTTAAAGCTTCACCAGCAATGTGAAGGAGTATTTATCGCATCATACCAAATGTACTTTTAAGTAGACTTTATTTTTAGAGCAGTTTTAGGTTTATAGGAAAATTATGCAGAAAGTAGAATTCCCATATACCTGCCCCCTCAGTTTCCCCTACTGTTAGTATCTTGCAGTAGTAGGGTACATTTTTTATAATTGATGAACCGATATTGATATAATTATTTTTAACTTAAGTCCATAGTTTACATTAGGGTTCACTCTTTGCATATACACTTTTACGAGTTTTGACAAATGTGTGATGTCATATATCCACCATTACTGTATCATACAAAATAGTTTTGTTGCCCTAAAAATGCCCTGTGCACCACCCATTCATCCCTCTCCCGCTCCCCCAGAACCCCTGGTAACCACTGACTTTTTTTTCCACTGTCTTTATAGTTTTGCCTTTTCCAGAATGTGATGTAGTTGGAATCATACCCTATGTAGTCTTTTCAGACTGGCTTCTTTCATTTAGCAGGATGCCTTTAACATTCCTCCATGTCTTTTTGTGGCTTGATAGAGCATTTCTTTTTATCGCTGTAAAATATTCCACTGTATGGATTTATCACAGCTTTTTTGGTCCATTCCCTTATTGATGGACATCTTGGTTGCTTCCAGTTTTGGGCAATTATAAATAAAGCTTCTGTGAACATGTGTGTCCAGGTTCTTGTGTGGAAATAAATTTTCAACTCATTTGAGTAAATACCTAGGACTACAATTGCTGGATCATATGTTAAACCTATATTTAGCTTTGTAAGAAACTGCCGACTGTCTTCCAAAGCAGCTGTACCATTTTGCATTCCCACCAGCATTGAAGGAGAGGTCCTGTTCAGCATTATCACCAGCATTTGGTATTGTCAGAATTTTGCATTTTAGTCATTCTTAAAGGCTTATAGTGGAATCTCATTGTTTTAATTTGCAATTCTCTTATGATATATAATGTTGAGCATCTATTTATGCTTACTTGCCATCTTTATATCTTTGGTGAGGTATCTATTAAGATCTTTTACGCATTTTTTTTTTTTTTAATTTTTTATTGTGGGTAAAAATCAAAATTTTCACAATACATACCAATATTTGTAAAAGGATATATAAATATATATGCATATATGTGCATTTGCTTTCAAAAATGTTATTTATATATATATATATTTTTAAGAGGTGCTTAGATTACCTAAAATATTACACGGAACCTACCGGGATTCCCATGTTCCCCACCTCCCACACCTCCCACCACATCTCATACAAACATCTCCCACAAGTGTGGCCCATCACCCTCAATGGATTTACACATCCTGGGGCCTTGCCATCAACCATAGACCACAGTTCACATCGTAGACCACACTCTCTCCCACACAGTTCTGAATGGTGTGTGCTGATTTAAAATGGCCTATATCCACAATGGCACTCAGAACAACCTCCAAATCCCGAAAAAAACCCTGTATTTCAACTGCACATCCCCTCCCTGCCCCGAAAGTGTCCAGTGGCCACTGGCTCCACCTCACTATTATAATTTCTTCCATTGCTAGAATCACCATATGTGTACAACAGAATACCATCAAGTCCTCTCTAGTCCATAGTTCTTCCCCCAATCCTGAGGGGACTGGGATAGTGATGTCCACTCCACCTCCAAGTGAGAGAGGGCCTATATCCCATGGATATGGTGGGTGGGATGATCCTGCCTGCAGATGCAGGCCCTCTCCATTCCCTGGGATGGCCATTTCCCATCGTTGTCTCCTCTCCAGGTGACTTGGATGAGTCCATTGAGCTGTAAGGTAGGAGTTGCAGCTCCACCGAGATTCCACGCACACCTGGCACATAGGTAGGCCAGAGGCTCCAGTCTCTGGAAGTATACCTAAAAACTCCAGCATCACATATAGGTTTGAATAGAAGGGACTGATGAACCCTGTGCAGGGAGGACTTATTTGAGTCCAATTCTGTCACTCTCAGGAGCACAGATTCCAAAATAGAGCCTACTGATAAGGCGTCAGTCTCTGGGGCTATCCCCCCTGATATAGGACCTGGGTGTCTCCAGAGCTCTCAGGAGCCCCTCTGTGTGGGGTGATATGCACTTTGATGTGCTATGAGCTCCTACTGAGGTGTGTCTTTTACGCAGTTTTAAATTGGGTTGTTTGTTATCTTACTGTTGAGTTTTAAGAGTTCTTTGTATATTTTGCATCCCAGTCCTTTGTCAGAAACATGTTTTTGTATATTTTTTCCCAATCTGTGTCTTGTCTTTTCATTTTCTTAACCAAATGTGTTTTTATTTTATAGTTGTTTTTTTTAAATTGCTCATTGGTTGATAGATAATTATTTTTTCATTTCTTTGCCTATTAATGAGTTTGAATATTTTTCGTTTTTGTTTTCTTTTGGCTATTTGTATTGCTTTGTAAAGTAGGTTTGTTTGAAACCAGGTAATAAAAATCATTCACCTACCAGCAAATATTTTTTTTCTGTTTTAGTTTCTAAAAATATACAGAATGAATATCATACATTGTGTGTTTAATAGTGTATATTGAATGAGAAAACAATGCAGCTTAGCCACCTGTGTTGTGTGCATGTCTTTAATTAGATATTCACATACCTTAAGTTTTTAATTATTTTTTGCAAATCACTTTGACTCAACTTGTACTTTTAGAGATTCATTTCTTGGGGCTTGAGGCAGGAATGACATTTGGACTCCAGAAAAAGTATAGATTTTTGATAGACAGTAATACTGCCAGGCATCAAGAAAAAATTGACTACATGCAATAGATGAAAACTTAATGTTTCAGGGCATCCCTGAATCCTTACTCTCTTATAAGTAGCATTCCTCCATTTTGCTTCAAAGTGGAGCATTACAACTTTTTGAAACAACACAAATACATATTTTTCCTTTCTAGAGTGTCTGCATCATAAATTGTGAAGAATAATTTTACCACATTTCCCCCTGACTCTTTCAGGTACAGAAGATTTTCTGAGAAAAATATTTGTTCTTCCCAGGTGAAAAGATGAGTTGCTTACTCTTGGCTTGCATGGGAGCCAGAGATCTAGAGTATGTTTATACATTTATTCAGCAAATCCATATTGAAATCTAAGCACTGTATTAGGCATTGATGTTATAAAGGTAAATACAGATAGATATTATCCCCACTTCAGAAAGCTCACAGACTTATGAAAACATACAAATAATCATGATACAAAGTGACAAGTACTATTTTGGCCATCTGGCCAAGTACCTTGAGAATACAGAGAAGAGTCTGTGTCAGGAATTCAGGAAGGTGACATTTGAATTGATGGGCTAAACAAAAAAAGAGGGAGGGTATATTCTGGCAAAAAGAACTAAAAAACTTCTCTAATTCTTGATTGTTTATTTTCTGCTGCATGATTGCCTTTTCTTCAATTGTTATACAATGGTAGTTATAGAACAGAAGGTATACCACATATTTAGCAAATGACTTGTAGTATGTTTTGTCTGCAGTATAAGATGTGCCATGGGAGAGAGGGAACATTTGAAGGTGATACTGAAATTATAGGTTAAAGCCATGTTGCAAAGGAACTCTGTGCAAAGTCTGGATTTTACCTTGTAAGAAGAAGGGAGCCACTGAAGATATTTAAGCACGAAGATGGCGTTAGTTAGTACTTAGTTCAGAAGTAAGATAAAGAATAGGAGGAATCTGATGGTGGAAGCATTTGTGGTAGTCTTAAGAACCTAATGGGAACCATAGCAGAATTAAGGAGAACCAGATTCTGAATGTTTTTCTGAGTTGGAATGGGCAGAAATGGTGATTATTTGGATGAGAGGAACAGGGAAAATGTTAAAGTTGACAGTCTTCTAGCCTAGGTAACTGGTTATATGTTGGTGTTGCCATTAACTGCATAGAGAATATGGGAAGAGGATCAGGTTTGCAGGAAACCCTAAAGTAAATATAGTTTCTCCAAAAGAAGAGTGAACTCTTCTAGATTTGGGGAACCTGAGGAAGGGTGAGGCAGGTGTGGGTTTTCTGCCACGTTAATATACCCTGCAACTTCTTTTTTCATATCTGTTTAATAGCCCAGTTATAATTCATATAACCAGTCCATATTTTTCCATATTAAATTAACATTGTAATCAACATCTTTATATAAAATCTTGGCATACAACTCTAATTATTTCTAAAGTCACCCCTTCAATGTTTCTTGAATAAAATAGTAAAATTATAAAAGAGAAAGAAAAATTAAGACAAAGTAATCTGAAGTGATTACATGACACAGAGGCACTAACAAAGCCTTGATATAAAAGGAGATAAGAGTTTTTTCTTCTTAGGTTTTGGTAATTTGGAAAATCTCTTGGAAATAAGCATATTGACATTTTGTCTAAAAGCAATTAGCTGATTGATTATGGTATTTTCATGGATAGGGTTCCTTTTCAGTGCTTCAGTGATAGTTTAGAAAGGGAAACAAAAGGTTAAGAAAAAATTTTTTTCTTAGATTTTTACTATTTTTAAATAGTCACTAATTAGCTAATATGACCAAAATATCTTACAATTTAGATCCTCTTATTTTTACTACCATTTTATTTTTGCACGTTATCATTAGAATTCAACCAAATAACGCTGAAGGAAGTCTAATCACTAGTTGTGGCTTTTAATTAAAAAAAAAAAAATAGGAACTGTTTGAAGAGCAAATCTGCCATTACCAACCATTGATATCTGTTTAGAAGGCCCTTGCTGTTTTGTGGAACATAGTTTTTAAAGAGCCCTGTAATACTGAAATCCCCTAAACTATGTTCTACCCTTGGTAAATTAAGAAACCTCCTTCCAGTTAAGCCACTGAGTATGACAGTGTTCCTCTTGCCACAATTTACTCTACCATATCTTCTAAGTTAGTTTTCCTAGTTAAATAACTAATAGACATTCAACTTTATATGCTAGGCTCATAATGCTTTTGTATTCATATGGATATTTTTGAGTTTGACTTATAAGAGGCCAAAGAAAGGAAAGAAATGGCATAATATGTTCACTTTACTTGAATTTTCATACTTTGAAATTTGTGTTTGGTCGGTAGAATCATTCAGCATTAATTTCAGTTGCTGTCTCATGCATGTCATCCCAATATATAAGGTAGTATGGCTGTGTCAGAAGTTTATGCTGACAAGGCTAATGGTTTGAAGTTATTTGCAAAGAAAAACATTGATGTTGTTTCTCCTATATAGGAAGGCTTTTCTTAAATTTACCACTTAAGATAATCATTCCAGTAAAATGATTAAGCATTTTTTTTTTTTTAATTAGCTCTTTGCTAACTTAGCTTTGAGTCTTCCAATACTTATTTTAATTGACATTTGCTAAATTATGCTGTCAGTGTTCATTCTCCTCTGTAGCAGATAAGAGTTCAGATTATTGGTTGTAAAGTTTACTCAAACGTAAATTTTATTCTTATTTTTCTTCAGAGGAGTAAAGGATGTACTAAAGAAGAGGCTAAAAAACTATTATAAGAAGCAGAAGCTGATGTTGAAAGAGAACAACTGTGCTGACAGTTACTACGACTACATTTGTATTATCGACTTTGAAGCAACGTGTGAAGAGGGTAATCCACCCGAGTTCATACATGAAATAATTGAATTTCCCGTTGTTTTACTCAATACTCATACCTTAGAAATAGTAAGTGAGTTGTTGTATTTTCATTATTTTTAGCAGGAACTCTTCTGGTGTTCGTTAGTTATTTGCTGTTTTACCTAGAATTAGAATTCTGAAATGGGGTTTTTGTTCTTACTATGTACAGTTGTGCTCCTGTAGCTGCTGCCTTGGTAGCCGCTGATTCAGTTAACCACAAGGAAAAAAATGAAAAAAAAAAAAAAAACAGGGAAATTTGGAAAATTCCAGAAAATAAATAGTTCATAAATTTCAAACCACCTGCCAAGCAAGTATAAACTGTAGCATGGTGAAGTCTGCCATTTCAGTTCATGACTCAGCTCTCTTTGTCCCCATACCCACATTCCCGTGTGAAATTTTCCTCCAGCCTACTTCTAGTGTCCTCACTGATAAGGTCACATTTGTTGTAGTGTTACCGTAGTGCCTTTGTTTAAGAAAGTCCTTATTTACTGTAATAATAGCCCCAAAGTGCAAGAGTAGTGGTGCTGCTAGTGCTTCTAAGCCTAAGAGAACTATGAAGTGAAAATAGTAAAAGTTTAATGGAAATTTTAGTTGTTAGTGAAAAAGTAAAAATTCTCAATGTACTTGAAAAAGAAAGTCATGTGGAGATTGCCGGGTTGTATGGCAAGGACCAAACTTCGATTCATGAAGTGATGGAGCATAAAGACAAAATTTGTGCTAGGTTTTCTGTTGCACCTCAGACTGCAGAGGGAACTGCTGCAGGGCATGGTAGGGTGCTGGTTTCACTTCTCTCTCTGGTCTGGGCCATCCAGGGAAGGGCTTAGAACTAACCCCTGTGGGTTTGGGTGCCCTGATGTACTTTGTATCAGCTTGATTAATAGAAAAGCTATAATAAGGTAGTTTCAGAGTTTATACTTTTCCAGTAGCTGAAGTTATGTTTTTTCTGTTAGTTTGCTTAAAATATACATTTGGCTGGTCATCAGAATCTCCTGGAGAGTTAAAAAAAAAAAAACAAATACTTATGCCTGATTCCAGTCCCAGGGTTTCTGATTTAATTGTTCTACTGTGGAGCCTCTGACATCACTGTTTTTAAAGCTTCTCAGTTGGTTTGAATATGTAGTCAGAATGGAGAATGATTGCTATAGACTAATGTGAATTCTAATCTATAAGAATGGTAATTTACAAAAATCACCATTAAACCTACAACAGGCCATCTTTAGAATCTACCCCATTAAGCTTTAGGTGGAATTTATGGGGAATATGACTCATATAACCTTGGCTTCTAAGCCTATGATATGTATGCTTTAGATATTTGTTGTCAATGCATTATTAGTTCAGGAAGTCATAGCAAGAATTTTCCAAAATAATGCTGTTTGCATTAGATCTTGATTTTTCTCCAGCCTCACTGGATTCCCCTTCTCTGTCTCCTATGCTGATTTCTCTTTTTCTTCCAAACTTTCCAATATCAGATGCCCCAGGCCTCAGTTCTAGGCCCTCTTCTCCCGTGATGATCTCATCTAGTTCCATAGCTTGTAGACCTACCCATGCATGCTGATAACTTCCAGGTATTTAATGCCAACCTGGACCTCTGTTCCAAACCTATACAGCTTTCTTGACATCTCTACTTGTACATTTAAACAGACATCTTATACTCAACATGTATGAAACTGAACTTACCCCTAACCTGGTCTATCTTTAGCCTTCCCTAGCTTAGATGATGACAACTCTGTCTTTAAAATTGCTCAGTTCAGAAACCTTGAAGTCATCCTTGAGTCCTCAGTTTCTTTCACATTATACATTCAGACCAATGGTAACTGCTCTTTGGCTTTGCCTTCAAAATATATCCAGAACTCAGCCACTTAACTACATTGTTGTGACTCTGGTCTGAGCCAGGCATTTCTTGTTTGGGATTCCCTACTACTCTTTGTGTTTCTATCCTTGTCTGCCTACAGCCAGTTCTCAACATCGTGCAGAATAATTATTTTAAAATATAAGTCACATCATTTCACGCCTCGCTCAAAACCTTGCAATGGCTCCCCATTTAACTGAGAGTAAAAGCTATATTCCTTATATGATCTGACCTCTTGTTACCTGTCCCCTCTTATCTTACTACTCTTTTCCTCACTTATTATACTTCAGCCATATTGGCCTCTGATGGTTAAAAAGTTCATGTGTCAACTTGGCCAGGTTATGGTGTCCACTTGTTTGGTCAAGCAAGCACTGGCCTGATTGTTGCTGTGAGGATATTTCATGGATTTAAATCATCAGTCAGTTGATTGCATCTATGGCTGATTACATCCACAATCAACTGAGGGAGACTGCCTGCAACAATGAGAGAAGTCTCATCCAATCAGTTGAAGGCCTTAAAAGGAGAAGTGATAATTTCAACAGTCCGAAGGGAGAATATCTTCTACTCCAACCAGCCAGCTTCTCCTGGGAAATTTATCAAAAACCTTCATCGGAATTCCCAGCTTGTGGCCTGCTCTATAGAATTTGGGCTTACCAATCCCTACATTCATGTGAGCTAATTCCTATAAAAAAATCTCACCATACTTACATAATACATCCTGTCAATTCTGTTTTCCTAGAGAAACCTGACTAATTCAGACTCTTTGCTGTTTTTTTTTTTTTTATTTATTTATTTATTCATTTATCCCCCCCTTGCTGCTTGTGCTCGCTGGGTCAGCTAACCACGCCGTGCGGGCGGGCTTGCCTTCACCAGGAGGCCCCAGGAACCGAACCCAGGGCCTCCCATATGGTAAACGGGAGCCCTACTGATTGAGCCACAACCGCTTCCCCTTTGCTGTTTTTTGAAAAATGTTCTCCTCCCTCTCCACCCTACAGGGCTTTAGCACCCTTTCTCTTTTTCCAGACATCTTGCTTGCTAATTTTCTTCCTTAAATCTCATCATCTCAATGAAACATGCTTGATTATCCTATTCAATAATATCTCTTAAACACTCCTATATCCCTAATGTGTCCGATCTCCCTTACCTGCTCTATTTGTCCTTTTTTAAAAATAACCCTTATTGCCTTTCAACTTGCTATGTAATTTACTTAGATGGTTATTAAATATTTGGTCAATGAATGAAGAGTTCTCTGCAGCATCATTCTATTAAGAGCATTAGATAAGGTATAAAATTATTCACGCTATATTTCGTGTTATCTGCTTGTAATGGTAAGGAAAGTTGTGTATGTTTTTTGAAATATTTTCATTTAAAATTTAAAAATTTATTGATACTTAAAAGAATATAGATTTCATTTATCTATAAAATTCAGTTAGGTGGAATGCTTCCTTCTGCAATATGTCTGATAAGTAAAGAGTATCTCACTTTTGATGTCTAAGTGTTCTTTCCTTATTCCATTGTTTTGTTCTTTTACAATTGTGGGTATCCATTTACATTTATCCTGCTTAAAAGATTAGTATAAATAAAGAATTTATTCTTAAATAGTATAAACATTTACTTTTCTTAATATTTTAATCTTCTGCCATAAGGAATATTTTTTGTCTTTTTTTCCTTATCTGCCTAGGATTAACAATTGCTATATATCTTTAGACTTTGAAATTGTCCTTAATTTTTAAGAAATAACTTCATGTTTCTGGTTTAGGTAGGCCATAGTAGACTAGAGGAAAAAGGAAAAAGCACCTAGAGATGTGATGATGATGATTAGAGAAGTTATATTTTTACAGAAAAACCATGCATAAAATACAGACTTCTCATATGCTACACTATTATTCACACCTTGCATTAGTGTGGTACATTTGTTACAATTCATGAAAGGACATTTTTGTAACTATACTATTACAGTCCATCGTTTACAGTAGGGTTTCCTCTTTGTGTTGTACAGTCCCATGTTCTGTTTTTTTTAAATGTTTATTCTTATATATACAACCTAAAGTTTCTCCTTTTAACAACATTCATATAAATAATGCAGCACTGTTAATTGCATTCACAATGTGGGGCTCCCATTGCCACCATTCATTACCAAAACTTTACATCCAGCCCAAATGAAAACTGTAGTTTAAGCATTAACTCCTCATTCCCTTCTCCTGTCCCATCCCCTTGTAATTTATATTCTAGATTCTGACTCTGTGAATTTGCTTGTTCTAATTATTTTACATCAGTGAGGTGGAGGGATCTGATTCTGATAATAACAATATTGACCTTATTTAGCTTACACATTTGTTGTGAGACTGAAATAAGGCAAACATGAAATTTTCTTAAAGGGGTTAAAAATTGCTACAAAATATAGTTGTATTATTGATTCTTAAACTATGTATATCACAGTCAAATTTTGACTGTTCAAAATTCATTCAATGGAATTTTTATATGAAAATATTACCCCAAAATCAATATTTTGCTCCTTAGGAAACGTTTATTCAAATTTTGATTTGAAGGCTTGCTTTCAAACATTTGCTTCATCTTAAAATTTTAAAAACTGAAACAAATAGTTAAAGAATTATTAAAATGAGTACTTTGGGGGTGGGGAATTATCATTTAATTGTTAAAACTCTGAAAATGTCCATTCTTTAAGACCATATAAAATTACAGCCTCCTATGACTGAATTTGTCATTTATCATATGTAATGTGCCTTAACTCTTATAAAATTTTTTAACTTATCTTTCCCTTGTAGGAAGACACATTTCAGCAGTATGTGAGACCAGAAATTAACACACAACTTTCCAATTTCTGCATCAATCTTACTGGAATTACTCAGGTTATAATTCCATATTCTTTTTTCTAGAATTTGAAATTGGGGATTTATTTTATGGATAGTTTTTTTAAAAATTATTATTGTAAACAGTTTAATGTGATCCTTTCCTTGTTTGGTAAGGACCTTTCATATTGTAATATTTTAAAAAATAGAAAAGCACATTTTACTACCTCTATAAAAATTGTTCTTAGCTCTTTCAAGGAATTGTAATGATGAATCTAAAGGTGGTGGTGAGCATTAGTAAAATGTTACCATGCTGACTTGTAGAAAAAATGTTAAAGTATATCTGTTTATATCGTGACTTGTTTTTAGGTCTTTGTGTTCTGATCATTTGATGATTTATTTAGTTCATTCAGTGATTCAACAAATATTTGAGTGTTTACTATAACACTTGCTGAGGTACTGTGCTACGCATAAAGGATGCAAAGACAAGTCAGTCTCTGTCTGTCCTTAGCACACTTACAGTCTAGAAGTCAGGAAGACAGAATAAACCTGTGGTTGCAATATGGTTAGGAAGACTGACAAATCACTGGTTAGTCCAGGTATTATAAAAAGGTTGTCCATATAAGACAGAGGGAATGTAGGACTCCATGTAACTGCCCTGGTTTTTATATATTACTTTTATATCCTCAGGATCAGGTAGACAGAGCTGATAACTTCCCTCAGGTACTAAAAAAAGTAATTGACTGGATGAAATTGAAGGAATTAGGAACAAAGTATAAATATTCCATATTAACAGATGGGTAAGTATTTAGGAAAATTATTATTTTATTTTTATTTTTATTTTTAAAGAAGCTTTAGATTACATAAATATTACATCAAAAACATAGGGGATTCCCATAAACCCCACCCCCCTCCCCCACTTTTCCCCATTAACAACATCTTTCATTAGTGTGGTCCATTTGTACAATTGATGAACACATTGAGTATCTTTTTTTTTTTTTTTTTTTTTTTAATCTGCCTTTTAAGATGAAAGGTGTCCATACTCATTTACTTTTTTAGAGTAACCACAGACGTGTTATTGTTGAAGGGCCTTAGAGTCACCCCATAGGAGACTACTTTTCCTTTCACACTCTGATTCCTACTTAAATTCTGAATCCTATGAATGAAAGGGAGGAGGGAAAGCAGTGCGGGGAAGTCTAATCCAGGACTAGAGAAAGATAAATATTAACATGTAAAAATAGAAGGATTTTCCTAAATCCTTGTTTTTATCATACTTTCTTGCTCAAAAAAAAAGGCCAGACTCTTAATTTCAAGATTCTCTTCTCCAGTCCCACCCTACCCATTTAGCCTAATCCAACTGCCATTATTCTTTTTTACTCTAGTGAGGCTGGCCCATGAATCACCATGGTTTTATCCTTTCTCTGTGTACCTAGGCACACCTTCCTCTCTACTGAAAGGCACTCTTCCTCTACTGTTTCTTTATCGCTATTCAGAGCCCACCTTGTGTTTCATGCCAGACACTACAGCTTATGTTGATCTTTTTTCTCTCTTTCAAGAGAAACATGTTTCATGTTGGCATCTGGCCACATATTCTGATATCTAAACTTTATGTATGTAAGACTTTTTTTGCAAGAAGATTATAGATCCTTTTAAAGACACTTGCTACCTGCTAGTTTACCATAATGCTAATTAGAAGAATATGTTCAGTAAGCATGTGTTAAAATGAAAGGCTAAAGGAAAGATCCCAAAAGATTAAAACAAGGATTATAGGCTTTGTGACAAGGCAACATCTATACTATTAGGCCATTTAAGGTTCAAGTAGAAAGTCCTGAAGACTTCTCTTTCAAATTATGGGCAGATTGTACTCTAAAGATGTAAGTTTGGAAAATATCGATGAACCTCTTTAGGTGAGATGAGAAATGTTAAAACACCATAACACAGTATATGCAATTCTGTAAAAACCTCACACTCTGGATCAGATCCTTCAAAACCTATGCAATTTTATAACCAGAGTACTGACAAAAATAATAATTGATACCTCCAGAAATAACTTGGCCAGGGAGGTACCTCAGGTATAAGCTGCCTCAGAAGATATTAAAAATGTATGGAAGCAATGGATTCGTGGGGGCAGGCACTGCTCCTGCTACCAGTATGGCAGCTGAGTTCAGGGCTTTTTTCTTTCTTGCTGAAGGTATAGTTTCTATTGCCATTTTTCTAACTCCACTTGCCTAGGAAACACCATGTATGAACTAACAAGCTTGGTGTTGTAGAAACGTGCTGTGGCAGAAATTGTATTTTAACTTCTTTTTTTCTTAAAAATGCTCTTTAATGTTTATTTTTGAATTAGTATTTTGGAGAATGAGAGTTAATTTTCTAAGCCTATGATGTTATATGTGAATGTGAGAAAGAAAGTTGACGTGTTAAAAAAAAAACAAGGGGAATGATTAA
Source organism: Tolypeutes matacus (assembly GCA_026826555.1). Taxonomy (NCBI): domain Eukaryota; kingdom Metazoa; phylum Chordata; class Mammalia; order Cingulata; family Chlamyphoridae; genus Tolypeutes; species Tolypeutes matacus. The sequence goes on along the minus strand of JAKSZT010053830.1, from coordinate 20,253,575 downwards.
AAATAATCATTTGTAAGAATAGCCATTTATTTTATTAATTTTTTTCCTGTTTTTCATTTCTAAGTTCTTGGGATATGAGTAAGTTCTTGAATATTCAGTGCCAACTCAGCAGGCTCAGATATCCTCTTTTTGCTAAAAAGTGGATCAACATTCGAAAGTCATATGGAAACTTTTACAAGGTAAAATTTCTGTATTTTATTGATTATACTGCTCTTATCTATAGGTTTATTATATTTTGCATGTACATTGTTAAGATTTTATCAGATGCGTTTCACAACAAAAGGCCATAAATTAGTTGATACTTTTCAAATTAGTTACATTTAAATTAGTTGAGAAAGGTTAGCCATTTTTCCCATTCAACCCATGATGTTTATTTAAATGATTTTCAGTGATGGGGTTTTCAGATTGAGGAATATTTAATATATGGCTTGTTTGGAGCAAATGCTCCCTACTGGCTTTGCTTTTTCTTTTTTTTAAAGGAAACTTTGCTTTAGAATTGGCTTTGTTTTTTATAAAATACATTTTAAAAAACACTTCTAATTTATTTTCTATCAAAGTAATACATGTATGTCGTGTAAATTTTTCACATGAGACTGCAAGGCTTTTATCAGATGGCAGCCTTCCACTACAGTCTCACCAGTACTGATTCCTATTCTCTTGAGGCAAACACTTGCAACTTTTTTTTCCCTCTTTCTTTTAATATTTACCTTCATATTTCTAAATTACATGTTTATATTATTTCTTGAATTTTGCTTTCTGGGCATCTATATTAGTCAGGGTTCTCTTGGGAAAAAGAATCAACAGGAAATACCTGTCAATAATATGAGATTTTGAAAGAGTCTCTCACGCAACCATGGGGATGCACAAGTCCAGGTTCCGCAGGCAGGCTGCAAGCCAGGGGCTCCGATGAAAGTCCAATGAAAGGTCCTTGATGAGTTTCTGGGAGAAGTTGGCTGTCCAAAGACGAGCTGGGAAAATCTCTCTGAATGTTGAAATCACTTCCCCTTTTAAGGCATTCAACTGATTGGATAAAAGCGGCACCCATTGATGATGTAATCTCCCTGATTGATGTAGTTGTAATCAGTCATCCACGCAGTAAACTCACTGGTGATTGAAGTCCATAAATGCTCTTGTATTACAATTAGCCCAGTGCTTGCTGGAACAAACACCTGGACACAATTACCTGGCTGAGATGACACAATAGCCTAACCATCACAGCATCTATTGAGTTTGTGCAATGGAAGATGATTATACATTATTAAGCCACCACACTCCTGCATCACTACCCCTCCCTGTATCTTTCTAATATAGTTACATTGGTAGTCAAATCATTATTCAGTGTTTACATTCTTATTTCTATGGAGAATAGTCACAACATGCCCCCAGATTTACTAATTGACTTGTTTAATTGTTTACACTTCAAAATGTAAAGCACTTTTCAATACTGTTTTTCTTGCCTCCCTGCCTCCCTCTCTCTTTTGTCCTTGGAACCTTTAATTCTGTTCTAATCTGAGACATTTGTTAAAACTGAGAAATACACATACAGAAAAGAGCAGTTTTAGCAGATTGTTCTACCCATTTTAACCTCCTCCTTCCTCCCAGAGCAAACCATAATTCATACTTTCATGGTAATCATTTTCTTGTTTTTCTTTATAGCTTTAATATTTACATGTATGTCCTTATACCAGATAGTTTAGTTTTGCCTGTTTTTGAGCATGATATAATGAAATGAAGAGCCATCATAATGGCTGTATTACTTATTTTGCTTTTTTTCTCAACCTTATGTTTGAGATTCATGCATGTTGTGTATGTGATTCGTTCATTTTATTCCTGTGTAGAATTCCATTGTATTACTATACTACAATTTGTTTAGCCATCCTACTTTGGATGACCATTTGGGCTGTTTCAGTTTTGGGCTTTTATGAACAGTGCTACTATAAACATTCTTGTAATGCTGGTTTCTATGTGCCCTCATTACTCTAGAGTATAAACCTAGGAGTAGAATTGCTGGGTCAGTGTGTATGTGCATCTTTGACATCACAGATAATGCAAAAATCATAGATAATGCAAAAATAAGGGGTTGTACCAACAGGCTCTCTGAATAGTAGTAGCATTTATAAAATTATTATGCATATATGTTAATTATTTCTTTCATAGGCTTAAATATGTATTAAAATGCTGGTTTTGAAGTAAAAGTAAAGAACGGAACTTATCTCTTTGATAGGAAACCTGTGATTGTTTTGTTTTTTCCTCCTTTATAAATATTCAAATCTGTGTTGGATTTGAGAGAAGGTCACATGGATTTCAATTTCCATTGAAACTAGATCATTTCCACCCTTGTTCTCATGATCATTAAATAGGAAAATTCTTACACATGTAAAAAGTTGAAAACTATGGTGACATGTTCATTGCTTTCCTCTGAATGCAGGATATTCTTCTTTCTAGAAATCCACAAATTTCCTAGGGCAGATCAGTAAATCACATCTCTAGCGTACCATCCCACTGTGCCTACAAAGTTCTTTTCTCAAAGTCATATTCTCAGTCTGAACAGATGGTTTAGAGGAAGTGTCCCTCACTTAGTCATTTCCTTCTACAGTTTTTCCAAATAGTTTTCATTAAGACTTGAGACTTGCTATATCTTTCCTTACTATTAAGCCCAAGCAAAAGTTTTAACATTTCAAGATTTCCTTTTGCTACATAATGTTTTCAAAGACTCAGTATCCTTTAAAATCCAAGAATCTTTTTGCTTGAAGTCAAAACATTTTCTTCAGGGTTTTACGGGGCCTTGTTTGACTGGTTTATGTGATGGAAAATGTCTTCCAAATAGGCTAGTTTGTGTAGCTCTTTTTCAAACCACTCAGAAAAATCTAGACTGCTATTTTGCTAATGATTACCTTTTAGCTCAGACACTTTGTTGAGAACTTTTCCTTGCTTAGCCAAAGGAAGCAGGAGGTTTGTGTGTTCTTTGTTGGTTTTCACACAGTTTTTTAAACATGATTGAGTGAACTAGCCTCTGTTTAAGAAAGTAAAACATTTTTTTCAGGCATTATCTAGGACTTTTCATTTTATCTCAAGATTTTGACACCATGTGTCTCTGAAGAAAGCAGTATCTTGTGACACCATCAGGATTTCTTTTTTTCTTCTTTTTTTTTTTTTTTTTTTAAACAAGATTGCTTATTATTGATGGGTCATAAATATATCTTGTCCTCTTTACAGCAGAAAATATTTTAAAATTCACCATTATTTAAAATTTTTACCAATCCTATAGCATTCCATTATTAGTACAATCTCTTAACTCATTCAGCCTGGATAGAAAAGCTGTTATTTTCTATTTCCACATTGTTGCATGTCATCAATATGTTGACTTATCATACAGTTTAAAAATGAAAACTTCACTTTTTCCCATTGCATCTTATCCTAGCATTCTACTCACATCATTTTACTTGCTGAAATAATCAGCACATTTGCTTGTTGTTTTGCTATGATTTGTAGTTAAGTAACTTTTTAATTTTGTTGGTGCAGTGTTTTAGTTGGCTAAAACATGCCAAAAGCAATATACCAGAAATGGGTTGGCTTTTATAATGGGGATTTATGTAGCTTAGACTCTTACAGTTGTGAGGCTGAAAAAAGTGTCCAAATCAAGGCATCAGATGACACTCTCTCCTGTGTTCTGCTCCTGTGGCCTTCTCTCTGCTCCTGTGATTTTCTCTTTCCCAGGTTTTGTTGATTTCTGCTTGTGGCTTCCGGGACTTTCTTTCTCAGCTTCTGGGGCTTTCTCTATCTCTCCAGTCCCTTTCTCTGTATTCATCCCATTTATAAAGGATTCCAGTAAGAGGATTAAGACCCACCCTGGGTCATGCTTTACTGAAGTGATCTAATCAAATGGCCCCAGCTGCAGTAGGTTCACACCCACAGGAATGGACCAGTTTCAAGTACATGTATGAGAACATACAGCCTCAAACTACTACAGGCTATCACTGCATTTTGAAGTTATTTGCCTCAGACAATGCACAGTGGAATAGGACTATTGGATTACCAAAACATGTTGGTGAGAATATGGAGAAATTTGAACCCTCTTACATTGTTGGTGAGAACATAAAATAGTGAAGCATCTTTGGAAAACAGTCGGCAGTTTCTCAACATGTTAAACATAGCGTTGCCATGTGACCTAGCCATTCCACTCCTGGGTGTGTGCCCAGAAGAAGTGAAAAGCTATGGCCACACCAAAAGTTGTACATGAATGTTCATAGCAGCATTATTCATAGTAGCCAACAAATGGAAATTAAAATGTTCATTAACTGATTTCACATAAACAAAATGTGGTATACAGCACTAAAAGGAAATGAAATACTGATACATATTACAATGTAGATGACCCTTGAAAACATTGTTAACTGAAAGAAGCCAGTCCCAAAAAGCCACATATTTTATGATTCCTTTTACATGAAATGTTTAGAACAGGCAGATCTATAGGGACATAAAGTGGATTAGTAGTTGCCAGAGTATAGGAGGGAGGGGAGTTAGAGAGGATATGGGTGTGCAGTTTGTTTTAGGGTGGATGAAAAACTAAAGTTAGATTGCAGTGATGCTTGCATAACTCTGTCCTGTAAGTCTGAAATTATTTAAAATTAAAAATATTTTTAAAAAGTGATTTAGTATTAAGTACAGTAACTTCCTATTGTGCTGTTACCTCTATCCAAAACATTTAAGAACTAAGTACCAAAATACTTTGTCACAATTGCCTAAGAGACCTTTTCCTCTTAAATTTTACCTTCTTTGAATAAACTTGGTTAGCCATTATCCTGCCTATATACTCTAGTAATAGGAAGTTGGGAGTTGCAGATGAGAAGATAAAGCTTTGAGAATTAAAAAAAGATATAAAAGTTATTTTTACAAGCACATTTTCTAGGTGATATTTAGTGGAAGGTCCTGAGCGCATTGCAGTATTACAGCTTAAGATAATTATCTATGTTTAATGGTGCTTTTATATCATTAGCTTTTTTTTGATTCTCCCAGAAACCCAGTGAATTAACAGTTTAATTGTTATTCCCAGATGAAGACTCTGAGCCTCAAAGAAGTATAGGTGACATGGCTATATACATATTACAGACTGTAAAACTTAAATCTTTCTTTTGGGATATTCAGAAAAAGGGACTGCAATTCTGAAAGATGGGTGGGGCCTGTTGGAATTTGGGCGGTGTGTGAGATTTCTGTATTTATCAAAATGGATCAGGTATTTAAATAGTTTGAAAATACCACACAATATCATCTTGCATTCTTAATCTTCATTCCCTTTTCTCATCTAGAAAGGCTGAAAATTTGGGGGTATATCTGAATAAGTGAATAAGTAATATATTACAGAAAAATGCCATGCATAAGAATTAGTTTGTGTTACAAAGGTAGTTTTGCATCTTAGTTGTTGAGTACAACATATTCCATTTAATAAATGGCTTATTAAATTTAAAAAACTGTAAAGTTTTAGATGTCTGAGGATTCCATCTGTTGGTAAAATTCTAAGATTTTTAAAGTTCTGAAAGTTTGAGTTATCTATTTGCTTCATTTTAGTATGAGTATTGTCCTTTGCCTAACTTTATTTCTGCTAATATTTAGTTTCTTATTTTTATCTAACTTGTGGTTTATACTGTAATTTAGTGAATAGTAAAGAATTATTTATTAAGCTGTTTATTTTTCAGGTTCCTAGAGGCCAGACCAAATTGACAATAATGCTTGAAAAACTCGGAATGAATTATGATGGGCGGCCTCACAGTGGTCTTGATGACTCTAAGAATATTGCCCGAATAGCAGTTCGAATGCTTCAGGATGGATGTGAACTCCGAATTAATGAGAAAATGCATGCAGGACAGCTAATGAGTGTGTCCTCATCCATACCAATAGAGGGCACTCCAGCTCCACAAATGCCACATTCTAGAAAATAACAGCATATTTTGTTCATGGACCACTCACTCTAACTGGAGTTGCTGCGAAGAGGTAGCAGGTGTATGTTCATTGAATTAGTCCTGCAGTGCAAAATTCAAGCACCTTAAACATTTCAAGTCTTATTGCAGTTATAGATACAGACGAATATATATATGTGAACAGATTTTGTGTTGAGGGCATATTGAATTCTTTGTCACCAGCACTTTTGATATGAGCAGTATTTGTTACACAGTAACAGTTCCTGCTTAGAATTGAATTTTTTAATTTAAGGTGTCCAGGATGTGTTCTTTTTGGTTTTAAAATGCCAATTTTTATTAGCTGTCCTCTTGAATGTCATTTCTTATTGATGTTAAAATATATAATGTATTTTACTTTAATATCATTAGTTCAAATCATTTCTTAAAATTCAAAAGATTGGAAGGCAGCTTTAGCTATGGGTTTTATCATAGTCCTTTTGATTTTTGAAGTTAATATGTGAAGTTCAGCTGTATGTGGTGAATTTCATAACATTGTTGGTATATGTATTTATCTACATTTCTTTTTAACTCATAATTGGAAGACTTGTGATAAATTATAGGGGTTCTGGTTAAAAATTCAGTTACTGATGAGATTAATGAATAGCCAGAAGAAATATCACAATATCACAAGGGCTGTAGCTTGAACTTTAAAATACATAGATAAATCAGTGGGGTTTGGGGGTTTTTTTTTTTTTTTTTTTTTGGTAGTTCCCCTACTTATGACAGATATTTGTCCCAATTCTTAAATCATAAGAGACCATGCTTTGAAATACACTTAAAATGAAGGGCCACCACTTAATTCTGCATTTGTATTCAACATTATGAATGAGGTTAATAAAGTCCAATAATGCTTTTTACCACATCTTCTGTATTAATTATTAGAAATAAAAGTACTTCTGGCCATCAGTGGAATTGGTCAATAAAATACTTGCTTAGTCTGATTTTACATAGTAAGTGACCACTAAATGTTGAATAGTTCCTTAACTAACTCTTTTTTTTTTAATGCATTTATGGGGTTAATAAGTAAAACTCTTCTTATCTAGAGGCTAAAATTATGTTTTCTCAGAATTAAATTTCCCTCTTTAGCTTTCATGGAATTTCATTGACATTGCTTGCTTTTATTGTCTAATAATAATAACGGTTTTACTTAATTTTAATGATTTATATATTACCATCAAGTGAATTTCATAGAGATTTTCCAACCCTGATCCATAGGAGAATATTAGGAAAGTAGGCATGAGAATTCTCTACACAGTACTATAGGTTTCATACATGGATGAATTTCTCCCTTTGACTAATAGTTTTACTGTCAGCATAATAAAGAATAATATGTGCATAATAACAGAAGGCAAAAGGGAATGTGATATCCTTAGAAAAGCTGGTGTGGATTATATTAAAACAATGAAAATCTAGATGTTTCAGGTTTATACAGTAAACTCTTGGCAGGACAAAAGGGATGTATTGTGAGAATTTTATGAATCCCAAATAGTGCCATGTAATATACTGTAAAACGTTACTGAATGGTTTTAAGAATTTCCTTCAAATCAGGGCAGAGGAGTAGAGAATAGAAAATCAGTGTTGAGAGGTAGATGCCAGGAGGTCAGCTAGGCACATTGCTAAGGTGATTTTTCCACATAGCTTCTCTCCTTACAGTGTGATTCAGATTCATGCCTTGGCAAACTTGTGGTTACCTGCCATTGGTTTCCAGAGTTGCTCATCAGCAGTTGAAACTGCAATTGAGAATTCTGAGAATGGCAAGGCAATAGTGCACTGTCCTCCCCCATTCTGCTCTGTTTGTTTTTTAAAGTCAAGCTGCCGATTTCTTTTGTCTGTTTTTCTTTTTTCAAGTCTAATAAGTTCACTTTGTATTTCTTTTTAAGTCCTTCAACATTATAAGTTCTTAATACTTTGTTGGCTCAACCAAGTATTTTATCTGGTGATGTTTTACTATGCTAACTAATTTTTAATCACTCTGGCTGAGTCTCTGTCCCTCCCCCCCCCCATCATTTCTTCCCCCAAAGTTTCATTTTCCTTCTATGAAATGGACCATTTGGGGACTGTGCTGAGTCCAGTCTGGCCTATTCTGAGGAGGTGCTCTTAAACCTCAGGAGCACTGCTTTCTGCTTTAATTTCATTGTGTTTTGCTGTCTTTAAGGTTTGCAAGGAAAATGCTTAAGACAAATGCCATTCTAGTATTCCAGTCAAGACAATATAAGTAGTATTTTATTCTTATTAACTTTTATAAATAATATAAATAACCCTTTATTTTTTCCTTAATCAGCATGTCAAATTCCTTTTCTTTTTTTCTACTTGCTCTAATATATTGGGTTTCTGCTCTTTTATTTCAAATCCATGGTCTTTAGAACCAACTGAAGTATACATCAGAGTACTATATTTTGTCCTTTTAAAATTTGTTTTGTGTCTTTTGTGCAAGATATTTAAAGCATTTGCTGTGAAAAAAATCTTTTTCTAAAGTATCTTTTTTGCATAAAGATAGACCTATTAAACCTGCCTCCTGAAAACAGGTTTCTGCCTGGATTGAAAAGAAATACAATAGGAGTTCCTAATATGTTACTTATTAAAAGGAAGATGATATCTCTGAAAACTAGTTTAAATGGTCATTTTTCTTAAGACAGAACCAGTTTACTTGTTCTTTAATACATCATCCTAAATGTTACCCCAGAAATGACAATGAAGACAGAATAATTTGGAGAGAGGGAAAGAACCGACAGTAAAATTACTAGAAAGAGGAGGGAGCATGGGTGGTCAAGATAGTAAGGCACGTTGGCCTGGGGTGTAGGTAGGGTTGCCGAAGCAGTATGAGGCTGTGTGTGTACATTGTAGAAGTCTGCTCGGAGGTATTGTGTTTTGAAGGAAGACCTTCAGTTCCTAAGCTGCCATGGAGAAGTCAGAGCTCCTTGAGAACATGGGCTGTGACCTCTTCATCTTTGTAGTGTGTGATAAAATGTTTTACACATAGGTGAGTCTGCTGTTAAATATCTTTATTCCCCTTATACGTAAGAGTTTCCTCTTTCCTCTGCTCCATCAGCCTGTGTTTCAAGTCTGTCCTTCCCCCCAAACCTTCCAAAGCCCATAAACTAGTTTATCTAGAACAGGGGATGGCAAACCCAGGAGCCATATCCTATCAGTTATCTGTTTTTAATATGGCTTGGGAGCTAAGGATGGTTTCTACACTTTTAAAACATTGGGAAAAAGTCAAAAGCTTAATATTTCATGATACATGAAAATTGTATGAAATTCAATTTCAATTCCCATAAGCAAAGTTTGTGGGATACAGCCACCATGCCCACTTACTCACATAGAATCTCTGGCTGTTCTTGTACTACAACAGCTGGGTTGAGTAGTGGCAGCAGAGAACCTCTGGCCAGGAAAGTTGAAAATATTGCTATCTCTTCCTTTACAGACAAAGTTTGCTGACCCCTGATTTAGAGCAACATGTAAGTTCCATCAGTAAATAAGAAATCAACGGTGGTAACATGAGAACCTAGAGCTAAATGTTAAGGTATGATAATTATACCTAATGTTGGGTACATAAGCACTTAAATCCATTGTTTAATTAGAATCCTGTGAGGTAGACATTATCATCTTCATTTTACAGATCGAAAACAGTTGAGGTACGGAGAGGTTAACTTGCCAAAGTATATAAGTAGTGGGAGTTTCAAACTCAAGACAGGCTGCCAAGCCTTTGCTCTTTACCCCAGTGCTATGATGCCTCCCTTCAGAGAGTCCAGCCCATAGTCTCATTTGGTATTTTAGGAACAGATCGCTTGTTCTCTATACTATAAACGACATCTTGCTGCAGTTTAAACTAGACATTTTCAATGTCTTGTTGTAAATGTTATATATCATGAAATTTGATGTTCATTTTTCTAATGGACCTCAAACGTAAAAATACTGTTAATTTTTAAAGTTACAAGCTGTAAAGCTTGTTGGGGGTGAGGATAAATGGGGAAGAAAAAGGATTATTCCCAGTGTTCTTGAGGTGAGTAATGTTGGTCTCATGAGTCTGGATTGAGGCATAGAGGTCAAAGGGCTAACTTAAGCTTGGCTGGTGAGGGGTGGAGGTAAGTGTTCTGGATCCTGTGTCAAAACTTGGGAAAGGGGCTGATTCTGAGACTTTAGGCGCAGTCTGCTCTTGTACTTCTAGATGAGTGTTCTCAAGGAAGCTTTCTGTAGATTTTATTACTAATAAACCATTATGGAGTCGTATAATATGATCAATAAGTTTAGAATTCTAGTCCTTTTTAATTACTTAATTGAGCAAGAAAATAAATTTGGAGAAAGCGTAAGATGTACTACCTGCTAGTACAACATAGTTGGTGATGGTGATGCCTTGAAGATTGGACCTTTCCCTTCAAATATCCATTGTTGCTTGCTGACCCTGTTCCCTTGCACATAAACCTTTCTTCACATTTATTTTTGACAGTGATTCCTCACCTTTTAACACAATGTCCTTTGATTATTGTCCATTCACATCCTGACCCCAGCCTCTGCTTTCATCCTGGCTACTCAGACTATCTTGCTCTCTTCCTATATACTATGGTCATAAAAATCTTGAAATGTGGTTTTGCACATTGATCTTAGAAACCTTCACAATTCTATTTGGATAAAACCCACCTTTCACTTAGCATTTAAGACCCTCCAGAGTCTGTTTTCTAGCTGTCTTCCAACTTTTATAGCATCCATCTGCTCCGGGGCCAGTCCCTTTCTTGTCACCATCTTACCTGGATCACACCTGCACCATCCTGCTTCTGTCCCTATGAAATTAGCCTTCAGTCTTGTTCTGTAGAGTCTGGGTTTTAAGATCCACTTTGATTCTAGCTGCCTTCCCTAGACTCCCTGGCTTTTGGCGGTAACTCCTATTTGTCTCTTGCACGTTGTTATACTCACTGGACCCTTAATTTAGACTAGACAGATTACTATTTTACTCATGTTTTTTCTTTTTCCCCAAGGAGATTATAAATTCTTCAAGTGTAGGTTCCGACATGTTGCATTCCCAGAACCTACCACATAGCAGTTGCTCAGTTAAAAATAAGTTGTGATGGTAAAATATCTTCCATAAGGCCAATACCTTTTTCTGAAATTGCAAAGGGTGGAGAGCTTAAGTCTTGACCACTTCATGCTAAAGGAGCTGCTTCTCGGGCAGAGTTATAGATATGACCTGTTACTTTGCCTGGTTCCTGTACACTGTAAATACAATTTTAAAAGACTGATTGGCAGAACAGCTTAATCACTGCCTGTGCTTGGCTTTACCACTAGATGCCAGGACAAGCAAACATGTTCAGCTTGCTCCGTTTTGTTCAGGCTATATATTGCTGATAGAAAATCTGCTCTCGGCATCTCTGGCCTTGGAGAAGGTCACTGCTTACCATTCCTCTGCCTGGAGCAGTGATTTTCAAACTTTTTTGCTAAAGTACTCCCTAATAGTTAAAAACAACACAACCCACAGCTGAACTCCTTTGCACATTTAAAAACTGTTCATAAGTTTAAATATTGGCAAAGATCATAATTTTCAGCATAATCTAAATTTTGACATTTTAAAACAAAACTTTCATCACTCAAATATATCCAATTGAATTTACATACCATAGAAATTTGATACTATCCATATGAAAAAGATAAATTTTTACATCTTTCATGCACTTCTCCCACAAGATTTTATCCTAATGTAATAGAGCAAAACCCTGTTTTTGGACTCCAAAAATTGAAAATGTGGGGTCATGTTATTGCCCCCCACAAAAGTATTTTCAGCCTGTACTGAAACACAAAAGTAAAGAGGTGAAATTTTTACTGTACAAACTGACCATTCAGTAAACCGACCATGAAGCAGTCATTTTCTCACTCCCACCACCTGCCGCCACTATAGACTATCACAGCGTTCATCTCTCTTGTTTGGGAGTAGGGATCGGGCATGGAGGACAGGGACTAGTTCCATTCTATCTGATTTTCGTATTCTTGGAGTTTGTTATCAAAGGATTTTATTATATATTTTATGGCTGAAAGTCACATTGATCACACTATCATACATCTCTGCAATAAAAATAAGTAACTTAAAACTTTAAAAATTTATTGTGATTTTAAGAATTAAAGTTTTTCCATGTTGAGTTATGAAATTTTGTGTAATTGATCAAAATGTAAATATATTAACATTTTGATACTTATTAAATAAAATGGCGACTTTTTGGAAATCTTTGCAATGAAATTAATTTTTTCAATTAATTTACATATTTTAAATAAATATGGCATTGCTAGAATGAAAGGGGGTTCAGCATCAATTCTATTTTCCTTTCTATTTATGTAAGTACTGAAAAGCAGCTCCTGAATACAGTAAATAGATGGGAATGGAAGGAGCTTTGTTAAAGCAATTTACTCATTACTTTAAACTCCATGCCAAAAACTGCATTGTGATTTACCATCAGAAGTGATTTTTTAATCATTCTTCAGCTGACAACATCGTTAGTTTCTTATTCATTTTGTTGAAAGCAGAGAATTGGTAGTTTCCTGACTTTTAGAAGATTACATTAACTTGGAATTATTCATCAGATTTGGAGGCTAACCCAAAATGTGTCAAATGATTATAAATTGCACCTGTTATTCCTTCACTTAGAGAAACTTTAATCCAGCATATTCAGCAAGGGTTGGGAAAATCAAACTTGCTCCTTTTCAGAACACCTTTTTTTAATACGATATTTTTGATAAAATTAGTCTTATGTGCTTAAAATAGATTTTTATCAAAACCTTGGAGCTAAAAATAAAAACAAAACCAAGGGAAAACAAAACAAAACAAAAAAAACTTGGAGTTGCAGATAGAATCTTTTAATTGTTGCTAAATGTCCACCCTGTCATTATCAAATCAGATAATCATATAAAAATTCAGAAGCTTGTGTTAGAGTTTTGAAGAATATTATAAAAATCATTAAGAAATAAATCACAGAATACCTCTTGTGAAGCTAAAAGCAGCCAAGATTTAAAAGTATGTAGATTTAACACACTTTTCTATAATTTAAAAAATAATATATATCAATTATTTCTCATTTAAATTTTAACAAAAGGCATTTATAGCTAAAAGTATAAATTACTTAGGAAGCAAGTAATTTGATAAAAGGCAAGATATTTCAATAAAGGGATGTGAAAATATTGAAGGTATATAGCTGGTGAAATTAGAAAACACTTTCCTATAAAATGGTATATGTTGACAGAAACTAGTCCGGCAGCTAGTATCTATTTTTCTGTTCATCGGTGTAGGAAATATTAATCATTACATAAGATTAAATAGAGATGTGACTGTATGTAGAATAAATACTTCATGAAAAGATTGTGAAAAGTTGTGTCTGTAGGTTTTATTCAGTGCATTCTAAGTCCTGAAAACAATGCCAAGTTACAATCATCAGCACCATTGAACTATTCTTGTTCTGATTGTTCAAATGTACTTTTCTTTCCAGTCAATGACTAGTTCTAACATTGAGTATTTAAAATAGTTTTTAAAAATTACTTTTGAGGAAAGCTGTTTGTAGTCAGTATTTCCTACAGATGCTTGTTGCTTGGCTGGTGGGATTTCCATCAAGAGTGATAAATTTCTTACTTGGCAAGAATTTGGGGATGGAAGAGGCCAATTTGTTAAATAAAAATGATTACTGCCACTTTACCCCACTTAACCACATACCCAAATTTTGAACATCCTATCAAGTCCCAAAATGCCCAATTCTAAATCCCCTGTAGGAGAAATATGAGACAGGGCAAGTCAACCCTTAAGAGTTAGGCTGTCTTGAGAAAACGTAAAAGGAGGCTTCCTGTTTTGTACCCTGTAGACTTCAGTGCCTTAGGGCAATACAGTCTAGAACAGGTTGGGATGGGTGAGCGCAGCGTTTTTGTCTTACAAAGTGGAAGAACTATGTGGATGCCGGTGGAGTTGTTTCTTTTTCTCTTTTCTGTTCAGTTTGAAGAATGGGTATGCATGAAAAGAGAGAATGTGGAGGAAGATTCCTTTAAAATTGCCCTTGCCCAGGGACCCCTGTGGTTATACATGCCCTATATGAAGACTTCTGATGGAGTGTTGAAACTTTGTCCTTAAACCTTTGTGATCATAAAGTGCTTTTATTAATGATATTATTATATGCTTTTCTGAGTTCACGTTTGATAAAGGTTCTTATTTAGGACTTCCTTAGAAAAGCACTGAGAAAACTGGGTAAATATTTTGTAGAGAGTGTACACCACCTAAGCTACCCCTGCCTCATGAATGTCGTAAAGCCTGTCCATCCACCAGCCGGCACCTGGCCTCTTGAGTTCCCTTTATCTGATGCTGTCAGGAACACCTGGGTTTGCATGAGCCCCACCTCCCTGGAGTGCTACTTCTGTCCTCGGCATGAGCCCCACCTCCCTGGAGTGCTACTTCTGTCTTCGGCCGTGTTGAAATTGCACACACACAAGCAGTGTTAGGAAACAGTTTGCAGCGTCGACAGCTGAGACCATCCTGCGGCCCTCTGAGTGCTTTAGTGATTACACTGCCCTTCTGTTAGCTTGCCTGAAATGTTTAGGGTGGGGAGGGGGGTGTGAGGAGAAAAAAAAAGAATCCTTAAAATAAATAAAATAATGTTTAAAGGGCACTGCAGGGAACAGTGACCACTCTTGAGTGTGCAGGAGAAAATGTGGGAGCTCCAAACCTTATCAGTGATCATTCAGGATATTCAGGAAAGACAGGTAACATGTAAATGAACCTTCAGTCATAAAATTTATGTTAAACTCTACATTCCTTACTACAGGCAACTTCTTTGTGCTCTAAAGTTGGCGATTTGGAGGGAAGAAGGAAGGAGAACTTTTAGAAATTATATGTAGGAAAGTTCCAATTTAGCACAATTTAAAACATTCTTATAAGTGAATTTGGCTTAAGTATATAGATTGATGATGTGCAATAAGACTCTTATGCTGTCTTAGATATCACAGTTCTTTATTCTTGAGAAAGGGTATTATTTCATTTAAAGACCTCCCTCTATCACATTTTTTTATAGCCTTGCTAAGTAAAGTCATTTATTTCCAGGCTGTATTTGAAGGTCATCTCTGAGGAGAAATTTTATTATTCATGTTCAAGGTAGAGGAGAGCAGACTAAGTTAAGCCTTAGGAATTTCTCAGCACAAACAGAAATCTCTGTACAAAGAAGAGGAAGAACTTGGGGACTGCGCAACTGGAATGCCTCATCCAATTGAATGTGTTTCCTTTGGTCCTCTTAATTTACTTTCTTCCTTTAATGCACAAAGTTTTTATTTATCTCCTCTCTGAAAAGCATTCCTAAAATCCACATCTATCGCCCTGAGTTCCAGAAGCTCTACCACCTTACTGGATATTTCATTGGTGTTATCAGCAACTTTAATTTCATACATTAAAAAACATCTTTAATTCCATAAACTAAAAAACAAACATATGGTTATCCCTGTGCCCCATTCCGCAGCCTAGGCTTCTGTCACCCAAGCCCCGTCCCTCACATCTCTTAGAATCACAGTCTCACCAAGCTTGTTATTTCTCCACAGTACTTTCCGTAACTATTCTCTCTTTTTCACTCTCATTGCCACAGCTTTAACCTTTGTCATCCCTTACCTGACATGTTAAAAATATTTCCTGATTTTCTTGTTTGAATACCCCACTATCTTTTACACCATGACCTGAATTATCTTCCTAAAGCATGGGTCAGGAAATTTAGGGAATTCATAAATATGTGAAAGATAAACAACATACTCCTAAATAGTCAATGGGTCAAAGAAGAATCATAAGGGAAATTAGAAAACACTTCAAGATGGATGGAAATGAAAACACACCAAAACGTATAGGATGCAGCAAAAGTGTTCAGAGGGAAATTTATACCTATAAATGTCTAAAGCATGGGTCAGAGCAGTTCATTTCCCTGTTCAGAAAGTCTTTAGTGGCTCACTTGTGGGATCTCCCTGATATGAGACTCCAAAACCTGGGCCCATTTTGCCTTTGTATGTTTTGTCCTTTATCCCCTCCACACATTCTGCTCTCCACTTACACCACAACGCCCTTTCTCCCCTTCTCCATTTCGTGAAGAGTCCTCAACTCTACTTTCCTCTCTTCCTACCTGAAATTACCCATTTCTTCCTTGAACTCTCATAGATTGTTGTTAACCTGTATTAGAACACCTAGTTGAATGTACATCTGACTGGCCCACCATAGTTTCCATTTCTGGAGTACAGATATCTTAGCCATTTCCCACCTTTCTAGCCCCTGGAGCACCTCATGCAATGCCTTGCATGTGGTGGGTACTGAGAAAAGCTTTGTGGAATGTTGATAGAGCAGAACATGCATATCATTCACCCCTGGAGCAAGTTCACTCCAGGCAATATCTCCTCAAACCAGTCATTTCGGTAAACTTGGCAGTAACTGAGCCATGAATTCATGTTCAGCTGAAAAATATGAAGCCAGGAGCAGTTATTGCAGATATTTGAATAAGATAAAAAACTAAGGGTGCAGGCATCAGACCACGGTATTAGATGTTCACAAAGCCAGGACACATGCTGAGTACAAGTTGAGGTCCTCACAGGAGAAAAAGTGAGCTATTTAGCTGATATGTTTTTGTGAGGAGGGAATGTAGAATTATTGTGGGCATGGACTTTGAAGCAAATACTTCTTTGGATTGCCCCTGACCCTAAGAGGTTCTTCTCACTAGTTTTTTTGGTTGTGTTGTTTGTTTGTTTGCCTTTAGAGAAACACACAAAGCAGGATGGGGTGGGCATCTGCTATTTAACCGGTCCTGTCTAAACACTGAAGACCCTCTGAAAGATCGAAAAGCCTGTTTTTCACAATGGAACTGTTTCTTCATCTCAGCTTAGTGCAGTAAAAAATTACCCCACAAAGATGATCAGAATCTGTAGCAAAAGCTGCTGGTTTCTGTTCTTTGAGGATGCTT
Organism: Tolypeutes matacus; assembly: GCA_026826555.1. Taxonomy (NCBI): domain Eukaryota; kingdom Metazoa; phylum Chordata; class Mammalia; order Cingulata; family Chlamyphoridae; genus Tolypeutes; species Tolypeutes matacus. Next base: position 20,236,684 of record JAKSZT010053830.1, on the reverse strand, counting down.
CATTTGTCACACTGCAGGCAGGCTGTGCCTTTCTCCCCTCCCAGGCAGCCAAGATATGGGTCCCCTCTGCATCTAGAAGGAACCGGGGTTTGCTAATGAAGCTGGAGGAGAGTGTTAGGCTTTTCGGAGGCGACAGTGAGCCTGCTTGAATCAGCCCTTTGCTCTGCTGCTCCCAAGTGTCGGGTCACAGGTCTGCGTGCTGCGTGCTCTGTGTTCTCTGCAAGCCTCTGGATTTGCGACTGCTGTAGGCCCTGGAGAGGAAAGGCTTGGCTGTTGTTTCCTTGCAGTCTGCTTTCCATCTCTTCTGTTGGAATAGGTTGTGTTTGACTTTGCTCTTAGGTCTAAGTATGTCTCTTTTTAAATTAATTAATTATTAGTTTGTTTATTTTTAAAAACCTTTAGATTATGCAAATGTTACCTAATAAGTATGTCTCTTGATGCTTCTTGCCTTTGAGTCATGCTTGAGTGTGGAGGAGATGCATAATTCTGATTTTTTTTAAAAGTTTCATTCTGTATCCCCACTCATAACGTGATGCAAAACCATTTCTGATATCCCCTAGACCTCTGTGTCTTCTTAAATCTCCTCCTTAAGACAAAGGATGAATAAATTCTCACTGTGGGCCCAATCAAATATGTAGGTGGTACATTGGGAAACCCGTGTCCCACTGGCCTCCCCCAGCTGCCCAGTTTCAAGCTCTGCTTGTGAGACTCTTTTGTAACTCAATACTTGGAGAGCTGTGGCTGACACCTCATTATCCTGACTGATACAGACCCTACCGTATAGGGGCCATACCTAAAACAAACAGCTCATTGGCAGTAGGGCTTCCTTGAAGTTCAAGAATGACTGTTATGGAAATTGAAGATAACTGTGGAGAAGGCTTTTCCTCAACTGTGATAGATAAAGTGCAAATGGGCCGAGGCTCACATTCTATTGAAAGCTTTTAAATATATGTTTCAAGCAAACCACTTCCCTGTGTACTTTATAGTCAGTGAGGCATAGGGAGAGATGGCTAACAATTTGAAATAGGTTTCCAGAGGGGCCTCAAGGGCAGCCTGGTATTGAAGGGTCTGGAGTCAGGTCTGGGTGGAAACCTTGGTTGTGACACTTACTGGTGGAGTGGCCTAGGCAAGTTACTAATCCTTTCTCAACTCCCAGTTTTCCTATAAAACGTTCTTTACACGGTTGTCGTAGGACTAAATGCCTGGTAGATAATGGCTGATTTGGCTGGAGAATCTTAGAGTAAAACAGAAAGAAAACATCTTTAAAATTCATCACAGTGCTAAAGGATATTCTAGCTAACTGAGGAGCTGCAGGTCTAGGGCTCCTTAAATCTTCCATGATTAAGGTATGAGTGATCCCAGAACCTGGGATGGTACTGAGATTGCTGGCAAAAGCACGTTGGTTCTGGCCCTGGGAATAAGGGGCGTGTGATAGACAGGAGGCCAGGAGCCAGGTCGCTGTATCAGTTCAGCAGGAGGTGATTTCACATCGGTGTCCATACAAGCAGACGGAGTTACCAAAGTAGATGTGATGGAGAAGAAAAATAATTATAATACATGATGTGATCAAAGTACACAGAGGATGTTATGGGAGCAAAAGCAAAGATTAATGGACTAGGGAACCAGAGATGGCTTCCTGTAAGCGGAGATACCGGCTGCCTTGAAGAATAAGCAGGCCTGAGAGAGAGAGAGAGGCAATAGCTTACCGAGGAGCAGAGCAGGACATGCTCTCAGGTAGTACCTTCCCAGTGGAGCTCTGCTTTTCCTCAAAACCAAGGTCTAGATTCTAACCCCCCTCGACTCTCTCTGACCCCCAACACTGAGCCAGACTGGACCTGGCAAGAACTGCTCTTGAAAGCTTGTCTGAGTCCTGACCCTGAAGCTTTTGAGGAGTAGTGACATTCAGTGAAACCTGAGCATGTTCTCAGATTTCTGCTAGACTGGTTCTACTGCAAGTGCTCTGTGGGGTAGGGAGGTCCCCGTCCCACGCCTGCCTACCAGCCCTGAAACGATTTGCTCTCTGTTGCCCTAGAGTGACAGCCTGCACTAAAGAGAAGACAGCTTAAGAGGTCGTCTCGCACTAGCCCTTAGAAAGATTTATGGAAACCCAAGCTTTGTGTTTCAGAGGCTCTCAGGTGTAATTTATCATGAGAATCTCTTGAGGGATTTTCTTGTAACTTTTTATTGTGGTAACATATATACAACTCAAAAATTCCCGTTTTGGCCCTTCTCAAGTGTACAATTCAAAATATTGTGCTGCCATCATTATCCTCTCCCCCAAGTTTTCCACCACCTCAAATAGAAGCTCTGTACCCATTAAGCAATAACTCCACTTCCCCTCCCGCTTCCCCGGCCCCCCTGCAATCTGTAATCTCTCTGACTCTATGAAATTTGCTTATTCTAAGCAGAAACCAAGGCCTCATCCTTAGCGATCCTGGAGTGGGGCCGGGGTGTGGGTCTTTATTTTTATTTTATTTTATCTCCCGCAGGTGGCTGGGAGCCTTGGTTAAGAAGCCAGCCCTTGGGCTGTGTGTGCAGGGCCACAGCTGGCTGAATGGCCCCGTCAGGCATCGTGTCCTAAGACTTGGACCTGAAAGACCCTGGTCATTCTGAGGAGCTGTCTTGAGAGGAAGCGGCGCCGGCCGCCTTGTGAGCACAGCGTTTGTCCTCGCAGACTGAGGCAGCAAAAGCCGGCTAGTGAGAGACACAGGCAGCCGCCAGCCGAGCTGCCCCGACGTCTTGCCAGCTCTCCAGCTCCCAGCCCTTCCTGGCTAAGGCCTGTGGCTGCTCCACGAGGAGCTGCTTCGTCCTTACACTGCCTCCCCGCGATGGCTAAAGCTCGCACCAGCTGGCTCCTGCTGCTTGCAACTCTAGAGCCCAGGCTAACTGGACGTGGCTTCCCCCAAGGTGTTCAGCGCCGTGCAGCCCGTGTCACACGCGGCCTGAAATGGCAACTTCCTTCCCAAACGCGGCTGAGATGGAAAGCGGCCCTTGCCTGGGGGAGGAAGCAAATACAACCCTCTTACTATTAAATAGTCTATTGGGCTACTAACTTCCTTTATGAAGAAAGAAACGGAGGGAAGGATGCCGTGCTGAGTGGCAGAAGCGAGAGGCAGTGCTGGAAGCAGCACCCGCAGGGCCAGGTTCAGATGCGCCTCCCCAAGGGGCAGGAAACACGGTGCAGATGAATTCTAGGCGAAGCCAACTCAGCCGTGCTGATCCCAGTCTGTTCCTTCTAGTTCAGCCTCTGGGTCAGCCTGAGGCTCAGAGCTCTCTGACCTGGGCTGGGATTTTTGAGGAGTCGGGTTTAGCTTGGAGCTGAAAGAGTCAACACTGTCCAAGAAGCAAATGGGGCACAGTGGTGCCGGGATGGAAATAGGCGATCGACTCTGTCCCAAAGGGGGCAGCAACCCTTGCCAAGCCAGGATGCCTTTAGGTTCTTCCCGCACAGGACACGTAAATAGTCTACCCTTGAACAGAAAGCATGTCCAAGCCTCTAGCCACCCACCACATACCTGAAAAACCAGAAACGTGCACCCAGCCCGGGAACTGTGATTTTATCACAGCGTCTGTCGGTTGGGTGAGTTCCCAATGGCTTGGACAATTAAGTTAGTATCTGCATTACTGCCCTTGGGCCGAGCAGGCCTGCTCGTTCCTGTGGCCGCAGAGCAGCCCTGCACCCAGCCAGCCAGCTAGCTGCACGGCAGATGTCCGTCACTGGGCCGGGGCAGTTCCCACGCAGAAAAGGTCACCCAGCCACCATAAATTTGGCTCTGTGCTGTCATTCGTCCCCTACCAGTGGCCTTCAGTCATTTTTCAGGAACCCTAAAGCTTCTGCAGGGCACCCTTAGAAAGGAACGTGGGCTCAATGCCTCTCCCCATGCCCCCAGCTTCACACAGAGCAGCACCCCCCCTTTATCTCTTTATATATTGGACTTCCCATCGTTTTGTTTAAAGAAAGGATATGTTAATAATAATGAGAGCTAAGTGTTTTATTCCTTAAAGCAAGTCCACAGCACAGTTGAGGAAACAAAAGTTACATATCGTATCCAAGGTCAGAAAGTTCTAAGTGGGAAAACCAGGCACTGATTTCTGTGACTCTAGAGCCTTAACTGGCACTGCTCTCTGGCAAGGACCACAGGAAAGTCCATCCAAGTGAGGAAAAAAATAGCCTTACACAAAAGCAATCGCTCTCAACCTTGACTGCACATCGGAATCACCTAGGAAGCTTTAACAATTACGGATGCCAACTCTTACCTCCAGACATATCGATTTAATTGATCCGGGATGCAGCCTGGCCAAAGGGGCTTCATTTTTAAAGATTGAGAACCACTGCTTTAGAGAAACAGTGATGGGAATCCAATATTTGAAATTACATGTCAGCACTGATTTGAGGGTGTCAAAGATGGGAATTTCCCTCAAGGCAAATGTACTCACCTGATAGTATAAATAGTAAAAAAGCAAGAGAGCAAAACTCCTTCTTTATCTCTGTGCAAGGTGAAGAGGATTTTCTCTCCCCTCCTTTTCCTCCATGGCCTGGGTGGACGGCAGGCCTGGGTGGTGTCTGCTTCAGCTGTGAACTTGTGTGCACCTCTCAGCCGCTTACTTGACGAGGCAGACACAAAGAACAGTTAATACGTGGGGGAGGCAGACAAAGATGGGGGGGAGCTATAAACTGGAAATTAGAACCCGCCGTCTGTGATTCTGATTTTTAATGTACTATCTGTATATATTTCTTATATCTCAAATCCATGATGAACAAAATGTCAAAAATTTAAATACAGACAGGGTCCAACAGGGCCAGCATCAGAGTGAACGGAGGGACGCGAGTTGTGCAAGTGTGGGAGGGGATCCTGTGTCTATTTAGAATGGATTTTTTTGCGTTCATTTTGATTTTTTAAAATATTGCATTACGGTGTTATTTATCTTAAATTTTGCACTCCACCCTTTGTCTCGGACAAAGAGTTCCCACAAGTGGAGTAAACAACTTTTTTTCTCGGACAAAGGGTTCCCACAAGTGGAGTAAACAACTTTTTTGCCTTTTTAGATCCATCTGAACAGACAAAAGCATGCCCTTGACAAAGAATCAGGAAAAAATACTAGGCCTCTCAAAGGCCAGATGAGGATTGCTTGCATCAAAGTGAAGCCTTTCACGGAGGAATGACTGAGCTGTGCAGAGTCTGCAGGTGAGAAGAGAGAAGGCCAACAACCCAGCTCAGAGAGGCTAAGCTGGTGCGGCATGGCAGCCCAGCTCAGAGAGGCTAAGCTGGTGCGGCGTGGCGGCCCAGCTCAGAGAGGCTAAGCTGGTGCGGCGTGGCGGCCCAGCTCAGTTGGTTCCTTACCTGGGCTGTACACACAGCTCCCCATTAGGCAGGGATGGATTACTAGCTGTTTCCTAAGCAAATTAATCTGTTTGCCCTTCAGTTCCTTCATCTGTAAAAATAGAGCTAATATACCCCTCACAAGGACATTTTAAGGATGAATAGGTAATATATATATGAAGCACTTCGCACAGTGCCTGATACAGTCTAAGTGCTAAAAAAAAAAAAAAAAAAAAGATAGAAAGAAAAAGAAAAGGCAACTGTTATGGCGTTAGTATTCAATTTTCTGGCTGTCCTAGAAGATCTACCTTCTAATCTCAGTCCTCTTTTGGACTATTTCACTGCTCACTGGTAACTTACCAGAGGGTAGGCCCAATCAGTCAGTTTTGCTGCTTATTAATCAATCTGGATAATTGTCACTAAAATGGGCCAAGACTAAAGAAGGCATAGAGAAGCTTGGATTTTAGTCTCGGCTTTAGGGCTTGTTAGCCATGTGAGCTTAGGTAGCTCCTTTTTTTAAAAAAAAGAAAGATTTATTTTTCTTTCTTTCCTTCTTCCCCCCACCACCCTCGTTGTTTGCGCTCACTGTCTGCTCTCTGTGTCCATTTGTTGTGTGCTTGAATTTTTTTTTAGGAGACACTGGGAACCAAACCCGGGACCTCCCATGTGGGAGGGAGGTGCCCAATGGCTTGACCACCTCTGCTCCCGCTTACTGTGTCTCTCACTGTGTTTCCTTGTGGTGTCTCTTTTTTGCATCATCTTGTTGTGTCATCTCGTTGCATCAGCTCGCTGCGCCAACCCGTTGCATCAGCTCGCTGTCTTGCTCGTCTTCTTTAGGACGCACAGGAACCGAACCTGGCACCTCCCATATAGTAGGCAGACACCCAATTGCTTAAGCCACATTCACTTCTCAGGTAGCTCCTTTTACATCCCTGGGCCTCTTTAGTTCTTTCTTATAAAATTAGGATGATAATAGTATTGTTCCTATTGCTCCCCTGCTGAGGTGCTCAAAAGAGATAAATGGGTGCAAAAGCAGCTCGTGGTAACACACTTTGCCAAGGCGTGGTTCTTTAAGTGGGCTCCTTTCTTTGTCTGGGCCCATTCACCTGGTTCTGACACCAAACTTTAAAAATCTTTGGAGATGGATTAATTGAGAATGCCTACACTTGGACTATGGAGTGAACTCTGTCTTAGTTGCTGAATTGTTACTTTAAGTAGCTAAAATAGATATTAGTCCTGGTGTTAACTGTATTCCCATAGGGAATTGGGGGAACATTTAAGAAGGGTGAGTAGGGGAAATATCTCCGCCCTGCTCCTTCCTACCTAGAACTACTTCTTTTGTTGTTCTAAGGTTGAATATTTTTCGGTCTTCTTAAATGTTCCATATTGTTACACATTCTCCCCAAGTACACGTTTGAATGATCATTTGCTTTACTCAAGGCTGATGCACTAATTCATGCGAATTCTCAGTCCTTTGACTTCAGCTGCTTAAAATTCAAACTTTGAACGCAGAGTCATCTCTCAGATGTTGTTCGACAGTCAGTGTAGTGGGGGATGGAGAGCTGGGCTCAGTCCAGGCCGCCAGAGCTCAGCCCCAGATACGCCAATGAGTAAGTGTGCCCGTCCTTTGTTCAAGGGGCCAAGCAGCACTGATCTCATAGGGTTGTAGTGAGGAAGAAAGGAATGAGCGCATGTAAAGTGCTTAAGGGAGTGCCTAATGAATAGTATCCACTCATTAAAAATTGGCCATTATTGTATCAGTCCCCATTCATGTTAGCTGTTACACGTATCTGCAATGCTGGAGCTGGAAGCTTGGGCCATGGGCAGTCTCTGTGAATTCTAACTTCACTGCCTATTGCACTTGGTTACGGTTTGGACTGTGTCTACCAAAAAGACATGTTCAGGTCCCATCCTGGTCCCGTGGATGTGACCATATTTGGAGGTAGGGTCTTGGAAGATGTGATTAGTTATGATGAGGCCAGACTGAGTTGGGTGGGCCTGATCCAGTATGGCTGGTGTCCTTAGAAGCAGAGGCCACTGGACACAGACACAGGGGAGAGGGCCACGTGGAGAGAGAGGAGGCAGGCATTGGAGTGATGCCTGCAAGCCAAGGAAGCCATGGATGCCAGCAGGCACCAGCAGCTCCAGGAGGCAGTGAGGGGCTCTCCCTGCAGCTTCCGATGGAGCAGGGCCCTGCTGGCGCCTTGAGGACGGACTTCTCGCCGCCAGAATCCACCCTCACGAGACAACACATTTCTGTCCTTTTAAGCCCCCCGTTTGTGGTACTTTGTTACAGCAGCCTAGGAAACTAAAAGACACTTCCTGGCAGTGCTTTGGTCTCTCTCTGCTCAGATTCTCTGGCTTCTTCTTCCTTCACAGGGGGCACTGGGAAGGATAATGTGGACAGACCACTTACGGGAAGCTTTTTCCTCTCGGTTCATAATATTAAACATCTTTCCTCTTGAGGGGGAGCGGATGTGGCTCAAGCGGTTGAGCACCTGCTTCCCACATGGGAGGTCCGGGTTCGGTTCCCGGTGCCTCCTAAAAACAAAAAAACAAAACAACAAGCGAACAAACAAAAAAACCAACTCAGTAAAGCCAATGTGGCTCAGTGGTTGAGCGCCGGATTCCCACATACAAGGTCCCAGGTTCGATCCCCGGCCCCAATACCTGAAAAAACAAACTAAAAAAAACCTCTCCTCCTCTCCTCTTCCCTCCCAATCCGCTCACTGGTCACAACCTCTGACAGTTACATCATTTGGCAGTTCTGTGTCCATTCTGGCTGGACATTGTTGGTGATCTACAAAAGCACTGAGTAATTACAGAGAGGAAAGTTCTGACATTTTATTGGTATCATTAATATTCAATTATCTGTGCAACTTATTTAAGTTAAATCATTTTTATAAAACTGAAATGGTTGGTGCTCACATCTAAAAATAAATCTAAATTTTGTTCAGTGAGTATAGATAGAGCAGGTGCTATGAAGTTCTGGTATATCAGAACCTGAACATTTTGTACTTGTGGATGACAAGATGACCAGTTAGAAGTGTGACATCACAGTTGGTATTGAAAAATCATTTATGCAACAAACATTTATTGAGCACCTGCTGTTTACTGGCTACAGATCTCGGCCCTTGGAAATACACATGAGACTAGGTAATGGACCTTACCCGTGGAGTTTGGATCTGATCAATTAGATGTACTGACCTCAATGATGTGGCCTATTCCTAAGAATATCATCACAACAATTAATTTCATGCCATGTTATTTATTCCTTAGACTTAGAAAATTAGAAAATAATCTAGGATCCTTATGATCTTCACTTTCTGATGATTCTTCTGTAGGGGGTGACTATAACTCTATCCATAGTTTGCATAAACACATATTTGATGATTATAAAAATTAAAACAGAGTATCAAGAGAAATCTTTATTTAAAAATTAATAAGGAAAATAACTTGATATGAAATAGTTGATAAATACTCTTGTGCTAATTTATTTTAAAATGGCTTTTGTATTTTAAAAGGAATATATGTTAATGTAGAGACTTGAGAAATATACAAAAGGATTTTAAAAAGTAATCACTAATTATCCCCCTACTCCGAGATGGCTAGCATCCAATTTCTGCTTTTAGTTGGAAATAAGTGTTTACCAGTGCATTATCATGATTATTATTTAATAAGTGACAAAGTGCTTTCATCATTTGATTGCCTGTGATCTTTACAATAGTTCTGAGAGGTGCACAGACTCCTATTTGCTATTTAGCCTCTGAAAGGCTAACGCTTGACCAAGCTCACCAAATTGGTGAGGATTTGTACCAGGGTGTTTAACTTTAAATTCAGCATGCTTGCCAGACACAGAAGAGTAGATTGTGTGATTCTGTTTATTTGACATTATCTAGAAGAGGCAAACTAATGTGGAGGAATAGAAATGAAATCAGTGATTGCCTGGGGAGGGGCATGCCATGGGGGAGTTGGAGAATGACTGGAAACCCTGACCCCCTCATCCCCAGAGAACTTTCTGGAGTAAGGGAAATGTTCTATATCTTGATCTGGATGTTGATTACAAAGGTGTACGCATTTGTGAAAACTCATTAAGCGCTACACTTAAGATGTGCATGTAAATTTTACCTCAATTTAAAAAATCATTTTTCTGCCAAGGCTTTTAGATATGGAAAATGGGCAATGATCTAGTACCCTAATAATGTAAACTTTAGAATTAGGTATTTGCAATGTTTCAAGGTTCTTAGAAAGTACAATATTCAGGTACTCATGGTTGCTAAATATCTTAACTACTGTCTTGGTACTTCAAACACCATTGCATTATTTTACTTTTTTAATACCCACTATTTGAATTATCTGAGCAGACATCCTCCCTTTCCTGTGTATTACTTTCCTACTGTGGCTGTAACAAATTACCACTCACTTGGTGGCCTGAAACAACGAACGTGTTATTGTATCGTTCTGGAGGTCAGAAGTGAGAAGTGGGCTTCATTGGGCTGAAATCAGTGTCGAAGGGCTGCACTCCTTCTGGAGGCTCTAGGGCAGAGCAGGCTTCCGTGCCATTTCCGGCTTCTGGAGGCCGCTTGGCTCATGGTCCCCTACCTTCATCTTCAAAGCCAGCAACGGCTGAGGGCTTCTTCCTCACGCTGCCTCGCTAGCACGCTGACTCTCTGCCCCTCTTTTTCCACATTATAGGGGCTCTTGTGATTAGACTGGGTCCCCCTGGATAATCCTGGCTGCTATCCTCATCTCAAGGGCAGCTGCTTATCAACCTTAATTGTTTGCCCTCTTAATTCCCTTTTGCCAGGTAACCTAACAAACTTACAGGTTCTGGAGATTAGGAGGTGGACATCTTTGGGGGACCGTTATTTTGCCTCCCACACCTCATTTAAAAATAAATGCTGATTCTTCTATTCTGGCCTAACCCCATACTGCCTTCCTGCTCAGCTCTTTCTGATTTTTCTGGGTATCTGGAAACATTCTGCCATTTTAATACTCTGTTCTTGTTCTTGACTTTTTGGGTCCACTCTTCAGGCCGTGACTTGTCCCTTTTCTCCTGGAATTGTGTGTGTTTTAGAAAGCTCTTTGAGTAATGGACCCAGGATTGCTACCTTGTTAACTGCCACCTTTTCATCAACCCAGGGTACTAGGCCTAACTAGGCTTAATCAGGTTTACTAACCCAAATTCCCTCTTCCTTTGTTAGATACCAGGACTTAGACCCAGCAACTGAGAAGCTTTAGGATTCTCCAGTACCCAGCAGATCATCAAGAAGAACATAGTACAAAACACTAAAACATTTATATATATATAAAATGTTTGCTTAATTGCCATTTCCTTTCCAAATAGACAAACAGATTTGGAGTGGACTATAAGGTTAAAACAAGTATAAAGCAAGATGGTTTAAAGGAGAATTTCCAAATGGCCCATAAGTACATGGAAAGATGCTCTGCCATATTGGTAATCAAGGCAATTCAAATACAAAAACACAATGAGATACCAATACCTCCACATATTCACCAGAAAGTTAGAAAAAACTTTATCGAGTAACAATCTCATGTGCTGGTGAAGATGAGGAACAATGGGAGAAAAAATACACTGCTGGTGGAAATTTAAATTGGTACCACCACTATAGAAAAGAGTATGGCATTGCCCACTAAAGTTGAACATACCTGATGGACAAGCAATGCAACTTCTAGGTGCATAGCCAGCAGAAATGTGTGTATGTGTCTAGCTTTACTTATAATCGATTCAAACTGGAAACAACCCAATGTCTATCAATAATAGAATGGATAAATAAATTGTGATCTAGTCATGTACTGGCATACTATATAGATATGAAAATGAATGAACTGGAAAAATATATAATATTTTGTAGATACACAAATGTAATATTGAGTGAAATTAGCCAGTCATAAAAGACTACATATAAAAAAGAGAAAAAAAGAGATCTATCTTATGATGTTAAAAGGAAAAATGAAATACCAAATCATAACGTTAGAGGATTTACACTTAGTAGTAGAAATACAGAAAGAGCAAGGCAGTGATTGAAAGAGTAATGAGAGGTGGGGGTAAGAGAGCGGGGGGTGCATGGTGTTTGGGAGGAAGAGGACAGGGCTGTGGGGCACTGGTAATGTCCGTTTATTGACCTGAGTAGTGGTCATATGGGTATTTATCTTGAGATAATCACTGTGCTGTACATTTTTGTTTTGTGCACTCCTTTGTGTGCTGGACTTCACAGTTAAAATAAGTTTAAAATAAATGCAAGATGGCTCAGGACAAAAAGGTAAATCAGAATCATTTAGGAGGCATGATATTACTATATCAAGAATCTAGGGTGATACTGCAACAATTAAGCATTAAATTTAACTTATGGTTCAGAGGGGCCAGTGCGAAAAAGGAAGCCATGCCGTGCTATATTGTTCACACTGAGTGAAGGAAGCATGCACGTTTGTCTGGAGAGACAAATAGTCTTCTGGCTCTAAGTTTCTGGCAGTTATGTTCCTTATATAAGAGGGAAGCAGATTTTCTGAAGACCTGCAAAATGTTGCCTAAGTGGTCGTGTCTTCTCTGCGTCCTTCACCAAAGCGTGACATTGAGTCGTAACCCAAGGAAGGCATTTCTGAGGGACTCTAAGTTAACACAGTTCTGTGGCTTTCTTGGGCAAGGACTTAGTCCTGCAGGAACTCAGAAAGGAGGCCCGCTGTTTCTTTGGTGTGGCTTTCTGTCCTCCTTGTATGTACCTTACAGTGACCCAGCAGCCCCGTTCCCTGCGGCCCCTCATCCTAGGCCTGGTTTGCTGCGGAGGTCCCCTCCGCTCCCTTCCCACGGCCACTCCACCACGGCTTGCCTCATTCCCCGAGCACTGCCTGATCCCCGCTCGGGGGTGCGTGGTTGGCTTCGGCTCTGCACTGGGTGCAGGGACGAATGACCCTTTACTTTTGCGCGTTCCTTCTCCACGGCCCCGCACCCACCCCACCTCTGCAGCACAGAAGCCACTGTGGGCTGGAGTCCTGCCTCCACCACCGTGGCTGTGTGATCTGGGGCACGTGGGCACCGGCCTTTGTGCCTCACTTCTCCCTCTGTAAAGTGGAGATCGTTTCACTTCTTATCTCACATGTGGGGTAAAGTGCGTAAAGGGGGACACAGTATACCGTCGTGGCTGAGCGCAGGCCTCAGGAACCAGCTGGGTTCACAGCCCAGCTCTTCTGCGGACATGTCGTCTTGGGCAAGCTTCTTAGCCTCCTCCTGCCTCAGTTGGCTTGTCTGTAAAATGGGAATAACATAGCACCTGCCTAGAGGGTTGTGAGGATTAAATTGCTAATGTCTAGAAAGCACCTAAAACAGGGCTATGTAAGTGTTTGCTAGCTGAAGATTGGAGCAATGCCCAGGGTAGAGTACGTGTCAATACATATCATATTTTTACAGCTTGTTTTCTGTTTCTGTGCCCCCCACCTCACATCCCCACCCCCAGTGATTGATCGAGGACTACAAAGCTGAACCCAAGCCTGAGCTTGGATATTTCTAACTGAAGCCTTGGGATAGAGTGGTGGACAGACCCTTCCTTCTGTAGTTCCAGAGCTGTGAGCCTGTGAATTGGAAGCTCCTGTGCTGTTACTGCCGTCTCAGGGAGGACGCTAGTCTGCAGCCGGAGAAAATAAGGCACACAGAAAAGGAAAGAGTGTAAGAGGAGGAGAGGAGAGGAAGAGGGAGAAAAGGGAGAGAGAGAAAGGGAGGGAGGGATACAGATAGAGAGGGAGAGACAGAGAGAAACGGAGGGAGGGGAGGGAGGAAGAGCAAGAGAGAAAGGGAGAGAGAGAAGGGGGAGGGAGGGCAGAGCCTGCCAGTGGTGTTGGCGCAGTGTTTCCTCGCTTGTCTTTCTGATGGTGACTGAACAGAGAGCTCTTTCTCTTATTCTGTGAGCTACCTCTGTACTTTTTCAGTAAAACACCCATTATATCTAAGCAAATTTGAGTTGGATTTCTGGATTCTGAATCCAGAATGACACCACTAGTTTGGGAAGCCTCTCCTGGTCTAATTTCCTAGAGCCTCTGTCCTCTGGGATGCTGGCGGGTGCTCTGTCACCAGCCCCTGCACAGTCTGGCTGGTGGCATGTAGCAGCATTATCAAGTATTGAGAGCACACCTGTCCTGCAAAGGCCTGCACTAAGCATTCAGGTAGATCCAGAGGTGGAAGCGTGGGCCACAGCTGTCAAGGCGGTTAAATCTGTTAACTTTAGCTCACATTTGGAATACTGAAGTAAAGACATTTACTCAGAAAGCGCATTTCAGAATTTTGGAAGATCTGGCTTTAAGAACCCTCGTCTGAAAAGTAGCCTAGCACTCAGTCCTCTTTTGCGTCCAGAAAAGTGCTTTTAACCACTTGATGACAGAGCTCAGTATTTAATAGATCCTTTTGGTGTGGGGGAAGAACACAAGGGGAGTGAGGGGCACCCAGGGCCTAATTGCTAGGTGTACCTCAGGAAGAAGAGGGTGTCGGGCCAGGGCACTGGGGCCTCTCTCTGTGTCTGACGGCTCTGGGGCCCTGAGGAGAAGCTGACTGAAGTTTGGAAGCCACAGGCTTCTGGTGTTGGGACTAAGAACCTCTCAGACACAGGGGAGAGGAAGACCCTGTGCGTCCCTGGGGCTCTGGCTCGAGGCACTCAGCTCTGTGCTGGGATCGATGTAAACCACTCTTCATATCGGGTCTACCTCCTTCCAATGCTTATTCCCTAATAACCTGGGGTGAGGGGTTATTGCATCACATTAGCATCTCCTCCACATTGTTATACTATCAATGAATCATTTAAAATGGAATCCAGTTGATGGGCCATAGATAGTTTGCTTAAACATTTTCTTATTGTCTGGCATTTAGGATGCTTCCATATCATGCTTTTAAAAATATAGCTGTAATTTAAAAAAAATCTTTGTCCATAAAGCTTTTTCCACATTTAGAACACATTCCCACAAATTAATTCCTAAATCTTTTAAAGACTTTTAAACACATAATCCAAATAATTTTCCAAAAGGGCTCTATTTTTCTGAAGGGCGATGCCCTAAAGTGTGTTTTTCTCTGTTCCTTTGCCAGCTTTGAGTATTATAATTTGATAATATAGTAGCTGAAAAATGCTCCCCTTGCTTTGACTTATATTTCTTTGATTACTCTTGAAGGTAAACATTTTTTCCCCATTGCTTTCTTAGCAGTTTATTTCTTCTTTTCACATATTTTGCCCAGCTCTGGACCATTCTTCCCCCAACTTCCAGCTGCAGAATGAGGTCAGTGAATGCTGAGGCAGAGGTGAACAAGAGAGCAGAGAATCTTGAGTTGTCAGTTAGAAGATCCAGCTTAGGGATCCCATGACTTTTCAGGTCCACGCTTAGAAGTCATGCAGGTTCACTAGCTTGCGGTTTGCAAAATAAGGGGTAGGTGTCTGTATTCATTCACTCATTCATTCACCGAATCGTTTTGAGTGCCTTTGACATGCCAGGCACTGTTTTAGGCACAGTGAAAAATAACAGGAAAACCCCTCCCTTTAGGGCGTGCACATTCTTGCGAGGAGAGGCAGAGGGTAAGCAAAGCTCATAACCCTGTTGTGTAATAAATTAGGAGGTCTAGGGAGAGGCAAGTAAGAGGCTCTTGAGAGCACTGGGGGCGGATACACGTTGCCATATTAACTAGGGTGGCCAAGGAAGAGCTTACCGCGAAGGGGACTGTCTGCCGAAACGAAGTACTGCAAACTGGGTGGCTGTGACAAGTCCAGAATCAAGGAGTCTGTGGCCGAGAACGTGTTCCGTGCCTGTCTCCCGGCTCCCGGGCATTCCTTGGCTTGCAGCATGTCCACCTCTGCCTCCATCGTCTCGTGGCCTTTCCCCCTCTCATGTCTGGGGCTTTCTGTGTCCCAGTTTCCTCTATAAGGATGCCACAGCTCGTGGATGAGAGCCCGGCCTAAGCCAGTTCAAGCTCAGCTTTAAGAGCACGTTCAAAGATCCTGTTTCCAGATGAACTCACATTCAGGCAGGAGCGGAGGGCATGGTCTTTACAGGGCACACAGTTCAATCCGTAACAGTGACGTTTGAGCAGAGACCTGAGAGGGACAGGAGCTGCCAAGCAATGGCCTGGGAGAGAGGGCCTCAGGCCGAGGCTCCCGCTGGGGGGAGGCTCTGGGCAGGAACAGGCCTGAAGCCAGGAAGCCAGGGTGGGTAAATGAGCGAGCAGCAGCAGCGGGGAGAGTCATAGGCCTCGGGGTCAGGGGGAATAAAGGCTGGACCAGGTAGGGCCTTGGGGATTGCTGTAAGGATTTGCACCTCCTTCCAAGTGAGATGGGTGCCAGAGGACTGATAGGATATGACTCATGTTTTAGAAGAGTTTTTCTGCCTGGCTGCAGCGGGTCAAGAGTGGAAGCAGGGAGACTAGTCAGGAGACTGCTGTAAAAATCCAGAGAACTCATCCTTGGCAGCAGAGGTGGTGAGAAGGGGTCGGATTCTGGTAAGTCCAGAATCTGGTAGAATCTGGTAGAGCCCGAATCCTTCCTGATGGATTGGATGTGAAGTGTGGAAAAGGCTGGATTCATGGACAGTGTTTCTTTTTAAGATCTCTTAGGCTACTCTAAGCAAAATGGTCCCCTAATTAGGGTTTCTGAACATTTCCAAAGTTAAAATTAGAAACACATTTGCTTAAGGAGAGAGTTCCAGTTACTAAGGCCGTGAGAACTAATTGCTGCCGTCAGAACACAGAAGGGGCAGTGGCTTTCTCCATTTTAATGAGATGACAACAAAAACATTAAGTAGATTGTGGCATTTGATCCATTCTTTTATGATCTTCCTATATTCCTGTTTAACTTTACTTAATGGATTAAGATCAATATTTACTATTTTGGCAACCATCTGTTGAACTTATATAGGATCCATGCCTGAAATCTTCTGAGCTCACCATCACTTGAAATGATTTGACTTAATGTTTCATACCGTGTTTGGGTTGTTAGGTATACGGAAGGGGGTGACAAGGTAAAGGCAGAAAGAAATCAGATGAATGGTCATGTGTGGACATTGGCAGTTCTGGCCCTCAGGCTGTGTTCAGTTGTAAGGGGGTGGCTATACAGTGCTGGCCATTGCTTTCAGAGGACGGACTAGCACAGCCAGGCATGCTATTTCTTTGTTTAAAATTTAAAGAATTAAGAGAGGGTCTTGCAGGTGCTACTGCAAAGACTGAGATGTGTGAGTTGGCAGTGAAGAGTTGATAGTCTCCGTGGTAGCTTTTATTTTAGGGAATTTTGGATATCACATTACCCCAGTGATATCTGCCAGGCTGCCAGAATGGGTGGGACAGAAAGGTGAAGTGAGAGAGGGTCCTGGAGGCGCAGAAGGTCACAGTCCCTCTCTGACAAAGTAGCAGACTGGGAACCCAGGAGAAGGTCCACAGTCTGCCCATTGTTATGTAAGTCTGGGCAAGTTGCTTAATACTTTTAAGCCTCTGCATTTATTTGTAAAAAAGGAAATGTTTCTTATTGCCCAGGCTATTACTTAAAGTACTTGTGAGGCACAAGAATTAAAATGAGATAAAATTGTTTGGTAAATACTAAAGGATTTTAGTATTTAATAGGTCTCAATTATTGATTCAGCTATAAAATATGTCATAAAATATGTTATACCCAAAGATCATGTACGCATCCTAAAATCTGTATTAAGATTTTTGTAGTTGTCTTTAGGAGGTACCGGGGATTGAACCCGGGACCTCGTATGTGCGAAGCAGACGCTTAACCACTGAGCTACACTCACTCCTCTGTATTAGGTTTTCTGGGCATAAATAGTCTATTATTTTAGGGTTGTAATTTTGCCTCTCTGTGAAGCTGTCCATTATAAATGTAACAGCAGGATTTAACCTTTAACATGCGAGTGTGCACTTACATGCTCCATGTTAATGGTAGAAAGAGGACAAAAAGGAAAAAGGTGGACAAGACCTTGGAGATGACCAGTCTAATTTCTTCATTTTAAGTGGAGGAAGCTGGGATCCATGGGGTTATGTGATTGCCAAGATTACACAGCAAGTCACAGCAGAACCAGTCCTGGCACTCCCGGTTCCGTATTCTTTCCACCTCGTTTTGCTTCTATCGATCATGCACCATACGGTTTTTCTACACATGTGAGCACATATGCCACCCCTCCCCACAATGGGCTCCTTCCCCCCAGCAAAAAAGTCTCCACCAAAGCGTCATCAATTTCATTTAAAGCTTCACAGATAAAAAAAAAAAAGTGGAGGAAGCAGAGAACTTACATTTTCAGAATTGCTTTTATCCTCAGCCATTTGTTTACTTCTTCTGAAATTCAAAATCTTTTCCAGTTATCTGTGAAATCTTACTAAATGCAGTTGACCTAAGACTGCCTCATTTTTTTTCTTTAAACTTTTTATTTTGAAATATTTCCAAACTTAGAAGACAGTTGCAAAAATAATATAACCCCCATACAGAAAACTCCAATATCTCCCTGCCCGCCTAATTACCCAGATCCACCGATTTTAGCATGTCGCCACATTTGCCATATCACTCTCTGTCTGTCTATCTAACCTATTTTCCAAACATTTGAGAGTAGGATGCATAGATCATGCCCCTAGAACGCATCATACTTGCGTGTACATTTTATAAGAGCAAAGATGTTCACTTGAAGCAACCACCTTAAGTGAGACTGTTTCACTTTTAAGGAAACATTTCTGGAAACTCTGACCAACAGCATCCATTGCATCTCAGGAGGCTGCGGTGCTCTCGGCACGGCTGGGGAAGGCAGGTGTGGTTTTGTTCTATCTTTTAACTGGGGCTCTGTGATTAAGGGTGAGTGGGGGTCTGTCCCTGTCCAGGGGTCTTTCTTGAACACCAGTCTAGGCAACCTCGGTCCTGGCCTCTATCAGCTCTTGTTTCACTTTTCGCCCTAGGACTTATCACTGTCTGAATTCATTATAGTTTTGAAATTCATCTGTTGACTTATTCATTACCTTTCTCTGTCCCCGTTGTAAAGTCAGCTTCACGAAAGCGGAGCTGGCCTGTGTACCTCCCCTGGACCCCAGGCTCCCCCGGCGGCCAGAAGGGTGTTTGGCACGTGGTAGGCACTCAATTCTTTATTCGAGGACTAAACAGGCTGTAGAGGATTTTCAAGGATTTAAGGCCGTATTATCAAATTGCCTCTCTAAATGTCAACTTCACATTCCCCTCTGCAGGGTCTAGGGGTCCTTTCCCGGCATCTTCTCCCAACCTGGGTATTATAACTCAACAAGAAAGTCTGTGTTCATATAAGGAGCAAAAGCCAGAAAGGGCTCTCTTCATTTTAATTTACATTTCTTGGTTTCGATGTATGTTAGAAAGATTTTTATTCAGACCCACCAAACTTTTTAAAATTGTGGTAGCACGAAGGAATCGAGTTTGAGTGGTCAAGAATATTCGGTTATGTCGAATGTGCCCTTGTGGAGCTTCCCTGTGAAGGCTGGTAAATGAAAGGTCACCGTACCGGCCTGTCCTAGTCATGACGTTCAAAGCATGTCGGAAAGTGTTCCGAGAAGTTTAAACAAGCCACACAGTTACAATGATTTGTGATACGCTGAGCGGGAGTGCAGGGACTCTGACGGACTTACTCTAAGAGCGCATTTAAAGCCCTTTAGAGAGACCTGGAGTTACGGTTTGTGAGGCGATGGTGTTCAGAGCTGTCTGCCCAGGACAGGGTAGGACAGAAAGGAAGAACGTGACTGGCTGTTTCCCCAGCCGCTCACTCTCCCACAGAGCGTTCATAGTTCATACACACAGGGTCATCTCACACTGGGTTCCATCTCACAAATGCACACAGAAGGAGCACTTGGCATCTTAAAGGACCCGGCTCTAGTCTCATGCCTGTAGGGCAAAGGGCAAAGTTAAAGGTTTTTGTTTCTAATTTAATTTTGTTGTGGTTCTGCTCTTACTTGGGGTGGAATTCATTGGAAATCTCTCTTTTCCTCAGCATTTTGTCAAGCCACGTGTGACGGGCCTGGGGGGAAGTTGTGGTGGTAGTCAGCGAGGTGGGGAAGTGCGGAGCGAGGCTTTCAATCTGCTCAAGTCCCTTTGCAACTGCCCAGAGATTGCGGGGTGATGGAGCTCAGTCCTCTCTCCACCTAGTTCTTCTGGGTGTTTTGTTCTGTTGATTTTTCAGTGACCGTAACCCAAAGTAACATATCTTTCTTGGCACGTTTGGAAAGAGAGCTGTTGCTAAGATTATTAGGCTCACAAGGGAAGTCCTTATGTTTACACAGTATAATACAGGGTATTATTCTACGCAGAAGATAGCATAGTTATACACATCTGCTAAGTAGAGAGACTCATGATGACAAGTAAACTCGACACAGTCATTTCTCAAAGGCACTTCGGTATTTGACAAATACTTTTCCTTTTCTGGGGTTTATATTCTAGTATTGCACTTGGAAGTAGAATGCACACCCATCACAAAACGCCTAATCTCTAAGCTCCCTCCGTGGAATTCAATATAATTAAAAGCGGCAAATATTTATTGAGATTCAGTGAATGCCAGCACTATGTGAGACGCTTTGGGGGGCACACAAGAAGCAGAAGCCCTGTAAATGATTTCCTGACCATGTAAAGGAATAAAAAACCTTTTCCAGTTTTCAGTTCCTAATTAATTCACCTGAGAAATGCTTTCCCCAGATTGGACAGAGTAACTGACTCCTCTAATTGGTCCCGCCTTCTGCAGCGAACCAAAATGTTGCCCATGATCCATTCACGGCTGATAGCTTTCTTTAAAGAGCCCAAACCGTAACCCATTCATGACCCCCTCTTGGAGTTTGTCAGCTCCAACAGGGCTCAGCTTTGGAAATAGTGATATCTAGAGCGTGACAGAGGGGCCGAATTCTCCTAAGAGGAAGCAAATTTGGGGGTATTCCTGTGGCTCTTTGCTTAGCATTTGATAATACCTCTCCTTTGGGAGACCACTGATACCCAGTCCTCACCTTCTGGCCCTGAGCGACAGCTGCATTTAGGTTTGTTCTCTGCGTCACATCAGCCTTTCTCTCGGGTTTCTTGCAGGCTTTTAAAAAATCCCCGAAACCTGCACGGAGCAGCACTAGGATATGAACCTCATCTCCCTCTGCCACAGTCTCCCACTAGTCGAGGCTGGTGCACGAAGGACCCACGGACAAAAGCAGCACCCTAGAGAGGAGTTGAGAGTTAGGGGCAGCACAGAGTGGTTTTTGTTTTGTTTTGTTTTAGGAAGTACTGGGGATTGAACCCAGGACCTCATCCATGGGAAGCAGGCGCTCAACCACTGAGCCACAGCCTCTCCCCAGCCCAGAGTTTTTATAGCTGACTGAAAATGTTGATCCAGTGTTTGGAGAATATCCTCAGCTTTCAGTCTTTTCACTGAGATTAAACTGCAGGGATTAGTCTTTTTTTTTTTTTTTTTTTTTTTTTCCGCCTCTTCTGAAGTACAAAAACATTTCATTGTCTAACTCTTCGCTGTGCCTTCAGTCTGAGGTTTTCTTTAATTTACATCCCTATTCTACTCTGCTCGCCTTTAGGATTTCTCATTTTTATCCACCACATTCATCAGGGAACACATGTATAATTCCTCTGGCTTCTGCTAGCGGTCCATCTGAATGTTGGTTGTCTTCCCAGCCGTGAACTTGATCACAGTCTTACCGCTTCAGCTTTGTCCTTTGTTTTGGAAGAACAGTGAATCAGCAATATTTATCTTTGCCAAAGGCAGTATCGTTACCATTCATAGTAGCATTAATCTGTCAAATCATCCCAAAGATGCAAGAGACTATACGTTATCTAAGCTGAAACTTCTTTTCTACCGAAAGGCATTGTCCGCTCTCTTATTAAAATATCTCAGTGTAGGGTCCCAAATGCGCCCAAGCAGGGTGAGCCTGAGAGGCCTACGTGGGGGTGTTTAGGAGGGGAGGAGGGTGTGTAGGAGGGCGATGAGCCAGTGGGCAGGTTAGAAAGCAGAGGCTAGAGCCTGTAGAGTGTAATGAAGCTCGCCTTTTATAAAATTACAAGTAGAAGAGTTTTGATGAGTTTCTTTGGGTTTTCCAGTTCAATTTTTATTTTTAAAAAAATTAAAAGGCTTTTCACGGCTCCATATTCAAATTTTGTTTTACAGATGCAAAATGTCAGGC
Source organism: Tolypeutes matacus (assembly GCA_026826555.1). Taxonomy (NCBI): domain Eukaryota; kingdom Metazoa; phylum Chordata; class Mammalia; order Cingulata; family Chlamyphoridae; genus Tolypeutes; species Tolypeutes matacus. The sequence continues at coordinate 20,215,222 of JAKSZT010053830.1, read as the reverse complement.
ATTTTAAAACGTCACTGAATAATTATATTCTTCTGGTGTGAAAAAGTATGTTATTAGAAAGCCACTCATTTCATAGATAGGCCTCAACATTCTTTCTTTTTTTTCAGGAGGTACCGGGGATTGAACCCAGGACCTCGTACATAGGAAGCAGGTGCTCAGCCACTGAGCTACGCCCTCCCCTCAACATACTTCTTAGTCTTCTCCCTCTGATACAGTAAGGATGGCAAAGACGGGAGTGGGACTATCCAGTAAAATCTTAGTCTTAGGGCCTTTCCGTTATTGAAGTTCACTTCACAAAAGATTCAAGTCTTATAGTACCTTATAAAACACCACAATACAATAAACATTATACTTTATTTTTACTGTATCTGCACATTTATGCATACTTCCTATAATGCATTTTTAAAAATATGTTTTTATTAGAGAAGTGAACTTACGAAACAATCACGCAAATGTGCAGAATTCCCACACAACAGCCCTCTACCAGCACATTACATTGTTGTGGGACGTTTTTTACAGATTAGGAGATATCATCAGATTATTACCACTAGCCCATAATGTATTTTTTAAACACCTGAAGCCTTAATCAATAGTGGACATAATCTTCTTGCCTTATTTCCGGCCCCCTGAGGAAAAATCAACATCTCCTTAGGGGTTGTAGATATTCAGAGCTGTGCGAGCAATGTTTTCTCTAGCACCACAGGGGCGTGACACGGAAGAGTGGCAGGGTTGCCTCTCCCACTTGCATTCATCTGGTCCCGCTACGAGGTGGTAGGTTTCCCACGGAAGTCCAGTTTTGCTTTCCTGAATCACATCTGAGCTCCGAGCCCTATATGGGCAAGTTTCCCTGCTTACTGATGAAATGCCAGCACATGACAAGTCTTTCTAATGAGTCACAGCCAATAAAAGTTGTTTTCCAAATGAATCTGAATATGCCTTGACACCAGGCAACAGAAAAGTCTTATCAGAAAACAAATCTTGTTTCACCAGCTGAGCTCAGACCTTTTACTTTTGTAAGCAAGGTGCAATGTTTCCACACAAAGTGAAAATCCAAGCTGTCCTTAGTTTTCCTCAGATACATATGCTATGTAGTATGAGGGCATGAAGGAGACACATATTAGGAAATACTTTCAGCATTCGGGAAGCGAGGAGAAACTAGTGAGGAGTTCTGTGTATAGTAATAATGAACCGTCCCAAAGTCTTTTGAACTCCCGAAAGCGTCCGCGTCGACATTACTTACACAGTGTGGTTGCACAGGGTCTTAGCTTGGAACGGCATCGACCCTCTTCCCAGGAGAAGTGGGAGTCTACTAGCAGCACACTTCTGCGGTGCTGCGTCTCACGAGCTCTGGGGGCCTGGTGAGCCCACAGATGAGCCCCAGGGGCAGCACACCACAGCCACGGACGGCTTAGCTCTCCCGTCTCGATGGAAATGAACCGAAGGAACGTCGGCGTCATAATCCTTCAGAGGTTCACTGTCATTACAGTGAAGAGGAAACGTTTGAAGCGCAAACACGAGCAAGCCACGCGGTGCTCGTTTTGGGTTAGAGAAGAGGGAGTGTAAAGTACGGGCCTGATGTCCATGAAATGCCCCAAGGGTGAAAGTACATGGCCCGCAAGGCCCAGCTCTAAGTCAGAACAGACCCAAGTCGGGGCTGACCAGAGCAGGCCTCCAAGGCCTGGCACCACAGGCAAGGCAGAGTCCACTTGGACCTCGACCTTGACTTTCTCTCCAGCACTCCCAATAAAGTTACTGAGTAATGAAAGTGGTGGGGCGGGGCCTACGTCTGTTTAACATATCCAGTGCTTCTCATCCTGTGGGAGAAAGGGAATTGTATCCAGAGCAGGGTAGCTGGACGGCAGCCAAGCCTTTTACAGGAGAAATGGCGGGGGACATGGGCGTTGTTACAAGTAGCAGAGAAAGCTGAGTGAGGACAAGGACGGTCAGGAGGAAGAGGGAATGGGCCTTCTCCTGTAACATTCCAGAAGGCAGGGCTGGGCCAAGTGTGGGGCTCTCTGGAGAGAACATGGGGTTTAGTCTGGGGTTATCCCAGTGGGAGGTGGGTGTGGAGCTGTGGGTGGGGAGGGAGGGGAACTGCTCAGCAGAACAGGCTCAACAGATTCCTGCACTCATTCTCTTCCTCTTCCAAACTTCCCTGGCACACAGCAGAACAGAGGGCCCTCGGATCACGCTGAGGTGCTGCTCAGAACCCTGGCCTGGATTTCCCTTACCTACGGAGTTATGCTCACATAGCCTTTAGCTGGTATCAAAGCTCCCCGTAAGCTGGTTTTAAGCCCTTTCAGCTGTACCTTTACACTAATCGTCCTCACACAGTCTCCCCTTCCTAACGAGCTGTGCATTTCCCTAACTGTGCCCTCCCCCTCTCAAGACCTCCCTTTTCCACTCAGTTCCCCACCTGCTGAAAGCCTTTAAGACCTGGTGAAAACATCACCTTTTCCACAAAGCCTATCCCATCCAGCTCGTCCTCAGGCCTGCCGAATGCACAGCTCTTTTTCCACCTGTGTTCCCACAATACTCGATCTCTCTCTGATACTACCTTATTCTCTAGTATTTTCTATTTGTCTGGCACTTTGCAGCTCACAAAGCATTAGCACAAGCACTGGTGTTATCTACCTGGGAGATTACTATTCCCATTTTGCAAAGAAGTCAGGCTTTGAGCGTTTACATAGCTTGTCCAAAGACATAGAGCTAATATTTGGTAGAGCTGGAATTCAGAGTCAGGTTTCCTGACCCTAAGCCTGGAACCTCCGAGGATAGTGGTGAGATTTAGTTAAAAATAATCTAATAAATCTGACAGTAGTTATCAAATTCTAAAGTGCTGCACAGGCCAAAGGAGGGATTTATCCATTAGACTGCAATCTTTTAGAAGCCAGCAACAAGGCCATCTTCACCTTGGCGTGTAAATGCACATTCTCAGTCCACCCTGACCTAGTAGACCGGAGCTCAGGGGTGGGGTCCAGCAGCGTGTGTACTAAGGAGGCCTCCGGGTATTCTAATGCGGGCTCTGGAAGCTGCTTCCTGGGGCCCTTGTACTCCAGAAGCTTCAGGGGTGTTATTGGGTGTTTAGCAAGGATACACACCTCAATCCTCAGGGAAGAGCAGAGACTACAGTGCTGAGCGGGCACAGATTTCTATTGAGATAAAAAAATGTAAAGACTAAACTGGCGGGATGAGGACCTCTAAAGGGTGTTGTCTCACGTGGAAAGCAGGTGTCACGTGGAGCTTTACGTGAAGAAGGTAAGAAGACAGAACTTTGAAAAGGCAATTTTTTAGGGGTGTCAGAAAAATTCATGGGGAGGAGAAAAAAGATGTAATATGGAATTTTACTTTGGGAAAGAAATGACACTTTTTGAAAAAGGATATTTACTGAAAACTAAAGAAAGACATTAATGTGGGAAAATGTTGGGAGGTGTAGGGGGATATGGGAATCCCCTATATTTTTATGTAACATTTATGTAATCTAAGTACCTTTTAAAAAATCAATAAAAACGTATTAAAAAATAAAATAACAGGTACAAAAATAAAGAAAGAAAGAAAAGAAAACTGCTGATGACAGGGTGTTGCTAAAAGGGTGGGAGGATCAACCAAGTGTAGAGCTCAGGTCATGAAGAATGGAAGAGCAAGGGTTTCCCTCACTTCTGGAGAGTGGGCTTCGCCATTGGAGTTCCTGTCACCATTTTATTCTGGAAACACTCCTGAGTGTCTGACTGCAGACTGCTTTTATTGTCCCTAAACAAACGCCTTGTTTCTAAAGAGGAAAATGAAAATAAGAGCAAGGGGTTTCTGGTTTCTGTAAGTTAATGTCCTTTGAAATGTGTAGAGAATTAGCAAGGAAAAAAACAGGAGCTGTGTAAAGTTCAAGTGCCTGTTTCACCCAAGTAGCCGTCCGAATGGAGGGACCTAAGAGTGCCCAGGAGCTTTCTGGTGCTGACTTTGATTTACATAATGTCCTGAGAGAATGGCGTGGGCCACCACTCGTGGGGAAGACCCACATCCTGGCCTTAACCGTCCTGTAGGTTCATGCTCTCCCAGTCAGCCTTGCTGTTGTTTCCCGTGGTCACTCGGATTCTAGCTCTTGCTCTGGGTTCTGACATTCTGAACTCTGAGCCTATCACCGATGTGGAGCGTGGCCCCTTCTGCACCCCAAAGCACCTCAAACAAGCCTCCTGCCTATAACAGGCTTTTAGTGAGGCGATGGGTTAACTCAGGAGAACAACATCATAGCTCATTATAGGCTGCTACCTAGATTTTAGTATGATACCAAAATATTTGCATAGGAAAGATGATGTCTGGAATTTGATTCAAAACAATCTCTGTGGGAGAGGTGAGGGTGAGGGTATTTTAGATGGAACAAGATTGGCCATGAATTCATCATTGTCGAAGCTGGGTGTGCTACATGGGAGTTTACTGTACTGGCCGGTTGGCATTTGTATATGCTTGAACTTTTCCATAATACATAGTTTGTAAAAAATGGAATGGTAGACATCACTGTCCTTACGTCCCTCAGCCAATCCTGGTGCAGGGAATTTCTCTCTGGTCATCCTTCTTTCTATGGCCTTGCCTACTGATATGTTTTTTGCTTGAGTCTGCCTTTCCCTCTGCCACCCTTTTCTTCACCTCTCTTCTTTTCTATGGGTCATTAAACCCCTTTCTTCCCCACCTAACATGGGACACTAAAAAAAAAAATCCTGTTTCTTGCAAAGCAAGCAATTTAATTCTTCTCAATAGCTTGCAATGGAAGAGCCTACTCTTTTCTAACTAAAGATACCCATTAATATTTTTTTCTGAACAAAAGTGGTTCTCCTAATCCATTTGGATCCTGTAGCCAGCTTTTAAAATAACTCTATTCCCCACCCCCACCCCTGCTTAGAATTCAGAATGTGGCTTAACCTCAGAATAGAATGGGAAGCACGAATGGTAGCCTTTCCACCGACTCCAGGGAAAGGGCTAGAGCCTGACATCAGGAGGGGTACAGCCAGGACAGCTGGCTCTTGATTGTCTCTGGTTTAGGGGGGCAGGAGAATGGAAATCTCTACAGTCCCCATAAACCCTTGTTTTCTACTTATTTCTCTTCCTTTATGCTCCTCTTACTCCCTTTACCAGAACTTCTGGCAAGCAGCATGTTGACTCATGATGTTTTGTCACTTCCTTCCTCTGGGTCACTTCCAGTAGTGATGCTGACGGGTTGTCAAGTAACTGATAGGCAGGAGGAGAGAAGACCTTCTGTGCTCCTGTAACTTGGTGCTTCAAGAGTCGATAATCTGGAACCGACAGTGACAAACCAAGTCTGAGTTAAATCAGAGGAGGAGATGTCGTGTGCCTTCCAGCACTAACTCACTCTTTGTCCCTTTGAAGTCCAGACTCTCCAGAGCCTACCTGTGTGTACACGGGACACAGCAGCAGGAAGAGTCTGTAGGTCTTGGGGTCTTACTAGCATCTGTGCTCTGCTGCCTTGGAAGGATGTTGAGAGGCCTGTGGGGCACCTGGTTCTGGGCTTCGCATCTTAGACAGGAAGAGTGTGCTTGAGAACATTAGATGAACGCTTCTTTCCTTCCCCTCTCCCTTTCCAGGGCCAAGATGTCAGGCAGACAGTCCACCTTGAACTTATCTAGGGTCTGGGAGAATGCCTCTCTGAGAACATAAGACAAGCTAATGGTGAAATACCCAGACAGCCGTAACTGCTAGGGTCCAGTCCAGCCAATTTAGGGTGAGGTGAGGTGTGGCATGAGTTGGAGAGGGAATCTGTGACATTTTATAAGCCATAAATGTAGGGCTTCCACATAAAATATGGGATACCCAGCTAAATTTGAATTTCAGATGAGCAACAAATAATTTTTTAGTATGAACATGACCTAAATATTGAATGGGACGTATTTATACTAAAAAAAGTATTTGTTGCTCATCTGTAACTCAAATTCAACTGGGGCCTTGGGTTTTTTTGCTAAAGCTGGCAGCCCCAATAGAAAGACAGTCTGAGCCTGCCCCTCTTTTGCTCCATTGGCTGGAACGAGTGGTCACGGTGCACTGGTGAGAATGAAATGGACAGCACGACTGTGGTAACACCACCTGGGCTCCACCCACTTTCACTGAAAAATGCCAGGTATTGTTCCTTGGAGAATGTTCTTAAAACAATGACTGCTATGAAAATAACGCCCATCCAAAGGCCTTGTGCTTTGTCGTACGTGCTCCTTGAAGAGGGCACATGCCATCCAGAGTTCAGAGGTCACTGTTTAACACTTCTGGGTTTCTTTCTGCTTTGGGTGCCCTTTAAAAATTTACTTTTCAGTATGGGAAATTTCAAACCACACTACCCTTGAGTGAAAAAAAGCTCCAAAGGCCCGTCTTTGATATTTTTCCATTTTTCTGCAGTGGACTCACTGTGACGTATACCTATTTCTATGCCTAGATCGTAGTCTATCAGTGTAGACATGAGCATTCGCCAAATGGTTACTGCTTGGTGGCAGGATTATGAGTACTTTTTATCGGTTTCTTGTCTTATATTTGTTTTAAATTTTTCTGCCGCAGTCATGTATAACTTGTATAATTATATGTATTTTGATGCACACACATATACATGGCTCAGTTTGGAGGAGTAATTGAGATGGATAAATATGGACTCCTACCACTGTCCCAATTAACAGGGCATCAGGTCCCAGGAGGGTCATGGGTTTCTCACCTTCTAAAGAGGGGGACGAGGCAGAGACTGGCCGGCATGACGCTTGAGCCCCTCTTGCTCTTCCACATTCCACTGCATAGGGTGTCCCACCATCCCGGTCTGTCTGGGGCTGAGAGGTTTCCCAGGGCGCAGACACTTCCATGCTAAACAGGGAAAGTCCCAGGCAGACGGAGACAAGCTGGTCGCCTACTCAGGCACATTCGGGAAGAATGGCTGGTACTTCTACAGGTATGCAGAGTACGTTTCTGACTCACTCTGTAGTACGTGGTCTCTTGAGAGGCTACTTAATACGAAATGTCCTGACCCCTGGCTCTCCTAGCCAGGAGAGGCCATGAGCTCAGCAGGGTGGAGTCAGTACCCAGAAGAGCTTTTCTGACACTGACGAAAGCCGCGCTCATTTCAGATGGCGTTTATCCCAGTGCACGCACTTGCTGTGACTGAGCCCCTGTAAGCAAAATGAGATGAAATGCCATCTGAATAATTCAGGCCAAGTCAGTCTCAATCAATTACTTGATTTCCTACACAATTATTATTAAACATTGAAGTAATTAATGTTGCTAAAGTTGCACTCCTTGTATTATGTTAGCCAAAATGTGACCATTCTGCTAAAGCTCTCAACATCCTTTTTACCAAAGTGAACAAGGAAAGGGGTATCCGCCAGCCATAGTGGGTGTGCAAAGGAAACTTGAAACGTGCTGAAAGTAGGAGTCTGTGGATGTTCCTGAGAGATTAACATGGAGTATCTCCCTCTTTGTAGCACTTGCACACATTTGTAGATGGTGGGAAGATGCTGTAGAGTGGGACAACGGCCAATTCCCAAGTGTAAGTTGTGGTCTCACCTTGTTTCCAGCCTTCCTTGATCTGAAAGTGGCACGTCCACTTTTCCACCAGCTGAGTCAGGAGACATTCTTGCGGGTGAGTTCAGGGACTCTGTCTCATTGCTCACATTCGCATCATTCCCTCTGGATCTTTTTGTTCTAGGGTGCTCCGTCAGAGATGTACGAGGGTGAGCATCTCCACAAAACAGGCTAAACACATTCCCTGGCTGTTCATGAGGGTGAGTCAACAGGCTTACTGGATGCTTCTGTCTTCTCCTTGGAAGAGCAAAAACACATGATTGCAAGTGGTAGTGGCTAAGAGCCCTGACCTTAGAGCCGGTCAGACTTAGGTTCGACCTGAAGCTCAACCCCTTCCTAAACTGTGTGATGTTTGGCAAGTTTCTTTTCTTTTTTAAAGATTTTTTATTTATTTATTTATCTATTTATTTACCACCACCACCACCGCCCCCTGCGGCTTGTGCTCACTGTGTCCATTTGCTTTGCGTTTTTTTCTGTGTCTCTTTTGCATCGTCTTGCCGCACCAGCTCCCTGTGCCGCCGCGGGCCGGCTTGCCTTCACCAGGAGGCCCCGGGAATCGAACCCAGGGCCTCCCATATGGTAAACGGGAGCCCAACCAATTGAACCACAGCCGCTTCCCTGGCAAGTTTCTTAACATCGCCAAACCTCAGTTTCCTCAAATGTCAAATGGGAATAATAATAGTTTCTGTATCGCTCTCATCTTTCTCCGTCTCTACTGAGTTTTTCTGACTGGGGCTCCTTGGTTGCCTGTTAAACATATGGGAAGAGAAAAAAGTTGATCCAGGGGATATTCCAGACTATTCCCATCATTTCACACATAGTGCCCTCAAGCACGGAGCCTGGAACTTCCTACAGACGGGGGCCTTTAGATTTGTCTTTCTTTTCTGAGAAAGGGTTTGATTCAGCAGTTTACAAAGTATGTCCTCTGGTTCATTGGTGGTTCACTGTGATCCTCCAGGTGATGCCAAGTGCGGGGAGAATGGCACGTTTCCCTGGAAACACAGAAGGGCCCCATTGACTGAGTGAAGACTCTTGGTTCCACCTTCAGAGCTCTGGGAAGATTAGATATTTTTTTCACCTCTTAATCACCTTCTTTTTCTTTCTTTTGTCTCTTAATCATCTTACCAAGAGCCCAGATGATCTAATCCTTTTGTTGTTCTCTCCACCTCTTCTTTGCCAGCAGCAAAAAATGACAAGTTTTGGGTAACCACAGCAATCCCTCAGGTTTTTTGTTGCTTGTTTTACAGCATCAGGAAGACCAGGTGGATTAGGTGGGAGAGTCCACTCAGCTTTTCCGTGAAGAAATAAGAGGTGTGGTGAGATGGGGTCAGGTGTATTTTGCTGGTGGGAATGCAAATGAGATCCAGAGGAGGAGGATGTGAAGGTAAGCAATTAGATCGGTTCTGTGAAATTACCCATGAGAACTGTCTCCTGACTCAGCTGAAAGAAAAGAGGGCGTGCTACTTTCAAATAAAGGATGACTGGCAGTAGAATGAGAACACAATCTACGTCTGTGTGTTTTTAATTGGCATCAGCCTTTAGGGTTTTCGTAATCAATCCTAATCCAAGGAACCGTGAGGCTTGCGTGACCCAATTATCCGTAACCCCAACTGCTTCATTTTCCTTATTATATTTGAGTGATAGACAAGTGGGAGAGTGAAACAGTTTGAGGAGTTGTGAGATAAGCTCAGGCAGAGTTTGCTGCTGGGAGTGCACATGAGCGTCAACTTTTAGAAAACAATTTGCTCAAATGAGTAAAAGCCTTTAAAAGTTCTCATTTGTTGATACAATAATTCTAGGTTTAGGAATCCAGGCTAAGGATGTAATCAGCGATGCACATGTAGATTACGGACATTTGCTCACTGCAGCATTATTTAGTATAGTAAAAGATTGGGAAACCATCTACATGACCAAGGATGGGAAATGTTGAAATACGTTTTAGTACATCCGTATGATGGAATTGCATAGTCAATCAAGATGATGCTTTAGATATATTCATTTTTCAAATGGAAAAAGTTACACAAGCACATTGTTTAAAAGATTAAATAGCACAAAAGAAAAGAAATGAGAAGAAAATCTCCCTCTCACCACAGACCCCAGCCTTTCCCTTCAGATACAACCACTGTCATCAGTTGTAGATTGTACCTTTGAAAAGAAATGGATGAAATAAGAGAATGGTTCCAAAGTAATGGTAAATGGAAGAAAGACACAAGATAAAAACTATCATTTCTGTATAATTGCAATTTGAGAGGGGTGGGAAAAGAATAAGACAGAAAGAAAAGAAATATTACAGACTGTTTCTGAGTTGTGAAATTAAAGGTAATTTATTTTCTTTATAATTTTATGTGTTTTATAGATCTTATTCAATGTGTATGTGTAACTTTTTAATGCTCAGCATTTAGGGAGCTAAAAGTTATAGTCAAGTTTAGGATTCAGCAAAGAGGGTGAAGGAGCTTCTTTAAATTATGGATTTTTTTCAAAAATCAAGGATTTTTATAGTTACATATATATATTATCCTATTCTCCACACATGTGAGTATAAAATAGCACTGCAGGCTAATTGTGTGCTTTTCTTCTAGAATACCCAAAAAATGAAATTTATTTCCCTATCAGTCCTCTCTACCAAGTCAATACTCAAGAAAGCTGGAAAACAACACTATCAGAACGTTAGAGTTCTTGCTATTATTTGGTGGTTTTGTGCTCAAATAAAAATCTTCCTCTTATTTTATATTTGAATGCTAAATGCTGGAGTTTGAACTTTTCCTTTCTGTGACTGAATCCTTCAGGGAAAATGAATTTGGCACTGGCTCTTAGGTCAAGGTCTAATGTTATGAGATTTTTAAAACAGAATCCCATGGGAAATATTTGTCTGGTTTGCATATGACAGCACTTAGGAACAAATTATCTGAGTTCTTGAAATCATGTTAAATGTACATTTGAGAATCAAATATAGATCTGTGAGTTTACAGTGGTATTTCAGAATCCCTACCCGAGCTTTAAAGAGACAGACATTTCTAAATAACCCTAAAAGGATCCAGCAGCAAAAGCGTTGATTTCTGGATATTAGAAAAGCTTTCTGCACTTATACTGAAGTGTATTTTGATGATAGGACTCCCTCACTGGGGAGCAGCTGGGAGGACATTGGCCTCTTAGTCTGTTCAAAATAGGTACCATTTTACAGAATGATGGGTAGTCAGGCTCGCCTCTGAGACTGGGCTGGAACAAGCAAATATCCAAACCAGCTGGAGGTCAAGTAGGTGACAATGTTAGTAGTTACTTCGACTAAGATTTGCTCTGGCTGTGGAGGAACAGACATGAGACTTAACTGAAGATCACTTGGAACCAAATGAGCAATTTTTTCTTCAGTCTTTCCCAGACTTACCAGCTGAATATGACCACTGTGAGCTGCCAGTAGGAGCAATGAGGAACCAGGGCTGGGAGCAGTGGTCTGTCACTAGAGCTAGATTTCAATGTTTACTTCCTCATATTCTGAGTTCCTGAGAACTGCAGATTGACCCTCAGACATGGACACACACACAGATGTGTGCGGACATGCACATATGTATTATAATATTTTTGAGGGGCCGTACTCATACGCTAAAGAGTGGGCCATGAAAATTCCACCTTCTCTTTGTAAACAAACTTAACTCAAGGACTCAAGTCCCTTGCTTGACCCAACCATCCATAACTGAGCTGCTTCATCTTCCATCTTACATTTAGAGAAAATTCTGTGGCAAAACTCCTTCCAGCCAGGAACCTGGAACTTCCTGCAGAGGGGAACTTTAGATTTGACTTTTTTTTTTCGGAGAAAGGCTTTGAAGCAGGGGTTTGCAAAGTATGTTCCATGGAGGATCGGTCGTTCGCTGTGGTCTTCCAGGAGAAAGCCGGCATGGCCTTTTCTGAATGCTGATTGCGGGAACCCTTACTTGTAGGGTCCAGGTACGTGAGAATGTGTGCATGCTGCCAATGACAGTAGTTCTGCGTGGCACACATTTGTGGCATTGCCTTTGAATTTGATGGGAAGGTGATGTTTCACGTGTCAGTAGTAGTATTTTCAGCAGTAATAATATTAGTTACATATGCATGCAACTGGCAGATGAACCAATTGAAAAGTAGATGAGCTGTGGTTTATGATTTCACAGAATCTCTTCCTTTTTTCAAGGTCAATAGCATCATTTACTTCTTCATTTTGGTTTAGAAACTTATTTATTCCACATGAGGTCAAATTTCAACTTGGGCAATTGTGCATTTTCAGAACAGACACCCATGACTGTATGTGGGTCATGTACTCAAAGGATTGGGTCGAGAACTAGGAAACTTCTACAGCCTTGTGGTGACCGAGACAACAGCATTTTGCGGTACGTTAGGGTGGTCTCATTTCCAGCAGTGAGCACGGTGGACCACTGCACGTGTATAAAAGCTCAGGTTCTGTGATGATGCCCTGGTAGTCCCAAGATCACCGATATCATCTGTTCTTTGAAATTCTTCATGGAGAAATGTGTGTCTAAAACAAGTTCCCTGGAACCCAATCCTTAGAGAGCAAGTCTGGAGTCAGGAAAATACCATGTCATCGCAGACAACAAAGCACACATTTAAGGAAACGGAAGTTTATTAAGTTTCCCAGAAAGCATTATCTATCAGAAAACAGTTGTTGCGTGTAGGGTGCCTATATGAAGACCAAAACTATAAAATGAAAAGGCACAACACTCATAAAAATGATCTTTGTAAAGTAGCTTAAGAGTTAAGAAAAAAAGTAATTTTGTCAAAGAAAGAGAGAGATGTGCGTTTTAAGGGAAGATGCTAATGTGTTTAAAACGTGTTCTTGAGAGTTCAAATGCAGAAAAATCTTCTTTTTTATTTTTCATTATGGTATTCCACATACCCATCAGCTAACTTCAATAATTATCAATAATCTAGTAGTAACAATGACAATAGCAATTACTAGCAGTTCAAAAGCTTTGCTGGGGAATATTACCAACAGAAGACATGGTGTGCATTGAAGAAAACTGAAAAATTAGCTGGGGTATTTCTTGGCAGGCTCCAATTTCTAAAACAATAGCTTATTACATTATCGACATGGAGGCCTGTGGAGTTTGATAAATAATCCAGGCAACCAGCAGAGTCTCCTCGAGGAGCGGAGGATCCCACCTTCATTCTGACTTGGGCAACGTTCCAGAGGCCTCTCTCCAAGAGTTGAGTCCTCTCTAGGCAATTGCTGTAGGCACTGAGTCTCTCTCACTTTTCAATCTGTGAGCCTCTCTGACGAGGCAGAGCCCCTCCCAGCCACCGGCCTTACCTGCTTACTCTGACCATGGGGAGACAGCCTGGCGCTGCTTCCTGTCACTCTCTGGCCAGTGTTTTGATGGATGATGAGCTTCCAGCAACCCACCTGCTCAGAACAAGGCTGCATCCCCTGTTCTCTTCGCTCTATGTGCTGGCTGGGGAACGTAAATGTGTTTCTCATTATTTGGTCTGTTTTACGATGTAATTTCCTGCTGGGGTCTGATGCTTTGGGGATTACTAGTTATTTCATCTCAGACAGGACCGGCTCTTCCTGAACTTTAACAATGGCAGTCTGTCTGAAGACAGGAATCCCTGAAGCACTCTGCTAAATGTAAAGGCTTAAGCAAATATTAAGGTTAGGGAGAGTTTGCTGTTTTCAGAAAGTTGCAATCTCCTTACATGGCTGGTGTGCATCGTGTGTATATATTATGGAGGTGGGTGGTACCTGGACTGGGGGCAGGGGTAGGAGGGACCCAAAGATAATTCCCAGGTTAACAGCCATCATGCCACAATAGAACAGGCCTTGGGGTCAGCAAGGTCTGGTTTGCGTCCCATCTTTTTTTATTGATTGTTGGAGCAGCAAGTGATTTTCAGAAAGTAGGTTCACCTTGCTGAGCTTTACTTTCACCGTCTGGAAGAGGAGGATAATAAAAACTCCTACATAGGATTGCTGTGTGATGAGATGCCGAATGAGGATGAGATGCTGAATGAAAGCACATGGCACTTTATAGGCGTTCAATAATTGGTACCTCATTAGAATCCTGCTGTCATAGTGAGGAGCATCAGCTTTGCAGCTGCAGGGGCTGTGGCCATGGCCTGCCCAAATGCACAAAACAGAGGAGTTTATGATAGAACTTACCGTGTTCAAGGATCACCTATTGGCACAGGTGAACAGGTGATTAACCCAGCTCGGTGACTCTGGGCAAGTCTCTAGCCTTACTAGACCCATTAAAGAAACTTCTATTAATTACTTACTATCTCCAGGGCATTGGGTGGTAATATGGAAATCATAATTCCCCATAGGGTTGACCTAGGATCAAAGGAGACAATGTCTGTGAAAGTGCTTGGTGCTGTCTAAGCACTACCCAAACGTGCTGCTGTGGACCTGAGGTAGAAAGAATGTTTACTCTGTACCATTCGTGAGGTCAAATTCAAGCTCCCCGTTCCAGGGCTTTCAGCAGAGAGCAAACACATTCTACTTGGCTTTAGCATGGAAGGAAAAGTCAATAGTACCTTTTCAGTTGCTTTGAGTCCTCTCTCCTCCCTACAGTACAGAGCAGGGGAGGGGGAGCTTCGAGGGCTCTGCTTCCTGCTAGGTTTAGAAAGAGGGGTTGGATTACATGACCTGCCCCAGCTCTCAGGGCCTTGGAGGATGGGACCAGAGTGAGCCAGCAGCACAAGGGTGTCTGAGGACCTTACACTTGGTTCTTAACCAAGAGTTTGGTCCCCTCAGGCCCCAAGCCGGGGCCAAGTACCCCAGAGGCAAATCCTCCTGTCCCCTGCGGATAACCACAGAAGCACATGTGACAGAACTTTGGCACCATCCTTGCTAGACCATGGAAGGTGTTACTAGGAGGATGAGGAGCAGGGACGAGCGGTGGCCTGGGGCTGACCTCGGGAGCTTGGTCCAGCAGCGCGAGGCTGATGGCACATTTCAGGGCTGCTTTGAGAAGAAACTTCAGGGAATCCAAAGTCCTGTAAGTTTTATCCTTGAGATGTTTATCTCTTCCCTATATTGGGATATTGTCCATCTGACCGCCTTCCTAGCACCCTTTCCTCATTCTCTCCAGATGCTGCCTTTGTGGTGGGAGTTCAGGATCTCCACAATCCAGATGGAGCCTCCTTTCCAACCTCAGTCCCAAACAACTCCATACCCGATGGCAACTTTGACTTTAACTCTGCTGCTCCCCCAGAAGCCCCCTCTTGCTCATTCCCTACTCATGCCCTATCCTTCAGGAAACGTTCTGCTTCCTGAAGCCTTTTGTGACCATTCAGTCTCAAAGCTCTTTCTCCTTCTGCTGGCCACTAGTATAGGATTTATTTTCCATGCTACTCTTTGGCCCTTAATTATCCATTCCTTATCCATTCTTTAACACTTGAGTGCCTTTGTCCTGGACACAGTACTGAGAACTGGGGATGAACCAAACAAACATGGCTTCTGCTCAGAAGGAATTTGCCATCAACCAAGTAAGGAGAGGGAGAGGGAGAAAAACAGAGAGGGAGAAAGAGAGGAAGGGAGGGAGGGAGAGAGGGAGGGAGGGAAGGAGGAGAGAATGGCAGGCAGGCAGGCAGGCATGAAAGGAGGAAAAAAGGAAAGGAGAGAAGAAAAGAAAAAAAATACCAATAAACAAGCAAATATATAATTGTAGAGCTCGCTGAAGGAACTAAAAACAGGGTGAAGTAATAGAGTATAACAGGGTGAGAAGAAGAGGCTTTACTGACTCTTTAAAACTGTACCTGAGACAGTTAAGGTGAAAAGGAGAAAAACGGGAGGAGGTGTGCGGTTGAGTGTCGAAAGCAGAAAGAAAGATATTCTAGGCAGGGGAAACTTCTTAAAGTACATGAAAGAGTTTTCTCTCTTCAGGAAACTGAAAAAAAAAAAAGTCAAAGTAGTTGGAACAAAGCCGGGGGGATGGGTGGAGTGGAGAGCATGAAACTGGAGAGGAGGGTCGAGGCAGCTCCTCGAGAGCCTCATAGAATGGATTTTATTCTAAAAGCAATGACAGCCATTGCAGAGGTTTAAAAAAAGATTTTTAATAGCTTTCTTGAGGTTTAATTGACATATAATAAACTGTACATACTTAAAATATATAATTTTACGTTTCAGCATTTATATATACCCATAAAACCATCACCATAATATACTGAGCATATTCATCATCTCCCATATTTCCATTAAGCTTCCTCCTTCTCCTACCCATTCTTTTCAAGCAACAACTGATCTGCAGCGCCACTATTTAGTTTGGGATTTCTAGATTTATATATATATATAACAATATGTATTCTTCTTTGTGTGGCTTCTTTCACTCAGCTTAAATTGTTTCGGGAGTCATCAATGTTATAAGCCCTTTTTTACTGTTGCGTAGTATTCCATTGTCTGATATACCACAGTTTGTTCATCCATTGATCTATTGATGGACATTTGGGTCATATACACTTTCTGACTATTACAAATAATGCTGCTATGAACTTTTGAGGGCAAGTTTTTGTGTGGACATGTGCTTTCACTTTTTTTGGAGGGGGGTAGATATCTAGGAATGGAATTGCTGGGTCATATAGTAAATTTATGTTTAATCTTCTAAGAAACTGCCAGTACAATTAAAGCCACATTGAGGTACTGGTTCATACCCACTAGAGTGGCTATAATAAAAAATACAGACTAACATATGTTGGAGAGGATGTGGAAAAAGTGATATTGACTGTCTTTTTTTTTTACTATAGCCATTCCAGTGGGTATTAACTAGTATCCATTGTGGTTTTAATTTGCATTTCCCTAATGACTAATGATGTTAAGCATTTTTCGTTTGCTTAATAGCCATTTGCATATATTTTTAATGAAATGCCTTTCAAATCTTTCTCCCATTTTAAAATTACTTGTCTCACTGTGTTGTAAGAATTCTTTATCCATTCTGGATACAAGTCTTTATCAGATACATCATTTGCAAATATTTTCTTCCAGTCTGTGGCCTATCTTTTCATTCTCTTGACATGCCTTTCTGAAGAGCAGAAGTTTTAAATTTTGATGAAATACAATTTCTCAGTATGTTCTTTTATGGATTGTGTTTGGTGTCATATCTAAAAAATCTTTATCTAATGCTATGTTTTACACTAAAAAATTTATGGTTTTAGGTTTTACATTTAGGCATGTGATCTATTTTGGGGTTACTTTTTGTATATTCCATGTGGTATGGATTGAAGTTGTTACTATTATTAATGCATATGACGTCCAGTTTTTCTCGCAGGATTTCTTGAAAAACTATCCTTTCTCCACTTCATTGCCTTTGCATATTCACCAAAAGTCAGCTGTCTGTATATGTGTGGGGCTTTTTCTGACTGTCCCATTGAGCTGTTTCCCCACATTTATGCCCATACCATGTTGTTGTGATTAATGTAACTTTATAGTAAGTTTTAAAATCAGTTAGGGTTAGTCCTCCCACTTTGTTCTTCATTTTCAAAGTTGTTTTGACTATTGTAAAACTTTTGCATTTCCACATGAATTTTAGAACCAACTTGTCAATTTGTCCAAAAAGACCTGATAGAATATTCATTAGGATTGTGTTGAATCTATAGATCAGCTGATATCTTAATAGTAACTGAGTCTCTCAACCTATAAACACATTATATCTCTATATTTATTTAGGTCTTTAATTTCTCTTAGAATGTTTTATAGTTTTTCAATGTACAGTTCTTTTCAAATCTTTTGTTAGATTTATCTCTATATATTTCATTTTTTTGATGCTATTATAAATGTTATTTTAAAAAAATTCACTTTTCAGTTGTTTGTTGCTAGTATACAGAAATACAATTGATATTTGTATATTGATTATGGATCCTGCAACCTTGCTAAATCCACTTATTAGTTCTAGCAGCTCTTTTGTAGATTCCCTCACATTTTCCACAAAGACCATCATGTATCTGCTAATAAAGTCAATTTCTTCTTTTCCAATCTGGATGCCCTTCATTGTTTTACTAGAATTATTACTCTGACTACAAGTTCCAGGATAACATTGAGTAGAAGTGGTGAGAGGCAACATTCTTGTCTTGTTCCTGATCTTTGAGGGAATGCATTCAGTTGTTCATCACTAAGTGTGATGTTAGCTGTGTGTCATGGATTGAATTGTGTCCTCGGAGAGGTACGTTAAAGTCCTAACACCCAGTCTCCCCACCAGGCAATGGTGATCCTATTTGAAAATAGGATCTCTGAAGAGTTATTAGTTAAGATGAGGCCAAACTGGATTAAGGTAGGACCTAATACAGCATGGCTGGTGTTCTTATAAGGAAAGAAATTTGGAAAGAGACAGAGAAGTCAGCCATGATTGGGGACAGAAATTGCATCAGGCCACAAGCCAAAGAATGCCATGGATTATGAGCAAGCGACCACCAGAACCTTACAGGTCCCAGAGGAAGCATGGACGTGTCAATATTGATACAGACTGGGGAAAGAGGCTGGCTGGTATCCACGGAACAGGTCAACCTATCCACTTGGTTATTAAAATCTTCCTCTGAAGAAGTCACTTTGTGGTGAGCATCCACGTGGGACACAAATATCCTCATGGTTTTGCCCACTCAGAAAGGTCTATCCACATAACTCTCCCCCAGACCTCTGTTACCAATTTTCCAATCGTGTTCCTTCCCAGTCCCTGACCGTCCAGCCAAACCATTGGCAACAGCCCATGAATCGGTGTACAAACTCTCCTCTGGCCTCTTCTCCTTCCAAGCAAAATGAACAGCCAGGTGCACGGCTCGAAGTTCTGCTCATTGGGATGATTTCCCGTTAACACTGTTCTTCTGGAATGTCCCAGAAAGGGGTTGTATTGCTGCAACAGTCTACTTTCCAGTAGTAACTGTATATTGTGCAGAACAGTCTGTAAACCAGGCCCACGTTTTTTCTTCCTTGGTCAACTGATAGTAAACAAGCCCCCAAGATGCCATAGTTGTGGGCTGGGAAAGAGAAGGTAATGTGGCAGGAGTGGGGGCCATGGGCATTTGGGCCACTTCCTCATGTAACTTACTTGTGCCTTCAAGGCCCACTTGAGCCCTATCTCGTTTATACCATTTCCATTTTATGATGGAGCTGCTGTGCACCCCCAACTTTATGGCAAGGGGGGTCAGACAACCTTCATGATGAGTAACTCAGGTCTCATGGTAACTTGGTGGCCAAGAGTTAAGTGTTTGGACTCTACGAAGGCCCAGAAGCTGTTTCTAGCAGGCCAGAAGCTGTTTCTCAAAAGGAGAGTAGTCATCTGCAGAGGATGGTAGAGCTTTGCTCCAAAATCCTAAGAGTCTGTGTTGCGACTCTCTTATAGGGGCCTGTAGTGGTTTGAAACTATATGTACCCCCAGAAAATCATGTTCTGTGGGTGTAATCTATTGTAAGTAGGACCTGTTGGTGAGGTTACTTCAGTTAAGGTGTGGCCCAGGGTGGGTCTTAATCCTCTCCCCGGAGTCCTTTATAAAAGAATGTAATTCAGACAAAGAGAGAGAAAAAGCCACGGAAGTAAGAAGCTGAAAGCAATGAAACCCCCAACAGAAGGGAGAGACCAGCAGGTGCCACCATGTGACAGAAGACCCAAGGATCACCGGTAGCCAGTGTTTGGGAAGAAAGCATTGTCTTAATGGTGCCTTGATTTGGACATTTTCAAGGCCTCAAAAGTATAAGCTTGTAAGCCAATAAATTCCCAATGTTAAAAGCCAACCCATGGGAGCGGATGTAGCTCAAGTGGTTGTGTGTTGGCTTCCTACATGAGAGTCCAGGGTTCGATCTCCAACCCCGATACCTCAAAAAAAAAAAAAAAAAAAAAAAATGCCAACCCGTTTTATAGTATGTGCTAGGAGACTAGAACAGGGCCTGCCAAAGGCTCTAGAGAGTATCTCCATTTGCCACTGACACTTCCAGCACCAGGCATCTGCTGGACCATGGCCCAAGTGGCAGAGCAGCTAGCACAGGGGCCTGGACCTGCTATAGAGCCTGTTCTTGTTCCGGTCCACTCAAAACTATATATACAAAATGTAAATATTATGAGATTTTAAAAATAGGAATTGGCTCATGCAACTGTGGGGATAGACAAGTCAAAATTCTCTAGGACTGGCCACAAACTGAGAACTCTGATGAAGGTTTTCAATGACTGAAGTAGAGATGGAAATTCTCTCTTCTGACTGCTGAAATCATCACTTCTCCTTTTAAGGCCTTCGTCTGATCAATTGAGACTTCTCTCATTGTGGAAGGCAATCTCCTCAGTTGATTGTGGATGTAACCAGCCATAGATGCAGTCAAATTACTTATGACTTAAATCCATAAATTGTTCTCACAATAACAATCAGGCCAGAGGTCATTTGACCAAACAACTGGACATCATAACCTGGTCAAGTTGACACATGAACTTAACCATCACACTGTTAACCTTTAAAGTGGATCAATGAAATGGACAAATTTCTAGAAATGCACAACCATCCTACACTGACACTACAAGAAATACAAGAACTTAACAAACCAATCACATTTAAGGAGATTGAATCCATCATCAAAAATCTCCCAGCAAAGAAAAGTCCAGGACCAGATGACTTCACAGGTGAATTCTACCAAACATTTCTAAAAGAATTAACACCAATCCTGTTTAAACTCTTCCAAAAAATTGAAAAGGAGGGAAAATTACCCAACACATTTTATGAAGCCGACATCACCGTAATACCAAAGCCAGATAAAGATTCTACAAGAAAAGAAAATTACAGACCAATCTCTCTAATGAATATATATGCAAAAATTCTCAACAAAATACTTGCAAATCGAATTCAACAGCATATCAAAAGACATACATCACAACCAAGTGGGATTTATTCCTGGTATGCAAGGCTGGTTCAACATAAGAAAATCAATCAATGTAATATACCACATTAACAAATTGAAGGAAAAAACTCATGATCATCTCACTAGATGCAGAAAAGGCATTTGACAAAATCCAGCATCCTTTTTTAATAAAAACACTTCAAAAGATAGGAATAAAAGGAAAATTCCTCAATATGATAAAAGGCATATATGAAAAACCCACAGCCAACATCATACTCAATGGGGAAGAGTTAAAAGCTTTCCCTCTAAGATCGGGAAAAAGACAAGGATACCCACTGTCACCATTGTTATTCAACATTGTAATAGAAGTTCTAGGTAGGGCAATTAGACAAGGAAAAAAAAAATTAAAGGCATCCAAATAGGAAAAGAGGAAGTAAAACTCTCACTGTTTGCGGATGACATAACCCTGTACTTAGAAAATCCTGAAGTATCCATGACAATAAATGAGTTCAGCAAAGTGGCAGGATACAAGATCAACATGCAAAAATCAGTAATGTTTTTGTACACTAGTACTGAACAACCTGAGGAGGAAATCAGGGGGGAAATTCCATTTTCAATAGCAACAAAAAGACTCAAATACCTAGGAGTTAATTTAATCAAAGAAATACGGGACCTATATGCAGAAAACTACAAAACAATGCTAAAAGAAATTTCAAAAGACCTAAACAAATGGAAAGACATCCTGTGTTCATGGACTGGAAGAATAAATATCGTGAAGATGTCAATCTTACCCAAACTGATTTATAGATTCAATGCAATACCAATCAAAATCCCAACAGCTTACTTTACAGAATTAGATAAGGCAATTACCAAATTTACCTGGAAGGGTAAGTGCACCCAAATAGCCAAAAGCATTCTTAAAAAGAAGAGCGACGTGGGAGGAATTTCACTGCCTGACCTTAAAACATATTACAAAGCCAGTGGTCAAAACAGCATGGTACTGGCATAAAGATAGACACATCAAATAGAATTGAGAATCCAGAAATAAACCCTCACCTATACAGTCAACAGGTTTTTGACAAACCTACTAAGTCTGTGCTAACGGGAAAAAACAGTCTCTTCAACAAATGATGTTGGGAGAACTGGATATCTATAACCAAAAGAATGAAAGAGGACCCCTATCTCACCCCTATACAAGAATCAACTCAAAATGGATCAAAGATCTAAATATAAAAGCCAGGACCATAAAACTACTAGAAGAAAATGTAGGGAAACATCTTCAAGACCTTGTAGTAGGTGATGATTTCTTGGACCTTACACCCAAAGCACGCGCAACAAAAGAAAAAATAGATAAATGGGACCTCCTCAAAATTAAACACTTTTGCACCTCACAGGACTTTGTAAAAGGGTGAAAAGGCAGCCAACTCAATGGGAAAAAATATTTGGAAATCATGTATCTGATAAGGGTTTAATATCCAGGATATATAAAGAGATGTTACAACTCAACAATAAAAAGACAAATGACCCAATTTAAAAATGGGCAAAAGACTTGAATAGACATTTCTCCAAAGAAGAAATAAAAATGGCAAAAACACACATGAAGAAATGCTCAATATCACTCATGATTAAGGGAATGCAAATCAAAACTACAATGAGATATCGTTTCACACCTACCTGAATGGCCACTATTAAAAAGACAGAGAACTACAAGTGTTGAAGAGGACGTGGAGAAATATTATGTAGCTATAAGAAGAAATGAAGTCGTAAAACATATGACAACATGGATGAACCTGGGGGACATTATGTTGAGTGAAGCAAGCCAGACACAAAAGGACAAATACTGTATGAATGCATTACTATGAACCAAATATATTGTGTAACATGTTGTTTGATTTTTAAAAAATGTTATATGTATCCAGTACATTTAATTGAGAAATGTATGTATTTATTCATCTGTGTTTACTTTAAAATTTTTAATTGTTTATATTTTCAATTATTTATGTACAAAATAAACTAAAAAAAAATTGGATCAACTCTAGTACTGAAAAAAGTGTGCTCTTTGCTCAATTGATTTCTTAGAGCACAAGATAAAAGATTACTGTGGGGTCACCATGTCAACAGTGTTTCGAAAGTAAGTTTTCTGGGTCGGATGTGGCTCAACTGGTTGGGCGTCCGTCTCCCATATGGAGGGACCCGGGTTCGATCCCCCGGACCTCCCGGTAAAAAATAATAAAATAAAATAAAATAAATTAAAAAAAAAAAAAAAGAAAGTAAGTTTTCTTTCAGTCTCAGGTGTTCCCAATTATCCAAGGCAGTTAGCAAAATGAATCGGAAGAATAAACCTGGGAAGGAATTTGGATATAATGTGGCTCAATCAATGCCCTTATATAACAGATGAAGAAAGAGGGGTCCAAGGAGACTGTGACTTCCCCACGATTTTCACAGCCTTTCTCAAGCACAGACTGCTGTTCACTAAAGCTGCGGGAGAGAGAGTGGTAAGTGCAGGCACATTCTGGATGATTCATCGACCCATACGAGTACTCCACCATGAGAAACGGCCCCTCTGCAGCTGACAGTTTCTCCCGACTTTGTCTGTGGTGGCTGGCTCCGCCTGAACCAGAGCTTGTGCACGCTGATTCTTGCGAGGGCTGCACTCTGCTCTTATTTTCACTGCCCTGCACTTGAGATTGTTGTTGGCACTGTCTTCCTGCACCCTGCAGGAGGCCCCACGTTTAGCTTAAGCTCAGGACTAAATATAACCACGGCTTTCGCCAGAGACGGCCATACATGTCAGCCCCTCTACAGTGTCAACTCCACCCAGGACCACGGGCACCCACACTGCTTTCACAGGAGTTCACTTTTACCTGCAAACTGGCTCAAAGCAGGAGCAGCCAGGCTCAGGAAGAAACCAGGGATCCCAGGCTCTGCTCCTGCTCTGTCCTGGTGTGCACAAAGCCCCAGTCTCCAACTCGCAGGTTGTGAGGCCGGGAAGGAGCAGAAGTAGGGTGCTAAGCACAGTATGTCCCACAGGCTGACTCCGTTCCCATTCCGTGGGTCCTTTGAAAGGGTATCAGAAGCGCCTGTAGCTTTGTCACATCCTTCCCTCCTCTAGGGCCTTCTCCATATCCTGGGAAGAGTTTGGCTGGTGACTTTACGTAGCACCACAGGCCTCATTGTTCTGGTTCTCAGCACATGTCTACACTGTCCACATTTCACAATCCGCCTCCTCCATGAAGCTCTCCCTCAGTCTCCTACCAACAATGGGCTCTCCCAGCCATAGGAATAGATTAAATGTTGTCTTGTATGGTTCATCAATTACTTTGTGACTTTAACCTTGTAATAAGAATGAAAGCTCATTAGAATCTGGTGTGCATTTTACTTGTCTTTTCATAATCACTCAACTGAGTGCTGGGAAAACATTAGGTACTTGCCAGTTTCTCCCTCTCTTGAGAATGGGGAAAAAGATTCAAGCCGGGACCTGCCACCTTCTCCGAATAGGCTAGGATCTGCCGTGACCTTCACTACAGGACTGGGGAGTTACGGACCAGAAAAGGTGGCCTACAGTGGTGACAGGACCTCTTATACAAGTAAACATAATGACAGCAGAAAGAGGACACTTGCTCAGCCGGCTGAACCAACTAGGAAAAATGAGATAATGGAATTTGAAACCATCTTGCTTTTATATCCTCAACGTGGGTATGAAATCAGATCCTTTAACATTTCTCCAAGGTCCACAAGGTCAGAGATTCACTTCTTTGGAAGGATAGTAGATGCAACGGCATCTTTTCCCAAACCAACACCTCGTTCCCTTTCGTCTAGCAATTACTGAGCAACTACCATGCATGGCGACACTCTGAGTTAACAAGGAACACTAAAATGTACTTCTTGTCCTCGTGGAGCTTATCGTCTACAGGAAGAGACTTCTATCTATATTAAAGGGACTTAGAAAAGGCCATTAGAGAAGATGGTGGGGCTGCTATTGGGGCTGTCAGGAGAGCAATTCCGAAGATGTTTAGAAGCAAAGGTCATTTTATTATGAATTCAGGGGAAGGAGGTGGGAAGAAATGAGAGAAGGAAGAGAGTAAGGAGCAGAAGGGAGGAAGGGCTGTCGTTGTTTGCTGTGGTGTGAGCTTGTTTGCATCCCTGAGGAAGGAAGTCAGTGGAGAAGGTGTGATTGCAGGTGCCAGTGGAGACAGGAAAGGGAGAGCACCTGAAATTCCATCAGAGCAGGGGCCACACTTTGTATGCCTCCAGTGGGGAGAGTCTGATTGCTGTACAGCTCACGGATGTTCTGCATGGCTGGCTCACTGCTAAGCCTGTTCTCCAAAGCTGTGGGAGAGGAAGGGAAGTCATTCTTGTTCTTTGCTCTCAGTCCTGTGTTACAGGGTCATTGACACGCATCACACTTTGAGTGAGGACATGATATCTGACACTGTTCATGAAAAAGAACCATCTGGTCAGTGTGTATCTAAAACTGACTGCAGGATTCTCGGTGGGGGTGGGGAGGGTGCTGATGGTTCAGAATTTGAGTTTTTACCATGGACAGTGAATGAGAGAGAGCCCAAGGAGAGTGTCTTCACAGTACAGTGGGGACACAGGGGCTGAAGGACCCTGTCTACAAGGAAGTGACCCTGGCTGTGAGCTCAGATGTGGCTTTTGATTTTCAGCGATTTGTTGTTAGAACTGGAATTTCAGGGCTCCTGTGTCCAGGGATCGTTAAGTGGTGTTGGGTGGCGATATGACCAGGGTGTGGGCACTTTACCTGAGAACACAGTCCAGGACCTTATCTTTACTGTCTCAGTGGGATATAAAATTTTGTGTTGGACATGAGATCACAGTTCTTATCTTCCGGGAGAAGAGGCAATGATGTCTATTAACAATGAATTGAGATTTTCAAAATGCTTAGTTTATGTTTAAAATCAGATGGAGTGTCCAACACATTTTGCTCACTGACACACAGTTTTTGTTATTCCATAAACCCAGGTAAAATGAGGTAGCATATGTAATGTCTACCATGATAGCATAAACATGAGCTGCCTTCCTAGGCCTCTACCACCTGCTACCCGTAGAAGAAAGCCTAAGCTAGCCACGTGAAGCCCTGCACAACCTGCCCCCTTTCTTGTGTACAATAATACATAAGCACGAATTATGTACCACGCTGGGGAGCACAGTAGACGGCATCTTTGCCCTCATGGAACCTAGATCCTGGTAGGGAAAAAAAAAAATCAAGAAACACATGAAACAAAGTGCATAGTGTCAGGTAGTCAAAAGTACTATGAAGAGAAACACAGCAGGGTAAGGGGAGAGAGCATCTGCCTTTATCGCTTTATTTCACACTTAGTCTCCGAGGAATCCTCTGCTGTAGCCTGGCTGATGCTCCCCGTCTTGGATAGCACAGAGTTCCTTGAAGGACAAAATGAGTGCATTTAAACAAGTCCTTTTTACCAGATATGGTTCTGGCCCCTCTTACCCTCATCTTGCCCATCTCTTGTTGTGCTGTTAATTCAGATCTCAGTGCTTCTTACCCCTTCCATTTGGGCTCAGTTTCCTTCTTCCTGAAGTGTATCTTTTCCATTGAGGGTCTGTGAGTAGTATGTTCTCTTAACATTTGTCTGAAAATATCTTTACATCATCCCTTCTTTTGTCTAACAGTTTAGCCCTGTATCAATTCTAGATTGTTATTTTTCCTCAGCACTTGGAAAATATTCTTCCATTGTCTTCTGGTATCTATTGTTGCTGTTGAGAAGTCTTCTGTCAGGCTAATTGTCCTTCGTATGATTTGTCTTTTTCTCTCATTGCTTTTTTCCTCTTCTCTCTCTCCCTTTCTATTCTCTCTCTCTCTCTTTTTGCTTTGGCTGCTTTTAAGTTATTTTTTAATTGTGTGTGGGTGTCCTGTAGCTTTATCACACTTTGTCTTAGTATAGATTTAATTTTCTCTGTCCTGCTTTGGACTAATGCTTCTATATCTTCAAATAGTAATTATCACTCACTCTCCCAAAGCTCTCCTTCTGGAATTTCAATTTGATGTTGGCCCTTCTTTACTATCTTCTATTTTTCTTAAGACTTTTTAATATTTTCTCTTTATTATCTCTCTGGCTGTATAGTGGATAATTTGTGCATATCTATTTTACAATCCACATAGTCTCTCTTCAGCTTTGCCTAATCTGCAGTTTAAACAGTATATTGCATTTTGACTTCAATGACATTTCTTCATTTTTGGAAAAAATGTTTTCAAATCTTTTGTTCTTTTTTCATAGTACCTTGTCCTTTTCTTGGGGTTTTTTTTTTTTTGGGGGGGTATGTCTTTAATCATTTGAAATATATTTCTTATATATTCTCTTTCAGATTGCAATGCTATTCTATCAAGCCCAACTATCTTGTTTATTTTGTCTCTTAGGAGTGTATTAGAAATGCAGAATCTCAGGCCCTACCCAAGACCTACCGAATCAGAACCTGCATTTTAACATTAAGGTTTGAGAAATACTTCCTTAGACCACAATGTTATATAAAGTTTATTCTTTGAAACAATGTCCCCCCACCCCCAAGACCACAATGTCTATTCTTGTGTTTTCTGTCTTTTCTTTTTACTTCCTCTGCAATTCGGTGCCTGAGAATTTCACTTTCTTTCATCTATACATTAAAAAACATTTTTGTCAGGACCTTCTTAGTCTGCTATATTGCCAGAGCTGGAAACCCAATCTTACTCATTTTTCAAAGTTCAGCTTTAAATACTTAGCCATTCCATATGCCAGTCCCTAGCTTGGTGCTTTGTACATGGAGACACTCAATAACTATGCATAGCTTTTGCGTTCAAGTGATTGATTAGAAATATTCATTTGAAATTTGCACAAAGTGGCATCATTTTTGTTTTGTTCTTCCCCCTCCATGGTGTTCTCTTTGCTAATGCTAATGCTTTGACTCATAGTACCCTCTGGTCCTTCTTTATGCTCTTTACAAAGCTGGGTCTGGCTTAAGGGTAGCCTCTGAGAGTCCCAGGCATTTTCCTCTCTTACAGACTATGGAATGTGTGTAGTGAGATAGGAGAAATCAGCTGTGCTCTCAGAGTTATAGACACTGAGCATCGCAGCAGGGGCCAGTTTATCAGTGGACACCTCTTTCAGAGGCCCCTCTTGAATAGTTGGTTATCTCAACCCATGCCAGTCAGTCTATACTTGGAGGCCTGGGAGGTCAAAGCCGCAGTGCAAACAGCTCTCTCTAAATGTATTCAGTAGGCATGAACTACACACCCACTCATTACAGTGCAGTGCCCTGAGCCTTAGGGATACCTGAAAGGGACAGAAGAGGCAGGCCCTGCCTTTGGGGCACTTATCACCCACCAGGTGTTGGGGAGGCACTCATCTCCAAAACAATAATAAGAAAAGTCCCAAGATGTTAGCTAAGCAAATGCCTGCTAGAGAGGTACAGGCTGTGAATGGAGAAATGCTGAGGGAACCTCAGGTCAGGAGAAGGAACATCAGGTCAGGAGAAGCATCTCCAGAGGATGGGAGGGGTGGCATCGTCCCTTCAGCTTCTTTAAATGGCCACTAATCCTTGTCCCCTGCCCGCCCTGGCTTGGGTAGCAACCACTCTCCTTTGTTTCAGAGAGAAGAGAAGAGCCCCTCTGTCCTCCCCTGCCTGGGAAATCCATTACACCCACCAGGAGACCTTGGCTTTATACCCCGTTCTGGTGGCTCTGTGTGGCATAAAACAACCTAGCTTCCCTGCATGGGGTGGGGCGGATTTATGCTTTCTTCCACCTCCTGTAGGGTACATCTGGCTCACAGTTCCTGATCACTGTTTGCATAGCTTTATTCAAACATGTACATTGTTTTTCGAATGGCAAAAGACTGGGCCAACAATAACCATAGGTCTTCATCTGCTCTGTTCATCTGGAGGCTAAGATTATTATATGAAGCTCTCCTCCAGCCAGTCTGCTATGCTATTTTTTTTTTCCTGGGAAGCCAGGATCATTGTCTTTGAACCTTTGCTCATAGTACACCCACTTCAGGAATCCCTTACCCCATTCCTTTCTAAATCCTACCTATTCTTAAGTGCTCTTTTTCCTCGGTGACTTTATGTTTGCACTGACTGTCTGAAACTTTGCTTCTGCCTTGTATTGTTAGGGATTGCTTTTAGGTCTGCCAGACTTATCTCCCACAAATATTTCAAGCTCCTTGAAGGTAGAGAATTTATACCATGTGGCACAAATGCAAGCATAGAGCAAGTTATCAAAGATCTCAATAAAGTCTCTGAGGCCCAAATTCATACTATTATCAGTTCTCAATATATACATTTATTCACATGCTTCAATGAAGCATTTCTATATGATGCCCAGGTTATTGTAGAAGTCATACTAAAGAGGTTCTAAAACATAGGGCTTTCTCTACAAAGGTTGTAGGAAATGAGCCAGGCTTCCCGCTGTAGGAGGAAGTGAGATGGCTCACTAGTGCTTGTCTGAGCTCGGTGCCTCCCTCCACCTGACATCACTACTCTACTTCCCACCGCCTTCTCTCTCACATATGGAATAATCAAGTGTCACGTGCAACTCCCTCATTTTATGTATTTGGAAGTCCTGTTATTTGGTGCAAAGACATGTATAATTGTTCGTCTTCCTGATAAGTTGATCCTTTTGCCATTATGAAATATTCTTCTTTATCTCTGACAATCCTTTAAGTCTTGAGGTCTAGTCATCTGATAATCATATAGCGCTCAGTCTTCTCATGCCTTGTTCACATGGCTTATCTTTTTTCAGTCCTTTTACTTTACTTTTACATCCAACCTATTTGTCTTTAGATTTACAGTGCATCCATTCTGACACTCTCTACCTTTTCACTGCAATTTTCAGTCCATTAATATTCACTGTAATTATTATTATGGCTGAATTTAGGCCCACCATGTTTCTATTTGTCCCATCTGTGTTTTGTTCCTCTGTTTCTCCTTTCCTCCATTCTTTTAGTTAACTGACTATTTTAGAATTTTATTTTAATATATGTATTGACTTTTTAGTTATGCCCCTTAGAATTATTTTTCAGTGGTTATTCTAGGGATTAAAATATACAGCCTTAACTTTCATTGTCTACATATAGCTACTTTTGTACCTTTTCCCATAAAATATAAGAACCTTACACTTGTATATATCCCTTCATTTACCCCTTCTTTATGATATAGTTATCATATATTTTATATCTACATTCATTATTAACAATGTTTTAATATTTACTCCTAATGTATTTGCTCTCATGTATTTTAAGGAAATTAAAGAGGAAAAAGAAGTCTTTTATTTCCTCTTCATTCTTCCTTGAAAGTCCACTTGCCATCTGTTAGGTTTCCCATCATCCTGAAAAACCTACACTCTAGCATTTCTTATCGTGCAGATCTGCTGGTGATGAATTTGCTTCATTTTTATTTATCTGAAAGTATCTTTATTTCACCTACATTCTTGAAGGATATTTTTACTGGATATGGAATTCTGGGTTGGCAATTGATTTCTTTTGGCACATTAAAGATATCATTCTACTGTCTCCTGGCTTCCATTGTTTCTGATGAGAAGTCAGCGATATGTCACATCATTGCTCCCTTTTGGAAATTTGCTTTATCTAGCTGCTTTCAGGATTTACTCTCTGTCTTTTGTGTTTAGCAGTTTGTCTCTGATGTGCCTAGATGTGATTTTCTTTGTATGCACATCATGCTTGGGGTTTCTTGAGCTGCTTGAATCTATGAATTATTGTCTTATGAAACTTGAGAAATCTTGTCTTATTTTTTCAAATATTCTTTTCTGCTTCATTCTCTCTTCTCCTTCTGAGACTCCAAAAACTCATATATTAGACTGTTTGATATTGTTCCACTAATCACTGAGGCACTGCTCATTTTTATTAATTATTTTCTCTATATTTAGATTAGATAATTTCTACTGATCTATCTTCAAATTAAGTGACTTAATATTCTCTTTTGTCCAACATGTTGTTAAGTATATTCAAGGAAACTTTTATTTCATATAATGTATATTTTAGTTCTAGAGTTTTCTTTTTTTAGCTCCCATTTCCCTGCTGAGGTTTCCTATTGTTCGTTTATTATGAGTATCATTTTTTATATCCTTGATCATGGTTATAACAGATGCTTTAAAATTTATTTCTGCTAATTCCAACATCTGGGCCATCTCAGGGTTGTCCTCCATTGATCACATTTATGATTGAATAAGGGTTGCATTTTTCTGATTCTTCATATCTTATGTATTTTAGATGATATCTCAGACATTGTGAACGATACAGTGTAGAGATTCTGTATTCTGTATATTTCTCCAAAGAGATAGCTTTTTGTTGTTGTTGTTAATAGGCAATTAACTTGGCTGGACTTAAACTCGAAACACTATTTACCTTGTGGTGGGCAGAAGCTGAAATCTATATTCGGTTCTTAAGAGAATAACCAAGGCCAAAGCCTTGGGCTTCGTGGGTCAACCAGAGATTTGGGTAGAATTTAAATGCATAATTTTTATCTCCCCTCTCTAGATGTCCCTTTTTCTTGATTGCCTCCACTTCCTCATTTTCCTTGAGGTTATGTCAAGCTATTAAAACTGTAGGCTTCGATCTGAGTTTTAGTTAACCTATGTGATAGAAACAGGGGCTTCCCTCAGGAAAAATAGTCATGAAAAAAATCAGGAAACTCATCAAGTACCATTCCCTTCTTCCAAGTGTTTACTCTAAATTTATGCCTGCTTTTAGTCCCTCTCCAGTGCTTTCCATGAATTGGCTTTCATATTTTATGCAGAATTTATAGTTGCTTCTACAAGAAGATTGGCTTGAGAGGAGCTATTCTACCGCTACCTGAAGCAGAACCAACTGCCTTATTTCTGAGACAGTGCTAAGGCTTGCCTGGAGGGGAGTGTGTGCCTGAGTGGTGAGAGAGAGAGACCCACGCTGAGGATCCCTAAGACAGTTCTGCTAAGGTGCTCCCATGGTGCCATGGAAACCGCATCCCAGGGCACTGGCTTCTAGTACACAGAAGAGGATCCCCTTGAATATGTGGCACCTTCGTGGTGACTTTGAATGGAGATGGTTGGCCATCACTTACTAAAATGCAGAAACCAACTCAGTGATAGCGCATATATTCTTTGCAAGGCACAATGCTGAATATTCCATAAAGATGCTTTCATTTAGCCTTCCCACAAATCATTAAATTAGGCACAATTATTATCTTCATTTTACAGATGAATGAATGAGACGTAAAGAGATCAGTGATTTGTCTTTCAGTTACACAGCTCGTAGTGTGGTGCAATCAGGGCTGAAATCTATATGGCCTCTTTGCTTATAAAAATAGGGCTCTAGCTTTCCTTCCCAATGGAAGAAACTTGGTAGTATAGTTCGTGGTCATGTACATACTTACCCTGTATAATTACCTTTCTGACTCTCCATTCTCCTTCCTAGATGGGGAGAATATCCAGGTCCAACAGACTCCTGCAGTGCCAAGGAGCCTAAGAGGGAGGGAAGCCTTGTGGAAGTAGAAGGTATGCAGAAGTCAAGGAATCGGACTGCGAGTTTCCATTACTGCTTATGCGCTGTGTGATCTTGGGCAAGTCATTGTGCCTTTCTTTACCTCTGCTCACTCATCAGTAAAGTCAGAATGAATTCTCATGATCTTTTCCAGAATTACTTTGCTTAATTCTAAAGTTTATTTCTGGTGGTCAGGAACTAGTAAGACATCTCTTGACAAAATTTTGCTTGCAGACTATGAATTTAACTGTATGTATGGTAAGAATTATTTATATTTTTAATCCTCAGATATCCTCTAACAATTAAACATGAATAATAAAGCCAGGATCTCTAGGTTTTTGGATATCATGGAGTTCTTCAGCTTACTGACTCCAGGCAGTCTCCTGGGATCCATCATGTTCCCATCCGTGCTACAGGCCTGACTGTCGTTCCTTGGGAGTGCCTGGACCCTGGCTGGGTCGCCTTTTTGTGTCTAGGGCACTAATTCCTATAGAGAGGGCAAAGTCAAGGGTAAACAAGAGCCATTTATCTTGGTGGCCTGTGCTCTGGGTTGGGTGGTTAACCTTTGCCACCTACAGAAAGGAACCTACCCTGCCTAACCTGCTGTCAAGGGTGGGAGGAGAAGATTGTTTAGCCTCTGACTCCCTTGCAGAATTCAGTTCCCACGCCTCTGTTTCAGGCACTATGCTCAAGCCCTACATGAACGTCACAGTTGGTTGGATGTGGGACCTTGCTCAGAGGAAAGAATCAATCCTCAGGTTTTCATTAGGTAAATTAAAGTCCTTACTAAAATGCCTTCCTGGTACCACAGTCAGTTTCTGGAATTTCTATGGCCCACCTCCTCTCTCCCCATCTTAACATTAAAAAAAGTAATAATAATCATGCTGGAAAAAGCAATCCTATTTAAAAATTAAAATACAGTGGAGCAGGCCGCGTGGTGTGGATGTAGTGTGCCACACTACTATTTGAGATGGCAGCTTGGGCCACAGCCTGTGGAGGACAT
Organism: Tolypeutes matacus; assembly: GCA_026826555.1. Lineage (NCBI taxonomy): Eukaryota > Metazoa > Chordata > Mammalia > Cingulata > Chlamyphoridae > Tolypeutes > Tolypeutes matacus. The sequence goes on along the minus strand of JAKSZT010053830.1, from coordinate 20,182,393 downwards.
CTCCTTTCTGATCTTCCAAGAAATGGCCTTAGTATGAGGTGATGGGCATGAACTATACTTTCCTTTTGACCCACCATAAATCTTGAAGAAATGAATTTAACCTTTCAGTGGTTCAAGTGGGACGCCAGGGTGCTGCTTCCCATAATTTGCGACAATTTTGAAATATTAAGAGAGCCTTGGAAAAATAAAGTAACCTTATATTGGTGACATTTCTGGCACTGCTAAAACTGACAGTATTTAAAATGGAGCTTTTCAGTTCATCAAAAATTTATGTTCTCAATTTACTCTGAGACTGAGCTCTCCATTTCATTCTGGTAGAATCTAAATCAAATGTCGACATCTTAGGGCATATGCACCAAAAAGGGCGAGGCCAGATTTTCACACAGTCACTGTGTGATCTCAGGCAAGATATCACTACCTTTGCTTGCAACTTCTGTTTACTTTCTCCCGTTTCACACTTCTCCTTCTATTGCTTGCAAAAGCTGATCTGCATTTGCTAACCTAGACCTTGCCATAGTTAGTCATCAAATAAGAAGAAAAGACCCTCATTTTGGCAAAACTTTGGAAAAGTTTCAACTTCCTTATCTCAAGGGGGAAAATATGAATGCCTTGGAATGAGGTTTCAAGTTTCCCAGGCCTATTGAAGTAGCCAAAGATGGATAATTAAATGTTGTCAAATTCTAACAGCAAGACTTTCCCAGAAGGGCAAGAGCTAACTGGACACCATTTCACTTCTCTGGGCCTTGGTTTCCTCACCTGTAAAATGAGACAGTAGAAATCACAGGTGGTCCAAGGTTCTTTCCAGTTTCAACGTTCTATGAGTCTGTCCTTTTTTAAAATCACATTCTATTATTACAAAGGCTTACTGCCGATTTTTTTCCTAAATGGAATAATCTCCAAGCTCCAAAATGTATGTATGTTAAAAAAAACATACATACATTTTATAAAGTACTAAGATTAGTAAAAACCCATGATCTTTACATCATGTTCTAACTCAGTAAAAGACAGGAGAGTTTCACCCTCCTACTGATGTATTTCAGGTCCTGTCATTGACTTGTTTTCTTATGTATACATACTATCTTGGGGGGGGGGGCGGTTATCCCCTACTAAAACTATCTCCTTTATGCCCCACCCAAATTTTTTAGCCTTAACTTCCCAGCAAAGTTCTATTCTTTTATTTCCAGTTACCCATAGGGAATTTTCACTTGGGAAGAACATCTCACTATAAGTCAATCAGCAGGTATTTCTGAGCATCTATCACATATCCAATATTGTGGGTAATCTAGAAGAAGCAGTGGCCATAACCCTGCTCTTAAGGACTTTAAATTGAAACAGGGGAGGAAAAAACCATAATTATATGTTCAAGCGGCCGACACTTGTTGAGGGCCTATCTGATGGGTGAGACGACATATCCAAATTTGCCAGGAAGAGCCCTATTATACCTGGTGCACTGGAGTGATCATTAATATTAACCCTTCTGATCTTTACCAGTGTCCTAGTTTGGATGATCAATTATAAGGTTGCCTTAAGAATGGAGCGACAGGGCCTTGGACTCTTCACGGAAGAGCCAAGTCAACAAAGAAAATTACAATAGCAGCTAAGGACCATGATGATAGGAACTCTGTTAACACCGAGTATTTTTAGTTTGGACAAGGCAATTCCTTCCATTACCTGAGATATTTGTATAAGCTATACTCTGTGTTGTTGGTTAATCTACTGCAAAGGATTCTATTCTCCAGGTTAAAATTCTGATTAGCATTTTATGTCTCAGGGATGGATTTAGCCTATTCCTGAGACATGACCCATCTTTCATCGATGGGAAATGGACCAACGAGGCGGCCTCAAAGAGTGGGCAACAAGTAAACTGTAGAAATGTTTGTAGGTCACGTGGAGAAAAGAGGCCTGAGGTCTAATCAGCTTGGTTCCTTGAGTGTCTACACCATGCTGGGCATGAGGCCTCTAGGTCCAGGGCAGTCTGGGCAGAAGGGAGCACAGATGCAAAGCCTGGAGGTAGGAAACAGCGTGGGGTAGGTGGGGCCTGCCAAGCAGTTTGGCAGTGGTGCCTGCATAAATTGTGAGTCCATGGGTGGCAGGAGATGTGGCTGTGGAGGTAGGCAGAGGCCAGGTGGTGGACGTTGCATGAGACATCAAGAAGCTCAACCTTTATTAAATTGGGAAATGAAACGATGCCTCTGCTATAGCTCCATTCTAGGACTCGGAATGCCCTGGCAGCCACAAGATCTGTTTTCCAGGCTTCCTGCTGATCTCCGAAAACCTCTCTGCCCTCTCCGGTGTGCTGGGCAGACTTGAGTAGTTCACATTTCCAAACTTAGTGGTGCTGATGAGACAATATCTCAAGATCTGAGACGAACAATGTTAGCTGCAGGACAACAGGCTGTCCTGGGCAGATATCCCCATGTTTGGTGTCATGTCCAGGCCTCCAGGTATCAGAGACACCAGTACAGCAAGGACAATCGATTCATCTGGGTCAAGTGTGCAGAAGTGCTGACAATGCTGGGCTGGCACTGCACATCCTGCTCATTGTTCCCCTCACTGGTAGACTTGGACCAAAGGGCCCCATGACCCAGCTTGGTGTGCCACCCCCAAGCTGCTGGATCTCGAATCCTCTGCCATTTCAAACTGCAGCATACCAAGCACGTGATCTTATTTACCCTGGCAACACAAGGTCTTGGCAATAGCAGCAGAGCAGTGTAGTTTGGTGCATAAACACAGGAAGGAAAGGAAATGCTCATACCCGGTTGGAATGAGTAAGCAGAAAGCAGCAAAAAGGCAAGAGAAAAGTAGGAGGAAGAGCTGCCTCCAATCATGTGAGAAGGCCATGCAAATGAAGATTCTTCTTAAAAGAGAGGATTATTAAAAAGCAGTTGACCATGACCTTTAAAAATCAAGTGCAGATGTTTGTTTTCCAGTTTGCTAGACATAAGCACTAAACATGATAGATGCACGAAAAAACATCTCTTTTAGGTCCTAGGGAGTTTTTTTTTTTTTAATTGCATGAAAACTTTTCTCCTTCACTAATGGACTTAAAAGCTTCTTAAATTATTATGTTTCTTCTGCATTGTAAGAGTGTGACCAGTGTTCATCTGGTACCGAATGCAGTGTGCTGAGGAGCTCTCTTCCTTTGAGGACTACCAGGGGTGCCAAGAGAAGGAGAGCGTCTTGGATAAAAAGGCCCATGAGGCTATTGGATGGACTCGTGGCCCATGGCGGGTCACGATGGGAATGCTGGGTCCGTCTCTTTCATCTCAGATCCATCGAAGAGTATGCTCTGAACTGGGTACGTGGGGTCACACGATGATGACAGTTTTTAACTGTGACTCTCACAGGACAGGACATTTCAACTTAACACCTTCCTTTCTGAAGCCTCAGTTCATGGTTCACTGTCATTTACACTGTGTTGGTCTCTGAGCCACACACTGCTTACTTCACAGAGAAAACCGGGCTATGAAAAAACTGTCAGCTGAACCATACAGTGTCCCTAGTGAGGTGGTTGATAAACATTATGGGCAAGTTCCTTCTCTTGTTGCGGAATGTCATCTGCCCATAGGCTACACTCGGAGAAGCGCCGATGTGCCCGTTACTGTCACTTACGTCATTTCACAGTCTACATAACCTCACACACTTACAGAAAGTTCGTAAGAATGGTACAAAGAGCTCCTGTCAACCCTTCACTCAGACCCCTTCCCAGTCTCACCCTTGACGTGAGAGCGGGGGCCCAATTCAGGGTCACAGGTTGTACCCCCTTGTCTCCCTCACTCTGGAACAGCTCCTTGGCCTTTCTTTGAGTTTCATGCCCTTGACCTTCATGAAGGTTACAGGGTAGCCATTTTGCAGAATGACCCTCAACTCGGGTCATTCCTCAATAATTAGACCCAATGTGTGCACTTGGGGCAGGAATATCACAGAAGTGAAGCTGATTCCCATATCCCTCCCGAGTGGCCCTGAGGCTGTTGTGTCCCATAACTGGAGGTGGTAACTTTGATCACTTGATTAAGATAGTGTCTGCCCAGTTTTTCTACTATAGCTACTTTTTTCTTTTGTGATTAATAAGCATTGTATAAATATACCATTACTCATCCCACTTTCACTTACTTGCTTTAGTATCTGTAAAGTTTCTTGCCTGAACTATTTATTACTATGCCTTTTGTTAAATGGTAATTTTCTAATTCTATCTTTCCTTCTACCTTTATTTAGTTGGTATTCAGTTGTAAGGAGGAACTCTCTTTTCTCTCCATTTTTTTATCCATTATCTATTATTCAATGGGTTATAACCTATTACTATGATTAATTATTTTGATGCTCTAATTGACCAGAGTTGGACAGCGGGAGCCCCGTGAAGCTAGTGTCTGTGTCATTTTGACATGTATCTATCATTCTTTGAGCACTTCCTTCACGACAAAGCGTTCCAGGCTTATCTTGTACTTTCCCTGTCCCAGCTCTAGGTCAATCATTTCTCTAAGGAGCCCTGATTCCCATTTTAGTCAGTGATATTTGTGAAGCCAAGATCTGGGAGCTAAGAGTGCTCATTGCTAGCAGTGTTGCTTTTCCCAGGCTGTCTCAGTGGACGGAGCTAGGAAATACATGCATTTATACACACGCACATTTGCATCTTTACTTCTCTATTTCTTGGACCCCATTATCTATACCAGGGTATTTATATATATTTGCCCAATCCTCTGTATGTGACTTCTGACTGCCCGAGGCAGCCTGTCTGCCTGCTCCAACACTGTCCTCCTGAAAGTCATTACCGGCTGCCACCAGCTGCCCCTGCCACCTTGCTCCAGTACCTCCCTGTTCCTGCTGGCCCAAAGATCGTCGGCCTTGATTGGGAAGGAACCCGTATTTTTGTTTTCTTTATGACAAGGAAAGGTAAGCAAAGGCTAAATTGGCATTCCTTGGAATGGTTACTCCTCTGTTCTCCGAGGCGTCTTGGAATTTGAACGATAGGACTAACAGTCCGCCTTCCGTTTTGGTGGTAATATTCACACAGAAGGTTCTTAGCATCTCTTGGTCTACCTCAGGCCTGTGCTTACGGCCAGGAGGGCAGGAGGGGTAGGTGCCCGTGCAGGCTGCAGGGTACTTCAGCCTTAGCTCCACCAGCTTGGTTTTAATGCTGCTACCCCAGCAGAATGCTGTTCAGCTGTGCTGGACAGGCCTCGTGCCCAATGAAAGAAGACTGTAAACCAGACAATTGACTTTTCAGTGCTTCTCAACAGGACGTTGTACTACTCACCCTCAAGGGGGCCTTTGGAAATGTGGGGGTGTTTCATGTTGTCACAACACCTGGCATCGATCCACTGTCATTGAGTGGGCAAGAGCCAGGGGCATTAAATGTCCTACAGTGCACAGCAACTTGTCCCAGTCAAACGCCAACTGAGCTCCCTCTACTCCCAAACAGGTGCTTAGCAATGGGGGTGTTTTTGTTTGCTAAAGCTGCTGAGCAAAATACCAGCAATGGGTTGGCTTTTATAAAGAGAATTCATTCGGGGAGAATCGTACAGCTCCAAGGCCATGAAAATGTCCAAATCAAGGCATCATCAGAGATTCTGTCCCACCAAAGGTCGGCTTCTGGCAATCCTGGACTCCTGCCATGTGTCAAGGCAAGATGGCGGCAGATCTCTGTTTTCTCCTCCAGGCTCACTTTCTCCCCGAGCTCAGCCATGTGTGATCAGGAATATCGCTTGTGTCTTCCTGGGCCTGTCTCTTTAGCGCTGGGCTGCTCTACAGACTCCAGCCTCCGGCCTCTCTCTCAGTCAGGGGGATTTCTGTCTTTCTGCGGCTGAAGGCGATCCTGGAGTCCTCTCTCTCACATGGCAGCTGTCTTTCTCTGTGTGTCTCCGATTTCACTTCTTGGCTTATATAAGACTCTAGCAAGAGGGCTGAGACCCAACCTGGGTCTTGCCTCATTGACGTAGTTCAATCAAAGGCCCTAAAGTAACCTAATCAAAAGTGATCTAATCAAAAGCTACCTTCACTGAATCTAACTAAAAGGTCCCACATGCGATAGGCTGACATGCACAGGAATGGGTTAGCCTAAGAACATAATTTTCTGATGTCCACAAAAGACCAGGACAGGGGGCTCCAGTTTGTAATGTTTTGACGTTGTTACTATGACCATCCTTGTGAGGGACCACGTTCTCCAGCCTCAGCCAGAGCAGAGCCAGGTAACCATAACTACCAGAATTAGAAGCGGTCGTAGTGGCTGCTGCCACGTCTCCCGGACACTCACCCACCATGTGCTTCTCTGGATGAAACAGTGGCACCCTTGTGACCACACCCCAACCCCACTGGACGTGGGCAACACATGGCCATTAGAACAAAAAGGGAGATCACATGATTCCTCTGCTTTGGCCTCTGTTGAAATTAGCAGCAGAAAAATAAATGTGTTTCTACCATCACGGATGATTGTGACCTAATCACGAACTAAGTATTTGCTAGTTAATTGTAAGCTCCTTGAGGGCAAGGGGCAGGATCACACACTCCTGCAATCGCTCTGAGTGACTTGCAGTTAGGAATTGATTAGTGATTGATGACTCAAAGTTTGCTTTTTTCCCATAACGCTGGTGGAGGGCCCATTTCTATTTTTCTGTAGTGTTCTAGTCACCTCCACTTATTCACATTTGAGGTAGGACTCAAGTCTGCAACCGTCTGAAGGAAACAAAGCCCTTTTCTATTTTGCCTTTTCTCCTTACCGCCCTCCCTCCTTTCATCTCTCTTCCCCTCCCTCCTTCCCTCCTTTCCTCCCTTCCTGCCTCTGATTTATAGGCTTGCAGGAGTTAATGCAGGAATGACGCAGTGTGTGGGGGTAGAGAGCCCTGCTGTTGGACTGTGCTACTTCAAGCTCAGGGCTGAGACGCAGGACATCCAGGCTCTGGAATGTACTCAGGGCCCTGCTTTCAGGCTGGCTTCTGCCATGAACTGTTCAGCTTTCAGCAGGGCTCTTAACCTCTCTGGGGTTCATTGGCTTCATCTGAAAATTGCAGGTTAGACCTCATGACCTCTTAACAGTCTGTGGTTCTACCCAGGCCTTTGGAAATACTGATTCATGGCCACATCCTGAATAACAGCACAAGAATGGCAAAGTGGCAAGGAAACCAGACTGAACAAGAGAAAGACCTTTATCTGGACATTGAAATTCAAGCTTCTCTTTCTTAGCGGCTTTTCCTTTTTCTTCCTTTCTCTTTCTCTCTTCTTTTCTTAACAGGAAGAGCAGCAGAAAGCCACTTACAGGAGCTGCCTTCCTAGCAGGAGGATAAACAAGGCTGAGGCTCTGGTGGTGGGGAAGCTAGTTTCTAGACTACTGAAGGACCACATTCCCTCACGATGGTTTTCTCTCCCACAAAGGAAGGAGGACTGCCATGACCCGGCAGTGCTGTCGCTCTCAGCACACTTTATTCGTCTTTGAAAGTCTGACTTCCATTTTAACAAAGTGCAATGAAAAATCTATTTAGACTATATACTCATTATCTAGCTGGCCTGATACTTTACTTTTCCTTCCAGAATTGTTTCCAATCCTGCCAAGAGGAAAAATATTTTCTCCATTGTTTCTGATTTTTCCCTTTTGCCATTAAAAAAACCCAAACAAAACCTGCTCTGCATTTATTGTAAACTGTTTTAAAGCCACTTTGAAAGTGGCTTGGAAGTAAATTATAAAGTAATAATTAGTGTTTTAATCAAGAAAAACAGAAAGTCATGGGACCATAGAATGATAGAATGTTAGAAGCAGAGGGACTTCAGTGAATATTTAAATCAATATTTTTCAAATTGCAGGTTGTAAGCCATTAGTGAGTTGCAATCAGTATTTTAAAAATGGATATGGAATAGAATGGAAAATAGCAGAGTACAAACACATAGTAAAGGGTTGTTTAAGAAACTTTTGTTTAGGCAAGTTCTGACTTGCCTAGAATATCAAAGCTATTAGAAAGTATGCAAATAAGAACTTTGCACAGCAGAAAGTATGAAAATAAAAACTCTGCTCAGGAGACTAGAGCAATGTATTATATTAAGTATGATTTTATATGATTGGTTACTGTGATGCCCTGATTAATTTGGAAATAGTCTTTGGAAAATCCACTGAAAAATTCAATTTAATAATATTTATTATGTGCCCAAATAAGCAAAGAGTATGCAAAGTAATTAAAACACTAGGCCCTATAATGATTAAAGATATTGAATTTGTAATTGAAAAGCTCTCCAAAATGAAATCTCCAGGTCTAGACAGTTTCAGTGATGAATTCTACCAAACATTTAAAGAAGAACCAACAGCAGTTTTACATATCCTCTTTCAGAAGAGGAGGGAACACTTCTCAACTCATTTTGTGATGCTCTATTACCCTGATGCCAAAACCAAAGAGAGTCCAAAAAAATAAAAAGACCATCTACAGACTAGGATCGCTCATGAATGTCGATGCAAAAATCCTCAACAAAATATTAGCAAATTGAAACAAACCACATATAGAAAGAATTATACACCATGGACAAGTGGGATTTATTCCACATATACAAGACTAAGTCAATATTTGAAAATCAGTCAATGTAATCCACCATATCAATGAGTTAAAGAAGAAAAATAGAATGATTATATCAATTGTGCATAAAAGTATTTGACCACACCCAACACACATTCATGATGAAACTCTTAGCAAATTAGCAATAAAGGGAAACTTCCTAAACTTGATAAAGAACATCTATGAAAAAAAAAAAAAAAAAAAAAAAAAAAACCCACACAGGTAACATTGTACTAAATGGTAAAAGAGTGAATGCTTTCTCTCTAAGATCAGGAACAAGGCAAGGATGCCCTCCCTCACTAAACTCCTATTTAGTATAGTACTAGAAATTCTAGCCACTGCAAGAAATCAAGAAAAAGAAAATCCCAAGAAATATATAAAACACTCCTAGAACTAATACATGAGCTCATCAGGATATAAGCTCACAGGAACATGACAAAATGCTGATGAAAGAAATCAAAGATATAAGTAAATGGAGAGACATGCCATGTTCATGGTTTGGAAAACTCAACATAGGAAAGATGTCAGTTCTCTCCAAATTGATCTGTAGTTTTAACGCAATTTTGATCCAAATCCCAACAGGATATTTTGTAGACATAGCCAGGATTATTCTAAAATTTATATGAAATACAAGCCCCTGGAGTATCAAAACAATATTGAAAAAGAAGACTAAAGTGGGAAGAGTCACTGTACCTGATACTAAGTCATATTATGTAACTGCAGTAATCAAGACTATGGTTTTGGCAGAGAGATAGATATCAATGGAAAAGAATAGAGAACCCAGAAATAAACCCACAAAGATGTCCAACTGCTTTTTTTTTTAATTTGCAAAAGTAATTCAATGGAGGAAGTACAGACTTTTCAACAAATGTCACAGAAGGAATTGGACATCCATAGGAAAAAAAAAGGGGGGGGGGAACTCAACCTAAATCTCATATCTTATTTAAAAATTAACCCAGAATGTATCATATATCTAAATTTTAAAGTAATGTAAAACTATAAAACTTTAAGAAGGAAACATAGGATAAAATCTTTGGGTCTAGGGCTAGGCAAAGACTTCTTAGATTTGACACCAAAAGCACGATCCCTAAAAGGAAAAATTGAAAAATTGATAAAAAAAATAAGAACTTTTGCTCTGAAAAAGCCCATGTGAAGAGGCTGAAAAATGAAAAGATAAGCTACAGATTGGGAGAAAGTATTTTCAAACCACCTATTTGACAAAGAACTAGTATGTAAGAATATATAAATTCTCAAAACTCAACAGCAATGAACAAACAATCCAATTAGAAAATGGACAAAGGACACAGACAGACATTTTACCAGAGATGATATAAAGATGGTAAATAAGCACATGAAGAGATGGTCAACACTCTTAGCCACTGAGGAAATGCAAGTTAAAACCACACTGAGCTATCACTACACCCCAATCAGAATTGCTATAATAAAAAATAGTGACCACACCAAAAGCTGGTGAGGATGTGGAGAAACTGGCTCACTCACACGACTGGTGGAACATAAAACGGACTGAAAAGAGAATGGCAGTTTCTTACAAGACTATACACAGAACTACCACCCGACCCAGCAATTGCACTCCTTGGCATTTATCGCAGAGAAATGAAAACTTATGTTCACATAAAAAACTGTACCTGAATGTTCATAGACACTTGATTCATAATAGCCCCAAGCTGGAAATAATCCAGATGTCCTTTACTAGGTGAATGGTTTAAACAAACCTCGGAACATCTATGTCATGGAGTACTACTCAGCAGTAAAAAGGAACAAACTAGTAATACATATAACAATTTGGATGAACTCCAGGGAATTATGCTGGGTGAAAAAGGCAATCTCAAAAGGCTACATATTGTATTATTTCATCCATGTAACATTCTTGACATGAAAAACTTGTAAAAATGGAGAAGAAATTAGTGACTGCCAGGCGTCAAGGACAGGGCGGGGAGTGGTGGGGGAGTGGCTGTGTCTGTGAACGGTTACACGAGGGACTCCTGTGGAGCTGGAAATGTTCCGCACGGCGACTCAGTGTCAGGACCCTGGCTGCGATACTGTGCCGCAGCTTTGCTCGATGTTCCCATTGGGGGGGAAATGGAGAGAAAGGACATCATGTCTCTGACGGTTTCTTAAAATTCCATGTGAATCTATCATTATTTTAAAATAGAAAGTTTCATTAAAAACAAAAAGAAACATCAGGGCTCTCTGTAGGGTTTAGTTTGATGCGAGTGAATGGAGGAAAAACTGCCTAATAGGAGAAAAAAGACTAATAAGCATTAAAGAGACTGTAAACAGCTTGGTGACGGTGGTTAGCCACTAGAGCAGCTGGCCCTAAACAGAGCATGGCTCGTGGACGCACTCGGTAATTCTGGGGTGTAGATTTTACGATGATGATGAGATAGAGGTTGCCATCGAGCAGTTTAATTTAGATATGTGAATTAAGGCACGCACATGACAACAGACAACTCAGATGTGGTTCTGTGTGAACAGGCCAACAAATTTTTTTGTGGAAGGAGAATAAGAATAACTTTTGATCACAGAAGTTAATGGAAAGCAGATTGATGTGTACAATATAATTATTACTTGTAATTATTATTGTAATTATTACTATTATATTATGTGCAATTATGCAGTTGTTGCATATGTGAATTAGTATAATGTGAAATTTTTACACGTGTTGTTTCAGTATAATATGGAAAAATAAAAATAGTTATACTGGGAGAAAAAAAAAAAGAATAACCTTTGATAAACCTAACGGGAGTCCTGTGGACTACTATGGGGTTAAATCGTTGTTTCCCTCTCCCAGAGGTTGTGTTAGTTTGTTTTTGTTTCATGTCACAGGCTATCCTTGGTCTAGGATTAGCAGCCTCGAAGCGGGGGCAGTACACAGGCTTTGTTCCAAAAGGTTGGCACCCTTTTTTCGGGAGTACCTCGGGAGTCTCGGGGGTGCCGGGTGTGTCACCTGCTTCCTGGTGTTTCCGCCTCGGGCAGCATCTTTCCCACCTATTTCACCAACTGGGTTCTGCGTAAGGTTTGGTTTAAGAACAGATTCTAATGCTCGATAAAGTGTTCGAAGACCACCGGCTACTCCAGCCTGCGCCTGCCGCCCACGGGGAGCTGCAGCTGGAGACCCCACGCCCTGCAGGCCCTGGCGGGGGAGGCCCCCGGCTGCCACGAGGAGCCCGAGAGCCAGTGCCAGCGCCATGTGGTGCGTGTGGCACCTTGTCCCACCCAGAGAAGCAAGGGGGCACAGCCACGCCGATCCAAAGTGGGAAGGCGGGCCGGTGTGGGAAGGATTTAAGCGGAGAAAATACGTTTTCCTCGATTCTTTTCTTCTCACTGTGAAAGAGAGAGAGAAAGAGAGAGAGAGAGAGAGAGAGAGAGAGAGAGAGAGAGAACTAGAAGGTGAGCGTCCAAGGTGGTGAGGTGGCAGGTCAGTGGATGAGAAGAGCCCCTGGGAATCCAGGTTTACGGCATGCGCAAATGTGCAAAGCAGCTGCAGAAAGAATCGATGGCAATATTTTGGGAATGTTTCAGTGTTAGGGTCAATACTATTAAAATGGGTGAAACTCCACCTGGCTAGTTCTGTACTTCAACAGGCGACGTCAGCCAATGCCTCTGGGTAGGGAGGGGGCGGCTGCTAGCCACACTCCTGGCTGGTCAGTGCTGCTGGGTGGGGGGCTCTCAGCTGGTCAGTGCCGCTGGGTGGGTGGGGGCTGCCAGCCACACTCCTGGTTAGTCAGTGCTGCCAGGTGGGGGGCTCCTGGCTAGTCAGTGCCGCCGGGTGGGGGGTCTCCCGGCTGGTGAGTGCCGCCGGGTGGGGGGCTCCTGGCTAGTCAGCCGCGGGCAGACAGCAATCGGCCCATGGCTCTGGCAGCGGCCCGGTGGAAGAGAGGCCTCTTTCGCAGGAACTGCAGCAGTGCAGTTGTGGTTGTGATGTTTTCTCCCGGAGCTCTTTGGGGGGCACCCCTGTTGGTGTTGAAGAGCCCCTCGGACACACTGGGGCTTCACCCCCCATTGCCCCGCGTCTCCCGCCCCACAGCCCCACCCAGCATCGGGTGATGGGACACCAGCAGGGGAGGCGGTGGAGCCTGGAGGAAGAGGCTCTGGGCACCACGCTGGCCACTGCCGGGGGTGGGGGGGCCGCTGGGGACTGTCTCCTGCCTCCTTGGCCTCCCGTGGTGCTGAAAGCCTCTTGGACTTGCTGGGCCAGGGAGAGATGAGCCGAGACCCTAGAGCTGGCAGGATTCCTGGGGGCCCCTGAGGGCTCCTTTCTGGGGTCTGGGGTTTGGAATTCTGCTAGTCAGCCTCGGGGAGCTTTGCCAGCCCCCCCACTTGCTGGAGCCAGGGCAGGGGTGGCGGTGAGGTGGGGGCGGGGGGAGCCCTAACCTGTAATCACTCCTCTCCTCCTAAAGAAGCGACTGTTAAGAGCCAATTGGCAGGAGCACCCAGAGGGCTCTTGGCTGTCTGTCCTACAATTAGGAAACAGAAAACCCAAGCAAACAAAGAACACATCCAAACCACAGACTAAATCACCACTGTTATAACCGACCCCTTCAAAAGCACTGTGAAGTGACAGCCGAGTCCAGCCCACGATGGCCCCCGAAGGTCCAAGGTCCCATGAAGGACTCGGGCAGGGAGCACTGGCAGGGCTCCTGCAGAAGGGCCTCCGCATGCCCCGGAGTGCCCAGGTGCTCCGGGGTAATGAACTGCACCCCTTCCTTCTCGAAGTCCCAGTCGGGACCACAAATTATATGGTCATATTAAAAAAAAAAACACCAACCTGAAAATAACCTCCTGACTCGAGGCCTCGGTGGGCTTGGGGGACAGGAACCTTACGTGACCTGGAAAGCCTAAAGTATTTACCCTCTGCCTCCTTAGGGGAAAAGCTTGCCGAGACCGGATCTAGTCACCTGGGTCTGCGGCCTTGGGAAGAGGGCGAAGATCCTGGGTCATTATTGAGGTTTTGGCCCCAAAGGAAGGTGACGGCTATGCATCCTCGTCCTGCCTTTGCCAAATTCAAGGGTAGGACTGACTTAAGGTCCAGCCTGGCCCTGATGAGGTAGGCGCCCCGTGTTTGGAGAGGGAGTGACACTGGCTGCTCAAGCAGGCGGCACGAGCAGAGCATGCCATGTGAAGCAGAAGGCGTCGGCTGCGAGTCCCTCTCCCTCTCCCACCAGGGCGTGGTGCTGGAGAAGATGTGTCGTGATGGTTAAAGTCCTCTCCTGTGCTAGCGTTTCATCCTTCTGGGGAAAGGAATGCTATGGCCAAGAGCCCTGCTTCTGGAATGCATCAGTAGCCACAGGCTGCTTTGGTGGTTTCCTACCATAAATTACAACCTCATGTCCAACCATGCCCTCAGATACCCAAATGTTTAATTTTAGCTTTAATGGCCCCACATGGTGTTGCCGAGGAAGCCTTTGTCAGCAACGTGCCTGCTGGTGTATAAAGATGAGCGTGTTCAATCCCACCCCGGGAACTGCCTCTTTCCAGCACTTTTCAGAATCACCGCTGTAGTCTCTCAGCTCTGTGAAACTGATTTCAGTTCAGGGGGGGCAGTCCTTGGAAAAAGGCAAAAGGACCTGTGGTGTCTGTCCTTGACTGACTAGGTGACTTGGGGAAACTCACTCGGGGCCTTCCTGTCATCATCCGTAAGATCTGATACCTTTCCTACTCTAACACACGGTAGGATCGAGTCCAAGCCACAGTCTGGAATGCCGTTTATTCCAGCGAGTCCTACAAAGAATGCAAGTGCAGTATATGGTACCTCTTAAAGAATTTGTATTTCGAGGCCTTTTACAAATGAACACGTTGGTCCACCTGCGCGAGCAAACTGCCAGAGCCCCTCAGTCAGCAGTCTTGCAGCATGTTTTTAAACCATGCAAGACCAGAACGCAGGCTTCGTGACTCCAGTACCTTCTGAGAGCAGAGAACACTGCTTTGCATAGCTGAGAGGATTTCCCTAAGCACAGGGAAGTCTCTTATGGCGCTTGGGTAGAAAAAGCACCCAGCACTTCCTCTGCATAGTAAATGAGCAGTAAATGTTTAGCTGGGTTTTTCAGACAGCTGTGTATTTGCTGTTCTGCAGACTTGACTCTAGAAAAGTGTATTTTTTTTTTTTTTTTTTTTATCCAGACATCTCTGAGATGAAAAATTCTGACAAGTTAGAATTCAGCAGCAGGTAAGGATCATGAAAATCATACTGAAAGTGAAATAGATATTTACAAAAAACAGTGCTACTTTTCTCCCCTTCCCATTTCTGTGAAGGCAAATTGTGGGAGGTGTTTAAAAATCTTGAGAAATGCAAGGGGCTCACTTGTGCATCTCTGTACCAGGCGCTAATTACCAGGCTCTATCCTTCCACGCAGAGCCACCTCGAATTTTCCAAAGGTGGCAGAGGGCGATTTACATTAATGAACACCTGGGAGCAGTTTACCTGCCGCCTCTATCCCTTCTGCCGAAACTTAGAAATAAAACATCTCTGGAAATCTTAGTTAGGATGCAGGTTCAATAGCCAATGGAGAGGGGTTCCAACCAGGAGCTGGGTACAAGTTTGGCTGACCAAGCAGTTACAAGCTACGATAGTCACTCACCGTATTTCCCACTTTTGTCTGAATACACTCAACCAAAAAATGTGCTTCAAGCCACGTGAGAGGATGGGGAGAGACAAGCCCTTGAGTCACTAAGAGTGGACACAGCCCAGAGACCCCCAAGCTGCTGAGCCGGCATGACGACTTCAGAAGCAACGAGCTCTTCCCCCACGCCTTGCAGGTCTTGAGCTCAGCCACTGCTTGTCATCGATGCTTCTGGGAACAAGTTCTACATGTGGAACATACCGATTTAAAATATTCCTCCCTGTCCTCTGACTCCAAAAATAGGAGGACAGTTTCGGTTTTGCTTTTTCTACCTTTATTACATTTTTGCTTTTGATATACAAACAAACCACTCTCTTATACCACACAAACTACATCCATTCTTGTGTTTTTAAAGTGCATTTCTCCTTTAACTTTGTGTACAAAAATATTTGTTTTTAAACCATACGGGGATTTCTTGACAAGGCACTGTTAGGCATAAAGTGAAGATGAGTCCTCGGCTCTACATTCACAGTGAAGCAGAAGTGAAACGTGGTCACAGCTGCATTCTCCACGCCCTCAGATCCAGGAGTCTCCAGAAACTGCCAGACAAATTGTAAAGACACTCAGCGCTTCACAGCTCGGGCTGCAAGGCTCTACAGCCATGACAGGAAAAACTGAAACAGCTCTCTGTCCCGGTGCCAGATGGGTCCCGACTTCAGGAAACGAAGATAAGCTGCCAAATTGTCTTCAGAGGACCCTGTAAGATCCCATTCCACACGTGTGACTTCTTACCCCATGGCGGGGGCACAGCAGGACCGTCCTACAGCCAAGAGCCCCTAGGCCTGCTCGGGCAAACCACGTCCAGCTGGGGAGTTTCAAAAGGGAAAACAAATGCAGGAGGACCAAGGCTTTCATTCACTGTCCATGGAGAGGGAAAACCCAGCAAACGGGCACTTCTGAAAAAATGAGCCGATGTCTTTGGTTTATGAAAGTGTGTAGCCCATTTAATGTCCAAGTGACTACAAGTAATGCTTATTTTTAAAAAGCAAATGATACGCAAAGACCCAAACCCACAAAGCATTCTCCTACAAGTTCAAAATTTACATCTTTAAAAGCCGTCATATTCTACCACCATGAAGATGAAATCTTAGACATAAAATCAACTCGACCATTAAATTTGAAACTGTTGGGATTTCTGGAGAACAGCCTAACTGCATCCTTTTTTACCAGCTCCCCTGTAAGAATGCTTAAAAAAGAAAAGAAACCCAGTCAAATGTTTCCTATCTTCTCAGAAACGTGCAAAGCTTATTTATTATATACCCAGCTTATTTATTGCACCCAGTTTGCAAATGCTCCCCAGAGGAATGAAAATGAAACAAAAACGGAGCTGCTTCCTTGTCCCTGGACAACTGCACTAGTGATAGGTGGCCGCTCTGTCTGGGACAACACGGAAAAGCCACGGGGACTGGGAGGCAGGGGTGTGTGTGTGTGTGGGGTCCTTGTCAGAAGCAGAAGAAGTCTCTGAAAGCCGAATCTACAAGTCAGGCTGCGGTGCAATCTCCAAGCAGGAAGCTCATCATCCTCTGCAGTGGGAAAGGCTGATCCTGACGGTGAACTCGGAGTGGAGAGGCCTGGCAAAGCAGTTCCGGAGGCTATCTGAAGATTATCAAGGAACAGAACTAGGCCAAAAGGACAAAGCCTGCGCAGAGGGGCAGGGGTAGAGAGAAAACAGTAACCTGCAGACACTGCCGCTGCACTGACGGAAGGCACTGATGAGGGAAGGCAGGCGCCGGGATTCTTTAATGTGGGAAGCATCTTTGCAAGCAGGTCTTTGCCTGCCAAACTCCCTGGTGGGGTACGTGTCCCAGGTGTGCCGGCAAGGGGCATGCAACCAGTGCCCCTGGCAAAAGGGCAGAGAAGGGCAGGGGAGAGATTTAGGGCTATTTTCAAAGAGATACTTATCACTGAATTGTCCTATTTCGAATTTTGACAGGGGAATGTCCCAGGATCACTATTACTTCTACAGTCACTTGAGGCATTTTTCTTATGAACACAGAATAATTCTGCTACCCTTAGTCTGGCAACATATAAATGACAATGCAACCTGTATCTTTCCTGCACATGAAAGGGGGTGGTTCTGAAAACAACATAAATCCATGACCTATATGCAATCACTTTTGCTTCCATTTGTTTTAGATTTATGCTGTGATAGCGCCGATCAGGTATTTTAACACCTAAAGTACCATCTTTATACCTGATGTAAGGTATACTTACATAAAACACAGTTCTGCCCAATTTCAGTAGAAGATAAAAACGTGATTGCCCCATAAATTATATTATCATGGAACCCAGAATGCTATGTCACTAAGAGAAGCACAAAATATAAAGCACTAGATTGCACACTGGTAACAACTAGTTTTAGGAACAACAATGACATTGAACTTTGCTTAAAGCATTTAAAAAGTCAAAGCGTTTTAAAGTCCAAAAAAAGGAAAAAAAAAAACAAAAACAAAAAACCAATCACAAGACTCCTGGAGCCCAGGCACTCTCGTACCTGGCACTGAGCCTTATGCCAGGTTTACAGAGCTAGAGGCCACGGGGCGTTTTCTAATTAATCTGGGTAATTCACACAAAAGAAGACTCTGCTTGAAAAGTACAGCAGCTTTGCCCCCCAGCCCAGGCAACTGTGCATTCCTCTTTCTGCTGCCCTTAGGAAAACCTCACTTTAGTAAGAGCAGGCAGACAGACAATGAGACAGTCATCAAGCTCCCAAAACAAAGGGGGAAAAAAAACCAACAGAAAAAACCCAACCTTCTACAAACATACATGTAAATATACTTTTAAAACGCGTCTCAGTACAAAGCAATCCTGCCTTAGAAAAAGCACAGGTTTTGGGGATCCTTCTGACAAGGAACGACTTGGGTGTCTCTTTCATAACAGCATCAACCAACAGACTTTAGTGCTTTAAGTCCAATATGGGTAAGAAAAATTAACCTCTGATAATTCAGAGTTGGCAAATCTTTAAAACAGAATATGAGAAACTGGTCAGGGTTTTCTCCCCTATCCCCTGACATACTCACACACCATAAGTAAGGACACCCAAATCAAAGTCCCTGTGCTCGTAAAGGGTCCTGGATATTGTAAATCACAGCCAAAATAAAACCAAACAGCTTCTGGCAGGTTTTCAGGATATACCGCAAATCAAAACGTCCCAAACGCAGGGTACAAGATGACGCTCCAGGAGAAGAGCTCTAAAATTCTTCTGCAACGAATGAGATGGTTGCAAACCAGCCAAACAAGTTAAAACAAATCTTGTAATTGAGCTGTCTGGTGACTCTCGGTAAAAGTGAGTACTTAGAAAGCTTCTCCCAAAGCCAAGAGGAGGAGCTAGAAATGTTCCACTCGGACTGTCCCACCTCATGTTAGCCTCGCCATCTAACGCCACACAGGAATTACTTTCCATCACTGCTGTGCTTCTCTCCGCTGGAATATCCATGTAGGGCCAGGAAGCGGGGAGAGGCAGTGCCTCCCCTAGTCACAAGCTGATGTGCCTTTATTACCCTGTCCTGCACATCAGATGAACTGTGTGAGAAAGTAAACTGCAAAATGTGAACTTGCAATCACATTATAGCACAGAAAAAAAAAAAGAAGGGGGCAGGGGGGCCGACCCCACCTCTCTTCCACAGCTGTATTAGAAATGTGCAAAATCAGACCAAACGTCTCCCGGCACAGAGGTAAAGTGTGAAGTACGCGTGTAGTCGTGGCGCAGCGACACGCAGGCAAGGCCCGGCTCCCGATGGCGGGCTGGGGACCGCGCGACGCTCCCAGGCGACTGTCCACATCCGAGGGGACAGGAGTGGCTCCTGCAGCACCCCGGACGCCTCCCTGGGACCCCGTCCTCTGGCCGCGCAGCTTGCTCCTGCCCAGCCCCTTGCAGCACCACCCGCTGTTTCCTGGTGGCTGCCGGGAGCGTCCACGCGGAGCAGCAGATGGCATGTGCCCTGCAGGGTGCTTGCCAGGGGATGGCTGAGACACCGTGCCCGGCGAACACACCTGGCTGGATGTGCCGGTTTACGGGGAAAAGCGAACAGGATCCTTTCTTTGCTAACAGTGTGCCTAGTGGCAGTTCGACCTTACTCTTTTGGACTCCGGCTTCATCCCGTCCTGACGGGAGCCACAACTGTCCCTGCGCCAGCTCAGCCGCGTCGCTAGTAGTAGGGCCCCAGCTTTTCATATCCCAGATAGCTAGGCCACTCCGGAAACAGACCATAGGAGCAGCGAGGGCTTCCGAACTGGTCAAAGGCTATTCCAAAATCAGGCCCGTTGTGTGGCTCGGCCGCTCCCTGAGTGGACTGCAACTCGGCCCGGATGATCCTGTAGTTTTTGCCTTTGTTGCTGTCCCAGTAGGACTGTCCACCGCACTCAAAGCACACGGCAAACTCCATTCGCTCGTAGGACTGAACCTTCTCCGGTAAGCTGATGTCGAAGGAGAACGTGTCCCTGTCTGAACTGGCGTACGTGTCCTTCACGTACCGACAAGGAAAGTCTGTGAAGCTTTTCCAGGTGTCGAACGTCATCCTTATCTTCACCATCTTCTCAAACGCAAGGTTGTGCACCTTCACGGTGCCCGTGACTGCCCTGTCCTTCAGCACACAGTTTTCAAGGCACACGTGGTCGGCCTGGAGTCGGTTCCTGAAGTCTAGGTAGTCTGCAGAGGGTTGCGGAAAGTCCAGGACAAAGCTCTCGCTCTCTGCCGTCGTCAAGCTGACAATGTTGTCCAGAAGCTCGGTGATGTTAAAAGGAACATCTAACGGGTCATCGAACTCCGAGAACACTTTGACCACCGTCAGGGCCAGCCCTCGGCTGTCTGCGAAGGACACCCGCTTTTTCACCTTCTTCTCCTGGACAGCCGGCGCCACCATTCCAGCAGCTTCGTTCTTGCTGCTCAACTGGATGCAGGGCCTCAGAGGCTTGCTTGGCTTCGGGGAGATCTTGCAGGCGAACCTCTCTCTGCGCAAGGAAGGGGCCATGCAGTTGTACCTGTACTCTATGTCCACGGCCATCGTTGCGTTAGACAAACAGGGTAGAACCCTGGCAAAAGGGGAAAAGAAAGAAAACAGCAAAGAGATCAGATCGATGTGCAAAGAGATCAGATGGATGTTTAAAATCTCCTTCCAACAGGATGGGCCAACAACGGGCTCTGTACTAGCCAGTTTAGATCAACACAACATCAGTTTCAGGGATGTTAAGAGTATAAAGTGAGTGTAGAAAGCCCGAAGTTAAAACACCGGTTTTAGCAGTAAATTCACAGGCTTTTGTCCCCAGTGAGGCGTTCTCAGGGCCTCCAACATGCGAGCGTGCCATAGGGGTAATGAAGAGGGCACACTATACTGTTTACAGAATTTCCCAAACTCACACGGCCGTGGAACCCTTTTCTGGGGATCACCTTGCAGGCCAGCTGCTCAGAGGAACAGTTTGGTAAACGCCACTTTAATCCAATCAAGAGAAATGAATTCATGCCACAAATACTGACATAGTGTTTACTACATGCCAGATAGCGTGCCGACGCTGGGATTAATAGTGATGACAGTCACAAACCTGCTTTCATTAAATGTACAGTAGGTTTTAATAGCCCCATATATCTTTAACCAGCAATTCAGTAGCTTTAAACCTTTCATAGAGGTGAATATTTCTCTTTTTACAGGTGAAAATAACCTTCATAAGGATAAAAAGCGAAGACAGTCATGGTAAAGAGGTTGAACTTGACTTCATAAAAATTACAATTTTCTATAAGTGAAAAAAATTTAAACCAAAAGATTAAAGGAACACTGGGGAAATATTTTACAACAAGCATAACAGCATAATAATTCCTTAATATATAAAGAGTTCTTACAAAAGAATAACGAAGTCAAATCTTCCACACAGAAAAACAGAAAACTCATGAAATTTAAGAATGGTCTATAAATATGCACAATGGTCAGCTTTATATGAAATTTAGGAAATTTAAAGTAGAAAATCATGCATGCTTTTACATATCAAATCATGAAAGAATATAAAAAGATCATACAAATACTTGTGTTAGTATAAACTGGTACAACCTTTCTAAATGTTATCATTTGCTGTTCTGATATCAAAAAAGGTTTCTATCTAAGGAAATCATCAAAAAATGCAGAAGTTAATGTACTTAAATGCACAATACAGCATGACAGGGAAAAGGTGAGAAAATAGCCTAAATGACCAATTATAGGCATCTAGTTAAATGAACTGCACTACAGCCACATGGTATAACTTTATATAGTCAATTAAAACCATACTTTGGAAGAATATTTAAATGGTATGGAAGAAAGTTTTAAAATATAGTTAATGTGGAAAACAGAGGAGATAAAATTGTACATAGAGACCAGACTTGTGGGGAAAAATATTTTATGTATGTAGAGAAAGAACAGCAGAGGGTATACTCAAAACTGACTGATGTCCAGGTCTTGGAATTTCAGGTAATTTTGTTTTCCAGCTTTGTAACTTTCTTGTACTTTCTAAAATAAGTATAACTTCTATAAATTTAAAAAAAAAATGCAAAAAAACAAACAAAAACAAAAACAAAAAAAAAACCCCAAAAAACCTTCAAATGTTTTAAGATTTTCCAAAAACTCATCCAATACTGTGGTCTCTCTCATGCTGAGCAATATTTTATCATCTTAATTACCACGGCAAATTTATATTCTGATTTGACAGCTACAATGGGATAAACCGAAGAAGTTAGTGACAAAACCAGGATAAAAATCCCAACTCTATGAGACTCACAGAACAGGATCTGGTTTAGTTCCCAAACACCCCCCGCCCCCCATGGCAAAAGCTGTAGTGCACGGCAGTCTGCGGAGGTGCCCTGCTCTCAGGCCTCTCCTGTCTCCCCTAGTTCTGGGGGTTCAGGGTGGCTGAGGCCCTTAAGGAAAAGCATCAGGCAAAATGCTGTTCATTTTCTGACAAGGCTGGGACCACTGGTTCAGTCCTATAAACAACATCTCACCCTCAACTGCTGATTTGACTAACCAAATATGAAGAAAAAAGGAGAAAGGACAAAGACATGTCAGGTTTGATCCCAATTTCCAAAGGAAGTACAGCATTTCCCTTGGATTGAGAGACATTAAGCGATGTTCAGAGATGTGCACAAATTCAGGGACAAATAAAACAGGCCAACTTTGGCCATGATGCAGTTATCTGAACATTCATTTTAAAGGCTATTTGACTTAGCTTTTCCTCTCTAACAAAGTCAATGTAATGAAAACTTTAAGAGAAATGTGCTTTCTATTTTCTGTTCTTATATCTATATAAGTGTTCTGGAAAGGAAAGCTCAGCCTGAATTGAGCAAGACAAGCTCAACATAAAGATACCTACACTTGCAAATTACTTGAAATTCACTTTCCCCTGCCCATCACAAAACTTGATGTTAGAATGCATACATACCTTCAGCTCTAACTTTGACACAAGTAGGTGTTTTTTCTGCTTTAATACGGATTAAAAACCAACCAACCAGCCTGTGCCTTACACCCAGTCCCTCCCACTCTGCCCACCCTTGAAGACACAGAGTGTGACTGAAGGAGGAAGAGTTCCTCAACCGCTTCCTCCTCGCCTGAGTCAGCACAAGGTCAACTGCAAGCTCTCCAGGCACCTCCAACAAGCCTGCAAAGCACCGTCCAGTACCTTCCCACACGCCCGTTTAAACCAGCTCATTACAAAAAGGCTGGGAAGCTCTCCAGAGAGCATGGAAACAGAATTCCAAAGCGAAGGGATCACTGAGAGCAGGGGTTCTTAGCCTTTTCTGTTCCACGTACCCTAGGTGCACACTGTACTATTTAATATATTATGTAATTAATATATCACACCGGCACCACGTCCCCACAAGAGTAACGGTTTTTTGAATTTCAATTCAAGCTCGCGGACCCCTTGTTAAGAACCCCCGAGTTACAGGAATCTGCCCACTTGCAGGGGACTAAACCCACTCCCAAGTTCTAATTCTGCAGGTTAAAAAGACTTAGTTGAAGCCCTTGGTAAAGTTTCACTGTTTGGACCCAGCACTGTAAATTTGCCCCCCAAAGCCCTTTTTTATCACCACGCTGTACAAACAAGCAGAACTGGGGGTGGGGAGACAAGGCCCTATCCAGAGCCAGAGCTAATCGGACCATTCTACCCGCACTTTCTAGAGCTGAATAGGTTTTGCAACATTCTTCCAGAAAGGCAAAAAGTGAGGCTGACTACCTTGTGGCCCACGGTTACTGCCAGGGGGATTGCACAAGCATGCGCTGCCCAGCACCTCTTCCCTCTGGGTGTCTGCGTAACTGGAGGTGAGGCCATTAACCCTTGTGGCCTCTGCCTGAGGTGTGGGCTGTCAGCCACCACGCCTGTCCTCACAGGCAGCTCCCACGTTTATTAACCTGATGATTCTCCAAGAACCAGCACCCCAAGGTGCTGCTTTGGCGTTAGCTTTCCCGACCTTTCTGTTCAATTCCCCAGGAGACCTCGACACAGGACAATCTCCTAGAAGCACTCGAAGCACATCCTAGCATGTCCAAGGGGCTATTTTCTCAAGGCATGGGAAGGAAGACACCTGGACAGGTGTGCTACTCCAAATGGCATGAAAAGGATCAGCTCCGATGCAGGACCTGCTGGGCTGTATTTAAGGCTCCTCTCCATGGGAACCGGATGTGGCTCCAGAGGTTCAGCATCCGTCTTCCATATGAAGGGACCGGGGTTCGATCCCCAGGACCTCCCAGTAAAATTGAAAAAAAAAAAAAAAGGCTCCTCTCCTGACCAGACTCTCCAGCTCCAGCCCCTTCCCTCCCACATGCCAGCGGATATGAATTCACCAGGCTGGTTAGGAAAACCCCAAGGGCCTGAGGAGGTGTGCAGCGGGTACAGCAGAGCTTGGCACAAGGTCTGGACTCCAGTCGCGGGGCAGGTGCGCGAGGAGACGAGTCGCTGACACCCTGATACAGTGTCACCGATACAGTGGGGATTGTCAAACATTTTGTACTGCCATGTAGATGCCAAAGGATTAATTCTGGGACCGGGACATGCCTGAGGGTAGATTTCAGTATTCCTGGCCCAAAGAGCGCAAACCCTAACACTCTATAAAAGTGAGGGAACATGGAGAGTTTTGCATAAAATTTCCCCCTGTTCCACTAGTGACAATTAACACACCTTCTCAAGATAGCTAGCCAGGGTTAGGTGGTGTATTTGTCATGCTCTTCAGAGAAAAAAACCAACGGGGTGTGTGTGCGCATGTTTCTACAGAGGGTTTATTATAAAGAACTGGCTCACTCAACTGTGAGCTCTGGTGCGCGTGAATTCTGTACGGCAGGTCGCAGGCTGGAAATGCTCCCTTTAGTCCATGACTCTAGGGGAGGCCAGGGAGGCAAGGAGGGTGCTGCGTGGAGGCAGAATTCCTTCTGATTGTGGAAACCTTCAGCTTTGCTTTTAACTGATGGGTGAGGCCATTCACAGTGCCGGGGCAATCCCCTTTATTTAAAGTCAACTGCTCAGAGATGCTAAATCTCATCTGTGATATGCCTACACGGCAACAAGTGGACACCACAGCCCAGCCAAAGTGCCACAAAATTAAACATCACCGCACCAGGGTGATTTGCCCTTGTGAAAACCACAAGCCTGTACCCCAAATCACCCCCTGCCCTCCAAGGTTTGCAGGCAGCTGAGCTAAGCAGAGCTACTGACTTTATGGCTGTGCCTTACGTAGGATGTGGATCTTTTTTTGTATTTTGATCAAGACATTTTCCCCTCCTTTCTCTTGTATTCTCCTAAGAAAGGACAGGAAAAAACTGGATGCACCAACAACCCACCAGGAACACTGAAAACTCCCCCAAACCGCATGAGGTAAGCATTTACAACCAGGTCACAGGCCATTTTACAGACGCGGACATCCGCCCCCTTCAGCACTTCTTCACTCCCTCCCAGGTCTGGCCGGTCCCTCTGGATGAAGTTGACATCTTTTCCCTTTGCACTCGCCGTGGAGCCCTTATTCACAACCCAAAGCCTCTTGCATCCCTTTCTTCTATCACTATCATGGGAAGCATCTTTGAAATAAATACCTGCAAACGAGGCTGTATATCACAGGAAAGAGAAAGTTAACATGGCCATCTAAAAGGGTCCAACTTGCAGTAGCCTGCTGGCTAGGACTGCCCCTTACCTGGCTGTGCCACTTGGGCAAATGACCTGCCTTCTCTGGGCTTGAGGTTTCTCAAGCTCTAACATTCAGTATTGCTAATAAAGCCCGACGGTTCTTCTTTTCCCACTAACTCTTCCCTAAATACCTCAACTTCGCTTTTGTGGCGAGTCCCCCAGCTGTCCTCACTTTAATCCTGGCTCCTGGACAACTCTGCCAAATGAACCATTTCCTCTTCTCTTCTCCCAGCCCGGGGCCCTCACTCGCTCTCTGCCGGCCCGCGGCTCTCCCGGGAGCCTGGCCGCCCAAACCGCGGCCCTACACCTTCCAGCCGCTCTCCAAGGGCGCAAGTTCCCTTCCTCCGGCGTTCTCCTCCTCCTCCTCCTCCTCCTCCTCAGGAAACAATCCCCGGGCCGGCCCCAAGTGCTCTAGGACGTGGCGCTGGGTCCCCAGCCCCTCTTCTGCAGCCACTGTCCCTTCCACACCCCTCTCCCTGGAGTTCAAAACGGTGGCGTGAACAGGGCGCGACTCCCTGCCCCCCTCTCCGGCCGGGCTGCACCCCACCCCCCGGAGTCCCGCACCCACCTTTCGGGCGGCGGCGAAGCCCCCTCCCCAGCTCGCTCGCTGCATCGGAGAGCCCGGTGGGCGGTGGCAGGGGCGGCCGCCACCACGGGCTACGTGCGCGTCGATGTGTCCTGGAAGCGGGGCCTGGGCTCAGTTCCCGGAGATGTGACCCGCGGGCGGGGGAAGACGACGAGGAGGAGGAGCCGCGGTTATCACACCCCGGCGGGCGGGGCGGCCTCGGGGCCCGGGCTGCGCCGCGCCAGCGCCCCCGCGCGGTCTCCCCGAAGCCGCCCGCCCCGGACGGCCCTGGGCCGGGCTCCTGGTCCTACCCTCGGCGGCCTGAGAGACGAGCGAGGGCGTTTTCTTCAGCCTTACGGGGAAACTGAGGCCCCGAGAGAGAGCGCGCGGCTCCCCCTTGAGCTCCAGACCCCGTCGCCCAGCCCCGTGCAGGAAGCCCCGGGGACACTCCAGAACTGTCGGGGCTCGGGCTGAAACGCCGGGTGCCAGGCCCGCGCCCGGAACAGGGGCGGGGGCACCTGATCCACCGCAGCTGCACGCGGCGGCCCCAGGGCCCGGGCACCCCTCGCGGCCGGGACCCGCACCCCAGTGAAACACGGGGTCCCGCCTCGTCCCGGTCCAGCTCGCACCCTGGGGCTCCCTCTCGGCCTGGAAGCAGCGGCTCGGGCGCTCGTCTAGCCTGTTCCATCACCGCGGGAGCGTGCGTGGCAGCTGCACGGCGAAAGTGCGGGGTCGTCGGAAGCAGGGAGTCCGCCGCGCCCCTGCCCCGCCGCCTCCTGGGCTGGGAGGTACGTACCGGGTCCGGCTCGCAGCCCCGACGTGCAGAGGCGCCCGCAGCAGCCGCGCCGGGACGGCAGGAGCGGGGCCCGGGGCTCAGGAACGCACCCGCCGCGGCAGCTGCCTGCGTCGGAGCACGGGAGCCGCCGCTCGCTCCTCCCCGGGCCTCTCCGCCTGCACTCGGGCTCCCGCCCCGCGACGCCCCTTTAACTCTCGGGCCTCCGCGCCCCGCGCGCGGGTGCTCCCCAGACCCCCTGGCACGTGAGCGGCCGCCGCGGCCAATGGGCGCGCCCGGGACGCGAGCCGCCGCCAATGACCGCAGAGCCGCCGCCCGCGAGCGCTGCCGCGCCGCGTGATGGGCCGCGCGCCGGGCCGGAGG
>JAKSZT010053830.1:20091592-20154972 GCA_026826555.1 Tolypeutes matacus | reverse complement strand
GAGCGGCCCGTTATAGCCGGAGGCGGGCGGCGGCCCAGCGCCCTCTCCCTGGCACAGCCCTCGGCGGCCTTCCCAGACGCGCGCACGGGGCCACCCCGCCGGGCCCACGGAGACGGGTCACCTCCGTCACGTGCAGAACCCTCGAGAAAAGACCGAGGCTGTTTTCCCCTCGTCTTACCTGGCTGCCCAGCTCCGGTGATGGTGTCTACAATGAACACTTGCTGAACGCGCCCAGGTGTCATTGTGAAAGGGGCGCGGTGAAATCCTTTTTATAAACCTGGTCTTGAGGCAAAGGATCAACTGATGCAGGACCCTGGTTGTAGCTGAGGGCCACCCAGGTAGGTGTGTTTGGGAGGAAACTACCTGATTGGAATCTGCGTAATGACCCCTGTGTCTACAAGCCCCTGTGCACCTGCAGAAAACGACGACCTTGGCAGAACACAAACCAGAATCCCCTCCTCTCGCGGAAGTTCAATTTAAAAAATCTAATTCGATTTAAATAATTTGGTCACACACACACAGTCTCTTTTATGCTCAAGTCTGAGCTAGCCACTTGTGGGACGAGGCTCCAAGTTTTCTACTTTAAATGATCACTAAAGTTTTATAAATAAATTTGGAAACTGATGTGAAGTTGCCAATTTTTTAAAGCGCCAAATATGGACATTAAAATAAACAACCCCTGTCATCGTCTATTGCCTTTCTTTTATTTAAAAGATGTTTAAAACTACCCTTTAACAGACATGGCAACAATAAAATGCGGGAAAGGCAAACTCTCAGGGTGAAGTCCAGTCCAGCTTTATGAAAATCATGTTGAGTATGGCATTGAGAGTTTCTGCTTTAAGTCTTACAATGTGAGACTAAAACACAGAATGGTCACGGTAATCCAGCACTGGCCTTTGGCTCCATAGAAAGCTCCCGCAGATGTACAGTCTATCTGTCTGAAGGATGATCATCGCCCTCTTCTCTCTCTCTCTAGTCTTCCTACTCTTCTGATGGGCGAATCCGATAAAGGGCCACCTCTGAAATCAGCTATTAGTAAGTGGTTGGCAAATACAGTTCCTATGCGAGATTCCTTTTTGCTAACTCTAACCCCACCCTTTTATTAGCTGAGGAGTAAATCGGGGATTTAATAATCTGGCTAAGTTTCTCAAATGTAGTGAGCATGCTAGGGGAGTGGGCAAAGATAAAGATCCAACAGGTATGGCAAAATGTGTGCAGGCAAAGGGTGATCCGAAACAAGGTGGGAAGGAGCTGGGACAAGTAAATACAACTTCACAGCCTTGGGGTTTGGAAGTGTGTTCCTTACATAGAACTAGGAAACCAGGGGTAATAATATCCCCTTGTGGTTTAAATGACTATTTCAGACCACGATAGTGGGGCTAAAGTTAGCCGTGGCACACCACAGTCTTGGTAGGTAGGAGTGGTGTCTCTTTGCCATCGGTGGGGAGCAGAAGACAAAGCCCCCCCAGAGCCCTAGAGCCTGAGCGCTCTCAAAAATGTTCTGGCCTTACCCTCTCATTTTATGGCAACAGAGGGAAAGTGAAAATGGGAAATTTCAACCACTTAGTCAATGCATACCATGTTCCTTTTATAATAACTGGCATTGAATTTTAGCTTTAATTTCACTTAATAAACCAACTGAACGAACAAAAACCCAAAAAAGTCTTAGCAGTGGTTGAGCATAGCTAATTCTCATTCCTCCATTACAGTTCTTTTCCTTGTCTTCTTCCTTGCTCTTGGGCTCATCTGCAGATTCCCCCACTCCTCTCCCATTCATTCATTCAACAGCACATTATTGTCTGACCTCCAGAAACCTAGTTCTGGAAATGGGAAAACGAGTGAAGTATAAGCTTACCTCCGAGGACCACATAGGCTAGTGATGTGGGATAAACATACGGAAGGTAAGTCTCTGTGCTTTGGGGGCGAAGAGGAAGACGGTGCATGTGTAGCAGTAGAGAGGGGCTGGGGAATGAGGAAGGCCAGAGAAGGCTCTCAGAGGAGTGCCCACTGAGCAGGATCCTGGAGGAGCTGGAGTTGAGTGGTGATGGGAGAGGGCGTGGCAGGAAATGGCAAAGGCCCAGAGTTCTGTATGTCCCCAAAAGAATTTCCACTCTGCTCATTAAATATTAGTCCCCCTTTTGGGGTTAAATATTAGGCAAAGTTCCTTTATGCATGTTTAACATTAACTTTCTGCTCATTCAGACATTTTTTTTAAGGTTAATGTCTTATAACCTCACTTCAACATGGATCTAGCTAGCTAGCCCAGATTAGATCCTCTCCTCATCCGAGATTTTGGGAAAGAAATCTTGCTTTTCTTCTTTGAGTTGTAGCGTTGCTCCTGTTTGAATGAAAATTATCGCAAGTGAGTCTAAATAAAAATAACCAGCACAGAAGTGAGAACTGAAGAAGAGAACATTCTTTTGCCTGATCAGAATAGAAAGTGGGAAAGGCTGCTTCCACTCTGCTGAAGTCAGTTTATATTTAGACGGGTGCAGTTTGCACCTGTCAGCGCTGCAGGCGTATTCTGGGCACATTGCATTACCTGGGGCCCTCTGCCCCTCTCTCAGATTTGAATGAAATTGGCTTGCGACGTCATGTCTTACCGGGATAGACAAGCGAACACTAGCAGGGATTCTGTGAGCCTTCTGTCCATGGAGAACGTGCTCTTGCCAAGTGAGAAGACCGTCAGTGCTTTGCCGAAGCTCCTAGAGCCCATTAGGGCATTTTTCTCACTCTTGAGGGCCTTTGAGTTCTTGGATGAGGTCGATGTACTGACCACTCTTTTAAAAGTTACATAAACACAGAGTAGATTTCATCGCCCAGGTTCATACCTTGTACAGTGCTTTGTATAAACCCAATAGAATACCTTTAATATGTAATTTATTATTTTTTTGTGATTATAAAATGAATACAAGGTCATTGTAGGTATTGTAGAAAATACAGAAAAAATATAAAGATGCAAATAAAACCAAGACCACCCAGAGATAACTACCAATATACTTCACTTTATTTTCTTTCAATATTTATCCTTTGCATCACCATTATATTAAAAGGATCATGGTATATGCATAGTTTCATATATCTTATCTTTTCCATTCATGAATGCTTCTCATTCTGAGTGCATTAGTATCATAGTTTTTCTACAGTATGACTGAATGGTTGAATAGTACTCCTTCATGTAGAGAGACCATACTAATTTAACTATTTTCTTCTTGTGCGCTATTTAGTTTTTTTCCAAAACTTCCTCATTACGAATAACACGGTGGTAAGCATCTTTATATTTAAATCTCTGTCCACATCCCTGATAATTTCCTGCTGCCCGGCTTCTTACAGGGTGCAGACATTCTGCAGACTCTCGATTCATATTGCCAATTGTTTTCAGAAAAGTTTTTATCGATTTTTCATTCCCGCTACTGGGGAAATCAAGAGTTAAATAATCCTAATAGGGTCTTGGTTTGTGGGCTTGGGGCAAATTAGACTTCATCTTACCACAAAGCCATGTGAGAATTTTTACTCATGAATTGTATACTCTGTGCCTGGGTGAAAATAGCTACACAAGCTAGTCTTTTGCTTTAACTTGGATTTCAAAGTACACAGCCAATTGGTGGCATGAACGGGGACTTCAGAACCCATATTATTGACTTAAATGGTATTAAGTGAGAAGGAGGAGAGGCTGGGAACTAGGGAGTACTGTCTTGCCACAGGCTTAAAAAGAATTAGGCAGAGCCCAGTGTGTATTTATAGTCTTTGCTCATTCATTTGTTCATAACTGGTGTGGACATAAATTATATTTAAACATGAAACTCACTCTCTCTCTATATGTGTGTGATGAAACATATAGCAAAGTGCATACAGAATTTCATGACAAGTGGCATGCATTTTTGTGAGGAGAAAAATATGTCAAGCTGCTTTTAGGTGGTGACAGACCACGTGGCTGCTGCGTGCCACGTACCTCAGCTCTGGGGTGTTTCTGTTGCCAGCCACCCGGGTCAAGTGACTCAGATACTGCGAACCCTTCAGCTTTCCTGTAAGCAGTTGTCTTTCAGCTGGTTCTGTCCTGCTGTTTACAAAACTGCTACTTACAAAACTGCCTGTATTCTTAGGAACATGCAGCCGTATGTATTCACATTACGAAAACAATGAGCCCCTTGAGGGATGAGAGGAAAACCCTAAATATTTATGTACAGTGATTCCAAAATATATACCACTATGTTTTCCAGAAGGCTTTAGTTTTCTCTCACTCCCCTTCCTTGAAATTTAGAGTCAGAAGCTGAACTGACTTCAAGGTTTTCCTCAGGGTCGTTTGATAGCCTCTAGAGAATCTCGGCTTAAAGACTGCATTCTCCCTTCTCAAAGCACATGTTCACACTTTCTCCACACAGAGCTACCGGCTGTTTTGGAGCTGGAAATCGAACATTTAGAGCTTGAAAGTCACACATGTTGGAAATATCCCTCCCTGCTCCCTGGCCTCGCACAGAGAGCAGAGGGGAAGCCGTGGCCTCACGTGGTCATTTCACCAACAGTACAATAAGATGCAGAGGAAAATAGCACATTTGTTATAAAGATGCCTGAAATTTGTTATGAAATTATGGTTCACCAAAAACAACAACCTGGCAACTATTAGAATGAGTCTTACTTGTTGAGGAGCCGGACTATAAAATATACAATGCCAAACTTTGGCATTGTTTCCATCTAAACCTTGGAAATTGCTATAATATATTTAACATTATCAGATTTTTTTGCATCATTACCTGTTTTTTCTGTTAATTCTTTGGTCATCTTCAAATGAAAATCCCCCAAGTGTAGGGTCCTTTGTCTCCTCCTATTTTCTCATGGCCCATTGCTCCAAATTGCAGTAATTTGTCTTTTCTTTTTTTTTTTTTTTAAAGATTTTATTTATTTATTCATTTATCCCCCCCTTGCTGCTTGTGCTCGCTGGGTCAGCTAACCACGCCGTGCGGGCGGGCCTGCCCTCACCAGGAGGCCCCGGGAACCGAACCCGGGGCCTCCCATATGGTAAACGGGAGCCCCACTGATTGAGCCACAGCCGCTTCCCGTAATTTGTCTTTTCTTCCCTGGCTTTGACCCTTGTGCCTTCTCCATCTTTCTTTTTTGGTATTGCTCCTCAGTTTAGAAAATCTAGAAACTTCTAGCTCTTCCCTTTTTCACTCTCCCTTTTTACAAATCAGCATTAGCCATTAACTTTCAGGGATAATCCAAAGTCATAGGCGATGAGAAGGAACACGTTTTTTGAAAAGGAGGTTTCTGGTTTAGCTTCCTGCTGAAATACCCAGGAAGCCACTGGAAAGATGAAGACTCACATAATCCCATGTTAGAGAGACTAGAACACAGTGGCCAAGAGCTCTGCCATCTGTTGGTGCTGGGTTAGAATACTGACCGTGCCACAAAGGAGCCGTGGCCCTTGGGCCGCTTACTTACCTGTCTTACGATACCAGATACCTCTGTTTCCTTATCTGTAAACGTGGGCCTGAGCATTTTCTGGAATGCTGGGTGTAACTTGGATGACTTGGTCCACAATACCCAGCTGCAAGAAAAGTCACCGTTCTCAATTATTCTAAAAACAAAAATGTCTGCTTCTGATCCCTCTGCTTACCAAGGTCAGCATGAAGCCTCAATGCAGTCTGTGCAGGCAGCCCAAGAGAACTGGGCAGGGCCCTCTCTGCTGTCGTGGCTTATGGCCCGTCTGCAGCTGGGCCCCTGTGGAGGCCGGGTGCCCGCCGTCCTCCAGAGCCGCTGCTCCAGGCAAGCTCCCGTGAAGCCCGCTCGGCAGGCCGAAGCCCCTTCCCCAGTGTTGCAGCCAAGCTGGTATCAGGTCTACCATCTGTTTCTCCCACAGCTCGCAGCCCCTGGGACTCGTCCCTCTCTGGGCTGGATGTTTCTGCAAACCCATAGAAGCACCAGGTTCTACCCCTTCCCACTCTTGGACAGTTCTGGACTCTTCCGGGAAGGATTCAGAATTCACAAACACAGGCTTATTTAGGGGAATCTCTTCAGAAGATTCTTGAAACACAAAGGAACTGTTGGCTTCTCTTCGGAGCTAAAAAGAGTCAAGACCTTAGAAAACAAAGACCTAGCTTTCCCCCCTCGGTGAGGTGTTGGGATGTGTGAGAATAAAGCACACATTTATGTGCTGCCATATTTATCAAGTATCAAGCACATGGCAACTATTCCAAGGGCAGCACTGGTTTGCCAAATAGCCCTGCATTTGACGGTAGGTAAACAGAAACAGCAACCAAGATACAGCTTATAAAACAAGGGAAAGGGGTTTTTCTAAAGACTCTGGAAAGGAGCAGGCCTCGGAACAGGTTCCTTACAGGAACCAAAGAAACATTTTAAAACATCTTTAATTGTGAGAAGACATGGTCTTTATGAAGTACACAAAAGCACCTGGAGAGAAGAGACTCGGAAGAAAAGTTAGCTATATGAGATTTAAAGAGAGAGAAGGATGCATGGGAAAATATGCAGCCCAACATTTAAAATCGATCGTGGAGGTGGACGTGAGCAAAACTGGTACTGTAGAAAATGGAATCAATGATTTGGAGCTTAGACTCTGGAGGTCTACCGGAAAGCATAGGAAAAGAAGAGAGAGTTCATAATGACAAGAGAAAAGAAATAGTCATGGGGGAAAGGGACAGATACTGAGACTGGGAATCCAACTGAGGAATTATAGTGTTACTAAGGAAGAGCAGTAGAAACAGAATGATAACCTCGTGGAAGAAAATATGTCCAACCTAGAAAGAGACCAGAGCGTGCAGACCAAATGGGCTCACTTATTCCAGATTTAAAAAAAAAATTTTTTTTTAAAGACTTACGCATAAACACATGCTGACAACATTTCTTGAATAACAAGGACCCCCCCCAAAAAAAAAAATTTAAAAAGTGTCACAAGTGACTAGGCAGAAAATAACTACCCCCAACAACAAGTTATTGGTGGAATAACAAACAGGCTGATCTCAGCCCTATCTTGATGCTAACAGTCAAAAAAACAGGTAAGCATCTGAAAGAAAAGCCAAGATGACTTTCATGTGTGAGTGACCCCTCTTCCTAACACTTCCCAACTTTCCTACCGTATTTCCCCCCGCATTTACTGAGACTGATTGGTACTCCAAAATGCACTCATGAAATCCTATCCACCGTGTAATTTAGTTCCCGTTGAAGTTCCACAGCTACAAGTAAAAGC
The DNA here is from genome assembly GCA_026826555.1 of Tolypeutes matacus. Classification (NCBI taxonomy): domain Eukaryota; kingdom Metazoa; phylum Chordata; class Mammalia; order Cingulata; family Chlamyphoridae; genus Tolypeutes; species Tolypeutes matacus. The sequence goes on along the minus strand of JAKSZT010053830.1, from coordinate 20,147,771 downwards.
CTCTTTTATGCCCCACCACCTCTCTGCGTGAATACCTTGGTTTTAACAATCCTGGAATCTGGCAGCGGTCGTGGGATTTGCTGCTGAGAAGAGAGGTTCCCCTCCCCCTGACTTCTTCAACCTCACCTCTCCCATTTCAAGGGTGGTCCTATTGTTTGCCTCGCCAGTGGGAATTTATGCGTTGTGGGCGAAGTGTTTGCTCAGGTGGAAGAGCTCCACACAGCAAGATTTTGCTCCTTGATTCCATGCCAGATGCCAAGACTTTAGTTTGTAAATCATCTTGAAAAAACCATAGCTCATTAGAGCTGAAAGGACTTTATGTGTCTTCTAGTCTCGCGTCCTCAGTTCTCAGGTGAGGAAATTGAGGCCTTGTTTAAAGTCACAGACTTACATAATGGTTGAGTTGGGACCAGGCTTCTGGCTTTTCTGTGTCCACCACCAGGCAGACTCTGCTGGACGGGACTGAGGGTCAGCCTGCGTGGAGCAGAGAAGGAGGCTCTCCTGGGCCAGTCCCAAAGCCTGTGCACTGGCCAGATGCAAAGCTAAGGCCACTAATCACAAGTCCAGCGGATTTCCAGCCGTAAGTGGAGACGCTTCTTCAGAGAAGCACCTCAGGGCATCTGGAAACTGCATGAGAGTTTGAGACCACAGGTGAGATGCCTCCAGAAAGTTCCTCAGAGTTCTTTAAAGTTTCATCTTTTGAGGGCTCTGGTAACAAGAACACATCCATTCCTAAGCAGGCAGACTTGGCTCATGACACCTCCTAGCATTCTTTAAGCAAACACTGTCCCAAATTTGAGGGTCAGGATTCCATTCTGCATTTGCAGATCCCAGAGCTTTTCTGTGTGGTACTTGGGTGAGTCAGGGACTCTTTAGATTGCAAAGGAGAGAAGCCCAACATTGGGCAACTAGCTTAATCAAACATGCAAACACAAAAGAAGAAATGCATTGGTTACTATACCTTACCCCAGGAAGGCAGGGGTGGAGTTGGCCTCAGGATCAACTTCTCCACGTCTGGGGGAGCATGCTGCCTCTGTGAGCCTGCATCAACCCCACTTAGAGAGCAGAGAAGCAGGAGGGCATCTTTCACCTGATGTCAGTGACAGAATTCCTGGGAAGGACTCTGATGGACCAAAACTGTGGCCAGAGGGATGGTCCAGCCTGGTTCCATGCTCACTTCTCTGGAGAGGAACATTTTCTGTCACTAAGTTAAGGGGAATGGGCAGGAAATGGTAGTGGGCAGCTATAAACAATTACCACTACATTAACCCTAACAAGTTTTGGTTAGCATGTACTTTGTTGTCTTCCCAGTGTCACTGCCTCCATGTAGTTCCAAGAAAGGAAGACAGAAATGAATAATTCCCCTACTTTGCCCTCCTCTTCACCGCCATCAGTGACTCCACTTCTGGAGGGTGTCTCTAGTCTGTCTCCTGGTCAGGAAGGGCCACCAGAGAGCACACTCAGAAACTATAAAACCAGGAGTCCGCTGCTTAGTGGACGCTTTCTAATCAGAGCTCTTTCCAGGGTCTTGCCTGTGCTCTCTGCCCTCCGCTAGAAAGAATAGTCCCAGTGGGGAGGATGGGATGGTGTGTCCAGGGCTTAGAGAACAGGTTCACTTGCTACCGATGCGAGAAACGAGCTCGCAGTGGGGTGAGGTGAGGAGGAGACGCCCAGGCTCAGCTCTCCAAGATGAGGCCCTCGTGCTTGTCGGGGCCCCAGGAACAGGGCTCAGCCTTGGAAGACGCAGTTCGGGGCAGTGCCAGTGACCCAGGTTAGACTTTGGCTCCACATTCCCTAGCAGGCTGGGGCTAGTGGCATGAAGGAGGGCACTGTGACCTCCGTGAGAAAAGGCCTCGCACCAGCTGCTCAGCCTCGTTTCTGTTTTCAGGTCTCCACAGGCCCAATCGAAACCAGAAGGGCTATCATTTATGGAGCTCCCACTCTGTGCCGGGTACTTGACACACTTTATACCTATATCCTGAAAGGCAGGTCATTTTATCAACTCCCTTTCATAGGTTAGAAAACCGAGGCTCAGAGACGTTAAGTAACTTGCCTAAGATACACAGCAGCAAATGGTGAAGTCTTGATTCAAAGTCAAGTCTGTCTGACCCCAAAGCCCAGGCCCTGACTACCACACGGGGCCGCAGGCTCACAGCAGCCAGATGGGAAGAGCCGATCCCCCCCACCGCAGGGACTCCTTGCTTTGCTTCCCCAGTCTGCTAAATTCAACTTCAGGGCCTTTCCTGGCACTCCAGAAGAAGACAACTTGGTTTTGCAAACATAGTCCTTAATCTCAGTTAACCTCATTCTCTGGCGGGTGGTGGGGAAAGGATGATTAGGTTGCTCGTGGTTGCAGGACAAGAGGTTCCCAGCCTTCCTGCAGGCTCCATCAGAGCTAGCGGGAAGGAACTGTGGGGAGCGGGAGCTGGCTTCGTAGAGCGCAGGAAGATGGGGCGCAGAGGATGGCTAGGCTCGAGCCAGGGACAGGGCGCACAATGGAGGAGCAAGTGCCAAATAGCTCTGTTTTCGGGAGGAGGCCAGGCGTGAAGCAAAGTCCTCCTACCCCCAAACAATGCTTAGACGCACCCCCGAGTCCTGAGACAGAACATAAATAACCTGCTACAAATGCAACACAGGTAAGGAAATTCTACGCAATCCGGAAGGAATCAGTGTTATTCGAAACTGCTTTGCGAAAATTACTTAGGGTGGGTGAGGACCTTGAGGCCAGGGCAGTTAGGAATCTGCTGATGTCTCTGACGTCACGACTCGGGAGCCCAGAGCTGCGACGAGAGGAAGGGGTGGCGCGCCTCGGGCTTGTGGTGGGGAGAGGGCCAAAGGGTCTTGGCCCTGGACCCCTCCATGTGGCCCCCAGCCTGGGCTGGCGCTTGTTAGACAGGGTGTGAAAGAAGTGACCTGCAAGGCCTGAAGAGGGGGTGGCAGCCAAGGCGCCTGTTTGCTGGGGCACCTCGAGTCCCAATGCTACGTTCTGACCTTGGTGCCTTGAAGACTCCTGGGACCTCCAAACAGGCGAATTTCTCAAGGGGGCCATAAAAGTCTCAAAGCCATCCATCAAAGTAAAAATTAACTTTAATTCTAATTTGCTCTAATTTAAAACACGAATCATGTGTTTTGTTTTGTTTTGTTTTTAGGTACTGGGGCTGGGGATTGAACCCGGGACCTTGTATTTGGGAAGTCAGCACTCAACCACTGAGCCACATCAGCTCCCCTGAGTCGGTTTTTTGTTTGTTTGTTTGTTTGCTTGCTTGCTTGTTTGTTTTCTTGTTCTTAGGAGGCACCAGGAACCAAACCCAGGGCCTTCCATGTGGGAAGCACGGAACCACTTGAGCCACATCCGCACTCCCGTTTGGTATTTTCGTGGCTAAGAGGAAGTGTTGCGGAAGCAAGTTATGAAAATTTCAAGGCTCCAAATATCCTGGGAAGTTATGAATTTGGGGTTAAAAGGGTTCTAGAAAAAAGCCTTTCCTGGGCTGATTGTTCCTAGGCTTTCGCCATCACTGCCCAGCGATGCCCTGAGGCATGGACGCGTCTCCAGGCCCTACACTCATGGCTCCTGCTCCCAGGCAAGCCCACCTCGCCCTCCGCCAGTGGAGGCAGGACCCGGGTGTGCCTGCCCTCCTTACACGAGAGCTCAGGGGCCTGGAGAGCCCCAAGCCTCTGTTTGCCAAGCACCTAAGGACCTTCTCAAATGTGCTTGATACCTGTTTATTTAAAGCAGACCTTTTGATTAAGGGGTGGCTGAAACCAGAAGGAGGAAAATACAGGAGAATGATTTTATATATAGAGAAAACATTGGAGGAAAGGTGTGATAGATACAGAGAAACATGGGAAAACAACAAATAAGCTGTACACTATTGTTCTCCAAAGTGCTGTGCGTGAAACACTAGCGTCTAGAGAAGGTCATCACCAAAAGGTTTTTGTAAACCTGGGGCCTGGAATCCCATTTGGAGATTCAGTGCTTGGGAGCATATGAAAAGCTCTGACAAATTCTACAGTACAGAAATCTGGATATGTTTTTTAACCCAGCATTTCCCAAATTGACTTGAGAACTCGAGTTCCTGCAGTCTTATAATTTACCTGATGGTAAAGGAGTGAAGGAGAAAAAAAAAACAGTTGAGCATGACTGGAATTTTAGAAAAAAAATCTAAGAGACAAGGGAAATGCATGAGGTCTGATTGGATTTTGTCCAGTGTTCGTCCTCAGTAGAGAGCAAGGAAGGCAACACTTCCAGCAGGTCATGTGCTGAAGACTTTTTCTCAGAACAGGACGATCAGATGGGCACCTGCTTTCACCCACGCTCAGAACCAAGCCAAAGTGGAAGGAATAGAACCAAATGGAAGCGATTAAACCCACCAGTGCAAGTAAGGACCAAAGGCACACCCAAACAGCTCAGCCTTGTCCAGACAGATGTTAGGACAAGACGCACACTCTTGATACCAGCAGTGTTGTCCTAGAAATAAACCCAACTGCAGCTACAGTTTGTGCGAGTTTGAAAGGCAAAACTCTTACTTCTTTGAAAAAAACAGAGAAGTTTTTATCTTTGTGGGCTCAAGATCCATTCATTCATTCAACACAACGTATCGATTGCCTGTAAGCGCCGGCCGTTGTGTCGGGGCCGAGGATGCAGAGTGAGCGAGCCAGGACGCCCGCTGTGTCGTGCTCCCCGTGGGACTGAGGAGAAACTGTCAACACAAAACCCCCGCGCAGCGTGTTCTGGTCTTTAATAACAGGATGGACGAGGCCGCTGTGTCACCCCAGCGGGGTATAGCCATGCTGATCTCCATAGCAGTTAAATGGTGCTTGCTTCGTCACTGAAGCAAACCAACAGATGGTTGTTTAATTGTTTATGAAACTAAACATTAATTTCTGGGCTTGGAAATATCTCTCTTCCTCTGAAACTTCTCAATGCATCTACCACACAACACTCTGGAAGATGCTGGAAACCATCAAAAGGTAAAATGTAGAACCTCAGAATTCAGCTGCCACTGACCTGCTTTGTCACCTCTGTCAGACTGCACTGGTCTGAGAGGTCGTGGATGTTCCACGGGAGCGCTGGGTGGGATGGCGATGGGTTTTCGGTTGCTTGTTATCTAAACGGTAAACTGCAAAGCTGCTCATGAACCCCCTTTCTGGTGATGAAGGGTCCCTATCAGGTTACCCCTGCTGACTGAAGCTGTGTTTGGGGAATGTGTGGGCTCCTTGTTTCTGGCCACACTTTGATGTCGCCCTGCACTTTAGCTTGTGCGAAGCTCCGCGTGCCTTCTGTGTGCTGTCCATCTTAATGTGTGCTAATTACAGAAACGGACCAGGCACTCGTGTCTCTAGTAATCACTTCAACACCCCTTGGCCTAATCCACTATAATGAACTACAAGCTATTACTAGAGGATAAAAATCTCAAACCATGCCTCGTGAACTAGAGACACCTTCATACAACGAGGGCTAGCCCCAGAGTCACCAAAGGTTCCCCACAGTCCAGCTGACACCAGCATTTCCCGAGAGCCTGCTTTCAAAGGTCATCATTTGAAGCCACCCACCTCTTGGCAGTGCTGCCATTTACACATTGCAGGGAGCTGGATGCCCGGCCTTTCTGACGGACCCAGGCAGAAGTTTTGCTCTAGGTTTATAGGGATCTCTTGACAGATACTATGCACAGAGCCCTGGCAGCCTTTCCCACCCTCTGCATGTGGGTCAGATGGTTCCCACTGCAATTTCCCTCCCTGCAGAAGCATCCTTCTTAGCCTCCTGGCTTCAGCTTAAATGTCCCATCCCTAGGAAGGTTGCCTGACCAACTGAGCTAACCTCGATCCTGCAGTTGTCAAATCTGTCATCATTTGTGTTTCTGCTTACTTTCTTGTTTATGGTCTGTCCCCCCCAGCCAGAAGCTAAGGAAGAAAACCTCAATGTCTGCTCCCTTTACCACCGTAGCCCACAATGCACAGATAAGACCTGTTGACTGAATAAAAGAGATGGCGTGACACAGTATCAGAGACAAATATGAATGAAATAGAAAAAGGAAGACTATATGATAGTTTTGTTCATGCAAGCTCATTTATTTTTGTTCTCTTCCATCAAACAACAGGCAACATCTAGATCCAACTGGATCAGAATGTTGGGGCAATCTCCAAAAAAAGGCATCTGCCCAGGTCCTTGAGGTTTAACCAGAGCCAGGTGGGCACACCTATTCCAGGTAGTGCCTTCCATGTTGTCTTCCTGAACAAGGTCAACAGAGATGGGAAGTCAGCGATGGAGTATACAGAAAAATTAATAGCTGACAGTAGGTCACCAGAATAGAGAAGGGTCCAGAGATGGGAGTAGTAGGGCTACAAGGCAAGCAGGCAGAGGCTGGGAAGTCTGTGAGTTTAAGGGCAGAGAGCAGTAAGCAGAATGCCATACTTCATAAAGACATGTGACACTAGGACAGCACTCCATTCCTGCATCTAGGCATTTTCTGGTACCCAAGTGGCAGGAACACAGTCCGACAGAGAGGGCAGAGCTAAACTTCCAATTGGCCATGTTTAGTGAAAAATGGGAAGGAGAAGGTAGTATATTATCAGAGAGCAGAGAATCAACAGCTACTGGTGAGCCAATACTCTCAAACCCTCTCAAAACTAGTGAGTCAAGCAACTAGATTAACATCCATCCATCCATCCATCCATCCATCCATCCATCCATCCATCCATCCATCCATCCATCTATCCATCCACCCATTATCCAGTTGGCATATTGTAACAGACCAGAGGACTATGCCAGGCTTTCTGGATGCAGAAAAAAAGCTCAACACTGTTTTTGAGGAGTTCATGGTCTGTTGGGGAGACAGGCATCTAAACAGATAAACATGCTACCACAATCGGTGCTGGAACTGAGTCTACCAGGAGCACAGAGGAAGACACCACTCCCAAAGTCTGCCAAGGAGATGGTATTTGAGCTGGTTCTTGAAGGAGGACAGGGAGTTTTCTAGGGTTAAAAGTTGGTTGGACCTTCTAGACAGAAACAAAAGCAAGTACATGTGTGACAATCTGTAATATTTGGGGATCACATATTTAGTGTAGATGATTTATGAGGTATGGGGGAGAGCTGTAGGAGCTGAAGCTGGAAAATGGTTACAGTCAGATCATGGAGTCCTCCTACACTTTATCAAGGAGTTTGAACTCCATCTTCTGGTCCTTGGAAAGTCTAGAGAAGAATGGCATGGCTAGGTTTTTCATTTGTTTTATACACACACACAATTTTAAGATAGACAAATCTGAGTGGAAGAAAGTGACTAGAAGAACACAGGGTTAGTAAGCCTACTTGGTAACAGGTCGTGAAAAATAACAAATGTGTCGCCAAGGACTTTATTTTCTAGACCAAGTGTCCAAATCCCAAATGCCTTCAGAGGCCAGACAAGTGAAGTGTCTGGGGGAATTGTCCTGTCTAAAGATTTCAAATTCAAAAATGTCAGAATGTTGTGTTTGCCAAACTGATTGTGTCAGTGGCTGATAGGACTTTACTCTGTGAGCTGGTTCTCTCTGGTGTGGAAAATGGGGAGTCAGAGAAGGCTTTTGTTGAGAAGAATTGTAGCAGGTACTGCCGGTGCTCTCTGCCTAGATCCCACTGGTCCTTCCCGGAAGTCACCTGCAGACAATCTGTGGCTTCCTGCAGCCTCTCCCAGAGGGCATTCTCTGGCCAGTGGAGTGTGCTTGGCCACCTATGGGGTGGGCCAGGGCATTACTGCCCCAGGAGCAACCTTTGACCAAGAAGGACGGGAGTTGCTGGATAAACACCCCGGCTCCCTTGCTCCTTGATGGACCAAGGCTCAGGTTTGGTCTGTGCAGTTGCTCAGAGGGTCCTCAGTTGGCCACAGCAGTACCTCACTCATTAAGTTACCTACAAAGCAGCAATGGAGATTTGCTTGCAGGAATTTCCTAGAGATCTACACCTGTGAGAGATCTACGACTGAGTAGAAGGGGGAGCCCATGACGCTCTGACCTGGGGTGGCCCTTCAGAGGTATTCCCTCATCGACTCCTCAATGGATGTGTGCTGCTCCCAGGGCAGGACCTGGGTGAGCCTGCTCGTTTCTGCTGAGAGCAGTTCTGGGTGAAAGACTCAGGTAGGCGCCGTCAGCCACCGGGACCCCAGTGGCTGGTGGAACGAGTGCCTAGGCCTTGAGGGGGTCTGGACAGCACACCACAGCATCCACCTGGTGGGCTTTCTCCCCTTCCCTGTCTTCTCCACTCCCTCACTGTTCTGGGGGCGCCCATACAAAGATGGGAATCATACTACTGGAACTTTTGTTTAAGAAAACCAGTGTGGTAGCAGGGTAGAAAACAGATTGGAGGACTGAGAGACTGTCCAAATACACTAGGAAAAAAAAAAGATAATGACAGTTGTCCAGGTGAGATGGATGGTTCAGGGAAAGGAAGAAAAGGGATAGAGGTGAAAATGCCATTAATGGGGGGAAAGTATGCAAAAAGAATGGTGTACGGAAGAGACAGGTTCTTCTGTTTTTAGAAATTGTGCACTTGAGGTGCTGGTGTGGTGTCCAGGTCAAAGGATCACTAGGCAGGTGGATATTCAGGTCCAGAAGTAGAGACCTGAGAGTTAGGTATATGATGGTGGTAGCTGAAACAGCGGCAGTGGAAGAGAGTGTTAAGGGAGAGAGCACAGAAAAGGAGGAATCAGATAACAATCACTGATCATCTATAATCGGACACTAGGCTTGACTTGAGGACAGGTCCTTAGAAAAGATCAGCATTGGCAGGATTGGAAAAGGAGGCAGGCATTTGAAACCACAATCAGCAACGGCATATGCCAGATCCACCAACTCTCATGCTCCACCACTGCAGACATTACTAAGTGATCTTGGCAATTTTCTTCACCGCGCTTAGACTTGCCTCAGAATCCTTCCCATCGCCGTGCTCCAGGAAGTGACACTATTAATCAGGTTTAGCCCCAGAGACAAAAACTCTTTGCTCTTCTTGGTGTCACGGAAGCTAGGAGAAGAAAGGCTCGCACAAATGAGAGGGTGGGTGGTGAGCCGTTTGCAATACTGCAGAGGCAGAAGAGAACAAAGCATGAAAAGAGCCAGCTGGGCTAAGTAAATAGGAGGTTTTGTGGGCCGCAGAGAGCCATTTCAGGGGAGCAGCAGGACAGCAATGGGAGTGCAGGATTGCAAGCAGATGCTGACAGTCCACCTTCCTTAGAAGTCGGAGCTGCCGCTGAAGCACCGAACCGGCAGCTGGGAAGTTTAGGCTGCAACCACTGAGTTCCTAGTAACCTAAAGTGATGCTATAATCAATGTCCCAAGAAATAAAAAAATTAGATTTTGGGAGGCGGTTCATAATTACATTTTCTGTCTGTGGACACAATCTTATTTAATCTTTTAAGCTTGTTTAAACGATAACCTTATTTCTAAGATACATCAGATTGGCCCATGGCGGAATGAATTTTGTTTGAGTATTCTAAATTACATTTGATGGGCATTGAAAAAGCTTTTTAAAAAAATAATTCCTAAATGCAGATGGTTGCTGATGTTGGAAATGCAGTTGTCAACACAGAACATTATCTTCTGCTTTCTGTATTCATGGCATTTGACATAAGATACATAAGACAAAACCAGAGAAAGCATGATCTGGAGATGGCTCCAGAAGAAAAGGAACAGCACTGCAAGGGATTCAGCCCTGGGAGTCAAACCGGATCTGGCTGTAACTTGGGCTTGACCTTGAGTGAGTGGCTTAATGTCTCTAGTCCTTTGTTTCTTCCTCTGGAAAATGAGAGTCTTGGCCCTGGGCATGCTATAGAGAAAGTCTATGATTCACCTATGGCCAACCCACCTTTACCCCTAAATTAATCAGGCTGAGTCCTCATCCATAATTTATATGCACCCACAGGTCATCTCTGCATGGAATCGAGCTTCCCAGACTTGTCCTGTTTCTGGTTGAATTAAAACTCCCTGGCCCCTGCCATCTAATGACACCACCCAACGTCTGTTAAGTTTTAGAGGTCAGAGTTGATGTCATCGAAGGCTCTTTCAAAGTCCAACGTTTATAGGAAGGGGACCATCAGTATTAATTAAAAGCTGGCAGATCTCAGGATCACTTACTATTCTAAAAATGTGCAAGTTCCCTTATACTGTGTGCCCGTGGGGAATTTGGATATACCTGCAGATCTGGTTACTGCAGCAATTGGGCCACATCCAAAGGCCACAGTGCTCTGCTTCCTGCATTTTAAGTGTGTTCTTAGTGAAAATTCTGATGAATAGCTAAAGAAATAAGCCAACTCCCTGCCAAGGCCATTAATGTCAGTGGGTAGACTTGAAAAAAGTAACTGGGTATATTGTAAGAGGCATGGAATTATGGCCCCTAAGTTACAAATCAGAGATCAATGTTTCGTGTTGGCCCATGCATTTCTTCAAATGTTGTGTGATAAACAGCTGTGGAAGAGTGAGAGCAAGGAAAGGTGGGAAATGTCTAGACTCCATCCATCAGAACCAATATAAGCTGTCTTCAGAAATGTTACCCCATATCTTAGTCCTGGGAAAGGTTAGCTCCTGTGGCTTTGGCTTCTGGATCTCTCTCCTGCTCCTCTGCCCTTTCTTCCCACTCTCCTTTCCAAGTCAGCATCCTCTGTCCACCCCTCAAAGGCTGATGTTCCTCTGGATTCTGCCATCAGCTGTTCTGGTCTACTGGGTTGCCAAAAGCAAAGTACCAGAAATGGGTAGGCTTTTACCATGGGAATTTATTAACTTACAAACTTAGTTTTGAGGCCAAGAAAAATGTCCAAATCAAGGCATCATCAGGCGATGTTTTCTCCCTGAAGACTGGCTGCCAACAATTCTGGATTCCTCTGTCACATGGCAAGGCACATGGGTGGCATCTGCTAGTCTCTCCTTTCTGGGTTCTGATGCTTTCAGCTTCTTGCTTCTGTGACTTTTTCTCTCTCTCTGTATTCATCCCATTTATGAAGGACTCCGTAAGAGGATTCAGATCCACCCTGGCCTATGCCTTAATTGAAGTAACCTCATCAAAAGGTCCTACTTACAATATGTTTACACCCACAGAAATGGATTCACTTTAAGAACATACTTTTCTGGGGTCCATACAGCTTCAAACCATCACATAGGCCCTCTTTCCTCATCATTGTAGTTTCTCTTCCTTGGCTCATCCATTTTTCTGGACTTAAAGATGCTTCTGTGCTGATGCAACTTGCATATCTTCCTGGTGGCTGAGCATCTCCTCAGGGAGCACATACACAGGAAGAGCACATGAGTCTACCTGTTCTCTGCCCTTCCTTAGTGCAAACTACAAACATATACATTACGATCCGTATCTTGCCATCTGAATCTTGGTGAACGGCACCACCGTCCACCCTGTTGCCTGAACTAGAAACCTTAGCCATCTCAGAATTCTTTTCTCTTACCGCATCAGGAATCCAAGTCTTTTCAGAGTGTCTTTCTTTATTTTGTTAACACTGCACCCTTCTCTCCATCTCAATCGCTGCTGCCATAACTGGAACTCTTATCAATTCTCACTTGAACTGTTTCAATAGCTTTTCTGCCCTTCTTGCCATTCCCACCTCATCCTTTTCACTGTGGTTGGAATAATCTTTCTAAAATGAAAATCAGATCATGGTTTCTTTTTGCTTGCGGCCTTCCTTGGCTCTGCAGATGAAGTCCTTCATTTGCACCCACAACACTTTTCGCATCATCTTGTGTCTGTTTCACAGCTCTAGGTGCCATTTGCTACTGCTTCTGCCTGGATATCCTCTTCCTTTGTCTCTCTGGTGGACTGTTATTTATGCCTAAAGATCCAACTCAAGTGTTACCTCCATTGTTAAAACAGCTTTCATCTGCTCCCCACCCCATGCCCTACCCGGGGCCTCTCCACAAGCTGCACTCTGCCTCTTCATTCCTACAGCTCTTACTGGACTTTCTCATGCAGTTGCGGTCAGACAGTGCTGGGGCTGGAATCCTCTTAAGAGTCGCTCACGCACAAGTCCAGCACCTGGGCTGGGAAGGCTCTAACAGCGGGCGTGTCTCTCTCTCTGTGTCTCTTCTTCTCAGAGTAGCCTGATTTCTTACATGGCAGCTCAGAGCTCCAAAGGCACATGGAGAGAGAGAGAGAGAGAGAGAGAGAGAGAGAGAGAGAGAGAACACAAGGACAAGGTAGAAGCCGTGGCTCTGTTTATGACCCACCCTCAGAAGTCATGGAGCTTCACTTCTGCAACATTCTAGTGGCCCAGGCAGTCACAAAGGCCCTCCCAGGCAGAGGGGATATGACAGATTTCACCTCTGGATAGGGGAATGGCATGGTTCTGCAAGAGCATGTGGGTCTGGAAGTACTGTTATGACCCTGTGGGTAGGTTGACTTATGTACCTCAACAAACACATTCTTCATCTTTATCTGCGTTCCTGTGACTGGGAACCCATTGTAAATAGGACCATTGGAAGATATTATTTTAAGTTAAGGTGTGGCCAGCTGAAGCAGGGTGCACCTTAATCTCCCTACAAGAGGCCTTATAAAGAGAACCTGGAAGTCACAGCAGCCAGAAAGGAGAGTCTATCGCTCTGTGGTGGGAGGCAGAGATACAAACCAAGGAACCCCAGGGACTGCCAGCTGGAATGCTCCAGCCTTGGGGCAGAAAGCAAGCCTTGCCACCGTCTTGGTTTTGGACTCCAGCCACAAAACCATGAGGCAGTAAATTCCTGTTGTTCAGCCCAAATCAGTTTGTGGCATTTGTGGTAGCAGCTCTGGCAAACTAAGACAGACCATCTCTGGAAAATGCAATCTGCCGCGTACTATTTGTAGCAAAGCATTGTCCTCCTGCGAGTTCTTGGTTTACTCAGCCTTCTCTTTGCTCAGCCCCCTGTTAAATAGCACTCCTGCATATCTATGGCAGGTGGACCTCGATGCCGGAAGAGGCCAGCAAGAGTCTCTGGGAGAGCCCACATCCTTGCTGAACCACAGAGAGAGGCTGTGAGTTTCAGAGTCACCCCTGCACGATGCTCTGGTGCTGGCCACTTGGAACTGAAGGAACTAGGGAGGTATTTCCACCCCCAGTTGATTCTGCCACAAACTAGGCCTTGGGCAGCCTGTGGGCTGCAGGTTCCCCATAGAAAACCAGAGGCTGGCCTCAGTCATGCCTTGGGCCACTCTGTGGTTTGACTGGTAGAAACCAGATTCTTCCATCCCCACAGTTGGCCATAACAAGGTTTCCCACCTGCTGGGAAAAATCAACCCAAGGAGGGAGAAAGGTGTGGGCAGAGGAAAAATGGACAAAAGGCATTTTTTGATTAAAATGGACAAAAGGCATTTTTTGATTAAAAAGTTGTTGACATTGGTGTTGGCTCAGCCTCTCCAGGGTGGGGGACCTTGGCTGGTCTCCTTAGCAAGATAAGGGACATTTAATAAACCTTGCTTCCAGTTTGTCTCTTTTTTCTTTCTTAGAGCAGATGCTTCCCCCTCTTCTCAGGGTACAGTATTTAACATAAATACACAACATTTACCCGGCCTGCTTATCCCATGGAGGGGACCCTCGGGTGGCTGGAATGAAATCAGAATTTTGTTACTGGCTTGGCTTAAATTGACACTTGCCACTCTGGTCGAAAGAAGCAGCATATTTTTACTGTGCAAATGAATAATAATACTATAAAGAGCTGAAGAATTAAAAATCATCTTTGCATAAGAACCCAAGTGGTTTGAAATTCCCTAGAGGCAGAATTGGGGGGAAATATTGATTTCTTGATTTTCTCTTAAAGCAGCATCATGGTGTTTTATTCAGGTTTTTATTTATTTTTTACTGGACCCATACAAATGGTCAGAAAAATAATTATTTAGGGAAAAAGCCCAATGAAAATAACTTTAGAAGGGCAGCCACAGTCTTCAACCAAGTTGGCCTTGTAGCTTCGGTGGATTCCATAGTGTGTTGAGAAGCCTGCCACCCTCGCCTCTTCCTAAGGATTACTCGTTTCAAACAGCATCTATTGGGTACCTTCCAATGGGCATAAGACTGTCAAGGTGCTAATAATATGGGCCTTTCCCAGAAATCCAAGTTTACGATGTCCCTTTTATATTATAAAGCAATACATGTGTATTAAAGAAAATTGGGGAAAAATTGCCATTCTGATATAACTGCTGTTGGTATTTTATGTATTTTCTTCTTAGGTATTTAAAATATTTAGTTGTAATAATACTGAATATAAAAATTCACCCTGCTTTTTCTAAACAGGACCATTTTATTAATGCTTGCAGTTAGGGTGCTCAAGGCACAGCTCGGGTTTTCTCAGACCATGTCAAGTCAACAAAGCCAGGAACGTGTCAATAAATCGAGGCCAGTGCAGGTCTCAGGTGTTTTCCAAATCATGCTCACGGTTTTGTTGGTTGGCTTCTTTCTTTTTCTAGATCCTCACCATCCCTCTCCCTCTTCTCCACCACACTGATCCGCAGCAGTGTTGTCCAGGGGCGGAGAGCTAATGCCTTCAGAATCCTCCACTTCCACTCAGACACAGTTTCTAAGGAGCCAGCTGTTCAGCTGTGCCCTCGCCCTCCCCAAGGACACAGGTGGCCTCTGCTGGTTACTGGCAGGGCACTCAGCTGTTGGTGTCACTGCTTTTCTTTTCTAATTTTTTTTTAAGGCTTCTTCAGTGCTGCCTGGAGCAGGAGTTCTTAACTTTTTTTGTTCTACGGACCCCTTTGCCAGTCAGGTGAAAACCATGGACCCCTTCTCAGAATGTAGCGGCAGACAGTTTTATGATACTCATCATCGGCATGTCTTTAAATTAAATAATGTTTTTGTGAATTTTCAATTCAAGCTCATGGACCCCCTGAAATCTTGGGTCCGTGGACCCCTGGTTAAGAACCCCTGGCCTAGAGTGGGGTTGTTATTCGAGGCGCCAGTTCTGCTCCGTTATATCCCTCAGGAAAACACAAAGAAGGGCTGCACCTGACTTTAAAGAAGGATTTTTTTTTTCTTTCTTCAGATCAATCATCAATAAATAAAATCATAAGAGGCTAAAAGTAACTTCTTGCTGTGTCGTGTTTGAAGAGAACAGCCTTCCCTATTTAAAAAAAAACAACAACAAAAACCCGCCAAACTCGTCCACAGAGAAGAGAGCCTGTAGGAGACTCTTGGACCCCAATGCTTCTGCCCTGAGTTTTGCCTTCCGTTTTAGTTCTCATTTCGTTTAACTGTCACTGGCGGTGGCTGCGGGCTTGCAGGGCCTGGAACGTGTGTGGTCTGGCAGCCTTCTATAAGAGAAAGCAGATACGTCAACAGTACAGGGTTTGCTGCCAGAGCTTGGAAGGATCCCTTCCCCTGAGCTTCATTAGCGTCATGGCCAATCTGGCCCCGACGAGCACCTCTACTTCCCTGCCCTAGGGAGGCAGCTCCCCCTTTTATAATTCGTCCCAAGCTAGGGGGGGTCAGGATGGGGTGGGCGAACAACCCTGGTTCTGTCCCTTAGTGCTAAACACTCTCTCCGCAGATAGGCTGCTGTTTTCCAAATGAACAAGCAAAAATAACAGGAAAAGAGTTAGAGAAAACAAAGATGACATCCTACTTGCTAGGATTCTAAGGTAAAATGACTAAGTCTACACATCCCAGTAGAAGCACAGAAGAAACGTAGATAGTACAGTGGAAAAGCGTGTTCTTAAATGGAATCCATTTCTGTGGGTGTGAGCCCATTGTGAAGGAGGACCTGTGATGAGGTGACTTCAGGTAAGGGGTGGCCCACCTCAGTCACTTATTACTGGAGTCCTTTATAAGAGAATGAAATACAGACAGACAGAGAGAAAGCCACCGGAAGCAAGAAGCTGAAATCCAACGGAACCTGGAAGAGAAGGGAGAGACCAGGAGACACTGCCGTGTGCCTTGTCATGTGACAAGCTAAGAATTGCCTGCGGCCAGCGCCAGATGGCAAGACTTTGGGAAGAAAGCATTGCCTTGGTGACGCCTTGATTTGGACTTTCTTTTAGCCTTGAAACCATGAGCAAATAAAATCTTGTTTAAGTCGACCCATTGCATGGTATTGGCTTGAGTAGCCAAGGAAACAAAACCAGTGGGAATCCCTTATTTCCCTAATCTGAGGGAGGAGTCTGCCTGATAAAGTATCCCCTCCTAACCTCACCACAGAAAGTCCTTTTCCTATGAAAACTCAAAGCACTTCTGGATTGAAACCTCACAGAGGTTCTGCCCACTCGGTTGAGTTTGATGCTCATGTCCTCTCGTGTTAAGTGGTGTATATCAAGGGTTATAACAGTGCCCAGCACCTAGTAAGTGTTGTGTAAATGTTTGTCATTATTACTATTAGTCCAAGGGTAGCTGGTCTTGGTGATTGATGAAAAGGCTTTCAATGGGAGGTCAGGTTCATCCATCAACCCTGAGTTCCATTCCTACACATGAGAAAGGGAGAAGAGCCCCCGGAGACTGTGGCAGACCTTTCAAACACATGCTTAGGAGTGGAGACGGTGATCTTTCAGAGGTGCTCTGTGCTTGCTAACACAACCCGGGCTCTGTTCTAACAATGTGATTCCTGTAGGGCTTACCCAGTCCCATAACATTTTAAATTTCCTTTCTGAGGCTATCAGACTTCCTCTAAGTCTAATGCACCCCATTCATTGTAATATTTATTGAGCCTTTAACATGTGCAAGGCAGTGGAATAGGGGAAGTGTGTGCTATACAGAGCATTGTAATAAGAGTTAAAGTACTGGACACCTATGAAGAACTGGATCCTGTACCATGTACATTGGGTCCATGAGTCTGTTTTATGCTCAGGGAAGCCTGTAAAATAGTAATGATTAGCCCATCTTACAAAAGGAGAAACAGTCAAAGAGGCTAAATAGTTTTTCCAGGGTCATACACCAGTTACTACTGGAAATGGTATTCCAACTCTCATCTACCGCTTTAAATTGCACTGTTTTTAAAACAAAACTAACTGAAAAACCACCATTGATTCCTTCCCCATCCTTAAGGAGCTCACAGCCTCCAAGAAACAACCAATTGCTGTCATGTTGCCTCAACATTCCTGTGTCCTCAGTTGGGAAGATTTTGGGTCAAAATAAGTAATTCGGTGGTTCTATTTCCTGGACTGAAAGGCAGATAGGATTATAATTATTTCTTTGTCATTTATAATTCATTTTTATTATAGAATTAATCTATGCTTATTGAAGACAATTTTTCAAATGAAGAAACTTAATACAAACATAATTTGCCAGATTCTATTGCTTGGAGGTAATAATTGTTAACATGTTGATGAATATCTTCTAGTCTTAATCACATTTGATCACTTGTTTATCAAGTTGGGATTATATTGCATTTTTGGTTTTGTAATCTACTTTTCTAACTTAATATTTTACCATGAATATTTTCCTGATATATTCAAAGAATATTTAACAGATTTAAATATTTGTTAAAACACAATTTTAATGACTTCCTAATATTCCATCATATTTATCGATCTTTTCCTTAATTTCTTTTTTTTTTGGCAATTTTATTTTATTTTATTTTTTTATTTTATTTTTTTACCGGGAGGTCCCGGGAATTGAACCCGGGTCCCTCCATATGGGAGACGGACGCCCAACCAGTTGAGCCACATCCGACCCCTTCCTTAATTTCTTTACTTCAACTGACAAGGCTGCTCTGAAGGACTGTGCATGTTGCACACTGCACAAAAGCTCCCTGCTGAGGAGGTGTGGGGACTGAAATCCAGCTGGTGTTTTCTGCTCCCCAGGGGTGCACATCCACAGGCTACAGCTGGCCAGAGCAACGACGTTTTCTAAATAGCACAAGGGATCTGAGAGGCCAGCAGCAGCCTTGGTGATGGAGAGTACCCTGCTGGGTTTCATACAGAAAGCTCTCGAGTATTATCCACCTTTGGTAGTTTGTGTCAGCAGAATCCACAGTCACCCGCATTCACTTCTGTGCTTCTCTTTTCAATTTCACAAAAATTAAATGTTTATTGTAAATTATTTTTTTAAATGATTAATTCCATTGCACCATTTTTTTTTTTACAGTGCTGCAATGACTCAGAATCATGATTCCACAAGTAATGAGAGATTTTTCCATTTCCCTTTTTACTTCAACAATTCAATGCCATGGGCATTTTAAATGTGGTTAAAATATACAAATGTTAATGGTTACTTTTAAAAAATGGCAATTATTACTGATTGAAGGTCCAATAAAAGACTTCAAGAGTCTACACTATTAATGCCAAATCCAGGGAGTTAATTCGATTTTTGTGCATTTGAGAATTCCAATTGTAATGCTGAACATTTGCTGTACTTTTCCCAAAACCGGTCTCAGCAAAGATGAAGGCTGTCGCAAGTTTACGCCGTCGTGCTCCATTATAGATGACGATGCAGAATTTTAGAGGGGGAAAACGGTGGTTATGATTATTTAAGGCCATGAGAAAGCCACAAAAACCCCAAAAGCTGCTTGGGGTCAGTTCTTTTGGTTATAAGTGAGGCGGAGGGATTCGAGCCCATTCAGGGCCTTTGCGAGCCTCACTTCCAGGAGTCTAGAAATAAAGAGGTAACAGATGGGGGTCCCCTCCTCCTCACCTTGAGGATCAGAAGAGCTAATGACTTAGCACTTAGCACTTTGGCCAGCCCTGCTTCATTTTCCCCTAACGAGTCTGCTTCCCTCTCCAGGTTTTGACTTTTTGATTTGGGGCTGTCAGGAAATTGATCAATGACAATTTTTTTTTGTCAATATAGGATGTTAAAGAGCCACATTTTCTTTTCCTGCAAACAAACCCTTGCTTAGGAGCCCAAAGGGAGTTGCCAGGAAGTAGTATGTTCTCTCTCAACATCCACATCCACATCCACCAACAATGGGGATGTACTTTGAGGGACAGGAGAGAAGGAAGTAAGTTTTACTTATCTCAGAACTTCTATCAGACCCTTCCTTGGTGACCAGGGATGGCTGCTCTGTACCTCACTCTTCTTTCCAGAATAGCATTAAAATTTCATTTCCAAATGTCTGCCTATCACGATACCCAGAGGGCCCGTGAAAGGTAGCCGTGGTGCAGTCTCTTTGCAAGCCTTATTTTGGGCGCTTACAGTGGCTGAGTTGCCCTTGCCTCTCCTTCCAGGGTGAGCTCTGTTTCCAATTATAAAGTTGGAGAGGCAGTAACTGGCCTTGATTTTGTCCTAATGAGAAGATCATTTGTTCATGATTTCGGAAGTGACAAAAAATCCGTTGTCTATGTTTTTTTCCTCCCCTTCTGCATGTGGACAATGTTGTCATCTGACAGGACAGCTCAGGAGCATTTGTAAATAAACAGCTTTGCTCTAACTCTGTCCCATCCACTCGGGAATGCAAGAAAGCAGGCTCCTGTCACCAGAAAGCCATATGGCCCAAGCCCACTTTCCGCCTGCGGTTCAGCTGTAAGTGGTTGCAGTCTGCCTTTTCCAGATGCCTCCAGGAGCTGACACACACAACCTTTTCTCATCATCTGCTGCAATGTTGAATGGAAATGTGGGCTTTTGAAATGAAAGTTTGGAAGAAAATGTTATTTTCCTTAACACCCCAGAGCCCATCTTTGTATGCCTAGGCACTTAAAGACAAATGTGTGTGAAAACCATTGTAACTCCGGGGCATCCAGCAAGTGAAAGAGAGGGGTTGGGGGAAAAGAGAGACGGGGGTCTTTCTAGGTAATAACCATTTTTAAAAACCAAAAGCAGTTTGAAAAAAAATAATGTCAAAAGGCAAGATGCAACTGCATGACTTCAAAGCCAGTATTTTAGCTGGGAAATCAACAGCAGTTTTCCCCAACAACTAAGTCAGCCTCCTTAAGAAAATGTTTTGATTTGAACTACCCCGATTCCTGACTGTAGGATTCGCAAGACCTTTTATTATAATGATGAGCATAGTACACTGGAAGACTTCCCATATTTGGCAAGCAAAAACTGAAGTACTGTACTCAGGAATTCTCTTCTTAGAATGCGCACACACTCATACTTGAGATTTATTGGAGTTTTGTCTTGTTGCATTAAGTTCTTAAGATGAGTTTTGATATTACTCCTGTGGCACTTTAAAGCTTTTGTGCTTAAACTGCACATTCTTCACCAAGAGTAGATATTTCAAGATGAAGTAGGCAGCGTTTTATAGAATTTCAAAGAGATGGGGTGGCTAAGTGATGAATGGATGTATTTACTGTGTAACAGAGGGAGAAAACGGGCCAAGAGGTTCCTTCTGAAAACAGATTTTCTTACCCGCCAATAATATGTTTTAATATTTTTCCCTCTTGGGAGAATGCTTATGTGTTTTTCCCCTTCTTTTTCTTATCTTAGGAACAGTGCATGACAGTTTGGTACCAACACGGTCACAGATTCTGATGACTTTCCTCTCTGCTACCCTTTCCTAACTTTTGGCATCTGGTTTATATTACTTCTGAGAACACTGCATTGGCTGCCTCTGCCTCAGAGTTCTCTCTCCCTCTCCTTTATGTTCTGTTTCCTTCCTGCAGCACACCATTCAGCAGTGGCTGTGAAATCTTGGTGTTGTTTGTCCTCGTTCCTTGACCAGCCTGTCATGTTGCCCGAGATAAGGTGATGAAATGGGTTGAGTAGCTCAATTTGGAGAATAGCTAACAGGCAGGGGGAGTGGTGGGAATGGATAAAGGAGATGCCAGTGGCTCCTCAGTATATGCGGTGGGGGGCGGGGGGAGACAGATGTCAGGGAACTTGGGGCCACCAGGACTAGGGTTGCTGGGTATTAAGTGTTAGGGGTTCTTAGAATTGACGCCAGAACGTGGAATGCGAATCTGGTGTCCCTCCTTTGGCGCTCATGGGCATGGAGAGCTCTCCATTCATTGTGTCACTGGTATCAGCCTCTGCAAGAGTAAGTGCTGCCTGTACTCTGTGGGCTGCACAATCTAAGTCCCTGCCAAAGAGCAAAGTGGAGGTGCTGCTGGGGCTACTGCAGAGCAGAAGATGTGGGCAGGAGGGATTTAAAAAGCGATCGGAAGTGACAGCGGAGTTTCTGACACAAGGTGATCCGTGATCAGTTGCCTGATGAGTGCTTTAGACCTTGACTCACCCTTCCAGGGGGAGTGTGAGGGGCAGAGGTGGGGCTCTAAGGATGGGAGGTGTTGGGGCATGCTGCGTAACAGAGGGACAGCAGCAGAGTAGAAAGTGCCCTAACCAGGAGGTGGGATACCTGGCTTTTGGTCTCTACTCTGTGCCTGTGCTCCAGCTTCCTGTGTGACCTTGGGCAAGCCACATAACCTCTCTGGGTTTCCGTTTCCTCATCAGGAAGTGAGGGAGTTAAACGATTCATTCATTCAAGCAATATTTTTTGAGCACCTGCTGTTTGTCAGACACCTTGCTGAACAGTATGGGTACAAGAGTGAGCATAAGATCTATGCCTTCAGAGAGGGGAGAGCCTGGGGAAAAATACAAGTAATCAGGCGCTTACAATGCTGGGAGGTAAGTTCTAGGACAGGGAAGCACAAGGGACTCTGGGTGAACCAAGGAGGAGAAGGGTCCCAGAGGAGGAGGCAGTGGAGCCGAGACTGAAAAGTACGTAGGGACGCACGCAAGGCGAGAGGAGGAAGACTCTTCTGCAGAGGGGGCAGCACTCCTGCTTGCCCGGAACTTAGAGCTCAACGTGGTGGAATTCCAGAGCTCTGCAACTTGGAAAGGTTAAGAAGATCCAGTGAGTTCCACCATGAACACTAGTGCTACTTCCTAGCTGTGTGACCTTGAGCAAGTTTATCTCACAAGACCTAGTTTTTCATCTGTACTAGGGGCTAATAATGGGTTGACCTCACTGGACTACCCTGCGGATTAAATGCGGTGAGCCTTGTCACGCCTTGCGTGCAGTGCCTGGATGTAGGGAGCCCTTAGTAAATATTCATGGCGTCAGTATCATAGTTACTGCGTCTTCCAAGCCCTGAGGAGCCTCTGGCTCACCAGAGCCCTGGCCACCAGTACGACTGCAGGCTTTTCACCAGTCACCAGGCTCTCTCTGGGGAGCGAGGGTCTTCCTAATGTGAGCTCTCTCAGAAATGACTCTGGGATTAACTTGTGAGCAGTTGCTTGCACGGGCGGAGCTTCTGTCCTTTTATCTGGGTTGCTGTTGCAGATTCATTTCTCTCCAGGGCTTTCACCATATCACTATATTAGGCATTTCCTACGTGGAATCCAGATAAAATCTTGGTATACGTAGTTCTATCCCTATGAATCATATGGCTCTCGAGCTCTGTTGTTTTGACACAAAGACCAATGACTAGTTATGATGATTGGGAAGCCTTGGAAAAATAATGTGCTTTTTGCTGTTTTAAAAATTAATTTGGACATTGTGTGTACCTTTGGCACTAAGTTTAGAGTTATATCCTTATCCTGCATCCTTCTTCCAAATGCAGTCTTTTTCTTATGAGGTTTGAAAGTTTCAAATTTAAATTTAAAAGGTTTAAATTTGTTCTACTAATTCTTTAGTTGTAACAGAAGTTAATTTCTCAGATCATCCTATCAGAGAAATGTAGGACTCTAAAAATCTGCTTTATTCTATTCACTTCCTCTGTGTCTGCTGAGAATCCGACACTGTTTTAAATAGGTACATGCATTTTAAGGAACTGCCCAACATGCTATAAGTTGGGGCAGTTTGGGAATTGCGTTGTGTTAGGCACTTAAAGACCCTCAGAGATGTATTCAGCTCTTTCTTTCCCTGCCTCACTGCTCGTCGGACTTCGAATTGTTCCTGCTTGACTGTGAACTTACTCTGGCAGGAGCAGCCCACGTGGACCGCTGCGGCAGCAAAGGGGAGTTATGGTGTCAGTGCCTTTCACCGGCGACTTGAATTGCACTAACTCGGGGTGACACTCTGTGCTTCAGCCACACAGATCTGAAGGAGACTGGAGTGGGAACAGACAGCCTGATCTGAGGCCGCGCGGTTCCATCTAGAATTTAGACACACACGAAATTTCTTCAAACATGGAGGGCTGGTCCTGCTGCAATCCACACTTCCTCCTCCACCCGCGCCACCGCCTCCCAAATGACTTTGGTTAAATGTAGTCTGTTCATCCCCCAACAGTGAGAAAGGAAAGCTATGGAAACTCTGGCAAAATGAATTGTGTCTGAATCAATGCTTGGACTAGTGGAAATGGAAGACGCGTGTGGAGATAAAAAGCCCGACTTTCAGCAAGTTGAGAGCATTGACTGAGCCTTATAAGGAAGTGTTTCTTTTATATTTTTCTTTTGGATGATGTCAGAGGTGTTAAAGAGAGTAATAGATAACATCGAGCAAGGAATCACGGCCTCTGCCAGTGGCACTAAAATTCTTACTTGCTGCTGCATGTGGACTAGTGAGGTTGTGAAGCCTGTGAGTTGGCTGTTCTCTTTCATGGAGCCTGGCAGGGGACACAGGGCGGGGGGCTTCGTTTGGCACAAAACAACCAAGCCCCCCCAACTCTGAGCCAGCTAACTTCCCCTTGGGATCTGGTTTTCCGTCTAACCCGCTGGTTCTTCCTCCTTTATCAGTTGTATAGCTGGCAGTGGGTCCTGCCCCTCTCGACCAGAGACCCCACTGTGGTATAGGCTGTCTCTCTAGAGCAGGGGTTCTTAGACTTTTTTGTTCCATGGACCCCTTTGCTAGTCAGGTGAAAACCACAGACCCCTTCTCAGAATGTAGTGGCAGGGAAGCAGATGTGGCTCAAGTGATTGAGCTCCAGCCTACCACATGGGAGGTCCTGGGTTTGGTTCCCAGTGCCTCCTGGAGAAGATGAGCAAGACAGCAAGCTGGCACGGTGAGCTGACACAATAAGGTGACGCAACAAGGAGACACAAAGAGATAACACAATGAGAGACACAACAAAGCAGGGAGCAGAGGTGGCTCAAGCGATTGAGCGCCTCTCTCCAAATGGGCAGTTCCAGGTTCGGTTCCCGGTGCCTCCTAAAGAGAAGACGAGCAGACACAGAGAGCACACAGCGAATGGATACAGAGAGCAGACAGGAAGCTCAAACAACAAGGGGGAGGGGGGAATAAGTAAATAAATAAATTTAAAAAAAAAGAGAATGTAGCGGCAGATAGTTTTATGACACTCAACTATCGTTGGGTCTAACAACTACTGTAATTTCAAAGTATGGTTCGAAGTATGGATGAGCAGTTTTTCGAGATATGCAACAACTGTAACGAGATGAAATGAATCCTACTATAGTTTATTGCATACATTCGTAAGTGAAGGAGACACTAGATTTCAGCTGGAGTTCAGAGAAAATGAAGATAATAAGCTGATTTTTATCAATTCAAGCTCAGGGACTCTCTGAAATCTTTCCACGGACCTCTGCTCTGGAAGATAGTGCTAGCTTTTCCTTGTTTCCATTTCCCATCTTGAAACATTGACGATGTTTTTACTGTCAGAGAATAGAGTCAGCTATGTATTATGCTTTTTTTTTTTAAACTAGCTCCATGTTCTATCGTGTTTTAAAAAGTTGTGCTTTTATTCTTTTGGAAGTTAGATGGGGCACTATGGCCTGGGAGTGCATGGGCCCTTCCCCACTCCCCCATGTTATATTTCTAATCTGTGCTCTTTAAGTTCATTTCCTCCCAGGCCCTACAGGTGCCAGGTCTCTGATTCTGTTCCAAGTCCCCCAGCGATGCCCCCTAACAACCAGCCCTCCTTCATGGCTCTCACTTCAGTTCACCCTCCAGGAGCTGACGGATTAGAGCTACTGTCCTCTACGACTGGTTGTATATTGTAATCGGCACTAATTGGCAGCTTTTTAAAAAGATAGTCATCTTCTTGGATGCAGCTCTAACCCTCTCGAAGATTGTTGTTTTAAAGCTTTATATCTGGAATCTCTCCCCTGAGATCCTGATGCAGTGGGTCTGGGATGGGGCCCAGGAATTTGTAGTTTTGACATATATCTTGGGTGATCCTTACAGGGAAGTCTGGAAAACACTGCTTTATTTCCCATCCCCACCCTAGTCACATAGCCCTGTTCAACATTGGCTGCATGTACATGCTACCTCTGTAATGAAGCTCTAAGCTTCCGTGTTGGCAGAGTTTGAGCACAATAGGCGATTTCCGGCTCTTGCTGTTGTTTTTAATGGAGTTTTACCACGTCAATTATCCTATATCAACACCTCTTATTTTTCTCTTGGTCCTTCATTAACTTCTAATTGTGAAATACCTATGATGTCTAAGTCTTGTTTTTTAGATCTGGAATTTTAGTTCATTAGAAAAACCTGATTCTTTGCAGCTGTTTAGAGTCGCAGTTAAAGTTCTTGATTTTTATTTTCCATTAAAACATTTGGGGGGAAGTCTCCACCGGTTTATTGTCGAGATAAAGAACAGAAAATCAGCATGAGTACCTGCTGTGAGGCTAGACGCTATACTAAGAACTTTTCATTTTTTTCAGTTTATTAGATTATTTAGTCTTTACAACAGATAAGGAAATGCAAGATTCTAAAGCCCTAACTCACTTGGTCTGGGTTGTTCGGTGGTAGAGCCAGGGTTCTGACTCAGCTCTGCCGAGCCTCACACTCACGCTGCTTCTGGATATTGAGCTCTACGCTGCTGGGTTTCTGACTCTAGTTCCTAGAGTCTGCAGCTGCCTGAGCCACGTGCTGCACACCCAGCCGCAAGGGCCCTTCTTCACACATAGCCTGTGACGTGTGCTGGTCCACCCGGGTGTCCACGCTGGGTCCCCTGATCTTGGTAAGATTTAACCCTTGGTAAACTTGGTGAGTTCAGTGCCTACCTGTAACAACACTGAAGGCCTTCTTCAAGTAGGAGGGACTCCCTAAAGGGAATCCAGAAGGACAGAAGGCCCTAGAAGGGGATGACTTCTACGCGATTTACCGCACCCCATTAGCCAACACTGCAGGTATAACCTACGTATATCCCAGCAAACTGCTAGGATGCTCTGCACGTGGCTGGGAAACCCTTAGCCTGCAGCGGCTGGAGGCATTGTCTGCCATGGTCCATCGGGTCCATCGCCCCGGCTGTGTCACTGTCCTCTGCAGGTCAGAGTCTGAATGTTCTCACTCCACGTATAAAACTTTTCTACTAATTGCGAAAATTTCTCTGGATCTGAGCACAGTTGCATGAAGTTCAGAATGTTCTGGTTTCATTAACTAAATTTCAATTATTCTAGGAACTGCTTTCCCTGATTTCCTTACCCAGATTCCTGCAATGCCAGAACCTCCTAATGCAGTTGCTGCAAAATGCCTGCCACAGCTGCCTTCTGCTCAGAAGTGGATTCTCTTTTTCTGCTTCCCTTATGTGCGGCAGTGGTAAGAGGGGCAGGGTGTCTCCCCTGCCCTTCCCCCTTTACGCTGGGGGCCTCCTAGAGAGTCTTGCACTGACAGAGGAATGTGGCATGTCTGCGCCACGCCATCGCTCTTGACTTTCCTCTGCCTCTATCCACTTAGGATCTATATTCTGCTGCTACCACTTTTCTGCCATGAGTCCATCTCGCATAAATCACCTCACATCTCTCTGTTTCAATTTACTCATTTATTCAACTGAAGCATTTTAATAGATACCATACGAGACCCTTTCTAGTCCTGCATTTGAGAATTGCATTAGTTTCCCACTCTACTTCCAAATTCCTCAGCCTGGGGGTGCCTCTTCTTCCCTCAGAGCTCTGGAGGTGGAGAACAGGCTCTCCCTGGGAGGAGGGTAGAGACCATAAATGACTTCAGCCTTTTTAGAGGAGGTGGGGGTTAGACCTTCCCTTCCAGGTGTGGTTCAGACTGACAGAAAAGGAGCTCAGGACTGTCAGGTACTGTGGTGGTTTGGGACTGTATGGACCCCAGAAAAGCATGTTCTTAAAGTTGATCCATTCCAGTGGGTGGGAAAGCAAGGCCTTTTGATGAGGCGTGACTCACCTCAATCAGCATGGGGCTTCATCTTATTATTGGGGTCCTTTATAAGCAGAGTGTAATTCAGAAAGACAGAGAGAGAAAGCCACGGAAGCAGAAAGGTGAAATTCAATGGAACCTGGAAGAGAAGGGAGAGACAAGGCTGTCATGTGCCTTGCCATGTGACAAAGGAGCCAAGAACTGCTGGCAGCCAGCCCCAGAGGGTCACAGCCTTTGGGGAGAAAGCATTGCCTTGATGGTGCCTTGATTTGGACTTTCCTTTACCCTCAGAACCATGAGCGAGTAAATTCCCATTGTTTAAGCCAACCCATTTCATGGTATTTGCTTGAGCAGCCCAGGAAACTAAAGCAGGCACCCATCTCTCATTGACTGCCGGTATCGGAGCCCAATTGTACAAGCTGCCCTGACGTCCTTAAGTCCCTTATCAAGATCCTACTTGTAAAATGAGGTTAAAATCTCATACAAACCTAAGCTCTCCCTCACATAACTTCTACCTTCTCTTGAGAATCAGTACTTTCTTTGATAACTTTTTCTCCAGTTATAGCTGGCTCTTGAGGAGTATTTTTTTCCCCATAGAGTTTTAATTTCTTTAGGGAGAACATGCTTCCTCCACAAATTGGGAGTAAGAAAGTCTATGAAATGTTCTCTCTCACTGCCTAAGTAACTTATTCCACCACCTTCCTTAGAAGCCTTTGTAGTTCAGATGGAAGGTTTAAAAAAAATGACGACATAAAAAAGCCCACAGGATCACTCCAGAGAGTAGTTAAAACCGAGAACAGCCAGGACGAAAAGTCCTTAAACACAGGCTGCTGATGGATGTACTGTGTCGGATCAATGGGGGAGAGACTCAGGATGGAGACACTTCTCACTTATAGCACTTGAGAGGCCCCTTGGCCCTTATGATGGGAGTGCCTGCAGTGGAAGAGCATTGCATTTTAAAATCCAATCTTATTTTCCATTAATATATTGCCTTTTCCCCCAGAATCATTAAATACACATTTATTTATAGATGCATTCATATTTGTACAATATGGGATCACATTACACATGCTACTTTTAAAATCTGCTTTTTATTTAAAAACATGTGACTATATTAGCTATATTTCCATGCCTGTATATATAAATCAATATCATCTTTTTTAATCTTGAAGTTTTAGATTACATAAATGTTACATTGAAAATATAGGGGGATTCCCATATACCCCATCCTCTCCCCCTCCCATACTTTTCCCCATTAACAACATCTTTGATTAGTGTGGTACATTTGTTACAATTGATGAACACATACTGAAGCATTGCTACTAACCATGGTCCATAGTTTACATTATAATTTACACTTTGTACTGCACAATTTTATAGGTTTTGACAAAATGTATAATGGCCTGTATCCGTCATTACAATGCCAAGCAGGACAATTCCAATGTCCAAAAAATGCCCCCATGTTACACCTATTCTTCCCTCTCCCTCCCCTCAGAACACCTGGTGGCCACTCCTTTATATCAATGATACAAATTCTTTCATTGCTAGAATAATAATAAGTCTACTTTAGTCCATAGCTGCATTCTCCCCTTATGTTTGTTCATTCCTTAACCCTGAGGACTTTGGGATGGTGATACCCACTGGTTTAGGTCCCATGGGGCAGATGGATGGAACTGTCTTACTTTTAGTTGTAGATATTCTCTGTTTTTTGGAATGGGTGTTGTCCATCATCATCCTTTTGTTAGTTGTCCAGGGTGAGTCCAATGAACTGCAGAGTAGGTGTTGCAACTCTGCTGAGATTCAGGGCTCAACTGGCATATGAACAGACTGATGATTTAAGTCTCTGGGATATATATTTAATGAATATAGTGCTATTTATAGGTTTAAATAAAAGGGGCAGAAGAGCCTTGTGTAGGGAAATTATAAATGAGTCTAACTCTCTTACATTGGGGAGCATATATTCCAAAGTAAAGTCCACTGACAGAGTGCTGAATTCCTGAGATTGTCTGCCCTGCTTATAGTGTCTAGATGCTGCTAGAGTCCTCAGGGCCCCCCTGTTTGAGGCATTGTTTACTGCAGCAGTCAATGAGATTCTACTGAGACATGCATAAGCCTAACCTCTGGAATTACCTCCGGACTCACTTTGAAATCTCTTAGCTATAAAAACTCATTTGTATTTAATATTTCCCCCGTTTGGCTAAGGTCTTTTTCCAGACGCATTTCTAGTTGGTACTTGGTAATAATCCCTTGGTGCCAGGGAGGTTCATCCCTGGGAGTCATGTCCCACTCCCAGGGGGAAGGCAATGTGTTTATATGTCGAGTTTGGCTTAGAGAGAGGCCACATTTGAGCAACAAGGAGGCTTTCAGGAGGTAACTCTTAGGCAGGATATAAAACTAGGCTAACTTTCAATTTCATTAGAACAGGTTCATAAGTACAATTACTAATATCAAGGGCCTGGTATAATGGTCTGTCCTCCTTCGCTAGGCACTGTCCATGTACTTGGGGGATTCTTATTGCACTATTAGGGAATGTTACAGGACTTCTTAGGATGGGAATTCAATATTCTTTCAATTATTGTGTGGGTCTCCACCCACAGAGACAATACCCCATGACCACTTGAATATATTCATATGCTGTAGATTAATGTATTGTTTATCAATTATTTCATTCATTTACTCTTTTTTTTTTTATTCAAATATTGTCTCTGAGGGCCTATCTACCATGTGCCAGCTCCGAGTAAAGCTTTGAACAAGATAGGCAAACACTATGAGGTCAGAGAAGAGGGTAATAAATTGAGTGGAGGGCAATAAACTGAGGAATAAATGAACTGAATAATTACAGAATGTGATAAATGCCATGAGAAAATTAATAACATGGCATGACACTAATTATCAAGCTGGGAATCACTGGAACAATAATCCACCAAACCCTCTGGCGTCCTGATGCTCTGCTTTCTTTCCCATTGTATCTCAAGATCCATCCTACCCTATTCCAGCTCAAATAACTAATTATACATGTCTAAGGGTGCTGCTTTTGTCATTGGAAATAAACCAACCCTTCATTAACCCAAGTTAGTATATTCCTTGCATTTTGGGTTTCTTCAAAATAGGCCACTGTTGTTTAAAAAATTACAGGATCCTCATCTTTTAGTTACATTTTTGATATAGGCATGCATTCTTGTTCAAAGGACTTTGCATTTGACATGACCCCATTCAACCTTTAATGTTAATTTTCTGGAATAATATTGCCAGAGAGGATGAAAACTAAAATAAACTGACATCCAAACCTGTGGGCTATCTGAGAACTTGGTGATCTCACCGTGGCAAAAGAACATCTTGTTCCATCACCCTACGCCCTTCTGTTCTTGGTTCTGGCCTGACTTTCCAGAACTCCCAGTTCTGATCCGGATTCTTCTATTGATTGGTGGACACTGAGCCAGTCATTTACCTTCCATTTCCTCTTCTCTCTAATTTGCCTTATTCGCACAAATGTCACCTGGTTTAGACAAGGCAAACCTTTAGAAATGCTATTTGTATGTGTCTATTATTTTTTGGTATCATAAAATACAAGCCATATTTGATTGTGTGTTTTTGTGCTATCTTCAATTTCTGTTTTTGCAGCAAAATAATGAAAAATTAATGACCAAAATTCAACAATAAGGCTCCTCACCAAAAAACCATGCCAAAACAATAAATTATAACTAGTGTTTAAAACAACCAGTCTGGTGTTGAGGAAACTGAGGGGCTCTTTTCAAGTGGAAGAAAGACAGGAGATGTTTTCTATATTAATGAGCAGATCTACTTTAATTCTGTTGGGAGGGATGCCGATGGCATACGAGCCTGCATTATATTGGGTTGCAACATCTGTCACTGGCTTACAGAGCTGTTAATCTTTCATTTCATATTCAGACTTATCAGTATTCATTAAAAACTCTCCATTTGTGCAATCCCTTCTGGGAGAAAGTACCCTATCTTGGTGTCTTAGATTTTTTTTTTCCTTAAAAAAAAAAAGTTTCATTTTAAATTTTAAAACACATTTTTCTCCCGGCAGCAAGCAGCATCTGACAGCAGCAGGTGGAAACATGTCATACATGCCAATGACCAAACAGCTTCTCTCCAGGCAGAGTTTAGTGTTGGTAGGAGAGGGGGGAAAAACTTAAATTTAAGTTCACCAATTTCCATTTTGATTTCCCACCTACAAGAAAATTTAGTAGCTGGTGCAAATGGCATTTCTGTGAGCACCGCTTGGAGACTTTGCATATTTGACGTGTGAGGGAGCACAAAGCTTGACCAGTCCCTACTGCTGAGCTGGGGTGCCTTCTCGCCGCCTCCCCTACTTGGGAGGCTGGGCATATGCGCAGTGTCTGAAGGTCTAAAATGAGAGGTAGGATGCCCACCCCTGCCGAAAATCGACTGATTTCCCATCTCTGTAGCAGAAAGCTAATCCAGCAGGGATTTCTTCGTCCAGGCCCACCTCGCAGCTCTGGCCTGTATTAAAAAGGCCAGAAATGTTCAATGTGACCCCCTGCGCCTACGCCCCATTAATATTCCTTATGTTACCTGTATAATAACGTCCATATTTTATCACACACATAGTCTCGTCAGTGATTCAGAGAGGAATTAGCGCACACTGAAATTTTTCATGTAGACAAGGATATTAGAATAAATCTATCAGATTTGGAACAAATGGAGCCCATGACCAAAGAAAAATCCCACATGAAGAGAAGTCAGATTTTGAGACTAAATTAAAGCTGTTTTCATTTAGATGGAGTGCTATGACCAGGAGTTCTGCTTCCAAGGAAAAGGAATATAAAAAATAAAATTCTGGAACCCGAGTCCTAGCAGAAATACAGTCTCGCAGGAGGACACCCACAGGAGAGCGAGCTGCCAGGGATGGAGCCACTGTCCCCCCCAGCTCGCACCCCCTCCTGTGTCTGAAGGCTTTCTGAAGGCCAGGAGCACCTGAGGAGTCATGGTACTGGGGGTATCAGAGAACCGCTGAGGGTTTGTAGTCCACGTGGGGAGTCCTTGCCCCAGCACTCTCAGAAGCTTCAGCTCCTGGCTGGATCTAACAACATAGCTTGCCTTTTGCCAGCTCTATTTGGAAGAGAATGGACCTCATTTAGGTTTAGTTGCAGCATAAAGTTGAATGTGGCCAGAAAGCAGGAGAAAAGATACACTGAGGAAAAAAGAACAAGAATTTTGCTTGTCCCTTTACATATGCTTCCAACTTCCTTTGCCACTGCTTCACCAATACCTGTGCTCATTTCACTGTCCCTTGACTGTGACCGAGTCCACGTGAGGGATGGAGTTTAATGACCCAGCCTGGACTCTCTGCCCTCTAGAAGCCTAAACACACTAAGTGTGCTGTGAGGTGCAGAGATAGCAGATCTAGAGCAAATTACCAAGCCAAAAACCACACGAAAAGGGCGAGGGTGCCTGGAACATCTTCTCTTTATTCTTTTTTGTTTGTTTTAACTTTTCATTTTGAAATAATCTGAGGTTTTAAAATATACAACAAATCACTGCATACCCTTGGCCCAGGTTGCCCGAGTTTTAACATCTGACCTAACCACAGGACAATTACCAAATCAGGAAGTTAGTGATGACAAAATTTCCCCTTCAGATCTTCAGACTTATTCAAAGTTTGCCATTAATGTCCTTTTTCTAATCCAATTCTGATCAAGGCTCTCATCCTGCCTTTAATTGTCATATCTTCTTAGTTTCCTTTAATCTGGAATGGTTCCTCAGCCTTTCTTTTTCTTTTATGACCTTGACACTTTCCAAGAGTACAAGCCAGTTATTTTGTAGAACTTCCTTCAGTGTGAGTTGTCTGATGGTTCCATTTGATCAGATTCACTTGTACTATTTTGGTGCATATATCAGGATATCGCTACGTCCCGACACTGGGGCTGTTCACTTTGATTACTTGGCTAAGGCAGCGCCTGCCAGGCTTTTCCGCTCGGAAGTTATTATTCTTCCCTTTGTAATTAGTATCTCATGAAGAGAACACAAATGCTGTTCTTCGTTATATGTTCACTCACTGCTTTTGGTGCCCTTTGATGATTCTTACCTGCAGCAGTTATTACTGTGGTGTTCGCCAAACGGTAATTTTTTAAGTTCGTCATTCCTTCTATATTTATTCTTTGAAAAATGTACAGTAAGGAAGAGGCTTCTTTTCTCCCCTATTTGTTTATTTTTTAATTATGTGTCTACATTAGTTTGGGCTCATGAATTCTTATTTTATTCTATGAGTTATCCATTACTAACATTACTTATTTTCTTGCTCAGATTACCCCAGATTTGGCCTTTGGGGGCCCCTCGAAATAGGTTCCTGAGTCTTTTTTGATGTGAATCTATCATTCTTTGAGAACTTACATATTTTCTGACATCACAAGATGTCATTTTGTTCTTTACCTGCTCCAGCTATGAAACCAGCCATACCTTCAAGGAGCCTTTTTCCTTTTCTTGGAGAATGGTATTTAGAAACCAAGCTCTGGGATCTGGTTCTCTTTGCTATTACACTGCCACAACTTCTAGGCCCTCTCAGTGGCCAGAGCCATGTAATATGATGATATATGTGTATGTATGTATACACGCGTTTCTATTTCTCTCTATCTGTATACATATTAAAGCTGTAAGTGTCTACTATCTCCAATGCCACTCCAAATCCCTAAAGGTTCAGTCTCTTGTTTGTAACTCCTTCCTCCGACAGTGAGAACACTGGTACTCATTATCCACAACATGTTTAGTCACTTGATCAATCCTAGAATACACATAAATTAATGTTTTTTCTTTTTATGTGCGGTGCTTGGCTTTAATTACAAGTACCTCTATGAAAATTATGTATGAACTTAAAAATGTCATTTGAAAGATCCTTACATATCCTTACTATATTATCAGCCTCAATATCTCTCTCTAGTAATACAAATTTTTACCCATTTGTTCTTATGAAGACATTCCAAGCCTGTCTTATTTCTTTCCCAGTATTCTGCATTTATTAGAGCCTCTTTTCAAATTTCTTTTTGAGGGGGACAGGGAGGAATGGAATAAAAATATATTATTTCTTTCTTTTCTGGTTTTACTTAGAATGCCCAAAACAATCCAAAACAGGGCTGTTATCCAATCCATCCATTTTCTTCAGTACAATTATCCTGTCTTTTCATCAATTTTAACTTTTATATTAATAGAAGATGTACACTTTGGAGCTACTAAACTGTAAAACATGGACTTCTGCCCAACTTCTGAAGAAGTTAGGGCAGTGTAGAAAGGAAAGGTTCTCTGAAGACCTGGAAATTTGCTGAGATTGTCTTGGAAAGGGATGCTATCCCCATATTAAAGAAAAGACAGAATTGGACAACTGCAACTTTCTTAGTATTTCCCTGCACTCCAATACCCTAAGATTTTTTGGTCTGGGCCCTTTAAGATCGTAACGAGGGAAGCGGCTGTGGCTCAATTGGTTAGGCTCCCGTTTACCATATGGGAGGCCCCGGGTTCGATTCCAGGGGCCTCCTGGTGAAGGCAAGCCGGCCCGCACGGCACGGTGAGCTGATGCAACCAAGGCAGACAAGCAGACACAGAAAAATGCAAAGCAAATGGATACAGTGAGCACAAGCAGCAAGGGGGGATAAAGAAATAAAAATAAATCTTAAAAAAAAAAAAAAAAAGATAGTAATGAACAACATTACTGCCACAGCTTCTGTTATCATAGTGGAGCTGCGATACACTGAAATAGGGTCGATGTAGTTTTCCTGTGTAGAAAATAGCACATACATCCTGACTTCATTTAAGCATGGGATGCCAATATGCATCAGAGTCCAGGTAATTTACAACCCAGTTTGGTTGCCCCAAGAAATTCACCTATGTTTATTCATTGTGCAGTTGATAATTTTCTGCAGGACCAGCTCTAGATAAAATAGGAGCAATCGATAAAATTGTTTATAGCACATATGAGTTCACCACTTCATATGCCCACGATAGTAGCACTCTATTTCTCTAACAGTTAGCAAAAGTAAGTAAAAGCAATCAGTAGGAATGGGTTAAAATCCATGCCAAAACAAAAACTCTTATATTGTTTTAAAAAACAATTCAACTTCTTATCCATGACAAAATTCCACTTTAAAAATAAAAAGTCACTGTAAAGTTTAAAATAAATAGTTGGGGAAAGACATACCAGGAAAGTATAATATGAAATACAACAGAGTGGCAAGATTATCAGACAAAATAAAATTAAAAACAAAAGGATCTAAATGGGACAAAACGATATTAAAAATAACAAAAAGTACACAAAACCCATAACAGGCATGAAACTTTATACATGGACTAACATAAGAAAAATGTGTATATAAGGCAACAAAATCATCAGAAAGCTAAAGAAATGTAATACACTTCAACATCAGTGGTAGATTTTAATGTTATTCTTTCACTATTCAACAGATTAAATAGATTAAGAATGAATAAGCATAAAAATACAATTTTGTTCTTTACAGAGTTTTTTCAAATTCCCAATGAATCCTTACAAAAATTAATTATGTTCTAAACCATAAAGAAAAATCTCAATAGAAAACAAAAGTAGGACTATTATAGAATATGTTATTTAACTGCAAAATAAAACTGGAAGTGAACAGTTAGATGATAAAAATGGTTCAGCAGCTGAAAAATTACAACAAAATCTGCCTTTTAAAAATACTTCTTGAATAAATGAGAAAACCAAATCTAAAATCCAGACTATTTAGACATTATGGGAGAAGCCAGGAAAGGCCGCCACGACCATTGCCGTGTGACAGAGGAGCCCAGGACCAAGGGTCACCGGCAGCCAGCCCCAGAGCGCCAGTCAAGGGGAAGAAAGCCTCACCTTGATGATACCTTGACTTGGACTTTCTCTTAGCCTCAAAACCGTGAGCCATTTCATGGTGTTTGCTTGAGCAGCCCAAGAAACTAAAGCACTATTCATCACCAAAAACAGATACTCTAATAATCCGTTGGTCTTTGCAACCCAAACACCCCCTCTAAATGAGGAGTAATATGTTATTGGCGTCTTTCTCAACTCTTGTGTCATAATTGGCACAGCTCTATAGGGCCGTTTGGTGCTATTCAAAGCTGTTGCTGACTCACAAAGATGATGAAGCTCGAAGGACAGACACCTTCTGATTCTTTAGGTCTCCACTCTTTAGCTTTGGTGAAAATGCTGCTTGCTGAAACTGCTTAACTTTCTCTTTGGTGCACATTTTCCATCAGAAGAATATATACAAGTAGATGATTCATTTCAGAAGTCAGAAAAGGGGAATTTCTGCCTCAACGTTAGGCAGCCAGCTTCCCTTGGGAAATTTGGACCCAGCTTCTGCATCACCTGTTGGAGTTTCCAGCTTGCGGCCTGCCCTACAGCATTTGGACTTGCTGGCTTCCACGGTAACCTGAGCTAATGCCTCAGAATAAATCTTGTGTGTGTGTGTGTATACATAAATATGTGTGTGTGTGTGTGTATCTTTTTGGTTCTGTTTTTCTGGAGAACCCTGCCTCTTATAGTAGGGAATATGTTTTATTCATATTTAAAGCTTCAAGACCTAGAACACAATCCGTGCACTATACATTTTGAAAAATAAGGTAACATAACTTCAAACTTGAAGCAAACTAGGAATTTCTTTGGGAGTACGGTCAAGGTTTTTCGTGTGTGTACTTGACCCTGTTATAATCAAAGGCGAGATCTTTGAGTCAGACACAAAACAAGAGTAGAAAACAGTAGAATCAGCTAAAGTGGGGAGTTTTGGAATCTCTTTCCTAAAACAAATAGAAGGAAATGGCTCTTCTGGAGTATTTGTGCTTTCATTATTGGTCTTTAGTGGGACACTGCTGGGTCCACCTCGATAGGATCCTTCTGGATTTCTGATTCTGTCCAACGTGGTAGCAAATACCGAGTGAGGCAAGGTGCATCACGAGGGGCTGCTCAGCCTTGCAGCACCTCCCTCTCTATCAGCACATGTGCCCCCCACTTGTGGGCCTGCCCTGCTGCTATTCTTCCCTGGCCGGGGTCTTGACCGCAGGTACCAGAGACGGAAGGTTCTATTACTGACGTCAAATCTGGTTTTGCTGGTGACCCTGCCCCCCTGTGTGCACCCATCTGAAGACTGTTGCCTTGCCCTGTTTTCTCTTTCTCTAAGTCATGATCATGCAAAACTTGGGGTTCTGCAGCCTCTTTAGAAATAAGACTCTATTGCCCTCATCAGCCCATAGGAGTCCCGAACTGCACTGTCTTCCCCATTAATCTAAGGATGGCTATATGCTTGGAATCAGAATATCTGTGCCCTTGGACACCCCATGGCTGGGAGGAGGTAGCCATGCCCCGGCACTGAACATGCTGCTGTCTGGACTGGGCCTTGGCCTGATTTATCATGATCCCTCCACCACACCAGGCTGTTTCCCTCCCCCACCCCTGCCCCCGCATTGCAGCTGTTTCCCCTCCATCCCCCCAGAGCGTCAGGCCCAGGCTGGTTGTGGTCCCTTCCGAACTGCCCCATGAGGCATGGCCACAGTTTACTGGATTATACTTAGCCATGTCCCAACATGCAGCTGTGACAAACAAACTAAAGAAACGTGACACTGGCAAAGTCAGAATCGAGGGGACACACAGTCTAGCGTGAACAAGATGGTTTGCCTTTGGCCTCTACACTGAGCTCATATAATTTGCCACCATCTTTATCACCATTTATATTTTCTCTAGTTCATGACCAAAATCTATTCCTGGTTTATTTCAGGTCTCTTAAAGAACAGTTCAGCAGAGTAAAAGGATAAGCAATTTAGAATGTGCACAGGATGCCAATTTCTTGGCAAGACAGAGCACTCAGGCTCCCTTCCAGACCTGCAAAATCTCGCAGTAAGATTTGCCTCCTATGCTGGACGAAGCTGGTTCTCTTTGTCTGCAGTTGCTCATGCTTTCCCGGTGTTTACAAACAACAGGTAAAGACTCCTTATTATCCGCTGAAAAGGAACTGATTGGTAGACCGGGGGTAGTGCATAGAATAAACAGGGAGGACAGAGGCCCAGACGTGGTCAGGCTCGATGTCTGCCTCAGTAGCCTGATGCCCCAGCGCCCCTCGGAGGGCCTGGCACAGGCAGTGAGGGGCATTTGTTGAATGAAAAGAAAAAGAGCTGTCCTGTCCCTTCCTAACTGTGTGATCTCGATGAATGAATTGTACTTTACAAATGAGGTAGAAGAAGCGTCACACTTGTTTTCCGTAAATCAAATGTGCTCTGCTACCCGTCCCACTAGGCTGGCAGGAACCTGGATGTCACTGGTTCCGGTAGTTTCGATGGCTCCTTTCGGTCCCGCCCTCCAGGGTGCTGTGAAAGACTCGGGTCTGACACCATCCAGGACCTTCGGGTCGGGCTCTGTCCTTCGACCACACTGAGAACTAGCCTCCACCAGGCAGGGCTTGTCATCGAGGCCAGTGCCCTTAGCCTCCCCAAGAACCCCCAGGAGCATGCTCCAAAGCACTCTTGTGCCTTTTTCAAGCTTGAGGGGTCAAATCTCCGGCCTGTGCTCTGAGAGCTTCTTCCCTTCGACTCTGACCGAGGCACTCACCCCTCCAGAGACATTTCTACCAGCTTAGGCTTTCAAAACCCAAACCAGCGAGCTATGCTTTCAACTTGGCAGCGCAATCCTATGAGGTGAAGGGAAGCAGTAGTCAGGCTTCCCCCAGTAGGAGGTCTTTGCTGGGAGGGACAAAATGGAATATGTGTGTGGACTGCATTACCGTTCCCAGTTCCTCACTCACCTTTCTACAAGAGGGTTAGACATACCTTCCCACTGCTGTGTGACTCGCCGTGCCCTCTCGTGGGGGGATGTAGTCCCCGCCCCCTCTGATGGTCCAGTGGGATGTGAGCAGACCTGACACGATGCCCCATTCTGAGTGGAAGCTTCACGAGTCACCGTGTTTCCACCAGCTCCTTTTACTCTTTTCCCTCTGCCATGTACTCATGCCCCAAATAGAGCCTGTTCCTTCAACCCAGACTCCAAAATGAAGAAGACATGTGGAAAACACACAAAGCCCACTTGCCGCTTGTGCGAAGCCCATTCCGGAGCCAACCCATAACCGAATGTAAAGGGGGTGAGGTGAATCTTTGTTATAGTAAGCTACGATTTAGGAGATTTAGGGGCTCTGGTTGTAATCAAAGCAGAATCTTGGTGAAAACTGACATGTAAGCTACCGAAATAACTATCCTTCACCTTGGAAAGGTGATTTCCTTTCTCTGAGCCTCAATTTCATGGCACGGAAGTTTAGGTGGTTATGTTACTGGATTCCTCTAGGCTCTATTAAGAAGAATTTAAGAAGATGCTGGTTTAGTAAGGCCAGGAGTTTATTGAGGAAATGAGAGAAGAGAAGAGAAATGGGAGAAAATACAGGTCCCCAGGTGTACTTGCGGGCTGGTCCAGGCAGAGAGAGTTTTAGCCTGTGCTAAACCATTAATCATTCCTTTTGAAACCATTAATCACTCCTGCCCTTGCTAATGTTTGGAGGAGGGGGTCCCAGCTGTTTGCTGTTGTGATTGGTCACACCCCCTTCAATTCCCCCGGGAGAGTCCAATGATAAGGCCCCT
Source organism: Tolypeutes matacus (assembly GCA_026826555.1). Lineage (NCBI taxonomy): Eukaryota > Metazoa > Chordata > Mammalia > Cingulata > Chlamyphoridae > Tolypeutes > Tolypeutes matacus. The sequence continues at coordinate 20,108,372 of JAKSZT010053830.1, read as the reverse complement.
TGAGAATATCCAGGGCTTTTCCTTGATCCTGGATGAAATCTCGTCCTAAATGGGGGATTCTCATGGGGTTCTTCCAGCAGCCTTCTGGTGGGAGTCTTTCCTGACAGGATTTTACGGCTGCGTTTTCCTGCCAGGTTTTTGTGTTTTTTTGAAAGATTTATTTTATTTATTTATCTCCCTCCCCCACCCCTCACTGTTTGCACCCGCTGTCTGTTTTCTGTGTCCATTCGCTGTGTGCTCTCTGAGTCTGCTCATCTTCTCTTTAGGAGGCCCCAGGAACCAAATCTGGGACCTCCCATGTGGGAGAGAGGCGCTCAGTCTCGCTTGAGCCACCTCCGCTCCCTGCTTTGTTGTGTCTCTCATTGTCTTTCCTCTTTGTGTCTCCTTGTTGTATCATCTTGTTGCGTCAGCTGGCCACGCCTAACCATCGTGCCAGCTCGCTGTCTTACTCGTCTTTTCTAGGAGGCACTGGGAACTGAACCCGGGACCTCCCATGTGGTAGGCAGGAGCTTGAGCCACATCTGCTTCCTTGGGTTTTTTTAGATTCGTCTTCCCTAAAGCAGCCTGCCTCTGTAGGGCTGTGTGATCTCCTAGGTCTTCTCCAGTTCTAGTCCTCTAGGACTCAGAACCAGTGTGCCCAGCTTGCTTCTCTATTCTGGGACCAGAGGGCTTATCCATGAAGGCGTCTGGGAACTTCCTGCCCTCTCCTCCCCCTTGTAACCTTTTCTCAAGACTTTTAGATTTTAACCTAAGTATCTGTGACACAACTGGAAACCAACATAGCAGAGATGAAAGAACTAGGGCTCAGGGCACAATCATCTGTAAAATGGTGATGATTATAGAGTTATGAGGATGAAATAAGATAATACATGTAAAGTTTCTAATACTCCTATTAAGTATTCAATAAATGTTAATTCTCTTCTTTCTTTTAAATGTTTTCAAAGTTTTCTTTACCCAAGAGGATTTGCAACTTAATGGAAACTAATGGCCTAAGATAAAAGGAAGAAATTCTAAAAATGCATTTCAGCTATCGGTCTGTAGATAGGGGAAGTGATGTCAGAAATTCCTGAGTTCCATAAATTAAACACATGGAGAGTTGTCACCTCTGTGCTGAATAGAGGGGTATTTGGTTTTAGGTAGTGGTGTTTGAGAGCAGCAGTTAAGCTTCTACCTGAAAAGGTGTATCTCATTGACTTTCATTTCCAACAAAGGAATACCATCCCAGCTGCCAGGTTGCTTTGCCACACCCGCCTCACCTCCTTCTTTGCTCCAAGTGGATTTTGCATTCCCTTTGTCCATAAAAGCTATATTGAGGTCCTAGAGCTTCCATACTTTCATCTTACAGATCAATGGTTGCTCTCTAGGCCACAGAGAACATAACTGGAATCCTAAAATGCAACTTGTAGATTTTGTGAAGGCTTCCCCTCCCCTCTTTCCTTACAATTCCAGCCTGGATGGCTAAGCCAAAAGTGGACTAGGGCCTGAATATTTGGGCCAGAGATGGAAAGGGGTGAGGAAGGATGTTTTCTTTTGCTTGACCAGTTTTAGTTGCAGAGGCAGGGAAGGACTCTCTCAAGATACATAATTTGGGACAAGGCCTAAATGATGCAGAGAGCCATGCAAATAGTTTAACGAGAGCAAATGCCCCGAGAGGGGCCCAATCCCGGTCTGTCTGAGGGACAGAGAGCAGACCCGAGAGACTCTAATGTGGAGGGTAAGAGGTGAGTGCCAGGAGATGGGACACAGGCACAAGCAGGCCTGAGACCAGGTGGAGGCGTGTAGACCCTGGGGAATGGGAACAATTGTGGTCTTTATGCAGACAAGTCACATGAGCTGATTTCCACCTGGCAATACATGACTGCTCTAAGTGAAAAGAAATGGGAGATGAGGGGACAAGAGCCCAGTCAAGATAATGCTGTGGTTCCAGACAAGAGAGGATGGCATGGGGGGCTCAGGTTTTAACAGTGGCGATGGTGAAGAGTGGTCTGATTCAGAATATCTGTTAGAGGAGACCCAAAGAACGTGCTAATGGGTTGGGTGTGGGATGTGCAAAAAAGAGAGGGCATGTGAATGACTTTTAGGATTTTTAATTGAGCAGCTGGAAGAGAGACATGCCATTTACTGAAGCAGGGACGAGTGGGTAGGAGCAAGTTTTGGCAGGGGACATCAAAAGTTCTGTTTTGGACACATTCATTCTGAGAAATATATGAGCCTAGAGTAGGAGTCATCAAACTTCTGTAACAGGCTTGGCAGGGCCATATGGTCTCTGTTACACATTCTCCTTTGATTTTTTTTTTTTTTTTTTTTTTTCATCCCTTTGAAAGGATAACAGCCATTCTCAGCTCCAGGCTTGTACAGAAACAGGCCCTGGGCTGCATTTGGTCTGTGGGCTGAAGTCTGCTCATGCAGAAGGCAGGGACTGGGATGTGAATTTGGGTGCCATTCATACAGAAAAGCCCCAGGACCGGGCCAGAGGTGGCTCAAGTGATGGAGTGCCTGCTTCCCACATGGGAGGTCCCAGTTTGGTTTCCGGTGCCTCCTAAACAAACAAACAAAAAAAAAAACAGAGGAAACAGATGTGACTCAAGCGATTGAGCTCCTGCCTACCACATGGGAAGTCCTGGGTTCAGTTCCCAGTGCCTCCTAAAGAAGATGAGCAAGACAGCAAGCTGATGCGATGGGCTGGTGTGGCAAGCTGATGCAACAAGATGACGCAACAAGAGACACAAGGAGGAAAACATAATGAGAGATACAACAAAGCAGGGAGTGGATGTGGCTCAAGAGATTAGGTGCCTCCCTCCCACATGGGCGGTCCTGGGTTTGGTTCCTGGTGCCTCCAAAAAGAAGACCAGCACACAATGAACAGACACAGCAAAAGTGCAAACAACAAGGGGATGGGGAGAAATAAATAAAAATAAATCTTAAAAACAAAACAAAACAAAAAACAAACAAAAAAAAACAACTCAATGGTTGAGCACCGGCTTCCTACATACGAGACCCCTGGTTCAATTCCCAGCCCCTGATACTTAAAAAAAAAAAACCCTGGGAGGAGGGGTGGCAGGAAAGGACCCTCAGGTTGGAGAAAAAGTAGGAGGAGTGCATCATTCAGATTTTACTCTGTTATGCTGCGGTAACAAACAGTCCCCGCATCTCACAAGAAAACACACATATTTCTCACTCATTTACATGTTGGCTGCAGTTTTGCTTGGGTTCTATCCTGCATCTTCTTCAGACTCAGAGTGAAGGAGAGGCGCCCACATGGCCAGGCAGTGATGGAGGGAAACGGGCAACGGCAGGACCCCGGAAGAGCTGGCTGTGATTCTGCTGGGGTGTGCATGTATCCCTTCCCTTCCCCTTCAACGGCCAGGCCTCCTGCCACCAGGGTGGGAGGTGCCGTCCTCTCTCAGGGAAGAGCAGTGGAGGGTTAGCAACAACAATGCCACAATTACGAGGGGTGTGATGTTAGAGCTAGAGAACAAGGTGATTCAAGAAATAGGGAGTGGCTAGCTAGCTCAAAGTCTGCTGACAGGCTGAGCCGGAGGAGGTCAAGGAACTGACCGTTGGGTTTGGAAACAGAGGTCCTTTGTTTCATCAGTAACTCCTTCTGAGCTGGCAATATTCACGTGGCCTTTCTGTGCTAGAGGCTCGTGGAAGCAATACCGCTGGCAGCCTGTTCCTTCAAGAACAATTCCACTACCTCTGTATTCTTAAAACGGAGCTGGCTAGCCGGCTGTGGTACCCTGGAACAGCTTGTGGGCCCCCCCAAATCCAAGTAAATGGCATCCTGACCTTTGATTGCACAGCCGTAATTAGGTGCATTATTGGAGAGGAGTCTTTGACTAATGAACGGCAGCTATTACAGCTTCCGAACCAAAATAATTGAAGAGACAGAAGGGGGCACTGACCAATAAGTCTGCACGTCATAGAAGGTCTCTCCTCTCTCCTTCCTATCAGTCGGATTTTCCTGGGCCAGCCCTCACCTTCCCGGGACCTCTTTGTCTGAGAGGAATCTGTGCATGAGTTTGCAAAGGTGGGGTGAGGGCTGCCATGGTTTCTCCACAGCAAAGGAGTTGAGCGGAAATGCTGCCTCCACAGCATCTTTCCCTCCCCCTGGCAGATTAGAGAAGTGTCTGGGTTTGAGGACAACTGCAGGAATCGGTTTGGTATTAGGCAGGGGATCTGAAGAACCTGACATTTCTCCCTGTGATTTATATCTGCTTTGCCATTTCGAAAGAATTGTTCTTTTAAAATGTAAATCCTAACTCTTTAATTCCCTACTCTTTGGAATATTGGGATTGGAAAGGCTATCTAAAAGGTTGTGGAGGCCAACTACTGAAAAAAAAAAACAGAGAATCTCTACAACCTGGCAAATTTAGTTTCCTTATGCACATACCTGGAAATGGGGGAGCCCAGAGTCCTGCTTCCCGAGAGGCAAGACCAGCTTTCAAATGATGGAACTCTAGTTTTTTTCCAACTACATTAAACATTAGTCACCCTTAATAAATTGTATTTCACGGGAACAAGGGTAACTCTGAAGCCCCTGGAAAGCACTTAGTCACCATAAGACAGATGACCGAAGGTTTCTGATCAGATTCAAAATAAGGAGTCATATAAGAAATGGCTTTATTAGGAAAAAAATGTAGTGTACACGTGGCTAATTTCTATTATTTCTATTTCCATTTTGGCTAGTTTATAATTAAAATCTGATACAGGATTTAAACTTCTTTAGAAGTTAGTGCCATTTCTTCTTATTCTGATATGGGACTTAGGGAAGGCATTATCTTCCTATCATAGGCACGCTTTATTTCTTTTCATAATTATAATTAATCAGTAGTTTAGCACTGGCACAAAACACAAAAGGAATTATTTAAGTAGTGCTTTATGTGTAAGATATCATACTTCCAACCCAGGGATCAGGTATAGTTATGCCATTTATGTAATTTTAAAAGTCACTTATTTCCACTCAAGTTCCCACATTATAATTACTTAGTAGTAATTAAATTAAAGCGATCATCTGTGTAGCCGAACCAAACCTCTGATTAAGTCTCCCCCTTTTTCTGTTAGATGTGCAAGGCCAAGCACACGTGCAGTACGCAGTATCCATTTCCAGGCTCCTTTTAAGCTCCTTCAGGTCTGTGCTATTAACCTGAGACAACCACATCAAGACAGAGTCTGTCATAGGATTCCCCGAAGCACAGAATGACAAGGAGACTGAGCAAGCACGACCCGGGAAGGCACCCGTTGAACCAGGACAAGTCCGCATGGTAAAAAGTGAGAAAAAAATAAAAGTAGGCCCACGAGCATATTACTTTAAAAAGTGACAGTGTGACAAGGAATTCCTTTGTGGGTAGACAGCTTCCACAAAAAGCTAAAAACTATAGGGACACTACTCTTCAAGAGCACGCTCCCAGGAGAGTACAGGAGGCAGACTAGCTCACCGAGGTTTAAGGCAGGCGTGTGACACTGTTCAAACCAGTCAGAGCGTGGCCCCAGAAAACGGGAGGAGGAGAAGTGGTTCCAGTGTACCCCTAATAAAATCCGCAAACGCTGCCGTGGCTATCCCAACGACACGGCCTCCACCTAGGCACCAAAGGCCAAACCGCCAGCATCTACTCGGCTGACATTGCACTGCTGTTGAAACTAAGCCCAGACCAACCCGCAGGTACCAAGTGGCACAGCATACGCTAACGTAATCATCACCAACCTCAAATCTCTCACTAATCTGCAGATGCTCTGCGGATAGCTCGGCTGCTGGCTAGCTGCAGCACCACTGGGAGGAAGAGGAGGCTGGGGCGGGAAATAAGCTAGTGCTGTAGAGAATCCTAAGCAGAGAACTCCAAAGCCCGTGTATCATGCAGTCTCTATGCAGTCTGAAGCCAGAAGAGGTGAAGACCCTCTGGGAGCTGGGACAAGGGGTCCAACAAAAAATGCACACGCTCCGCCAAGGTAAGTGAGAATTGACGCAATGGCTGCGGCCGTGGCCCGCTCATCTGCAGAAAACCACGCCGTGGAGAGGAACGGAGCAGCTTTCATTACAGGTGGACCTGCCAATCCATTCAACATCTGCCCTCCATGGATGTCTTCTTTTAAGCATCAAGTCTGATACAGGTGTGCATCTTAGACCAGTTCCCGAAACCATAAGGAAAGATGTCAGAAGCACAGTTATCCCAAGGCTTCTCATCTAGGGGCCACATGAACAGCAAATCTGGGAAGCCAGTGGGCCCCCGGAGCACCAGCTGCGTGACGTCCCCGCTGGAGAAGCCGTAGGCCTGGCGCACCCTGATCTGGACGGGGCCCAGGTAGTCCAGGCCAGGCCCTGCGCAAACACCAGCCAGCAGCGCCTGTACACCCCCCAGGGCCGGGGGCGCCTCTCGGCTTCTCCAGACCCTCCCGGCCTAGGCCTGGGCCTGGGTCCCACAGTGGCCACCGCTCCTCCTTGCCGCTCCAGCGCGAGCCCTGGTGACGCATGGACCGGGGGCTCCTGGCTGGGGTGTCTGTGTGGCCCCTGAACAGCCCCGTGGAGGTGAGGCTGGAGGAGGCGCAGGTGGTGCTGCTTTGTCCTCCCGGCCGCCATCCTTGGAACTCCAGCTTTGAAGAAGTCTTCTCTGATGTTCAGTTAAAACTTGCCTCCTTTTAACTCCCAAGTAATAAACGCTGGGGACCACAGAGGATAACTCTACTCCATCTTTACGTGAGAGCCCTTCAAATAGTTTCAAGCCCTCTCTCTGTTTGGATGAACCTCTGGAGCTCTTGAACTCTCCTATGAGATAATTGACCAACAGCTCGTCATACGCATCATCCTTCTCCAGCACTCATCAGATACACTCGCTCGTCTTAAGAGGAGGTGCTCAAAATTCAGCACATTTCTCTAGATGGAGCCTTAAGAGGACACTGTGGGTGCCCCAGAAAGGCTAATGACTTGATGTCCCTCACACTGACAAGCTCTAACTGTCTGTCCAGCCCTGACTTTGGTCAGGCTGGGGAGGCTGGCTAGCAGCACACTGGTCCTCTTCTCTAGTGCCCCAGTTTGGTTCTGGTCCGGTTGTCCATCCTCTACGCAGCCAACTCAGTCCTATAGATAACTGGAGGCACCTCTTCAAAGGCCACTTAGGCATCCTCAACTATAATTCAAGCAACGATCTCAGCCCTCACTCCAGTGAGCTCATCAGGAAGTATCACAGTCAACTGGGAATTCTCGTCAATGATATTTTCTCCATCCCCTTATACTTCCGATGATAGAGGGCATCTTGTGGTTTGGAGCCCAGGATGCGTGCACAGCTGACTGGTTCCTTAATCTTTTTTTTATTTATTCATTTATTTATTCATTTATTTTTAGATTACTATATTGATTGCGTCCCTTTTTAAAAATCATGTCATGATGTGTTTCTTTGGAGATGGTGACTAATTTAAAAACAGATTTTCTTCCCCACATGAACTGCCAAGCCAGCCCCCCCCCATTCGATCCTTAGATGACAGTTCCCTGAGCCGTGCTGGTCTCCTGGGGCTAAACATCTGAAATCAAGGTGGCGGCAGGGCCGTGCTCCCTCTGAAACCTGAGAGGAGGCACCTTCCTTCCTCTGCCTCGCTTCGGGGGGTTCGCTGTGGTCCTTGCTGTGCCTTGGCTTGTGGCAGCAAAACTCCAGCGTTCACATGGCTTTCTGTCCTCTGTCTGTCTGTGTCCAACTCGCTGCCTCTTTTAAGGATACCGAGCGTATTGGATTAGGGCCACGCTGATGCAATTTTATCCTGTGATAACTAATCACATCTCCAGATACCCCATTTCAAAATAAGGGCACCTTCTGAAGCACTGGGGCTTAAGACTTCAATATATTTTTTGGGGAGACACAATTCAACCCATAGCAGAGTCTAAATATGGAATTTTACATATAGTCTCGTCGACTTTCACTTTTTAAGTTTCAACAAGGCATTTTAATTTGTCAAAAACATTTTGAATTTTATTCAAGTATGTCGGTATAGGATATTTTAGGTGATTGCATTGTCTGCTTGATCAACACTTGGAGGTAGAAATTTGATCAGTATATTAGGGAAATTTCTCTCTTCGGATCCCAGAGCTGTGCCATCCAAAATAATAGCCACGTGTGGCATTTAAGCCTTTGAAATGTGGCTAGTTCAAATAGAGATGTGCTATAAGTTTAAAATGCACACTGGATTTCAAAGAATGAGTTAAAAAAAAAAAAGAATGTAAACTACCTCACTAATAATTTTTAAAAATAATTGATTACGTGTTGAGATGATAATATTTGAGATAGATTGCATTAAATAAAATATGCTATTAAAATTAATTTCACCTGTTTCTTTTTACCTCATAGACTGTGGCTAATAGAACATTTTAAATGACATAGGTGGGAAGCGGTTGTGGCTCAATCAGTAGGGCTCCCGTTTACCATATGGGAGGCCCCGGGTTCGGTTCCGGGGCCTCCTGGTGAGGGCAGGCCCGCCCGCACGGCGTGGTTAGCTGACCCAGCGAGCACGAGCAGCAAGGGGGGGGATAAATGAATAAATAAATAAAATCTTAAAAAATAAAAAAATAAAAATAAAAAAAAAAAATAAATGACATAGGTGTCTCACATAGTACTGCTACTGGACAGCATTCTTCTGGAGCTTGAAGTGACCCCTAGCTTCCCTCTATTGTAATTAGAGCAAACCTGGATGGGGCAGGAGGCAGTGGAAATTCTGACAGGAGGCCGAGAGTGTTGGTGTGGGATGGAGGTGGGGTAGCGGGTAATATTGGGCAGCCAGACAGCAAAAGTAAAATTAAGTATGTAAGAGGCTTGAGAAGGGGCAGGAGATGAGATATAGGGTCCAGCAAGGCAGCGAGAGGACACCTAAGTGAAACTGCAATTTTCTACAATTCCCATGGAACACGATACCGCTGCTGCTGTCTGGGTTAAGAGAGAGTTTACCCACGTGGCTCATGCCACAGCAGCCCCCTACCCCCAAATCTGCCCAATCAGGAAAGTCTAGGCTGCTTTGGTCTAGCCAGGTACCGCCTGAACTAACGCCATCTGTCATTTAGGAGGCAGATAGAGGAAACGGAGATGTGTGCCCTGTTGCATCCCCATCTCTCCACCACTCTCTCCCACCAAAACCTTCCCTCCTTTTAGCACCAGGAGCGTATTCTCCAGGAAGTCTGATTCTGGGGACCTGCCAGTTCTATAATTTCTGGTCCTTCAATATTATCATGCAAGTGCAGAAGGAGCATTTTTTCAGAATTCTTTTCTGCCTTAACAGTATGCTTGGCTTTGTTTTGCAGAGGAGTGTACATCCTAGGGCCTTTCACTGGGAAAGGCTGGAGTCCAGCCCAGGCAGAGCAGGCGTTCCCCACGTGGGCGCGAATGCCTGGCTGTGCACGCTGCCTCTCATAGGCAGAAGTAAAATCCGGCCACAGTTGGTGTGGCCAGCCACCAGTGTCCACAGCTCTGTGTGGAATTTTGGAAGAATGAAGGCACTAACTGGCCCAGGTGCTTCCATCCACGGCACCTCCAGCCACCAGGAAATATCACTGCCATTTAAGGTTGCAGCCATGAGTACTGCAGGGGGTCCAACAGGCAGCCTGAAGGTTGAATGTGGCACTCTGACATATTTTGTTTGGATTGCACAATGTTTTAAAAAATTGAGCCAACCTTGGAAAATCAGAATATCCCATATATAACCCTGGAACTTGAGCTTCCCTTGAATACTCCCAAGATAACCTTGTCAGTAATCCCACAGGGTGACAGTGGGCTGCAGTGGAGTAGCAGGAGCCCCATTGTCCCAGGCCTGGGCTCTCCCGGGTCACAATCCCGGCCCCAACACGCAGCCTGTGCGAATGCACGAACTCCACCAAATCTACACGTGGAAGCTGTCTAGCTGGTTTGTGGAGTCATCTGTGATTCCATCGCCAACCCCTTCCTGACTGGAAAGCGAGAGTGAAGTATGTCATCCAGAGAGAACAGCATGAGGAGGGACAAGATGGCGGCACAGTAAGGCGCTCCAAGAGTCAGCTCGTCCCACAGGGCAGTTTGGTATTGCCCAGCACTATCTAAATCACCTGTTGGGGGACCCAGGAGACCAGAAGAGCACCCTGCAACATCCTTGGGAGAATGGAAGGAGGAGACTGCGCATCTGCAGGGAAGTGTCGTGAGTGTAGCCCTCCACGTCGCCGAGGCTGATACTCACCCCTTACTGGCAGTATAGTCGCCTCGGGAGCTATTCCCTGGCTGGAATTGGAAGTTCTCTTTCCAAAAGCCAGGGGAGGAAAAGACAGTTGGGCACCAGCTTCAACTACTGAGTAGTAAATTCAGCTGGCTGACGTCCAGTCCTGAGAACAGCTAAAGTTTGAACCTGTCCAGGTGAGAAAGAGGCTGGTAGCCTCCATTTTAACTCCACCCCCAGCATGAGGGGAAGCAGGGCTGATTGAAAATCACAGTGATGGCAGGGACCGGCTTCTTTCCATCCAGGTGGGATTGCTGCCCTAGCCTGGGCTCCAGCCCTGCCTCCGGCAGGGAGGGAGCTGCGGGGACCTGCACCAGCCTCTCTGGACACATGGCCTAGACTATTGGGCACCCATGTGGCTACATCCCCGTGCCCAGTAGTATAGGAAGGGGGGGGGCAGTGTTTCCTCAGCCTCTCCAGGCAACTGCAGGTACTTTTAGGCCCACACGGAATAGATTGTTGAGCACTCCTGTGGCCCTATTCCCACACCTGGCAGGGCAGAAGGAGGGGCAGTGCTCCCTCAGCCTCCCTGGCAACTGCAGCCGCTTTTGGCCCACGCGGACAAGGTTGTTGTGCACACCTGGGGCTTCATGCCCACCCCTGGCAGGGGAGGAGGGGGCCGGTGCTTCGTCAGTCTGTCTGAGCAACTGCAGTCAGTTTAGACCAGCACAGCTTAGTTTGCTGCCCACGCCTGCGGGTCTAACCCCGCCCCGGGCAGGGGAGGAAGGGGCATGGAGCTTCATCACTGTCTGCGAGCACCTGCAGACGGTCTTGGCCTGCACGGCCTGGATTACTGCATGCTGCTGTGGCTCCATCCCCATTCCTGGCAGGGGAGAAGGGTGGGAGAAGCTTCATTGGTTCCTGGGGCAACGCAGGCAGCCTCAGCCTCCACGGCTAACAATGCCAACCGCATGCTCGGCTCCTACTCTGCAACCAACAAGCAGAAAGGGCAAGAAAGATGAAAAGGAGCTAAAAAAAATTCAGATTGCCTAAACACAAGCTACTTAAAGTTCCAAGTTAAGTTGAACCAAGTATCAAAGAAGGGCTCTAGCACAGAGCCAATCAGATAGAAAGCCCTGCACTAAGGGAGAAACTGAGCCTGGAATAAATACATCTAATAAATCAGATGCTGAGACACCAACAAAAAATTATAATCCATTCCAAGAAACAGGAAGATATAGCCCAGTTAAAGGAACAAATTAGCCTCTAGATGACATAAAGGAGTTGAGACAACTAATCATAGATGTTTAAAGAAATCTCCTTAATAAATTCAATGAAGATGACTAAACAGATTAAGGACATCAAGAAGACACTGAGTGAGCACAAGGAAGCATTTGAAAGCATACATAGAACAAATTGCTTGGGTCTATTTCATAGTCACACAGTTCTTGAGAAATAATGGCCTGAAATTAACTTGGGCACATGCCACATGCCCCATGTCAAGGGGTATGTGTGATTCTCTGCAAACTAGTACAACATTCACTCTTTTTTCTCCAACTCTAATAAGCACATCAAAATGGCCAGTGACTTGCGGAATGGCAGACTAAGGCGAATTTGCCAATTCTCCTTGGCAAAACTATTTAACTAATGAAAATTATATATACATATAAAAAAATACACAGAACAAAGGAGTTAAAATCTCTGGAAATTGCCCTAAAGGCATATAACAAATGGAGAAATACTCGTTCAAGAAGATCTGTTAAATCTTGGTAAGGACAGCAGGAGCTCGGGGCATTTGAGCCATGACCCGCTCCCTTCCTTCCTCTCCCCTACAGCTCCATGCTCTGGAACCCTGCCCTGCACAGCTCTGTGCTCAGTGCTGTACCTCAGCAGGGGTGGCCAAGAAGATGGGGCTCCCTCCTTCCCAAGCGCCCTGCCTGGGGCTGTGGTTTTGTTTCTCATCCTCCCCAGCTGGCATTGCAGAAGCTCGATTCTGGGTGAGCACAGCCAAGAGGACTGGGACTCCCTCCACAGCCCCCACCCATAAGGCAGGAGCTTTACCTCGAGATTGGCAAGCCAAGAATACTGGGCGCCCAGTCGCACTGCCTCGCCCACAGGGCAGAGACTCCACGCTAGGACAAGGTTTTTAGTTTGCCAAGGGGCAACACATTCTAGTGAGTATAACACGGCTGTTTTATAACTGGGGTTGTGGCTGAAAGGGGTAGTTTAGGGATGTGAATGTCAGTTGAAAGAAAGCTAGAGAATAATACAGGGACTGAATAACATAGTGAAACAGGAGGTGGATGACGATGGTGGGTAATAACACAAATACAAGAATGTTCTTCCGTGAACTAGAACAATGTATGTCACTATTACAGGTGGTAAGAATATGATGATGCATGGGAAAAGTACAATTAATGCAACTTATGGACTATAGTTATCAGTATTGTAATATTCTTGCATCAGTGTCAAAGAAGGTACTATATCAGTGCTGATGGCCAATAATAGGGGGTATGGGATTTTTTTCTTTTGGACTAAGGAAATTCAAAAATTTACTGAGGTGATGACTGCACAACTCTGTGATGAAAGTGAGAGCCACTGAGTGTTCACTTTGGATGGATTGTACAAGGCATGGGACTGTATAACACAGTGAACCGTCTGGTGGAAGGTGGACTGTGGTTAACAGTACAAATATGAGAGCATATCTCATGAAGTATAACAAATGTACACTACTAATACTTGGTGTTCATAATAGGGGGTTTGTGGAAAAAATATATCAAATGTGCACTATGGACCATAGTTAGTGCTAATAGTCTCATGATGATTCATAATCTGTAACAAATGTCCCACAAAAATATAAGATGCTGGTGAAGGATGATTTATGGGATTTCTGCACATTATGCATGAGTGTATTTTAAGCTCACTTCTCTAATAAAAAAAAAAAATATATATATATATATATATATATACTTTTTTTTTAAAAGAAAGCTGCATGAGGAGGGTGTGTGTGTGCTGGTTTTACTGCCAGGGAAGTATAAGAGTTAACTGAAGGTGGTGAAGGTTCTAGAAGGGTGAGATTAGGTTCCTGGATGTTGAGCTAACTGGATGTGTTTCCAATAGTGGCTCACACACAGGAGAAGGACAAAGTACAGTGCTGTGTAAGAAGACGATTCACTCATATTCCAAGTTCATCTGTAATTCACCTGTGTGCCCACCCCATAAAGCTTTAAACAAGGAAGCCTAGTCAACCACCAGCTAAGCTAAAAGCCATGCTTCTTTAAAACAGTGGATTTACCATTTAGAAGGATGTTTTTTCCCGTAGCAGCAGCACGGCATCTGGGTGAGTGAGAACAGGCTGTCCAAAGAGCTGCTGGCCCAGCCAGCTGACTGAGAGACCCTGCTCTCTGAGCAGTAAGGGAAGGCAGCGGGTGCCCCCATGTGCCCCCACATTCCGACGTCCAAAAAGCAAGTCGCTAACGTGTCCTCAGGGAGAAGAACAAAATTAAATCTTCCTTGTTTAAAACAGTCACCTCTCAGGTATCTCCATATATTCGGCTTTTATTTTAAAGTAACAGAATTAACAAAAACTTGTGGAAAGAGGACAGTGACCCAAATGCAACAGTGGGTTAATATTTTTTTAAAAAGCAAATTGAATAAAAGGATATTGCTTGAGAAAGACCTGAGTTTCCTCCACATTCCTGAGGTAGAATCTAAATATCTTTTATAAACTTGAATCGGCTCTGGTTGCTGCTTTTGGCCTGGTTGCCCTTTAAAGTAAGAAAAGGCGTTTGAACGTCCCTCAGCCCATGGTGTGTTTTCTCTCTTAGCAATTTCTATTCAGGAGGCTGATTTTAGCCACACGGGCAGATTCCTGAAGGAGGGTCAGCGCTCACGTGTCCTGTAATGACCCGTTTCTATTGAGGCCGTTTTAAACTGTTGTGCCTCTGGCCACCATGTAGTTTCCCACTGACAGTGATGGGAGTGTGAACTATTCATTAAGTCATGTGTTTGTTTACCTATTTATTGGGAGTGGGGATGGGGCTGAAAGACCTGTTAGAAACTGAGAGATTGACTGAAATTTGACGTGCATTTTATTGTAAACGTGCTCAGTGATTTTCTCCTGAATCCCAAATCTTAAAAATGCAATCTAAAACAAACCAATGAAAAGCAAGCAAACAAGACTGACTGTGCCTGACCCATCCTGCGAACTATCCCAGTCCTTCCATCCAGGAGGTTCCATTTTCCTTGCTCCAAGCCCAGCCTTCAGGGGCGGCTCTGGATTCACACCTTACTGCAGCCTGTAGTTGTGAAGAAGGAATTCTACTTTTCCTTTAGGACACCGTGCCCATTTATATGCCGGGACCCTGCGAGAGACTTTGCATTGTTCTCTAGGTTTCATGGTGTTGTTTGTCCTTGAACTTGTGTGTGAATTGTCTGCCCAGCTAAACTCTAGGTTCAGAGTGTGGTGGGTGCGTCTTCTGTCTTTAGGCTATGGCTCTCGACACAGGCCTAGGCCCACATTGGGTTCTAAGAAGCAATTTGCTGAACGAATAGCTCAGCGCCTGATTTGGAACATGGAATCTGCACTAAATGGTGATTATCTTTGCCCTTGTTACCGGTTAAGGCAATGGTTGGGAGACTTAGTCAAACTGTAACTTAGTGTCAGAATATCACGTTTATAGGGCAGGCCTTCTAAAACCGTGGCCAGAAGTGAGGGTCTCCCCCTCGGCAGTGCCACAGCCTTTCTTCCGCTTTTCCTGGCCCCATGTTCTCTTCTCCAGGTACCCCTGCACACACACACATCCACACAGTTGTAGACACACACAGACTTTGCACACTCCCTCTCTGTTTTTCTTCTGTATTCTTCCTCACCTCCTCTTCTCTAGAGATATTCAACTTTGTAAAGAAAAAGTTAAACCAGTGTCTAAGGTCAAAGACATTTGGATGATATTTCCTAAGAACCACAAGTTTAGGGAATGGATTGATTAGTAAGGTCAGTTTTTAAAAATATTTTAACTAATAATAACATATTATTTTAACTAATATGTCTAGAATTCCAGATCATCAGTGCTTCAAGATGTACACATCGGTTTCCTTTTATACTAATATAAATTTTGTGAGGATTTGAGGAGCTAAGAAGGAAGGGGCCTCTTGGGAAGGGAAGTCTATTACAGCATGCTCTTCCGGTGCCCTGAGCTGTCTGCTGCATTCTGAACAATGAAGCAATTGAAGAATTCAAATGAGTAGGTAGGTGATCTTACATCTTTACAAGGCATCTTCTGGAATACCCCAGCCCTGGAATTCCAGTGGGCCTGGAGCTTCCTTCCTCTGGCACGGTCTTCCCATTAGGATGGACCAGGTTCAATGTTTTTACATTGCACATGCCCAGGCAACTTTGAAGTTTATTCTCAATGTCTTTTTTGTTTGTTTCCAATAAATTTGTTTTAAAAAGGAATTTTCACCTTAAAAAAAAAAGCTACACACACACACACAAACACCAAAACACCATTACTTCAAAGACCCCTACCTATTTTCTCAACATCAATGAGAAAAAATATTCATTTTGCAGGTCAAAACCACCCCCATGAAAAGATACATCCAAAGCTATGAAGCTAAATAGGATTGTAACAATCAGGTTTTTCAAAGTCCAATCCAATACTTAAAAAAAAATCCATTTTGCATCTAAAAATTTGTTATTCAAAGCAATACAACCACAGTTCTTAACCACGGTTTCATATTAGAATCAGCTAGGGAACTTTGGGAAAAAAATTACTGATGTCTGGTCTGGGCTCCATCCCAGAGTTTCTGAATGATGGGTTTGTGTTGGGTACACTGGGCAACTAGGGTTGAAAAAATTGCTCTAAAACTCAATTGATTAGAAAAACTCTGAAAATAAAAAGCTTCCCAAGAAAATCTTTCTATATCTATCCATTAAAAGATTCAGATTTTCCAAATTTTTGCATATTGCTTGACTGATAGAAAATATATCCCTTACTCTGAAACTTTCTCCCCATCCTTCTTCAACCCCTGAATTATTAGCGAGTTGATATTACACCATGTAGTGAGGATAGAAACCATTGAGCAATTTCATCACCACTAATCAATTTAAGTTACAGAATGGCAGCTAGAGTTTTTAAGGGGTACTTAAAAATCCTCAAGTTTCAGGTCACCTTGAGTTTCATATAATCCATGTCTAGGAGAAACTCCATTGGAAAGGAGCGCTCTGCAGCCCACATTATCCTAATTAGCAATTTAGCTCCACAAGCCCTGTAGAGAACTGGCCTAATTTGGCGGAGCTGGGTTAAGAGCCAGTTCTCTGGAACTTGGCAGCAAGTGAAAATGCCGTGGGTGCCAATTAGCAGGAGTTGCCTCCAGCCCCTAGCTGCTTAGTGAAGGCTTTTTAGTGTTTGTTGGTTTTTCATTAAAGATTGATCTGACTCTGCTGATTTCTAATATCCTTTTATTTGGTAAGTCAATCCCAGGCTGGCACTGCCACATAACACAAAGTGTAGGGTTTTTTTTTTTTTTTTTTTTTTTTTTTAAGTCTTGGCTGAAAGTGACTTTCAAAAGTAGGAAGGTAGAGGGGGGGGGGGTGGGAAAGCGGGAGAGGGGGGGGTGGGGGGGG
>JAKSZT010053830.1:19963100-20091192 GCA_026826555.1 Tolypeutes matacus | reverse complement strand
GGAGGAGGGAGGAGGAGGGGGGAGGAGGAGGGGGGGAGGAGGGGGGAGGAGGAGGAGGGGGGAGGAGGAGGAGGGGGGAGGAGGAGGGCAAGCGGGAATCTTAATCGCCGTTATACCCATGGGACAAAAATCTCAGCGCTATCTTATTTCTACGACGGCTTTGAGGTTATCACCACAGGCCTTTAAGGAAAGGAAAGTATGCAAACGCGGGTAGTTTGGCCTGCTGGAGAAGGGAGGAGAGGTTACTACAGTACAGTCTAGCCTCACGTTCACGGCCATTGCCAGGGCCAGCCCTGCCAGCTTGAACGAAACCCGCAGCCAGCCTCTTGAATATTCTGATTGGCTGGACGGCATAACGTGCTAACCAATCAGACGGAGCGTCTCTGAGGCAACTCCAGAGCAGCTGGAAACCAATCGAGACTGGCAAGAGTCCTGCAGCCAATTAACTTGTATCTAATAAGATGTGCTGCCTAAAACTTCTGGCAGGAGCTCATCATGAAAGTGCCTGATAAAAGCTTCACTGATAACTAGGACTATGTGGAGCCAGTCGGCATCGTGGGAGCACAGGTTCAGGGCACAGCAGAAACTTCTGGGAAAGGATCCCTTTATACTTGCACAGTACAAAGAAGCCAGAAAGGGCAGATTATCTCCTTGTCACTTACACAGCACCAAGAGTCCAAAAGAATGGGGCAAGAAGTCACCACAGCCGCCTCCCACAGTGGCTGAAAACTGCTCCAGCTGGGGTTGGTAGATGGCAGCTCCACTTGGTGCCTCAGGAGACAGATCTATACTGCTGAGTGTGGTTTATATCCACCTGGGGGCATGGGACTCTGCCTCTGAGAACTCCTGTTCTGATAAGCATCAGGGTTGGTCCCCGGTTCCAGGTTTAAGTTCTGGTTGGACCTTTGCTTTAGACCTAACATCTCTCCCAGGTTGTGGAATGGCACAGAATAGAAAAGGTGGTGGTGGAGGGGGATAGCAGAAAGCCATGGCACTGGTGCCAGGTGTGTGCTCGTGACTTCCCCAGAGAAGGAGGTGGGCGTAGGTGAGGTCTAGGGATGGCTGCGTAGCAGGTGTCTGTGATTTCCCTAACAGGTTATTCTTCCATCTGTCAAGACGAAGGCTGTTTCTGCAGTGAGGAGCTAGATGGGGATGCTGATAGTCTAAGAAGTTGTACCACCTTCCAGCATGGCCAAGACCATCAAAGAGTTTCAGACCCACAGGCTAATCTTCTAAGAGCTGGGTGGTGTTTTGTTTAATATGGCGCCTGTTGTTCTCATACTTGAAAAGTCCTGCTCCCAGGGGTTCAACAATCATGTCTAGTAAACCGCCGGGTTAACTGAGATTCCTGGGGGAGAGTGTCTTGGTTAATTACATTTTCTTGTTAACTTTGGCTTCACTAGAAAATGCCTATGAATGCCAGCCTTATTTTCATTGATTTTATCTATCTATAAATAAACGTGTGTATGTATGTGTTTGTTTATGTGTGCATATATATTTGCCTTCTGTATACAGCCTTGCCTTATAAAGCATAGCTCAGTATATGGAACTGGATCTTTGGTTGCTTAGCCAAGGCATTGTAGCCCCTGGGGTTAAGTCTACTTATCAGTTCTTAGGACAGGAATAGAGAAGGTCAAAAGTTGATAGATATAGCCTGGAACTTACTTTTTGTCTTAACATCCTGATAAAGGTATGTTTTCTAGATATTTTTCTCTTTCTTCCAAAATGAGAATGCCACAAAACAAACAAAATATAAACCCAATCACAGCCACAGGCAGCTGAGCACAGCGAATGGCTGAGCTGCTATAATGTGAGAATTTGCTGCATTTGTTTCTCTCTGTGGCTTTTGTCATTTAGCTGCTGGATTGCCTTCTCATTTCTCATTTCTGCATATCCATGCTGTGGACTCCTATATACTCATCTTGAAGCAGAATCTTCCTAATTCCTGAAGAACTGGCTTTACTGCCAGGCTTCCTATGACTTTTTTTTATGAGAAAGTGGAGGAAGGAAGGAGGTAGGAGACCTTGGAAGGCTTTTTATCTCTATGAACACTCACCCCCTTGGTGACTCATCCCATGTCATGGTTTTATAAGCCATCTGCATGCTGACAGATTTATGTGTCCAGCCTGGATGTTTTTCCTGAGTGCCCGTATATCCAACTGCCTACTCAAATCTCCACTTGGAAGTGTAATAGGCATTTCAAGTTTCATCAGTTCAAACATGCTAGCCACAAGACCACCTGTCAGAGCCAGCACCCCCACCAATTGTCCCCTTCTCAGCCAAGGGCAGCTCCATTCTCATGGCTGCTCACGCCCCAAATCTGGGGTCCTCCTCAGCCTTCTTTTTATCTCACTTTCCCTCCTTTTAGCACTACCTTCAAAGTCAAGCTAGAATTTGACTCTTTCTCATACCCCCACTGCCAGGGGTGGGTCTCACCTAAAGAAACAAGTGGTCACCTCCCATGAGGCCTCGCTCGAAGGTGCCCCTGGCTTCTCATCACGGGGGGGGGGTAAAAGCCCACGTCCTTCCCGGGACCCAGGAGGCTTCCCATCCTCCCTAGCCCCACCCCCTCGTGCTCTCGGTCACTTCCCTCTTCGCTCGCTCGCTGGCCTCGGGAGGTTCCCTGACGTGCCAGCTGTTCTTCTGCTTCTGCTCTGAATGCTTTAGGTCCTTCCTCAAGCACCACCTTCTCCCCGATGACACAGTCCGACATCTCAAAGCCCACCCCACTGCCCACATTTCAGTTATGGTTTCTTTTTCTCCTTAGTAATTACCACTATCGAATGCACTGTACATTGTACTTCTTTGCTTTTGATTGTCTGCCTTCCCCACTCGACTCTAAACTTCACCAGGACCAGGATTTCTGCATAGCTGGCACGTAGACAGTCAATAACTATTTGCCCAATGAGTCAGTTAGTCGTGTATCTATTGAGGGCACGTTATGTGTAAGGCCCATGCTCTTTGCTGTGAGAGACGCGACGGCCTCGAAAGACAGAGCGTGCCCTCCAGGAGCTCACGCACCACTTGGCAAGGAGATGAGAGCTAGCTATATAAAACAGCTTGGCAAGCGCCACATGAGCGATCCCGCTGAAAATAAAAGCAGACTTCATAGGAGGGAGAGGCCAAGAAGGGCACTGTGGATAAGGAAGGCCTTGACCTCGACCTTAGAAGAAGAGAAACACGGTAGAAGGCCAGAAGAAGTGGGGGGGGCGTTTTGGGTGGGGGCCGCTCACTGCCTCCCTCAGTAACTCTGCAGATAAGACCCTCAGCGCCGCAAGTGCAGATGCCAGTGGAGGGTGAAGGGGTGCCCACTCCCGCCTGTGGCTCCCTGCCGTCGGCCCTGCGCGGCCTGGTCCCCGGTAGGCTGGGCAAGGCGTGTGGTGCTTCTTCCGTCATCTAAAATCCTTGCGGAACACTCCTGCTTCCCGGGGGAGCGTGTTTTAGGAGATGGAGAGTTTCATTTAGACAAACAGGCCGATTAATCCTGGAGTCTTATCTCTAGAAATGAGGTAACTGATATCTCATTTAAAGGCATTTCTGGGTAGCGAGTGGTTTTATGTCATTGAAGCCCACTGATGACTGAAGTCTATTATTTTGAGACACCAAGCTTAAAACCCTGTTGTGTGGCTCTCTTTTTTGTTTGTTTGTTTGTTTGTTTTCTTGTTTTTTAATTCATTGCTTATTATGTGGCTCTCTTACGGAAATGTGGTTGCCACTGGTTGGACTGTGAGTGTCCCCTGAGTCCTGTGGATTTCCTAGTTTTGTGCTCGCTTTAACAGCTTTCTGTCACCATCCCCTCTCGCAGCCTGTGAGGTATTATTTCTCATTCTTGGTTTTTGCCTCTGATTATCTGTGGCCTGGGACTCCAGACGAAGTAATTCATTTTAATTACTATTTAAACATAGGCTTTCACCAGAGGTTCTGAGGGGAGGGAGAGGGAAAAACAAGTGTAATATGGGACACTGAAGTGTCCTGCGTGACACTGCAATGATGGATACAGGCCATTATATATTTTGTCATACCTTACAAAATTGTGCAGGTCAGAGTGTAAACTATAATGAAAACTATAACCCATGCTTAGTGCAATGCTCCAATATGTTTTCATCAGTTGTAACAAATATCCCAAACTAATGAAGGATGTTGTTAATGTGGGAAAGTGGGGGAGGGGGAGGGGGTGAGGCATATAGGAATCCCCTATATTTTTATGTAGCATTTATGTAATTTAAAGTATTTAAAAAATAAAAATAAAAAAGAAATATTAAAAATAATAATAATAAACATAGGCTTTGATCAAGGGCTTGGGAATTCTCCTCCCAGTAAAACACGTGCCCTGCAGTGCCTGGGATTCTGGCCCCCGCTGTGTGCCACTGGACCCTCATCTCTCTGTTAGCCACCCAGGGGCCCTTTTCCTTATATTCTGTGGTCAAGATGAGTGAGGTTGCCAGGCTGCTAATTTCTGGCTGTGTGGGCAGTCCCTGTGGTTATCATTCCAGGACACCACACAAAAATAAAAGGGGTCTTTACCGTCTCAATGGCATTGTCATTGGCAGGTGCCAACCGAGAAATCAACTTGAGTAGACAACATGCGAGTCAGTTATTTGAAAAATGAAGCATTTCCCTTACTTATCTATCTCATGTACAGTATGTTGAAAAATTTATATTTTCCATCTCAGCAAGGAGACAGGGACTCAGATTGTTCCTCGCTTGAGGAGAGATGGGTCTGTGGTCAGGCAACGGAGGCAGGATCCTGAGGATCGTTCCCAGTAGCACCAGGGAAAGTTCTAGCAGCAAGGAGGGAGGAGAGCCCAAGAGGGCTCTGGCAAGCCCTCCATCACTGGAGAGGATGGCTTCAGGAGCACAGGAGACTGGCTTGGTAAAAGAAGTTGCCAATGAAAGGTGGCAGCTGCATCCTGGAGAAAGGGAGAGCACGGGCATCCTGTAGAAAGGGAGAGCACGGGCATCCAGCACAGAGAACAATTGAGCATAATGCCAGGTTTCCTTCGTGCTGAATTCAGCCAGTTTTGCAAATGTGCAGGGAGACAAAGACACGTAGACTTGCTTCATAGGGATTCATGATAGTTGTCATCACCACCGTCACTATGCAGCATTACCTGGCCCTGACTTTTGGTCTATCACGAAGGGTAAGTAAAGGGGCATGGACATGAGATGTGGGGAAAAGAGAGGAATTAAGAATATCTTAAGGATAAGCATCATTTGCCGCTAAGTCCAACATACCTTTTTCTCTCATTTTTTTCTCCAATGTCACTAATGATTTTTCCATTTTAATTTCTTTGGCTGCTCAAGCAATTACCATGAAGTGGCTCAGGTTAAACAATGGGAATTTATTAGCTCACGTTTGTGAGGCTAAAAGAAAGTCCAAATCAAGGCATCATCAAGGTGAGCTCTCTTACTGAAGACTCGTGCTCTGGGGCGGGCTGCTGGCAACTCTTGGTCCTTGGTTCCTCTGGCACATAGCAAGCCATATGGCGGCCATTCCTGGCCTCTCCATTCTTTTCCAGGTTCCAATGAATTTCAGCTTCTTGCTTCCATGGCTTTCTCTCTCTGTCTTTCTGAATTTCATTCAGCTTATAAAGGTCCCCAGTGGCAGGGTTCAGACCCATCCTGATTGAGGTGAGACATACCTTAACCGAAGTAGCCTCATCAAAATGTCCTACTTACATACCACAGGGATGAAATGGGTTTAAGAACTTGCTTTTCTGGGGGTACTTACAGGCTGAGACCGTAGTTTCTTTAGTTGAACCTGCATAAGTAGAGGGAAGGCAAGATTCTTACCTTCGTAGGGTTCACCTTCAGGTACAGACACTGCGATGTATTCCCCACCCATAGAACCATGAAAGGTGTTGACAAAAAGTCCCATTATTCGTATGCTTTGTGATTTAACTGCTAAAGGCCAACACCTAACTGATGAGTTACTATTGGAATAAGCTACCGTGACAAAGGGATTCAAAATGCAACGGCTCAGACAAGATAGAAATTGATTCCTTGTTCACCTAATAGTCCATGGCAAATGTTCCAGGTCAGAAGGAGGGTTTGAGGTCATTCGGGTGCCCAGGTCCCCTCCATCTTGTGTATTCTCCATCCTCTAGGCCAGTGTCCTTGTCTGTTTAGGAGCCATGTCCAGGTTGCAGCCACCAGGAAGGAGGAAGAATGTGGAAGGGCAAGCTTGCACGGAGTCACAGGCACGCTCGCTTCCATTGGCCAGTTGTGGTCGCATGACCACGCTTCACTACAGGGGCCCTTGGAAGAGGTAGGACTTTTCTGGGCAGCAGCTACAACTCTTACCACTGTAGAAGAGTGGGAGCATGGATTTTGGAGATCAACCATCAGATTCAGCATCATCATACATTTTTAAAAATTTTTGTATTAATCCCTCCCTCCCCCAGATGGTTCTCTCGTCTGTCTGCCCATCGTTTTCTCACCTTTTCCAGGACGCACTGGAAACCAAACCCCTCCCATGTGGGAGGCGAGTGCCCAATGGCCTGAGCCACATCTGTTCCCCGCGGGCTGCAGCGTCTGTGGGTTTGTGACATCTGCTTGTCTTCTTTAGGAGGCACCAGGACCCAAACCCAGGACTTCAGATGTGGAAGGTGGGTGCCCAACTGGTTGAGCCACATCCACTTCCCCTCACCATACATTTTGATTTGGTGATTTTTCAGGTTCTTTCATTTTCTTAAAAAAAAAAAAATCTGTGATTTCCAATCCCTTTATAGTGAGTGTATCCTAGCTTTGTGTAGTGTTTTGAAACTTCTATTTGCTTCCTTAAACCCTGCTCTCAGTTTTTATAGAGAAAATATACTTATTTTGTTTTAATTTGAAAAAATTAATATGCCTGGAAAAATTTCCCAACACAGCTTCGAATAGTTGGTGTCCAGGGTTGGAGATTTCTGGTTTGAAAACTTGGATGAGAGAAGAGTGACCTATGGAAGGGACGGACTTCCAGGGGCTGGGAAGGAGGAAGAGTGAAAGGCGGTGGGGGTGGGACAGTGTGACTCCTCACACAGGGAGAACTCTACAGGAATATGGGATTTTTCATTGTCTGCTTTTATCACACTGTGACTGGCTCTTCTTTTGCCCAAAAGACAGGGCAACAGCTGGTTAATGATGACAATTAAGATCCGTCACACCAACCCAGCAGAGGGGCTGCGGGGAAAACTGTGCTTCAGTGGAGGGTAAGGCCCACCATTCATCGCTTTTTTTTTCACTTTCATCCAAACACACATTAATAATGTGGCATACTTAACAAGGGCAAGATGAAAGTGGGGGATTCTTTGCACACAAACCCCATCTCCCCCAGATTTGGGATCTCAATTAGAAAAAATAGACCTAAAAAAAAAGCTTACCAAAGAGTTTTAAGTTCCAAGTTAACAGAGGGTTTCTTACTCTTTTCTTCTTGTGTTCTGACTCCATGGGAGAAAAGACATCCCATTTGGAGACAATTAGTCCTGCAGCCCAAAGAGTCCCTCTCTCTTCTCTAATAGGATCACACAAACATCTAACTTATTTGAATCTTACAATAACTCCTGTTGTATAAAGTATAATCAATCAGGTTTTTGTTTTTTTTTTTAATTGGAAATAGACTAGTTTGTGAGAATTGATTTGCACTGCTCTTCTTTTTTAGTACAGTGTGATTCAAGGGCTTCATCCACACCTCTTTTTTGGTTAAAGATTTATTTATTTATTTATTCCCCCCATAGATGGCTCCCTTGTCTGTCTGCTTGGTGTTTTGCACTTACAGTCTGCTTGCTGTGTCTGTGCTCGCTGTGTCTGCTTGTTATGTGCTCACTATGTCTGCTTGCTGTGCCTGTTTACTGTGTCTGCTTGTCTTCTTTAGGAGGCACTGGGAACTGAACCCAGGACCTCCCATGTGGGAGGCAGGTGCCCAATCACTTGAGCCACATCTGCTCCCTCCTCATTGCGTCTCCTCGTTGCATCTCCTCATTGCGTCTCCTCATTATCTGCTTGCCTTCTTTAGGAGGCACTGGGAACCATACCCGGCACCTCCCATGTGGAGGTAGGTGCCCAACTGCTTGAGCCACACCCGCTCCCCATCCATGCCTCTCTTAACACACACCTTCTTGAACAGACACTTCCAAGTCAGTCATTTGCCAGTTATCAAGGGTTTTCTCTAGTCCTGTCATTTGCTTCTATTATGTTTAAAGTAGACTCTACACTTGCTTATAAGGGGATGACTCAGATTCAAGCTGAGCCCTCCTGGCCTGTTTACGGGGGAAATTTTGACCATAAAAGATGGATTGCTAAGTAATAGCTGAGTGGAACCAAAACAATCAATGCAAATACCCTTTGGTGCATTTTGGGGCAAATGATATTTAAATCAATTTGAATGGAAAAGAAAATAAATGTCAAACCAAATACCAAAGAATGAATAACCTACTTCAAGTTTGCTAGAATCACAAGCAGTTCCCTGTGCTCTAGGATTGCTCTGAGAACCATGTCGATATACTAGTCTCGTGGTAATTTAAAAGCTCGAAAAAGCCAATACTGAGGTTGTCAAAGGCATACTATATATCCAACTTGTCCTATGAACAAATTAACACAAAGTTCTGATTGTGCTCAACCTGGGGCAGTTGTTACCAATTATTCTTAGTATTTCTATAAAGAACTTTCATATGAGGAACTCAAAGTACTAGAGAATAGTGAAAGTTGGAAAGGACTTGAGAAGCTATCTAATTCTTTTATTTTTATGTATGTGGAAACTGTGACCCATAAAAGTTAAGTGACTTGTCCGCAGTCACTCTGCTGGCATATGCCTCTTGACTAGCCCAACAATTCCCACCCTTCCTCCTACCGCTTGCTGTCTGTGTCCATTCACTGGGTGATCTGTGTCTGTTTCTTGCCTTCTCTTCTCATTTTTCTCCTTTAGGCTTCACCAGGATTCAATCCTAAGGACCTCCATGTGGGAGAGAGGCACCCTGTCACTTGCGCCACCTCAGTTCCTGGTTTTCTGGTGTGTCTCACCTTGACTCTCCCCTGTGATTCCCTTTTGTTGCATCATCATCTTGCTGTGTGGTTCACCGTGTGGGCCTGGCTCGCCTGTTCACCTTTTTACCAGGAGGTCCCGGGGATCGAACCCGGGTCCTCCCATATGGTACATGGATGCCCAATTACCGGAGCCACATCCGCTTCCCCCAACAATTTTTAAATGAGCTTCTCTGGATGTCCTTGTCTTAGGCATCATCCCAATCCTCCCTCCCCCATTCTACTGTAAAAATTACTGTGAGTTTTGGAGAAGGTAGAAGTTTTAAGTTTTCGGTATTATAATGTAAGTAAATGTTAAACAGAAGTCACCTGGGCTATAACACGTAAACTAGCACGGTGAACCCCATGTACATACCCTGCAGCCAGGCCAGATCGGCCCCTCGGTGGGAGCTTGATAAGGGCTCACGGAGGGTCTGATGAAGTATTAAACACTCCTGCAGTGGTGGCCTCAGGGGGCAGAAGCACCACAGCCTGGACAGGAATAGGACAAAATGAGGACAGCAGGATCCACAGGCCTGTAGATAAGAGTGTCAGAGGCCAGAGATTAGACATGGAAGAAACTGGGTTCCCAAAACAAGAAGGCATGGGAGGTGACCTCAGAGATGACCCGATGGGGATGGGGTTAAAGGGGTGAAAGGCAGGCAATTGAGCCCAAGGAGGTCGGGTAAATGGAGAAAAACAGCTGGTAAACTTTTAGACCCCTAGAGTCTAAAAGTTTACCAACCTAGAGAAGAAACTCAGTCCCAGAGTCCCAACTCTTGCCATGATTTGCCTAATTAATTAACTTACTTATTCGTTCATTCATCTAATATTTATTAGATGTATGCCAGCAAATAGGACACATGTAGTTCCCACGTTCACAGGTCTTACAACTATCAGGGAGACAGAGACCAAACAAATCCTGACACAAACATTTATTTACCTTTGTGGCAGAAGTTATGGAGGGAAAACACAGCACCATGAGAATCATAAAAGGGACATCTAGGGAGCTGATGTGGCTCAGTGGTTGAGCTCCCACCTCCACATGGGAGGTCCCAGGTTCGGTTCCCAGTGCCTCCTGAAAAAAACAAAAACAACAAGCAAAACAAATGAAAAAAGACAACTCAGGGAAGCCAACGTGGCTTAGGGGTTGAGCGCCGGCTTCCTGCATACAAGGTCCTGGGCTGAATCCCCAGCCCCGGTACCTAAAAAAAAAAAAGGACATCTAACTCAGTTTGTAAACAAGGGGAGATGGTTTTAAGATGGAAACACATATTGCATGGGAGTTAATTTCTATTTTATATTGCTAATTACGTGAACTGCTTATTAGCACCTCCAGTTACTAGGATCAGACAAAAGTGTGCACCTGAACTGAGCAAGTGTGATAGAAACCCAGCCAGCATGGTAAGAGCAGGGGATTCCACTGGGGAAGCCAGACAACGCGTTGAGCCCCCGATGCTGCTGAATGACAAGTAGAGGTGAGGCCTCCTCTCTCTTTCCTTTATTCTGGAGTGGAGTCCACCACCCATAAGGAAATAGGTCAATGTTCTCCATGAAATCAGCCTCTGGGCCCCAGGTCCAGGTTCCTGACTGGCATTTTGGTCTCCCTGTCGCTGAAGGCTGCTTACTCCTGACTATTTTAACTCTCAGCCTCAGGGACCCAGGCTCCCTGGGCTCTTACCAGATCTCTGGATACTCCCACCCATGTGCTGGGGGCTCCACTGGTATTTAGACTGGATCAAGTCTGGGCTCTGAGAGGTAATAAATGTGCCTTGCTTATCACAAACTCATAGGCTGATCCTTCCGTTGTTTGTATGTGTATTTATTTATTTGTTTGTTTATTTTTATTAGAGAAGTTGTGGGTTTACAGAACAATCATACATAAACACAGGATTCCCATCCACCACCCCACCACCACTAAGTTGCATTGGTGTGGTACATTTACTACAATCGATGATAGCATTTTAAAAAATAATTATACTATTTTTTAAACAGTAGTTACCTTTGTTACAATTGATGAAAGATTATTAAAACAGTACTATTCTTCATTTACCACCCTCTTATTAACACTGTATTAGTGTCATACGTTTGTTATAATCCATGAAAGAACATTCTGACATTTGTACTATTAACAATTGTGAGTAATGCCACTATGAACATCAGTGTGTGTAAATACCTGTTTGAATCCCTACTTTCAATTCTTCTGGGTATATACCTAGTAGCGGGATTGCGGGATCATCTATAATAGGGCTCACTGTGTTATACAGTCCTATGTTTTATTTTTCACTTTTTAATCGAGTAACATAAATGACCTAAAGTTTCCCCTTTTAACCACATTCACCTATATAATTCGGTGCTGTTAATTACACTCAAAATATTGTGCTACCAACACCATCAGCCATTACTAAACCTTTACAACCTAAACAGAAATTCTGTTCAAATTAAGCATCAACTACCCATTCTCTAAGCCTAGTAAACCATAATCTAGATTCTAAACCCTGTGAATTTGATTACTGTAGTAAGTTAGTATCAGTGAGATCAAACAATATTTGTTCTCTTGTGTCTGGCTTATTTCAATCAGTATAATGTCTTCAGGGTTCATCCATGTTGTCGCATGTGTCAGGTCTTCATTTGTTTTTATGGCTCAATAATATTCCATAGTATGTGTATCCCACATTTTGTTTAGCCATTCATTGATGAACACTTGGGTTGCTTTCATCTTTTGGCAATTGTGAATAATGCCACTATGAACATCAGTGTGTGTAAATACCTGTTCGAATCCCTACTTTCAATTCTTCTGGGTATATACCTATAGCGGGATTGCGGGGTCATATGGTAATTCTATATTTAGCTTTCTGAGGAAATGCCAAACTGTCTTGCACAGCAGCTTCACCATTGAACATTCCCACCAGCAATGCATTACTCTTTCTCCACATCCTTTCCAACACTGGTTTTTTCATATTAGCCATTCTAGTAGGTATGAAATGATATCACATTATGGATTTGATTTGCATTTCCCTAATAACCAGTGATGTTAAGCATCTTTTCATGTGCTTTTTAGACATTTGTATATCCTCTTTGGAGACATGTCTACTCAAGTCTTCTGCCCATTTTTAAATTGGGTTGTTTATCTTTTTATTGTTGAGCTGTAAGATTTCTTTATATATTCTGGATATTAAACCCTTATCAGATATGTAACTTCCAAATATTTTCTCCCATTGAGTAGGTTGCCTTTACACTTTTGTGACAAAGTCCTGTGAGGCACAAAAGTTCTTAATTTTGAGGAGTTCTGATTTATCATTTTTTTCTTTCATTGTTTGTGCTTTGGGTGTAAAGTCTAAGAAACCATTGCCCATGGGAAGCGGCTGTGGCTCAATCAGTAGGGCTCCCGTTTACCATATGGGAGGCCCCGGGTTCGGTTCCCGGGGCCTCCTGGTGAAGGCAAGCCCGCCCGCACGGCGTGGTTAGCTGACCCAGCGAGCACAAGCAGCAAGGTGGGGACAAATGAATAAATAAATAAAATCTTTAATAAAATAATAATAATAAAAAAAAAAGAAACCATTGCCTGGCGTAAGATACTGAAGATGCTTCTCTACATTTTCTTCCAGGAGTTTTATAGTCCTTGTTCTTATATTTAGGCCTTTAATTCAATCTGAGTTAACTTTTGTACATGGTGTGAGATAGGGATCTTCTTCCATCCTTTTGCATATGGACATCCACTTCTCCCAGCACCGTTTGTTGAAGAGACTGTTCTTTCCCAATTGAGTGGACTTGGCAGCCTTGTCAAAAATCAATTAACGTTAGATGTGAGGGTCTATTTCTAAACTCCCAATTTGGTTCCATTGGTCACTCTAGCTATCATTGTGTCAGTATAATGCTGTTTTCACCACTGTAGCTTTGTAATATGTTTTAAAGACAGGAAGTGTGAGTCTTCCAGCTTTGTTCTTCTTTTTTAAGATGCTTTTGGCTATTCGGGATCCCTTACCCTTTCAAATAAATTTGATAATTGGCTTTTCCATTTCTGCAAAGTAGGCTGTTGGAATTTTGATTGGGATTGCATTCAATCTGTAAATCCTTTTGGGTAGAATTGACATCTTAACAATATTTAGTCTTCCAATCCATGAACACAGAATGTCCTTCCATTAATTTAGGTCTTCTTTTGTTACTTTTAGCAATGTTTTGTTGTTTTCTGTGTACAGGTTGTTTACATTATTGGTTAAATTTATTTCTAGGTATTTGATTTTTTTAGTTGCTATTGTAAATGGAATTTTTTCCCTTGATTTCCTCCACAGATTGCTCTTTACTAGTGTATAGAAACACTACTAATTTTTATGTGTTGGTCTTTTACTCCATCACTTTGCTGAATTTGTTTATTACCTCTGGTAGCTTTGTTGTCATTTTTTTTTTTTTTTGAGACTTTCTATATATAGGATCATGTCATCTGCAAATAGTGAAAGTTTTACATCTTTCTTTCCACTTTGGATGTCTTTTATTTCTTTTTCTTGCCTAACTGCTCTGGCTCAACCTTCTAGTACTCCGTTAAATAACAGTAGTGACAGTGGGCATCCTTGTCTTGTTTCAACTCTTACAGGGAAAGCTTCAGTCTTTCACCAATGAGTACGATGTTAGCTGTGGGTTTTTCATATATGCCCTTTATCATGTTGAGGAAGTTTCTTTCCATCTACTCCTATTTTTCTAAGTGTTTTTTTTTTTTTTCAAGAAAGGTTGATGGATTTTGTCAAATGCCTTCTGCATCAATGGAGATGATTGGATGATTGCATGTTTGTTTGTTTTTTCTCTTTGTTTTATTAATGTGGTGTATTGCATTAATTGATTTTCTTATGTTGAACCACCTTTGCATACCTGGAATAAAACCCACTTGATCATGGTGAATAATTCTTTTAATGTGTTTTTGGATTCAATATGCAAGTATTTTGTTGAGGATTTTTGCATATATATTCATAAGAGAAATTGGTCTGTAATTTTCTTTTCTTGTATTATATTTATCTGGCTTTGATTAGGGTGATAGCCTCATAGAATGAGTTAGGTAGTTTTCCCTCCGCTTCAATTTTTTTGGAAGAGTTTGAGCAAGATTGGGATTAATTCTTCTTGGAATGATTGGTAGAATTCACCTGGGAAGCCGTCTGATTCTGGGCTTTTCTTTGTTGGGAGGTTTTTGATGACTGAGTCAATCTTTTTGCTTATCATTGGTCTGTTGAGGTCTTCTGTTTCTTCTAGAGTCAGTGTAGGTTGTTCATGTGTTTCTAGGAACTTGCCCATTTCATCTAGGTTGTCTAATTTGTTGGCACACAATTGTTCACAGCATCCTCTTATGATCCTTTTTATTTCTGTGGAGTCAGTAATAATGCCTCCCTATCATTTCTGATTTTATTTATTTGCATCTTCTCTCTCTTTTTTCTTTGTCAGTCTAGCTAAGAATGTCAATTTTATTGATTTTTCCCTAGAACCAACTTTTGGTTTTGTTAATTCTCTCTATTGTTTTTTTTTTTTCTCAATTTTCGTTTTTTTCTACTTTAATCTTTGTTATTTCTTTCTTCCTGCTTGCTTTAGGATTAGTTTGCTCTTCTTTTTCTAGTTCCTCCAGGTATACAGTTAGGTTTGATTTTAGTTCTTTCTTCTTTTTTTTTTTTTTTTACCGTGAGGTCCCAGGGATTGAACCCAGGTCTCTCCATATGGGAGATGGACACCCAACCATTTGAGCCACATCCATCCCCCTCTTCTTTTTTAATGTAGACAAGTTCTGATATCGAATCCATTCCTGTGGGTGTGAACCCATTGTAAGTAGGACCTTTTGCTATGGTTTCTTCAGTTAAGAAGGTGTGGCCCACCTCAAGCAGGATAGGTCTTACTCCTATTACTGGGGTCTTCAAAGGGGAGTGACATTCAGACAGACAGAAAAAAGAGCCACAGGGAACAAGAGGCTGGACTGACAGCTCCTGGAAGAGAAGGGAGAGGCAAGGAGATGCCACCATGTGCCCTGCCATGTGGCACAGGAGCCAAGGATTGCCGGCAGCCAGGCCCAGAATGCTAGTCATAGCGAAGAAAGTATCGCCTGGATGACACCTTGATTGGGACTGTCTTTTAGCCTCAAAACCATGAGTGAATAAATTCCCGTGGTTTAACCTGAACCATTTCATATCTGCTTGAGCAGCCTCTGAGACGAATCAAGAGGTTATACCCTTGGGCTGTTTTAAGCATGTGGAAAACATAGCAGAGCACGTCTGGAGCCGTGAGCACTGTTCTGAGCAGGGCATTTAAGAAGGATTTAGACAAGCTGGAAGGAGTGAGCAGACTAGTGAAAGGTGTAAGATCATCCTTGTGAGAGAAACTGAAGCTGCGGGAAAGGTGTTGAGCATGAAGGAAAGACGAGAGCTGCTTTCAAATGTTAAAAGTGGCTGTGGCAAGGGAATTGACTTGCTATGAATTGTCACAAGGGCCAACGAGCAAAAGTAACGAGGAAACAGATTTTCAAATCAATAAGCAGAGTCTTCTAATAGGAAAATTCTAGTAGAATTGTGCAAAGATGATGGCTGCTGCAGGAGAGAGCCTTCCCGGCTGTTGCAGATATTTGAGCACAGAAAGACACGGGTTTTGTGGGTGGAAGAGAGGATTCCAGCATCTGATGGGCGCTTGGGCTATATCTTCAAGGTCCTTATTAACACTGAGATTCTGAGGCTAGACCTTCCAGTCTGGCCTGTCTAATGGCCACGCAAACCTCGATTCCAACATTTTTCCTGGTGCTCCTGGCGATCTGGCCAAGGAGGATGCCTCTTTAGACAGCCAATTTAACATCATCAGCCTGGCCGCCAGCTGGGAGCACAGTGTGAAATGAGCTTTAGGAGGTGGAGCCCAGCATCCTGGGCTGACAGGTCTTGGACTTCAGAAGCCCCACCAAAGACTCACTTGTCAGTTGTCATTTGAAGTTCATCCACAGTGGAAACTTTGGGGACCCACTTTTTCCATTCTGTGTGTGTCTGTGATATTTCCAATTGAGTACTTGTATTCTATGGAAACTAACACTCTAGCTCAAGGGTTTCCCAACTGCTCTATTGAACTAAACTTGCCTCGAGCTGAGAATAGCCACAAACTCTTCTCTTCAAGGGAGAAATTGATTTTCCTAAAGATCATGAAAAGTAGCATAGAATATGTTTTAGTAAAAACAATACAAAAACAAAACACCAGTTGTTTTCCCCCCAAATCTCTTTGAAACTCCTTAGAGGATGATTTAAGGTTTTTAAGAGTAAGAGAAATCATAGAACGGTGCTCCCATAAAAGAGTTTGACAAATGGAAAACATCCGTAAAGGGAACGACACTTGCCCTGTAAAGGTAAAGCACATGTGGCCCTGTCCCTCCAGTCTTGTTCACCTGTGATACTTCTAGTGGCACAGGTGTTAGCTTTCCCCCTACTAAATCTGTATTCTGAATCAGCTTTTTATCTAAATAGAGTGGAGTACAAAACTGATGCTTTCTTGGCTGTGGTAGGTTGAATTATGAACCCCCAAGAAACATGTTCTTAATCTGAATCCATTCCTGTAGGTGTGAACCCATTGTAAATAGGACTTTTGAAGATGTCTTAGTTAAGATGTGGCCAACAGAAACTGCATGGGTCTTAATCTGGATTACTGGAGTCCTTTACAAGAAGAGGAAATTCAGTAATAGTAATTGAAAGCTGCAGAAGAGCTAGAAGCTGAAAGTCAACAGAACCCACAAGAGGAAGGAGAAAATGCCGCCATGTGCATGGTCATGTGACAGAAAAGCCAAGGGCCAAGGATCACTGGCAGCCAGCCCCAGAACACAGGAGAAAGCGTATCCTTGCTGCTGTCTCGATCTTGAACTTCTTTCAGCCTCATAACCATGAGCCAATAAATTCCTGCTGTTTAAATCAACCCATTGTATGGTATCTGTGATCACAGCTGGGAAACGAAGACAGTTTTTGGCACCGGAAAGTGGAATGCTGCTATTACAAATACCTAAAAATATGGAAACAGCTTTAGGTCATGGACATGTCCCTTCTCTTATGGGGCTTACCATTTAGTGGAAGGTGACAGTCATTTCTCAAATGAACAAGTAAACGAGGAAAACGTCAGTGAGTGTTAGGTGCTATTCAGAGACTTTGCCAGTGATTGGGAATGACAAGGAAAGGCTCCTTTAAGGAGGTGGCATTTCAGCTGAGATCTGAGTGACAAGAGGGAGCCTCTGGGCAAAGATGAAGGGAGAGAGCATCTAGGCAGGAGTATCATCAAAGAGAAAACTCCTAAGGCAAGGATGAGCCAAGTGCAATAGGCTGAGGGGAGGGTGGTACAAGGTGGGCCAGGAAGCAGGAACTAGGGCATTTGGGCTTGTTTGTTTTCCACAGGTGCTGGGAGGATTCAGCAGAGGCAGGTCACGAGCTGAATCACATTTTAAAGCTTGTACTGGCAGCTACAGGGAGAATGGATGTCAGGATGGTTAGAGGAGCAGTGGGGAGACCAGTTAGGAGGGGATTGCAGCAGTGCAGACATGAGATGCTGGAAGCTAAGACTTGGGGCAAGGGAGTGGAGATGGGAAGAAGTAGTAGAAGAATTCAGTTCATATTTTATAGGGAGTTGATGGGACTAGCTGAAAGATTGGACATGGGGT
Organism: Tolypeutes matacus; assembly: GCA_026826555.1. Taxonomy (NCBI): domain Eukaryota; kingdom Metazoa; phylum Chordata; class Mammalia; order Cingulata; family Chlamyphoridae; genus Tolypeutes; species Tolypeutes matacus. Next base: position 20,073,554 of record JAKSZT010053830.1, on the reverse strand, counting down.
GTGAAGAAAGTAGAGGAACCAAGAATAATTCAAGGATAACCATCATTGGCTACTAAGTCCAACCCAACTAGTTCTTCCTCCAGGGCTGGTAATGTTTCTTTAGTGGAACACTAGATGAAGTAGTCGTCTTCAGTTGAGGACCATATTGTATGGGAAAACTGTGTATCACAAACACTGGATTGGCTCTCTGTCTGGGGAGATGATCACTCTGTGAGAGGCAGGCAGGACTTGAGACCAGTGAATTCACGCCTGCCTCGTTTCACTCACTCTGCGACATATGCTCATTCAGTGGAGTGGCAGGAATCGCACAGTATCCATGGTATGTAAATTTAAGTTTATTCTCAACCCACAGTCCCCCGTATGGTTAAATTCCGATCACTTAAATGTGCCTATGCTGTGACTCTACAATAATGAGGAGCAGACACTATGTTAGATCACAGCTTCATTAGGACTGTGAATGTATTGCTGGGCACATATGAGGCACTTATTAAATATGTGTTCCTTTTCTTTTTTCATTTTTATGCCCAATCTTTTCTGCCCACCTCCCCTTCCCCCCTCGAATCAAACAGGTCTTTTTATGCTCTTATTCCCTCATAAATTTGCTCTTAGGTATTTAACCTTATGAAGTGATTTGTGTCAAATTAATGACTGCTTATGAATCCTTTCTGAGGTAAAAATATATATGTATGTATGTATGTATCGATCGATCAATCGATAGCTAGATGGATGTGTTTGCTTTGCAGAAACCCCACTCTTCTTCTGAAAGTGGAGGTCTAGAAGTGGAACACTAGGCATTGTGGGATTGTTAGAGAAGAGGTTTGTGGGTAAGGGACCTTATTTTCCTCCATGTCACAGCAAACATGGAGCCAACAACCTGTCCGTAGGTGTACGACAGACACCCTCAGTCCCACCCACAGCATCACTCTGAGGAAGCCAAGGCCTCCTCTGCCTGGGTTTGTGAAGAAAATGTCCCGGAAAGAAAGAGAGCTTGGTAATGGTTTCTTCAGAGAAGTAAAACCCATGTGGGGAGTGGACATTTGAGCAGAGTAAAGGGTAACTAAGGTGGGCAAACTTCAGGGAGCCTTTGGTAAGGCTGAGCCTCTTGCAAAGGTCCAGGTTTCCAACCCACCAACTTGCTCTCAGTTAAGAAAAGGCACTTCCATATTTTCTTTCACCTTTAGCCACCATCCTTCCACCCTCACCCAACCCTCAGGGGAGAAATATCTACTATTTCAGCTTCTAGTTCTATTTTCTTAACTCCCTAAGAAGATGTGCCGTCCCTTCATCTCCTCATGTGTAAAACTGAGACAATGTCCTCATTCTAACATCCTTGTTATAAGGATTACATGAGGCTCCACATGGAGCTGGCCCTCACCAACTCGTCTTTGACTAGTCTCTAGTCATTTGTTCATTCACATACCATTTATTGAGCACCTACTGTGTGCGAGGCACTGTTTTGGTTGCAATAGAAGTCACAGTGAACAAGATAACTGTCCTTGTGAAGCTGACATTCTAGTGGGAAGTAATAGGCAAAACCCTGATAAGCAAATAAATAATATAACCTTAGAATGTCTAAGAAGTCAAATAGGACAGGGCTAGAGAATGACTGGGATGGTCACAGAAGGCCTCTCTGGGGTGATGACATTTGCACTGAGCTCATGATTTTCATTATGGAAAATACTCTCTGTCCCCGTATTGTGATTTACTATATATATTATCATATTCAAATAAAACTTTAATGAACCAGAAATTTGAGGAGTGAATATTTTGATTAACTGAATTTTTGGTTTAAAGAATGTTATTGCTCAAGCTCTTTGTTTTGACTATTGTTGTTCGAAAATGTTCACAAATACTAATGTATTTGGCTCGTGTTCCTGATGCAGTAAATATACAGAAACAAGGGCCAATGAACTAAAGGCATCTTCTAAGCACTGAAGGCCATTACTTAGACCATAATTTAGTGCTTCAGATTTTTTAAATTTTTCTTTTATTTTTCATTTTTCATTTTTCATTTTTTTCTTTTTTTTTTTTTTTTTGGTCTTTCTTTTTTTGTGTTTTTTTCTTTTCCTTTTTTTGAAAATTTTTTCCTTTATTTTTTATTTTTTTTAGTGCTTCAGATTTTAATGTTAATACATCAAAACAGAAAGGTTGGGACAAATTTTATATTGATTCAGTTACAACTTAGAAGTTCTATTTCATATAAATAACATCTACTTTTTTTTTCTTTCTAATAAACCAAGTTCTAGGGGAAATTCTGAAATGTCTTGTGTTCTCCTAGTACTCTGTTTCTGAGTTCCTCATCTTTTTCTCTGCGGCTTTTGACCCATCTCTTTGAGCATCCAGTGACTTCACGTTCTCTTTTTGTTTATCAAATTCATTGTCAAAAAGTCATTTGTGCTTAAGTTAAAACTATGATTATGATAGCTGTTGTATTAGTTACTTTTGCTGCTGTAACAAATTACCTAAAACCTAATGGCTTGAAACAACACACATTTATTACAGTTCTGGAGATCAGAAGTCTGAAATGGGTCTTACTTGGTTAAAATCAAGGGTTCCTCAGGTTGTGTTCCTAAGGACTCCAGGCATGACTTCAGTCCCTTGCTTTTTCCAGCTTCCGGAGTCTGCCTGCTTTCCTTGGTTCTTGACCCCTTCCTCCACCTTCAAAGCTGCAGCCTCTGCTTGTCATATCTCCTCCTCTGGTCCGGACCCTCCCTCCTGCCTCCCTCTTATAAGGACCACTGGAATTGCATTGGGCCCACATGGATAATCCAGGATAATCACCCCGTCTCAGGATCCTTAATTTAACAAATTAACAAAGGGCAAAGCCCCTTTTGCCCTTTTGCCTATCCCAGGTCCCAGGGATAGGATTTGGACACCTTTGGGAAGTGGGTCTTCTTCCATCAACCACAGCTGGGAACCATTCATGGGAGATACTAATGGAAGGCCTAGCTAGGCTTTACACACATCTATTCATGCTATGCCAGTATTTTTAAACAGTGTACTAATTTCTCATTAGTAATCAAAGTGATTAATACTGATCCATTATTGGACCATGTCCCAGACCATTCGTCCTGATTTGGGGTTGCAAGCCATGATCTCTGGATACAAAATGCATTTCCCTATCAGAGGGCACAGGTGGAGCTTGCAGTCTCAGTGGGCCCTGCCATCCCCAGGAAGGCACGTGAGGTCCAACCCAGGACTGGGCAGGGCAAGGGGGTTTCTGGGGTGGCCACCAGTGCTCTTCCCATAGTTTTACACAGGAAACCAGAAGTTAAACTTCTGTCTCTGACCCCTTGGAGCCTCAGAGCCCTGGAGAGGCCACCACTTTGCATAGACAAAGACAAAGCCAGCACTTGTGACTGAATTACAACCTGGGAGCTGTGTACCATAACTAAACTGCTGAAGACATTGAGCCAAGGCAGAACAGCTCTTTAGTTCCTGTCAGGTTTGCATCCTCATCCAAAGGACCTGGATCAAGGGGCCACATGCCATGCTGTCATGGTTTATGTGTGTGTATGTGAATTGACCTTACTTTAGGGATTAAAAAAAATATCTCTATTTACTTACTTTTAGATAAGAATGACCCTGTAGTTTGTTATTCAGACCAAAGTCTCTCCTCTCTTTTTCTTATATAATCAAATCAAATATAATTTAATCCTGGAACTAGGGAAGAGGCTATAAGCTGGAAAACTCTTTGCCAGCTCTAACTTTGAGACAAGCTTTTTAAAACAAACCAAAATAAAACAAAACAAGATTCCAGTCTTGTCTCTTATATGAAAATCTCAAGCTCCCTACCTCAACTGTAGCTTTTCCAAAATTATAATGTATCATTTTTTTGGGGAAGAGCTGCTTCTTGTTCCCCATCCCCAATGCAGTCATTCACAGACTTGCTTTTGAAAAACCTATTAACTAATTTGCATGTGTTTATAATGGCTTGAGGTTATAGAACATAGAGGCTGGTCTCATTGGGTTGATGATTTGGAAGAGGAGACCAAAGCCACTTTGAATTACTGAACCATGGACTATTGAGTTGGACCCTTTGATGTTTCTGTCACAAAAGAAAACCCCACAAGAGAGGACAGTATCTGGAAGAGAAGACACTCAAACAGCTGTCAGCTGAAAGAACGAGTGTGGCTTGGGCCCAGCAGAGCCTCCTGAGAAGACATGAGCCCAGGTGGCTCTTGGTGAAGAAGATCATCCCAGTAGTGTGGTGTAGAGGAAAGAATGGCTCCTGGGAGTTAAAATCCTGACTTCTAGATCTGCCCCCGTGCAGTGTATGGCACTGCACAAGTTGCTCTTGAACTTCAGCTTCTTCCCTGTTATGGATTGAATCATGTCCCCCCAAAAGACCTGCTCAAGTCCCCTAGGCCCACAGACTCTACAAAGTTGTGAACGTACAGAGCAAACACGCATAACATCATACAGGGGTCCCATACATCAACCCACCAACAACACTTTTCATTGTTGTGAGATATTTGTTACAAATTATAAAAGAATATTGTCAAAATCTTACTACTAACTATAGTCCATATCTTACATTTGGTGTATTTTTCCCCCAACCCACCATATTATTATTTTTCAAATATATTTTTATTACAAAAGTTGTGAACTTACAAAACAATCAAGCACATGTACAGAATTCCCAAACAATACCCCTCTATCAATATAGCACACCATGGTGGAACATTTGTTAAAGATTATGAGATAATATCATCAAACTATTACCACTAACCATGGTCCATAGTATACTTTTAGCACACTTTTTCCATACTCCCCCAACACAGTACATCTTTGGCATAGATGCGTGAATATTACAGTATTGCTATTAACTACAGTCCATAGGTCACACCAGTTGTATTTTTCCCATGCTTCTCCACATTCCCACCACCCTGCAATACTGATGTACATCTGCTCTAGCTCACAAAGGACACTCTTGCATTGTACCATCAACCACAATTCTCATCCATCTATGGGTTTACCATGTTATTCAGTCCCTAGATTATTCTCTAGCTTTCTTTCAATTGACATTTACATCCCTAGACTACCCTTCCCAGCCACATTCCCATTTAAAAATGAGTTGTTACTCACTATACTGTGTTACCATCAACCTGATACATTTCCACACTTTTACAGTAAAGTTATTTTAAACTTCTACCTACATTAAGCATCAGTAGTCCATCTCAGTCCTTTTATCTCCTCTAAGAACCCACCACCTACCACCAGGTCTTGAAGATGTTTTCCTACATTTTCTTCTAGAAGCTTTATGGTTCTTGGTTTTATATTTAGGTTTTTTGATACATTTTGAGTTAATTTTTGTATAAGAGATAGGGGTCCTTTTTCTTTCTTTTGGTTATGGATATCCAGTTTTCTCAGCACCATTTGTTGACTGGATTGTTCTGCCCGAGCTGGGTGGGTTTCACAGGCTAGTCAAAAATCACTTGACCATAGATGTGAGGGTCTGTTTCTGACGATCAGTTTGGTTCCATTGGTCTATGTGTCTGTCTTTATGCCAGCACCATGCTGTTTTTACCACTGTAGCAAGGTAACATGATTTAAAGTCCAAAAGTGGGAGTCCTCCAGTTTCACTTTCCCTTTTTAAGATGTATCTGGCTATTGGGACCCCTTACCCTTCCAAATAAATTTGATAATTGTGTTTTCCATTTATTTTAAAAATCCTGGTAGAATTTTTATTAGGATTGCATTGAATCTGTATATCAATTGGGGTAGAATTGACATCTTAATGATATTTAGTTTTCCAATCCATGAGCATTCAATTATTTCAATTATTTAGGTCTTTTAAAATTTCTTTTTTTTTTTTGGTAGCTCGGCTAATTGGCATTTTTTAATTTTTTTTATTTTTTTTATTGTGGGTAAAAATCAAAATTTTCACAATACATACCAACATTTGCAAAATGATATATAAATATATATGCATATATATGCATTTGCTTACAAAAATGTTATTTATGTATATATATAAATATATTTTAAGAGGTGCTTAGATACCCAAAATATTACACGGAACCCACTGGGATTCCCATGTTGCCCACCTCCCACACCTCCCACCACATCCCACACAAACATCTCCCACAAGTGTGGCCCACCACCCTCAATGGACTTACACATCCTGGGGCCTTGCCATCAACCATAGACCACAGTTCAATGCATTGTAGTTTTCTGAATACAAGTGCTTTACATTGTTGGTTAAGCTTATTCCTAAATATTTGGTTCTTTTAGTTGTGATTGTAAATGGAATTTTTTTTCCTGACTTCCTCCTCAGATTGCACATTACAAGTGTCTTTTAAAGTCTATTTCATCCGCTATTGTTCAATTTTTTCCATTCCTTTCTTCATCTGTTCTTTTGTATGTTCACTTTCGGAGGCCATTTCCTCAAGCTCACCAATGCTTTTTTCTGCCTTCTCAAATCTGCTATTATATGATTCCAGTGTGTTTTTTATTTCAATTATTGCACCTTTCATTCCTGTAAGATCTGCTATTTTTCTATATATGCTTTCAAATTCTTATTTGTGCTTATCCAATGTCTTCTTTTTTTTTAAAGATTTATTTATTTATTTACTTTTTTTAAAATCAATTTTTAACGCCCCCTCCCTTCCCATTTCTGCTGTTTTTGTGTCCAGTCACTGAGCAATTCTCTGTGTCCTTTTTCTGCCCTCTCTTCTCATCCTTCTCCTCTTGTCTTCACCTGGATTCGATCCTGGGAACCACCGATGTGGGAGAGAGGTGTTCTGCCACCTGCACCACCTTAATTCCTGGTTGTTTTTTTTTTGTTTTTTTGTTTTTTTTGTTTTGGGCATGTCTGTCTTGTCTCTCCCTTGTAGCACTCCCCTGTTACGTCATCATCTTGCTGCATGCAGCGCACACATGCACGGGGGCCAGACAGCACACCTGCGCATGGGGCCTGGGGGCTCACCTGCTCGCAGCCCACGTGACTTCTATATTTTTCTTTATTTTACTGGGAGGTCCTGGGGATCGAACCCAGGTCCTCCATATGGGAGGCAGATGCCCAACCGTTTGAGCCACATCCGCCCCAGTGTCTTCTTGATATCCTTAATCTCTTTAGCCATCTCATTGAATTTATTAAGGAGATTTGTTTAAACAACTATGATTAGTTGTCTCAACTCCTTTATGTCATCTGGAGGCTTATCTTGTTCCTTTAACTGGTCCATATCTTCCTGTTTCTTGGTATGGATTATAATTTTTTGTTGGTATCTTGGCATCTGGCTTACTAGATGTATTTATTCTGGGTGCAGTTTCTCTCTTTAGTTTTGTGCTTTCTTGCCTTTTCTCCCTTGCTGGTTGTGTAGTAGGAGCTAAGAATGCAGTTGGTGCTGTGAGCTCTGGAGGCTGAAGCTGCCCGTATTGCCCCAGGGACCAACGAAGCTTCTCCCAACTTTCTCCTTTGCCAGCTGTAGGGACAGAGCCACAGCTGTGTGTAATAATCCAGGTCGTTCAGGCCTAGACTGTAGTTGCCCAGAGAGACTGATGAAGCTTCACGCCCCTTTCTCCCCTACCTGGGGTGGGGATGGAGCTGCAGGTGTGGGCAGCAATCTATGCTGTGTGGATCCAAAATGACCGCAGTTACCCCAGTAGACTTCTGACTACTCAGTCTGTGCTGGCCGAATGTACCTGCAGTTTCCTGGAGAGGCTGGTGCAGGGCCCATCAACTTCCTCCCTGCCAGAGGTGGAACTAAAGCCTAGGCTAGGGCTACAGTCCGATCTGGGTGGAAAGAAGCCAGTCCCTATGGTCACTGTGATTCAGTTAGCCCGGCTTTTCCTCATGCCACGAGTGGAGTCAAGATGGCGGTTACTGGCCACTTTCTGACTTGGACAGGTTCAAACTTTAGCTGTTTTTAGTGTTTTACTTTAGCCAGCTGAATTTACTAATCCGTAGCTGAGGTTGGTGCCCAACCTTCTCTTCCTCCCCCATTTTTGGGGAGTGGAGCTTCCAATTCCAGCCGCGGAACAGCTCCCGAGGCAGCTTGTGCCTCCAGTGAAGGATGGGCACTGGCCTCCATGACATGGAGTCCTCTACTTACGAATCTTTCCTGCAGATGGGAAGTCTCCTCCTTTCATTCTTTCAAGGATGTTGCAGGATGCTCTTCTGGTCTCTTGGAACCCCCAAACAGTTGTTTTAGATAGCTCTGGGTGATTACTAACTGCCCTGTAGCATGAGCTGACTCTAGGAGCTACTCACTCTGCCGCCATCTTGTTGGTTGTCCAAACAGATTTTTTAGAAGGGAATGATGAGTTCAATTTTGAATATGGTAAGTTTAGGTTGCCTCTTAGACATATATTTCTTCAAAGATTATCTAATTTAGTCTAACATTTGCCCCTATTTGTCTGAATTAAATGAGGTTTCCTAAATCATGCTGTAGAAACTCCTCCCAAACTTCTGCCTGTGATTCTTGGACAAGTATCAAGTCATTCTCTAATGATAGCAATGATATAATATACTTGAGAAAATGCCCTAATTTCTCATTTTAAGACAATCTTCCTGGTCTCTGGTTGTATCTCAGATTTTCTTTCCCTTTACAGACAACCATGGGGGCATCCACATGGCTGATGGGAGAAGAGGTGGGGTCTGGGAGATGTGGGAGAATAGGAAAGCATAGAAACAACTGGGTCATAGTCCCAATTTGTGGCCCTCGGGAGCCCTTAACTGGAATAAGTAGTTAGCATTTGGGCTTTTTTTTTTTTAGTAAATAGTGGATAAGTTGAGGGAAAAAAAAAAAGACTTTGTGAGATGAGATGTTTAGTTTGGAGAAATTTGAAGTGAGGGGAGAAAGCCACTGCTGTCCGTCATGAGAGAAAAGGAGATCAGGAGTTCCTGGGCAGCTGATGTAAAGAACCCAGAGCTAGAGACTGGAGAATCAAATAGATGAGCTCATTTCATCAAGGACCAGGGAATCTAGAGAAACTGTGAGTTCTAGCTTGAGTTGATGGAAGACACAGGGTGCAACTACAAAGATGTAGGCTTTTCAAGTAAATAGGTAGAAAGACCTGGGCTGGGCATAAGGTTTAGGCTCAAGGGCTAAATAAAAAGGATACAAACTAAAGAAATCTCTAAAGGCAATTGACCTAAACTCTCAATACCATATCTGGGATCTTCATACCACTGATATTGCTGGAATCATCACACAACTGAAATTTAGTGCCTGGTGTGATAGTTGATGACTCACTAGTAGGCAATTTGTGAAATGTTGAAGAGAATAGGCACTGGAGTCAGAGAGCCTGAGTTTGAATCCTGACTCTGCCCCTTCACTAGCTATGACTTTAGACAAGTTCCTTAAGTCATCAGTGCCCCAAGTACTCATCTTTAAAATGGGGGTCATGCTAAGACCTATACCATAGGGTTGTTTGTGAGGATGAAAGGAGTTAATACAAGGTAAGCCCTTTGAAGTAGTTCCTGGACCATATTAAACCCATTAAATACTATTTCCACTAGGGAGAGGAACAGAGGGAAAATAGGGCAACATAGTGTAGCTCCTTGTGAAGTAGAAGAGGAGGCCAGTGTCCATAGCGGTGATTCTTGTCACGTTGTCTTGGCATACTGGTATAAATGATCTCCTCAGCAAAGCTGGGGACCTACTGGGTCATCTCTATCTACAGTGGAGGAAGTGGAGGGTGATGACATTAGTCCTTACATGACACGTGGAAAATATAAAAACAGCAGCACAGTGTCTGAATCCACTTCCTAAAAGCATTGCTGGAAAACAGATGTGGCTCAAGCGATTGAGCCCCCGCCTACCACTTGGGAGATCCCGGCTTTGGTTCCTGGTGCCTCCTAGAAAAGATGAGCAAGACAGTGAGCTGGTGCGATGGGCAGATGGGGTGAGCTGATGCAACAAGATGATGCAACAAGGAGACACAAAGAGGAGGGACAATGAGAGACACAACAAAGCAGGAAGCTGAGGTGGCTCGAGTGATTGAGCGTCTCTGTTCTATATGGGAAGTCCTGGGTTCGGTTACCAGTGTCTCCTAAAAAGCAGATGAGCGGACACAGAGAGCACACAGCAAATGGACACAGAGAGCAGAGAGCACAAACAATGGGGGGTGGGGGACGGCAGGGAATAAATAAATTAAAAATAAATCTTAAAAAAAAAAGCATTGCTAAGTAATTCACCATGCCTGAAAAATAGGCAGATGGTGAGATTCCCTTACAACACCCCCATGAGCTATCCAGAGGCTTTATAGATTGGTAGCCTCCCTGCACTGGGAAAATCCAGTCATTGACCTTTACCACTATCCCCTTCAGTTTATGTCGTTTGTTTCCCGAGGAAACAAACTTTGAAAAATTACTTTAAAATATAACGGGATGAATTATCAATCCATTAAAGAAAACAAACCCATTCTGATGAACAACCCTTCACTGGGAACTAGCTAGCTGCTTCAGGGCTAGATAAATGCTAACCCAAAGCTAGAGAAATTGCATCAGTGACACATACAGGATCAATTATTTTGTCCTCACTCAGCCAAGTAACTTATGTCAAATCGTTTTGTCTGGTAGGTGTGGGTGGAGAGGAAGGGAATTTTCTCCTGACTGACCCAGCATCATGGGCAGATTCTGGACTGTGGCTCAAGAACAAATTAAGTTTCAGGGCAGGCTCCCTGGATAAGCAGGTCCCCTGACCAACGCTCCTAAGAAAATGGAGGCAGGGCAGCCATCCCATAGTCAGCCTTGGTGCTAGGAGCTTGTACCCCCGGCAGCCTCTTTGACATTCCAGATCCAGAACGTGCAGAAGCAAATTTCTGCTTGACACAAAGAGACTACAAAGTGATTCTTTTTCCTCCTGTTAGCCGAGGTTGGACAGTGACAATTAATGTTGCTAAACAAGCCTATCTTTAAATGATTGCTTGAGTGCTTCATTTCATTGTGTTTCATGACCTTGATTGCTAAATGCTTATTTAAGGAAAGATTTTTTAAGTGCTGTTACTTCATATTCAGGATACAGGGAAAGTACCCTTCAGATGCCCAAGTTGAGAGAATTTCTGAACAGCCCTTTGAATGATTAATCACAGTCCTGGGACAAAGGATCTCAGCACTAACCGGAACAAAGAGGCAGATTATGCGGCTAATCATCATCACACATACAAATAGTATTAGGTATTAAGTAATACCATGGGCTTACTGCTATAACAACCCTTCTTCGGAGAAAGCCCTCAGAGAAACAAAGATCCAAGAGTAGAGCGAATGCTGAGACTGACAAACAAAGAAACACCTTGGCACAATGGATATTCTCATCTACCCTCATTGGATGGCTGACAAGCACTAAACTCCTTCTTGCTTTGATGACGATTCGGAAGGCAGAACTCCTAGACACCTGCCCTACCTACAAAATCCACTCCCCAACCCCCAACAACAGGTAATGCAGTATATTGGTCAATGGAACCCATACTGTTTGGAGGGAAAACACACTCGTGACTTGCTTCTTAAAGTTGAAAGGGACGTTGCCTGACCTTGTGGTCCAAGCCAGAGAGGTAAAGATCCTTGATGTGGATCACACTGTTGGTGAGGCATAGACACGGGCCGCGAAGCCAGGCTTTCTGGACCCCCGAGCCAGTGCTCTTGCTACTGCACTGAGCTGCCTCTTAGCACATTTGCAGTTGAGTTAACAAAAAGTCAACAGAAAATTCAACTTGCTTTACATTCAAGATAGTCATCTCATAGTGGGAAGGGGCCTCTGCATCTCCCAGAGCCCACCTTACTGTGAGTTCTAGGATGGAGCTGCTGTTTAGGATGGGGGGTGGGAGAACAGGCAGCGGTTTGGCTAAGTCTGCAAGACAAGCTGGCGATGCCTCTAGTCGAGCCTAGCGACCAGGAGGCCCTTCTAGCTTGTGGCCAATGGACTGCAGGAACTGAGCGATTATACGGAGGTCCTCTCTTCTCCTTGGTAGGGAACAAGATGGGGGAGATATATGCACTCCACCAGGGAAATCTGGAAAAAGTGAACACTCTGGGTATGCTTGCTTAACTACAAATATTTCTTGAATACCTACTGTGTGGAAAGCATTGTGCCTTTACATGAAAAAGACTATAAAAAGAGGTGTGGGTGGAGGAAATAGGGACTGGATCAGGGGCTCTGCTCAGTATAAAAGTCACTTGCCTTGGAGTTCTATGTTAAAATCCTGGTGCAATGGTAGACTCAGAATGGGAATTAGAGAGGGGTTCATGGAACTTTATCTTGGGTGTGAATAGTAAAGTGTCAGGTAAACAGTATCACTCTTCATTATGTTTTCATGTAAGTCATTGAAGTTGAGGAGCATGTCATCTACTTCCTGGAATTCCCAGCAACTTCTAGAAAAGTATTCTTTACACACCAGACACACAACACAGAGTAAATATTTGTTGATAAATGAATGAATGGAAAGAATTAGTGAAAGAATGATTAGCATTAATAATATCTAATTTATTTGGAATCTTTGAGGAATTATGTTTCTGATGAACTAAAACCATGTTAGGTGGACATCTTTTTTAGTGCATCAGTCATGTTCCTCTCTTCTTAAACATATTTTATGGAACATAATTTTACCTTTTCTGGGAAGCAGCAGTGATCACGTTATTGTGTACAACTATGATTTGGGTGCTTTTGAAGTGTGAGCCATTTGCCCCTCCCTACATGTCTCCAGATACTGATATTTCACCCGGTGCTGCCTCTGTCTCCTTCTTTATCTTACCCATCACCACGAGGGTGAGCCGCCATGAGCCAGACACACTCCAGGTGTCTGAAGCCAACAGTGAGCAAGAGAGATGTGGTCTCTTTCCTTATGGAGCTTCCAGTCCAGTCTGGAATTCAAACGAACAGAGCTTATAGTTATAATTTGAGGAAAGTTCTATGGAGATAGCTGCTAAGGCAGAGAGTGTTGGGGTAGGGTGGGAGCTCCTACAGCAGGGCGAGCAGCGAAGGTCTCACCGAGGAGGAAGCATTTAACCTGAAGGGTGAGAGAGGGCCAGCCCTGGGAAAATGCCCTCCTCCTTTTAGCAACTCTTAGCACCCTATTTCCCCCTCATGCTCATTGCCTCTTTTATTCACTATAGTCGAGGAAGGGCTAACGACTGCCAGCAAATATCTGAAACACGGGTTTGTTAAGTAATTGATCTCAATTTTGCAGACAGCAGAGATGTTGCTTGTGGTAGTTTGAGGCATTTACGGGCCCCAGAAAAGTCACGTCCTTAGGTGTGAACCTATTATAGGTGGGACCTTTTGGTTAGGTTAATTCAGTTAAGGGCCTTCAGTAAGGCGTGACCCAGGGTGGATCTTAATCCTCTTACTGGAGTCCTTTATAAACGGGATGAATATGGAGAGAGAAATGCACAAAAGCTGAGAAAGAAACCCATGGAAGCCAGAAGAGAAGGAGACCAGCAGATGCCGCCGTGTGCCCTGCCATGTGAAAAAGGAGTCCAGGATCTCCGGCAGCCAGACAGAACAATTTCTCCAGCCTTGAGACTGTAAGCTTTTAAACTAATAAATCCCCATTGTAAAAGCCAACCAATTTCTGGTATATTGCATTTCAGCAAGCTGGCAGACTAGAACATTGCTCTTAAGGGGATTGCAGTTCTTTCTTAGGAGAAAAATATATGATTTGTGTGACAGCTATTTTATTCACTCTTCATCTCATTTTGGTGAGTATTGATGAGAATCTACTACATGCAAAGCACTGAGCTAGACGCCAGGAAATAAAAAATGAATAAGACATGGTCTCTTCTAGGAATTATAGAGTTAAGGTAGACTACGCTATGTTACAGTGACAAGAAACCCCAATACCTCAGTGACAATGTAGCAACCACTTATTTCTCACTCACACAATTTTCAATGTGGGTTGGCAGTTCTTCTGGATAGCTCTCCTACTCAGGATCATTCCGTGAATCCAGTTCTCTATTGGGACTGGAGGCTGGGGATTGAACCCAGGACCTCGTATGTGGGAAGCCGGGGCTCAGCCACTGAGCCACATCACCTTCCCTGAGTTGTTTTTTTAAGAATTATTTTATTTATTTATTTCTCCCCACCCCCTCATTGTTTTCACTTGCTGTGTCTGTTCGTCTTCTTGGTTCTTTAGGGGGCACCGGGAACTGAACCCAGGACCTCTGATGTGGGAGGGAGGCGCCTAATCACTTGAGCCACCTCCATTCCCTACTTTGTTATGTCTCTTGTTATGTTTTTCCTCTTGTGTCTCTTGTTGCTCATCTTGTTGTGCCAGCTCGCCAGCCTGCTCATCCTCTTTAGGAGGTACCGGGAACCTCAGCTCCCTGCTTTGTTGTGTTTCTCATTATGTTTTTCTTCTTGTGTCTCTTGTGTCACCTTGTTGTGTCAGCTTTGCTGTGCCTGCCTGTCACACCAGCTCGCTGTCTTCTTTAGGAGGTACCGGGAACTGAACCAGGGGCCTCCCATGTGGTAGACAGGAGCTCAATCTTTTGAGCCACATCCACTTCCCCTTGAGTTGTTTTATTGTTTGTTTTGCTGGGTTGTTTTATTTTTTCAGAAGGCACAAGCAACTGAACCTGGGAGCTCTCTTGTGGAAGGCGGGTGCTCAACTACTTGAGCCACATCTGGTCCCACAATATAGTTTTAAAGGCTAGTCCTAGAAGATGCTTACATCATACCTACCCATCCCCTTAGTTAGAACTCCAACACATAGCTTCAAACTAACTGCAAGGAAAACTGGGAATGAATCTTCTTGTGTGCCCAGGAGGAAAGAAAGGGACTGGTGAAGAGGTAGTTGGTCTCCATCCTTAGAAGCTCTTGCTTTCTTGACTCAGGAAGTTGGGCAGACACATGGTACCTTTTTCAGGATCGTCAAAACATTGAGCAGATGTGGAAACAAAGATGGTGCCAACAGAGAGGGAGGGGACAGGTGAAGTCTGCCTAAGGGGATAAAGGAAGGCTGCTGAGGCAGTGGGCAAGGCCACAAGGAGGCGTGGGTATGTAATGATGGGAATAAATGAGGGAAGTTAAACAAAGGCACAGAGGTGGGAAAGTTCATACCAGTCAGGCATGGTGAGGGAGCTGCCAAGACTGGAGAAAAGAAGAGCGGTAAGGAAAGGGAGGCCAGATTTCTGAGAGTCTTGGGGCCTCTGTTAAATAGTTTGCTTTTTGCTTTGTAGACAGTGAGATGCCATGAAAGCTATCTCAATAGGTAGTAGCATCATCAGATTTCCGTTTTAAGAGAGATTTTCATTTCCATGGACTTAATTGTTGGCTGAGGTTGGTGGGGGGAAGCTTAATGGCTGATAATTAGAGATGCTGCTGTTCCATAACAGTCAGTTTTCTTCCAAGAAAGTAAAACATTTTGTGGGTGTTGTAGAAGCCTCAATTTCTTCAAGAGGTAACAGAGGTGACTCAAATATCCCTATAAGATGACATACCCGACTGAATTGAAAAAGCTTCCTGCTGAAGACACAAATGACAGATACTAATTGCAGGTTGTGTCGTATTTGCCAGACTTACAGGGAACCCCGTCCAAATGCCATGGGGAGTACTGAAGCAGCATTCTGCAGTGATGGCTCAGAGTACCACCCTTTAACTGCAGGGCTTTACAGCAACCCCTGTGTACACTGTCATCAGAACCTTTGGGTTCCAGCTTTCAACTACTCTCTGATCAGCTAAAAACAGCCCATGTCTTCAACTTTCCCCCAAAGGTAGATATCCTTGGTTTCATGTATTTTCAATCCTTGAGCTACTTTGTAATACTGGCAGTTGAATGCTTTTCATTATATTACTTGTCTACAGGTATGGAAATTTAGTATCATAGATGACATTTCTTTAGTTTCTTTGTACCTACTCAACTAAAGTGCCCAACCAACCCTTTTCATTCCACCATCCCCAATCTAAGGACAGTAGGAAATGTGGCAACATGAAAACCCTGATTTTTTTTTTTTTTTTTTTTTTTTTTTTGAGATACCAGGGCTGGGGATTGAACCTAGGACCTCACATGTGGGAAGCTGGCGCTCAACCACTGAGCCATATCAGCTCCCCAAACCCTGATTTTATATGATCTTTTTTCAGAGGAGATTAGCACCCTTCACTTGGGTAGAAATCACTGTTGGTTCCCCACCCAGTGGCCAGTTTACTCTTTGCAGTAGGAAAGATTTTGTCCAGATGTCAATTATCTCCTAACCTGACTCAGAACAGATCCACATTAGTCCGATCTAACCATGGCAATCCCATGCCCCTCGTTATCAGCAGATTTGGGGGTGGGCATATGATCCAGTTCCGGCCAATGGAAGCCAGCTGGGAGATTTCTTGGAAATATCACCTTACTTTTTTTTTTTTTTTTAGGTATTGGAGCCAGGGATTGAACCCAGGACCTCGTTTGTGGGAAGCCAGTGCTCAACCACTGAACGCCATCAGCTCCCCACACCTTACTTTTGAAAATTACAGCCATCTAGCACTGCAGGGTGACAGAGCACTGAGCTGGGAGGAACTCAGGACACGAATGGCATTGCCAAGCCACTGACTTACCCAAATCCACAGTTGTGCTCCATCAGGACCTCTTTTATGTGAGAATTCTTTACTTCTTAAGCTGATCATTTTGAGGCTTTCTGTTGCTTGCAGCAGTAGCGCCATAACCAATAACCCATCCCGATAAAGGAAACGATGGTCAAAGCAGAGCCTCGCTTTACCCAACTCTAGGATATAACATGGCCAGTGCCGCAGGAGTTGTGGAAAGCAGGTTCCAGAAAGCAGGCAGTGAGCAAACTCCGCCTTGCTGGAGGTCACGTAGGAGTCGGTGGGAAAGCTGGGAAGAGCCGAGACAGTGGCTTCCTCTAGAAGGCCCTGGACTTGGAGCCAGGCACACCCAGCTGTGATTTTTCTCAGCTATTACTTTGGCCACTTCATCTAGCATCTCTGGGCTTCAGCGTTTCTCTTTTGTAAAATTTGTACCTCACTGGTTGTAGTGAAGATACAAAAGAATGGCTGTAGATTACCTGGCATTGTGCTCCCTGGCCCTCGCAAGTGGTGGTCAGCAGAGGGCAGCTTTTATTTTCACCACAGCAACGGCGCACAGACTTTTTCTCCCTTAGATCCTTGACAGCCACAAAGACTTCTGGGCCATCTACCCGCCTACTGTCACCTGACACCACACAACCTCAGGCCGGAAGGGGAGGAGAACATCCCATGGATGCGGATCAGCTCAAAGCTCTGATGGATGAGTCACTTATTCATGCCTGAGACCCAAGTCCATATAGGCCAACTTGTACCAGTGAGAGCCTCAGAGAGTAGCAGAGTGTGAGACTATGCCTGAGGACTCATTTCCTCGAGCTGTATTGTCACCTACAAATTTAGAGGAAAACTGGGCTTGTCAGAGCCATTTCAACTGAGTGCTGTGCTACTTACACATACCCCCATTCGTTTTGTTCATAGCTACTTGTTAGCCTCCAATTTGAGAGAAGGAGAATTAAAAAACCTGGGATATCCTTGCTTGGAATGATAATCGCTCATCAGAACCCCCTTTTGTTATAATTGTACAATTATTACCCTGAGCACCTCATTGGAAGCATTGTAAAAGTTCTGACTGCTTGAATACAGTACATTGAATATCGAAGTGAAACTGATTTAGAGCTTTACTGCTTCTTGAGGGTATGTTCCAATATCAGTCTGGGAAACCAGGAGAGTGAAAATCTTTATCTTTTCTTCTAGAGGCCATTACTGGGGATGTGTTTAAAAAGAAAACAATGCTAATTTGAAATAAGAAGCTTTATTTAGAACAGCAAGAAGAATAGCCCATAAACCTGAAATAGTAATGATGAGGCTACATCTGTCTTTACAAATACAAGTAGCTCAGAATTACCTGCAGTTAATACTAAATCAGATCTTTTTATAGCGCTCTTAGGGACTTTGGAGTAAAGGTAGCAGATTGAACATTTTCATTTGTCTCTTTTCCCTCTTGAAAGCCTACTAAAACGCCAGTAATAAGGATTTAAAAGGGATATGAACATATTAGGGCAAAGAGGATGGAGGAGGAGATAATGGCAACAAAATTCCAGAAAATGGTCAAGAGCAACTGACTTTGCAGACCCAGGAAAGCAGAACGTTAAACTTGCAGTGGGAAGTGAGAAACAAACGATTGTATCTCAGAACCCCCCAAATACTCAGGAATTGATGATTCCAGTAATTGGGGGTAAAAGTGGTGCTATGAAAACAGGAGGATCAGCTGAGAGTCTGTTGGGAAGCATCTTGCTCCCCAGATCTCCTGTCTCACATGGCCCAGCTGAGAGGCTGCCCCTTGCCCACACAAGCTGAAGTCAAGAGGGTTTTTTTTACCCCTGGAGAGGGTGAAGCAGAGGGTCTTTTCATTGGGGGGGAACTTAGGAATGGCTGATGGCAAGGATACTTTCTTAGTTTCTAAAGGCTGTCAAGGCAATATCTCAGAAATGGGTTGGCTTTTACAATGGGAACTTATTAGGGTAAAAGCTCACAGTTCTGAGGCTGTGAAAATGTCCAAACCAAGGCATGATCAGAGATGCTGTCTCACCAAATGTCGGCTGCTGGTGGTTCTGGGCTCCTGCCACGTGGCAAGGCAAGATGGTGGCCCCGTCTCTGCCTTCTCCAGGCTCACTTTCTCTCCCAGCTCAGCTGTAGGTGATCAGGCACATGGCTCATCTCTCCCTTCTCCTCCAGGCCTCGTCTCTTTCAGCTTCGGGCTAAAGTGGCTTCTTCTCAGCCTCTGTGTCCATTTATAAAGGACTCCAGTAAGAGGATTGTGACCCACCCTGTGTCCCTAATGTAATCAAAGGCCCGTAACTGAAGCGAGCTAATCAAAAGTGATGTAATCAAAAGTCCCTTGGCTGACTCTAACCAAAGGTTGGCATAGACAATAGGTTTACGTGCACAGTGTAGCAGTTTGGCGTTAAGTATGAATTCCAAAAATAGATACTGGATTATGCTTGCAAACTGGTCTGTTCCTCTGGGCATGATTAAATCATGATTAGGGCTTTGATTGGGCCACATCGGTAGGACGTTGAGTCCCCACCCAAAAAAAGGCGGGCACTCAGAGATAAAACTACATGGCAGAGCAGAGGAGTTAGTTGTAGGTTTTGATGTTGGAGTTCTGATGCGGAGTTTTAATGCTGGAGCCCGGGGAAGCAAGCACACAGAGGAGCTTGGTCGTGAGGAAGGAGAAGGCCCTGGGAAAAGAGCTGAGTAGTTCACCTGACAGTTCACAGCTGGCCTTGTGGAGAGAGGCAAAGCCTAGAGAGCCTCATAGTCTACAGCTGACCTTGTGGAGGAACCAGAGAAGCTAAGCCCGGAGAGAAATGGAGCCCCGGGAAGAGAGGAACCCAAGAAGCCTGAACCCTGGCAAACGTTGGCAGCCGTCTTGCTCTAACTCATGGCAATAAACTTTGGTGAGGGAAGTAACTTATGTTTTATAGCCTGACAACTGTGGGCTTCTCTCCCAAATAAATACCCTTTGTGAAAGCCAACTGATTTCTGGTATTTTGCATCAGCACCTCTTTGGCTGACTAATACACACAGGAATGGGTTAGCTTAAGAACATAATTTTGGGGGCGTCTACAAAATACCATAATAAAGAAGGAGGATTAAACGAATATTTCATATTTAATGATGAGACTTCCTAATTCAGATTGGGACACCCTTCTTTGAGGAATCTGTTCAGCCCAGAAGGAATCTGTCAGCCTAATTTGAAGATACTGATCTCAGGGATTCCCCAAGAAAAAGGCCCAGGCAGAGCTCTAAGTGTGGTCTGCAAATCTGCAGTCCTGGCCTCACCAGGGAACTTGTTAGAAATGGAAATCCATGGTCTCTGCTCCAGACCTACTGAGTCAGAAACTCTGGGGTGGGGTCCTGCGATTCAGGCTTTAGCAAGCCTCCTCACGTTCCTTCCCCCATGTACACAGTAAAGTTTGAGAACCACTACTTTTCAGCAAAGCTCACCATGGACCCAGAGTTACTTATTCTCCCATGTTTTTACTGCCCCACTTATAACTATGAGCAGACAATTATAGATCATCAGGTATCAGAAGAAAGATGGAGAATAAGATAAACTGAAAGAACTAAAGATCTTTGAGGAAAAGAGACTGTGCAAGACAAAATTAAACTTGGAAAAAGCTAACATGAATGTCCTCAGAGAGCACAGAGGAGATAGTTCACCCATGAAACAAGAAAAATTTACTCCAAAGGGGGTATCCTTTGGAAAATTGCAAAGATGAGCTTTTAGAAAGTTAAAAATACGACAGTAGGAATGGATGACTTCCTAGAAAAGTAGATAGGAAGACAAAAAGATGGACAACTGGAAGAAAAGAGATAAAAATCTGAGGATTAGTCTAGGAGAGTAGGTGAGAACCACTGGTCTAGGTGAATGAAGATCCAAATAACAGGAGATTCGGCCAAAGGAAGCAGAGAGGAGGAAAGAACTGGTGGAATCATCTAAAAGCATTTCCCTGCATTGAAGAACTTATGCTCCCAGACGGAAAGGGTCCAAGCAGTGTCCAGCCACTGGCTGTGAGCAGATTCACGCCAAGGTGCACCACTGGGAGGTCTCAGAATGTGGGAATGAAGAGAGGCCCCTGCAAGTTTCCAGAAAGGAAATCTAGTCATCCACTCGGGATCCAGAGTCATAATGGCTTCAGAGTTCTCAGGAGAAACAGTAGAAGCTGAAAGATAATGGAACAAGGTTTCAAGAGCCTTAAGGGAAATTATTTCCAATATAGAATTTTATGCCCTGGTAAACAGTTAAATGTGGGGGCAGAATAAAAATAATCAAATGTGAAGGTAGGAAAAAGGCATTTGAAAATATGCTGAGAGGTTAAATTTTTAAGAACTGGATAGCGTTCACTGTCAGAGTCCCAACGTCTACTTCACGGAGACCCTGGGCATCGGGCAAGTGCTATTTTTGTCCCTCTCCGTCTATTCCCATCTCTCCACCATCCAGGCTCCACGTTGTGACCAGAGAGCTCTTTCTAAAGCACTCATCTGATCAGGGTGCTCCCCTGCTCAAAATCCTTTAACAGTGTTCTATTGTCTTCAAGATAAAGTTCAAAATGACACACAGGGCCTTGCACAGTCTGGCGTTGTCGGACTCTCGTGCCCTATCTCCTGCTAGTCTCCCAGGCGGCCTTCACCCCAGCCCATGTCATGCCTGTGGCTCCTTGAATGGGCGACACAGTCTGGGGCAGCCATGCCCGCCCACAAGCTGTCCCCTTCCCCCCACCGCAATCTAGCTAGTGTAACATTAGGTAATTGTCATCTTCGGCATTGTCTTTCCCACTCAGCCCTGGTGCCACCTCCCCCCCGGAGGCCTTTTCCTGCCCTTTGGTTGGATTCGGATGCTGTTCCCGAGTCCCGGAGCATCCTGGCCTCCTCCCCTATACCATGACGTCTCACGCCACGGCAGTTGTTGGTTGTCTTTACTAGAGCCTGAGCTCTTAGGAGCACAGCGTCCTCAGTACCCACCAAGTGCCTGGGAAATGGCAGGTGCCCAGTATGAGCCTGTTGAATGAGTGGCTAAGAAGGCCCTTCTCTAATAAAGAGAATGGGGAACAATTCCAACGTCAGAGGCAGAAGTTGACTCACGGGTGCCCTGAATTCAAGGGCAAGCGGTACAGTGAATCCAGGGCTTGTGCAGAGCTACCTGTGAGCAGTGTCTAATGCCAAATACTGTGGCAGTGGGATGCCAAGGGGCATGAGCGAGGGGGGTAGAGTGAAGTTGGTTTGCTGTTTTCTCAGTGCCAACAACACAATGTAGGATATGAAGTATTAAATACAGGCCCTGGCGAGCAAGTGCCAGTCTGAAAGGGGGTTCATAGATTCAATAAACTCAACATATTAATTATGAGTAGCTCCATTCAGCTTGATAAACAGTTTTCGAAAATAATTACACCTTTGTTGGGTCTGCCAAATTTGGTTCGTGCCGCTCTCCTTTGCCAGGTATATCTCTTTTCTGGAAGATGCAGTGCCCTGATTTCTGCCAGCACTAGCGTGTCAAGGAGTAAGGGGCAAGGTGACTGGGGCCCCCACACCTTTCTTCCTCCACTAAACAAACACACACCCATGAAAGCCAAATCAACAGTCAGTGTGACCCAGGAGCCATAGAGCACACATGACGCAGCACAGCATGCTCTGGCCCATTTAGAGAAAACTTTGGGCATTTTCTATTGCTGCAGTTTCTCCCAATCCTTAAAATTGTATGTCCGTCACTCCTGGCCATGTTCCCAAGGATCTTGTGAATGCCTTTGGTAGCTCTCTTTAGCTTCCCGGAATTTAAGGAGTGCTAGTCAGAGATAACCGAGCACCCTCTAGTACTTACACTTGTTCCATTGAAAGGAGATGAGTCACCATCCCATAGGACAACTCGAGGCCAGGCTGTGACCACCGGGAGCTCTCACCTGGGCACTAGAGTCTGCAGACGGGTTGTCTGGCTCCTGCTTGGGCTTTCCCAAAGCTAGTCCTGGGTACAGGGAATTATGAGCTCATCCTCTCCTCCACACAGGGAGGGGGAGAGAGAGAAGAAAGGACTGTGGAGGCAACCATCCATATGAGACACTAAAGATGCAATGTAGAAAATATAATTATCATAGCATGTGTGGCTTTGTTTTTGGCTCTAAATTCAACTTCCTGAGCCTTCTGAGCTCTTTCCTAAACTTTTCTTTTAATGTTCATTTTAGCCAGATTTTATCTTTATTTTAAAAAAAAAAAGCTTGTTTGGAGAATTGAAGAAAATATGCGACAGGAACCTACAGGAAACACAGAGTATCAATAATTCACGCTTAGTTACTGCTGGAACCTTCTTTCCCGGGGTTTCTAGGGTATATGTGATTAACTTGAGCAATTTCTGGAGCAGCTAATCCAATCAACTTTCCAAGTGGGAACTTGTTACTCTGTCTCCTGAAGACTTGTCTTCTCAACATGGCCTTATGATACTGGGCAAATCTTCTTTGTTTCCTCTTGGATAGGTTCCAGAATTTCTGAATAGGTGGGGCCTGGGGTAGAAATCTAGATGTGGGAACTAGGAGGGGCAGCTCAGGGGCCTTGTCTTAAAGCTGCATTCATCTGCCAGGCAAGAATCTCTTTTAAAACCCGGATTTCCTGTCGCTTCAAAGCTTCTCAGGATGATGTTATTTACTCTAAGCACAAGATGAAGAATATATTACATGCCCTTGTTAAATGCTATTTTTGTCGTTTTCATTTGGGGTGGCTTGAAGGACTGATGAAGTTGGGGTTCTGTGCCCAGGGCCCTCCCTAAGCCTCTCTGGGCCCTGCATCCTGGGACGATGGTGGGAGCAGACTTGTCCTCAGCAGCGGCCTTGGAGGCGGCTGGGCTGTGCCTCCGAAGGTGGGAATGAGTCGCCTGAGGAAGGGCCCACGGGAAGTCTCTCTCAGTGAACTCCCCATTGAGGCTGCCCATACATTGCCCGACTGGGACCTCGAGGCCACCACTGCTCTTAATGGAATTCACCCAAAGATTCCTGTACTTGCCGGGGAAGTTATCCTGTAATGACACACTCCTAGCCTTTCTCAGCTTAACTGGTCAAGCCTTAAGCCAGCACACGGCCCCGTGAAGCTTTTCGTGAACTTTTAGCCAAGCATGGTGGTTAAGAGACTGGGCCTTAGGGTAAGACAAAAATATGCTCAAATCCTGCCTCTGCTACTTCCCAGGTAGGTGATCTTGTACAAGGCATCCAGAGAAAGGGATAAGTAAACCTACATCAAGTAATGGTTATGAAGATTAAATGAGATAATGTATGCAAGTACAGTTAATGATACACCATTTAAATTTTTAATGAGAGGCTAAGAGTTTCAAGGGTAAAGCACTGAACAATTATTCCCTTTGACCTTCGGTATCTAGGAAATGAGGCGAAAATCCCTAAATTCCTTTGTGTATGTTTCCCCTTCTCTCCCTGTCCCCACACTGGACTTGGGGACACATCTACATAATAAGTTCAATCTCAGCACCACCTCTAAATACCCCAGAGCCCAATTATAAGAAAACAGGCCCATGGTTCTCTTACAATTGGTTAAAGAAAATTTAAAAGAGAAAATAAAACACAATATAAAACTTCCCCTTCTCCCTTTTTTTCTACAAGTGTGTCCCAGATTTATCTCTAACTTTCACCAGAGCTAGAGCAGTAATAATGCATTGGATTATTAGTCGAGTGCTTACTGTGTGAGTCTTTTCTACGCATTTTACTAGGATCATCTCCTTTGATCCTCATGAGAATCCTAGGAGGTAGGCGCATTTGCTCCCCTTCTGCAGAAAAGAAAAGCAAGGCTGAGGGAGGACACCTTTTAGGGGCAGACTTCAGTGCAGCTTAAGTGAGAACATCCCCAGAGTTCAGCTTCTTGAAATGTAATGTGCAGCCTTGCACAGGGAGGCTCAGGGGAGACTCCCCCTTCTGGTCCCTCACGATTCCTAGGAAAAGTGTGGGAAACGGCGCCAAATGTGCCCAGAACCCAGGATGCCAAATGTGCACAGCAGGCTTCATGGAGTCCTGACAAGTCATCCTTTTTGCTTGAGTTTCTTTGGTCCTACAGAATACCTACCTCAAGCAATTGAGAGCCTCTAAATAAACATTAGAAACCCCTTACTTGATCAGCTTTCTGGTTTTCCATGGTGAATTTTCTTGTGTATAATTCCACTCTTGCAGCCAGCTCCTGGGGCAGCCTCTCAGCCCTGATCTCTGCAGAGAAGAGCAGATGCTTCCTAAACTCATTCCTTATGGCTGCAGAGCCCATGAGTCAGCAGTGCTCCTCACAGGCGAAACCTACAAAATTAATAAAATCTCTATGCAAGTGGGAGAGAGGAGGATGGAGGCTGCCAGAGACGTGCACTTTCTAGACAGGGGCTGGTTCTGGGCCACAGAGCACCGTGCACTGCCAGGCTTCAGAGGGCTTGCTGGGGTACTGGCACAGCCTGTAAACTGAGACCCTTCAAAGGAGTGCAAAGAAAAACTACGTTTAGAGGAAGGTTTACATGGAGGATTCCCTTGGGCCCCAGCTGCCCAAATGAATTAGCATCAAACCGTTGCCCGGGAATAAGGCCCAGGGTGGATTTTCCCGACCTCACACAATGAGCACAGTCAATCCTCACGTTGCCTGGTTTTCATCTGGAAGAAATTTACGTTCGATGCCACCCACACCCCCAAATTTCTATCTGCTTCGCTTTTGCATTCTGAGGCCCATGTATTTTCAAAAAGCCTCCACTGTCCTGGTGCCTTGGCTGTGAGATTCACTCCCTCAAGCATTTTCCACCCCAAGCACGGCTTCCATTCTTGAGTTCAGACTGACATCAATAAGCAGATTGGAGGGGAAAGTGAGTGAACTAATTACGTGGACAGCAAATAGCTGAGTGATCCTTGGAGCAATCCTAATTTTTTTCTGTGAAAACAAGTACCCGGTTATATTAGTTACGGGTTTGAAAGTTAACTTCTTCAACAGTGGAGTTTCATTCACTAAGACCAAGGGCAGAAAAGCAAGTTTTACGAGGTGGGAGTTACCTCCCCTCCCTGCGCTCCTTAAGCTATACCTGGAAAGGAGCTGTCTCGCCTTAAGGAAATGTTGCAGCTGGGATTAGCAGATGATAGTTAGCTCCCAAATTTGTATAGATCCACAGTCAGAATAGATGAGAATCACAGAAGCCCTATTATAACCGAGAGTTAAGAATTAACAAATAATTATGACTACTGAACCAGTAGATCGATGCTTTTTAAAATTAGCCCAAAGGGTTAATATCTGAAATGACTGCAACTGGCTGGATTGGCTTCACCCTTTGCACGTGGCCATTTCCCGCTGGAACACTGCCATTGTAATGATTATTCCGGGGCGACTCTTACCCTGGTATCCGGCCAGTGTGCCTGGGCTAGAATGACTGCTCCAGATGGCCCGTGCCTTTGTCTCTATTGAAGGGTGGCCCTCCACCTTCCCCTGTCTGCTATGCATATGAAAAGCCCGGGAGCTGACCTTTGTTCTCGGTATCCGCCCCCCACCCCCATGCCTTGATCTCTGATAATTGTAACTTTATACCCACCCCCTTCCTGTTTCAGTCCCTTAATGCTGATTAATGAAGAACCTGTGTAAACTGCACCTCAATGACTCCTTAGCATCCTGATGTTATAAAATACTAGAATTCCTGCAGCTCCAAGAGGCAGTTTTGGGCCATGTGCTCCCTCGCTTGTGCAAACCCTGGTGCCTCAGAAGCTGGCTTTAAAAGGTGCATCGGGAGGAAGGCACGGGCTTTTGCTCAGTATCACTGTGAGGCACATAGGAGAAAGAGGACGCAACCCCAAATGGGGCCCTATGGAGAAGGAGGAAGCAGCAGAGGAACGGGAGGTGCAGCTGGTGGGTGTTGCTATAGTTAGGGCTTGTGATTGAGGTGACATTTCAGCAGAGACCTCAAAGGAGTGAGCGAGCCACAACACAATCAGTCAGAGGGAACAAAATGTGTGAAGAGCCCGTGGCCGAGCATGCTTGTGATGCCTGAGAGAAAGTGAGGAAAGCACTGGGAGTGGCATGAGCTAGAAGGAAAGTGGTGCATGGAGCCAGAGGTCCCGGGAGAGAGGTTGTGTTAGACCTTCTAGGTCTCTGTAAGGACGTAGGTTGGACGGAGAACCCATTAGCGGGTTTTGAGCAAAGGATGGAAACATTTTTAAAGCATCCCTTAGCTGCTGTGTTGGAAAGAGACTGCAGGGTGGTCAGGGCAAAAACCCGGTGACCAATTAAAGGCCAGTTGCAACAATCCAGGAAAGAGACGATGGCTGTGCTGGTGCCATGGTAACAATGGCAGAGGTGGGGAGAAGCAGCCGGTTTCTGGAATATTTGGAAGGTACAGCTCACAGGATTTACTGAGGGATTGGAGGGGGTATGTGAGAGGAAGAGGGGATCAAAGATTCAGGGATTTTGACCTGAGCAACCAGAAAGATGGAGTTGACATTTCCTGAGATGAGGAAACTGCTGAGGGGAAGACGTGAAATGGGAAGTTCAGTTCGGGACAGAATTAAATTTCAGATGCTTATGACTTAGCAAAGTAAAGAAATTAAGGTGGGCAGCTGGGGGTTGGACTCAGGTACACAAGCACAGGCTGGCATCATAACGGGGCACGGAAAGCATCCAAGTCAGGAGCCCAGTGGATGGGCCTTTGTTGTAGATATTTCCAGAGGAGAGGGCCCAGCACTGAGCTCTGGGGCACCCCCGTGTCTAGGAAATGAGGAGTCAAGAAAGGAGACAGAGATAGTGGGGTAGAACCAGGAGAGACTGATCTTCTGGATTCCAGGCAAAGAAGCAGGGAAGAAAGGGTGATGGAGGACGTCAAATGCTCTGGAGGGCTCAGATAAGAGGAGCCTGGCAGAACTGTTCACCGCAGTGGAAAGACAAGCCTGGCTGCGGAGGTCGAGATAAGCAGCTCTACGCGTTTGCTTCCTGAGGGATGTTCTGTGTGTTATTGCTGCTTTACAGATGGGTTTAAGCCCAGCTGGGATTGGAACCCCTTCCTCACTCCTCTACCTGCTTCCACCTGAGCCCTCTCAAACCCTCCCAGGAAAGTGAGCGGGGACAGAAACTCAAGGGCATCTTAGGGGAGAGAGTGACCTTGGCCCCTTCAAGCCCAGCTCTCCTTTTGGAAAGGAATGCTGGCCAACAGCCACAGGGCTGGAAAGGAAAGGCACACTTTGCTTTTTCAATGTATCTACCAATTCAGAATCTTTATAACATGCTAATTGTTCTTCCAGGAAGATGTGGTATTAAATTGCTACTGATGGTGATGATGAATCATGTTTGCTCTTACACAGAAAGGTCTCGCTGCGAACTCGGCACTCACCGAGATCTATCCATGAGCTTGCCACGCTTCAGTGATGAGCAGCAGTAAACCTGCATTTCACATTTGGTTATTTTTCTTCTCCTCTCTCCCTGCTCCCCTCACCCTGCTGTTTGCTGCCTGTGTCCATTCACTGGGTAATCTTCTGTGTCTGCTTTCTGCCTTCTCTTCTCATTTTTCTCCTCCAGGCTTCACCAGGATTCGATCCTAGGGACCTCCGATGTGGGAGAGAGGCACCCTGTCACTTGCACCACCTCAGTTCCTGGTTTCTGGCATGTGTCGCCTTGACTCTCCCCTGCATCTCTCTTTTTGTTTTGTCATCATCTTGCTGTGTTGTTCACCGCGTAGGCCTGTTTCACCTTTACCAAGGGGCCCCGGGGATGGAACCCGGGTCCTCCCATACGGTAGATGGAAGCCCAATTGCTTGAGCCACATCTGCTTCACTCAGACTTGTTTTAACGAGATGGACTGGGAGGCTCCAGTCTGTTTCCACGCCAGGGAGCCTGGCTTGGTGGGGGAGAGGGAGGGGCAAGCCGTGCTGCAAGGCCAGGGAGCTGAAGGCAACTTGCTGTCATTCTGGGGAAGGGACAGAGTGGACGGCAGGCAAAGGGAAACTATTCCAGTCTTCTGCCGTTGGCACCAATGTCATAGCTGCTTTGCTCCCTTCCTGGCAGGATGTTCTCCAGCAGTTACCTCTGTGAACCCTTGTCAGTACCACTCAGGTGGGACTGGGGCTTGGTGATGGTGGCTGGTGTGAGTCTGGATTCTAGTCCATGAGTGAGCAAGACAATTAGGTAGCGGGTCGGGAAACCTGGGGGGGATGCCGAAAGGCAAGTGGGAGGGCCCCCAACACATGCTTCCCTGGTTCACGATCTTCCCAGTGCCTGGCCCTGAGCACTGTGCCAGGGCTTTCTGGCCAGACAGACAGAAGGGAAGGGCCAGACTCCTGTTGGAAGTCTCAGGTGACCTGGGCAAGCGCCTACACAGCAGCAAGCACTCCTGCCAGGGCCCAAAGCAGCCTTTGTTTCCTTTGCTCCTCTGGGATAAGCTTTCAGAGCCAGGGGAAAGCAGAACCACCCCGTGCTCAGGTGACCACTTCCACTCTCTAGGCTTTGGATAGAACAACCAGGCGGGGGAGGCCCTGGGTCCTCGGCCTGGTGAACTGACCTCAGGTGAGCAATGGCTCCTCCTTTGTGATGAACTACCCCCCCCCCCCGGGGCATTCTGAGCAATTTAAAACGGATCTCCCAGTGGTTACACAGGTGCTTTCTTTATAACTCTCTGTTAAACCTTAATCATTTTTCTCTATTTCACACACACGCAAATGTAAAGCATCTCTTTGACCCTTCCCCAGTCTCCTTCAAGAGAAAACTCCCCTGAAAGAGGCCACAGTTTGCAAAATAAATTATTCAAAGCTGAGAAAACAGACCATCATCTCCGGGGTCAGAGTCTGTATAAAACAGAAAATTTCATTTTATCCAGTAGAGCCCTCTGCCATGCTTTCTCATCCCTGTCCTTATCTGACAAACCTGAGCTCCTCAACCCCATTGAAGCAGTAAATGACACTTAAGCTGCAAGTCCAGCTCCTCCGCTTACAAAGAAGCCAAGGCTTGGACAAGTAGCAGGACTTGCTCTCTACCACACAGCTACTTTTCGGAAAAATGTCTCTTCACTTTGAGAAATTCACTCTTGGTATTTTACCCCTGCGCCCCAAAGTGTCTTGCTGTTTCCTGTGTTGAAATGATGAAACAATTTCAGGGCAAAAAGATTAAACCTCTAACATCAGAGGGATGAAAACCCAGGAAATTTACTGGAGCCCTTTGAAAATCTAGTCTGTGGTTGTTAAGAGACTTGAAGAGCTTGTTTGGCCCATTAAAATCGAATCATCCAAAATCAGAATTGGGAGCTGGTTATCAGAGGGGAAGGAGAGGCTCTGGCCTCATTTCAGGATCACTCTCTGACAAAATAATGCTTTTAGAAGAAATCTGTTGGAAGCATGGAGTGTGTTCCAGCTCTCAAGCATTCCTTGATTATTTCTTCTAACAGATATTGGTTCTTTGGTGGATTATAAATATTTTGACCTTATAACTTAAATATTGGCTGCTTATGACATATGTCCAGCATATTGTAAGCACTCAGGGTTTGGTTGAATGAGTGCGGATGATTCCATGCAAAGTTAACATAATGGATGATAAATCCAAGTTTAAAAAAAAAAACCCTCTAAGCTGATATATTAGGCTAAGTAATAAGTTAAAATATAACAGAAATAAATAAATAGCCATCTCTTCAGTTTCCAAAAAATCAACTGCATAGAGACAAGATGGAGAGCCTTTGTTTCAACAGCAGTCCAAATAAAAACAACTTGAGCTTCAGTTGAGGAAAAGCTCAGTAAGAGTTAAATATATGAATATATACATATATATAAATACATGAAGTACGTACTAAAAATGTGATAGTGAAGCAGGCTTCATATAGGAAATGAATAGATAGATCTGGAACGTGGCAGAAAGGACCATGTGGACATCAATACCCCAAGATGGCTGCTGGAAGATCCTCATGAGCTTTTTCCTGGAAGCCAGGAGAAGCTCCAGATTATTCTCCCAGGACATTATCATTGGCCTCACCCAGGGGATTGATGGGTGGGGTAATCAATCAAAACAGCAAACACCTGGGACTCCTCCCATACCATTAGCAAAGGGGTGGAATAATTAACAGTTTCAAAAGCAGGTGCAAAGGTCAAATCACCCCTTCTGCTCCTGTTCCTGACCCCTGTTGCCCCGCTGCTCCTGCTCCCGGCGGTTTCCACGCCCTGCTTCTCTTGAGGCCCTCGTGGCTTCTGCACCCTGCTCTCACCATGTGTCCCCTGCGCAGATCAATACGCCAGTAAAACTTGGGCATTTATAATCTATAATGGGAAACTGTAGTCTATAAATCAGCCCTCTCTATCACTCTTCAGCCCCTTACCCTCTACTGGGGACCCTGATCTGTTATTTTCTCCCATTTCTCTTTCCTCCCTCCCTTAATAAATTGCTGGCTTCACTCACCTGACGTGCTCTGAAATTCATTTCTGCAGCATAAGTCAAGAACCTAGACTAAATCCAGTAACAATAGTAGGCTCTTTAAATAGAAGAATCACTTCTAGATCAAGACTAGGCATAATTACATTATGTTCCCAGGTGATTAAACTGTACCTGGAGTATTGGAGTTGACAGAGACTGCAAACGTAAGAGAGATTTTGATAAACTGGACCATGTTCAGAAGATAGAAAGCAGATTGGTTAAAAGTCTAAAAGTCATGACACATAAACATGCCTTGAAAGAACTGAGAATGTTTAGCTAGAAGAAACCACCACAAGTGATATGAGATTAATTAGGAGATGATACTTTGAATGTCAACAACAATTTATGGCTATGAGCAAAATTCATAATGTACCACCAGAAGAACTGGATTAGTCTACGGTAGTAGCCCCAGCATAGACCCACTTGTTCCCACCCCCCCAAAGGGATTCAGGGTTTAAATGGAAGTGCTCTATAAACCATTATTCCCCATAAACAACAAGTTTGAAATTATCCTTACTCACAAATAAAGAAAATAAATATGTTCTTGTACCCAAATAATCATGGTCTCCCAGGCAATCAATATTCTCTCTTTAAAGGAAATGGTTGGGTAATTCCACCAATAGATTTTTTTCCTATTATTTCAAAACATTAATAAGAATTTGAATATAATAGCAAGGAGAGAGCCCAGCCACTTCCATTTGGACAATGATTTATTAATATCTACTCACAGGGTGGCTTATTCTCTTTGGATACAGGATTTAATCACTTATGAATCTACCAAACCATATTTCATTCAACTCCTACATGCACCCACCTATTTTTAAGAAACTCTCAAATGCCTTGCTCCATATGGTATTCCCCTTACATGCTAGGAAACTAATACCATGGGGAAATGAGGGTAGTACTGCACGGCTTGCTTTTGTGTTTTTGTTTTTGTGTGTGTGTGTGTGTGTGTGTTTATTTTTTCTTTTTTATTTATTATGGCTTGTTTTTGTATACTTTTGGGCCCTTAAGGTCATTCTCTGACCTTCCCTTTCTTTGTTGTCCTAAGGAGCCTCAATTTTTCTGTTTAATGCTCAGTTCTAGACTTTTCTCAGGGAGTAACAATCCACCTGTCCCCAGTTCTAGATTTTACCTTCTTGAAACTGGGGACACCCTGTTCCCTGTGAGGTCTCAAAAATTATGACAAGGGCTCAGCTTCGCCTTTAAGTTCTCTTGAGACTCTGAGGGCACATCTGGACTGAGGAGTGGGCACTGATGCAGAGCAGGCAGCTCAGTGGTGGCAGGTGCCCAACTCTGGTCTGCTGGCAGTGATTGCTTGGGGAATCAGGCTGTGCAGGATTCTTAATCCTTGGCCATGGTCAGCAAGAAAACGTTCCACTGGGCAATCGCAATGTCTATCATGAACCCCAAAGAGAGGAGTGGCTGTGTGTGCCCTCAGCATTGCCCATCCAGAGCCAGGTGCTTCTTGACCATCCTAAGCTGTGTTTTCCTTCTAAACAGGTCTGTTTCACCCCTTTCATTTTGAAGACTTCTCTCATTAAGGGAGAAAGTTGAAGAAAGATTGGATGTGAATAGTTCTGTTCATCAGCTGTGTAACTTTGGACAAGCTGTTCAACTTTTATAGACCTCAATTTTCCCAAGTGTAAAATTATTTCTAGACTAAATTTCCAGAGTTGTGACTATACCATTTCAGTCCCTTAACAGTTCTCTTCCTGTCCCAAGATTCAACCAAAGGCACTTACTTAGGTTTTTTTTCCTTGAGGGTCCCCTCCTTTAAATATCTCCCCAGCCCACTCATTCCCAATCTGGAGCTGCCAACCTTCACTTCAGATCAGATTCTTGCCTCCACCTCACTTCTTGGACTCAGACCTTGGGTTCCGGATTACCTGGACACCCCTTGCTGGGAATTTGGAAGTGAGTTCCCCATACCTTCTGCCTTATAGTCTCAGGCCAAGTCCATCACTGTCACTCTGTCTTATCCTTTTCCTGAGTCTCCCCTGTCCCCAGGGTAGACAACATGACTTAGTAGAGAGGGAAGGTCAGAGAACGTCATTCAAATCACAGAATATAAGTGAGAGCTCTTTAAAAATTATAAAACCCTGTAACTGGCTTTATCATTGCAAAATATTCTCAATTCTAAGATGCAATATATTTTAAGACCATATAAATTTTTAAAAAGCTTTTCAGGGAAAATAATAAATGTGTATTTGATTTACAGTGCTTTGAATTTCAGAAACATTAACTTTTTTTTCAAGTATCTTTGAACTGAGTAAATGCCATTGCCACTTCCTTGTATAACTGGTTATTAAACAGGCTAGATTTGGTACTCTTTAATCAGGTGAAATCAGGAAATTGCTTTGTGTTTCTCTTACCATGGCCCTCACACCCTTCTCCAGCTGTGGGGACATCTTGGGCAGGTTTCACAGTGCTCTGGTCACTTCCAGGTATTAGAAAGTCCAGTATAATCTAAATCAAAACTTCATTCTCATCCAGTGGAAGCTTTCCCCTTCTCTCCCACCTGCCACCCCAGCTTAGGTCAGAACTGTTGCTTCTTCCTACCCTTCCCCACCTCTCTCTGCTACTTGTGGTTCTACTAATTGTACTTTCCTCTGATCTGTGTAATGCTCTCCCTCATCACAGACATACAAATATTGTAGGTTCTTCAGAAACAACCCATCACCATTATCAGTCCCCCCACCTCACCTCCAAACACATACTCTCTCAGACCCAGGTGGATTCTGCAAGGCACCCTTCCCCCAGAGGAGTGATACACTTTTTAGAGGCTCTCTAAGGATGTCCACTCTTTTCCACCTCTCTGTAATTTGGTACCAGGCTTTCTCACTGCAGCAGGCAGCCCTCTTGGCTGTAGTCTTTTCCAAGTTCAGGAATTACAAGGCGCTCCTACAGCTGCCCTCTCTCCTTCCCCCCCACCCCCACCATCAGTGAGAGTTCAGCTGCCCCACCCCCACCCCCTTCAGGCTGCTCTGAGAGCCCAAGGGCCACACTTCAAGCTCTCCCAGGAACATTCTGAGCCTCATCCAGCCACAGCATGAGGGTGGGGAAGCCACTTTCCTCTCCAACCATCCCCCCACATACACACACACCCACCATGGGGATTGTGGGGACAGACCACAGTGCTCTCTCAAGTCCTACACATTTTCTTTCCAGAAATGTTTATTCCTCTCTCAAAAGCCACTAGCCTCTTCATATGCATGAGTGGTTGCTGGACCTTCTAACCCTCCTCTGTCTAAATTCCAGAGGAATTCACCTGGCCCCTCTCTTTAGAATGTGGAGGGCACTTATCCATTATCCTCGGTATGGATGCTTGAACAGAAATAAGACACAGGAGAAGTCTCGTTCCACCTCTGTCGCACTGGTTCAATTCGATTCAACAAACACGTGTGTCTGCTGAGTGCCAGGCATTGAGCTAAATGCTGGGATTACAAAGATGAGCAAAACCTAAAGCCCCCGAAGAGTCAGAGCTCCTGGTAGAACTCAAAATGCATGAACTAATGGAGAGGCAGTGTGGCAGGGGTGGAGGGTAGTTTCTGAAACCTCAGTGCTCAGGTTTGATTTCTGACTTTGTGCACATTAACTCTTGGAGCCTCCATTTCCTCACCTGCAAAACAGGGATAATAATAGAACCTATCATAACAGTTACTGTGGTGATTACACAATTTAAAATATGTAAGTGCTTAGGAGAGAGCCAGGTACATAGTAATTTGTATTCAACATGAAGCATTACGCTGCCCTGTCTGAGTTTTACAAGCTGCAGCCATCCTGGGCCTCGGCTCTCCTCCCACCCTCCTCCAGGGCTGGGCTGCTCCATCGCACGTATCTCTGATTGTGCTCTTCTCCTTCCAGCATCTTTCACGTGGGTACCCGATTTAACTGCCGAGTGCACCCAACAACCACCTAGCGCTCCTTAGAGACCTGCCCCTCTGCTTCATCAGAGCATTTGTTATAACTCTAGTTTTCCGAGTGCCTTTATACCCCATCTCCCCTCTTAGTGTCTCATGAGGGTATGTGTGAAATGCACACTTCAACCCGAAATCTCCCTTCTTATCATTGTACAAGGGACACATCTAATTATGTCCCGTGTCCCCTCAGAACAGTCACATTAAGTTCAGAGCAGTATGCTTCACCCCTGTACCCTCCTGGGAGAGAGACACTGAGAAGGAAAACAAGTGAGAATTTAGCACAGTCTGGTTTCTAAGAGCCTTCCAGTTAAAAATGGCTCTCCCTTACTCTCTCACCTTTGTTGCAGTTTCTTACAAAGTCCTTGTAAGGGGATATTGAAATGACACACTTCCTGTGTCTAAAGGCTGAGAACTGCCCTAAAGTGGGTGCTAGCTCATCTCTGTAGGGCTGTTAAGGAGGTGGCGCAAGACTCATAGTGCCTCCCTCTCCCCCAGGAGTTTAAAGGAGGAGGCTAAGAATTCATCAGGAGGTCGAAGAGGTGGGGTGGGTGGGGATAGGGGATCATCTCCAAAGATCCACTTAAGCAAAGTGAGGGAGACTTCAGAGAACCCCTCAGAGAGTTTGACCTGTGTTGCCCAGAATTGGGTGATTGTAGAGACTGGTCCCTGACATCCATCTGTAAAACCCAAAAAGAGACTGCAGTTTGCACCACCCTTGCCAGTGGCCAGAGCTTTGAGACAAGTCTGGAGTGGTGGAGCTACCTGGATATAGGGATGTACCACTCATGCTAGGGGCTACAGTGGGTAGGAGGTGAGCAGCCAGGTGGATGAGACTGCCTGCTTCAGAAGGACTGTAGGTCGGGGCCCCCCTGACGAGGAGCAAGCTGGCAGGGGAGAGACCCAAAGAACCCACAGAAGAACCAGCCCGGCACCAGCTTGCAGTGGCAGCAATCACGTGAGCCCTTCCTTGCCCTTTCTTCCTTCCACCCTTCCCCAGCTCTGGGGGAGCCCCCCAGCTAGGGAATGGGGGAGGAGGAGTGAAAATAGTGGTGAACTCAACCTTGACTCCCTGCCCCATTGCAGGCTCCCAAGCTCGCATCAGGCACACGCTGGTGGGAAGGAAGAAGTTTAAATTGTATGACAAATTGGAATTTTTATATTGGGGGGACTGGACATTTTTATTACACCCACAGTGAGGCTACTTGAAATTCCATAAGACCTGCCTGAGATCTCATCCAGGAGATTTAAAAAAAAAGGTAGGGGGTATGCCTGCTTTGGCAGCACATATACTAAAATTGTAATGATACAGAGAAGAGTAGCATGGCCCCTGCGCAAGGATGACATGCAAATTCATGAAGCATTCCATATTTTTTCATGGGAGGAAGTTCACCTGAACATACATAAAAGGTATATAAAATTGTTCAAATGCTCATGGGGCATGGTCACAGTGGGTGGAGAATCACCCAATAAATGAGAGAATACTGAATTCCCATCCTGGAGAGCTCTGCCACATTCTCCAAGGGAGCAGCAACAGTTCCCCAAGTGCAGAGGCAGTGTATGGCTAAGGAGGATGATCCACTGATGGGCTCTTGTTATTGATGACTAGCCTTATGAGTATTTGCTCTTGAAACTGAAACTTAGCCTATTGTTATGGGGTGCCTAAGGGTTGCCTCCTGAGAGCCTCCTTGTTGCTCAAATGTGGCCTCTTTCTAAGCCAAACTCAGCATATGAATGCATTACCTTCCTCCCAGCATGGGACATGACTCCCGGGGATGAGCCGCCCTGGCAACGAGGGATTAATACCAAGTGCCAACTGGCAATACAACTGGAAAAAGACCTTGAATAAAAGGGGGAAAAGGTAAAGACAAATGAGTTCATATGGCTAAGAGACTTCAAAGTGAGTTGGGAGGTCATCCCAGAGGTAACGCTTATGCACATCTCAGTAGGACCTCATAGGCTTCCAATGTGGATATCACCCCAAATAGAGGGCTCCTGAGGGCTCTGGAGACACCCAGGTCCTATATCAGGGCAGATAGCTCCGGGGTTTTGTACCTTATCAGTGGGCCCTACTTTGGAATCTGTGCTCCTGAGAGTGACAGAATTGGACTCAAATATGTCCTCCCTGCACACGGTCCATCAGTCCCTTCTATGCAAACCTATATGTGGTCCTGGAGTTTGTAGATGTACTTCCAGAGACTGGAGTCTTTGGCCTGCCCATGTGCCAGCTGGGCCCGGAATCTCAGTGCAGCTGCAACTCCTACTCTACAGCTCAATGAACTCACCCAGGACACCTGGTGGGGAGATGATGATGGACAATGGCCATCCCAGGGAATGGAGAGAGCCTGCAGCTGCAGGCAGGATAATCCCATCCATCTTATCCATGGGATATAAGCCCCCTCTCACTAGGAGGTGGAGTGGGCATCACCATCCCAGAGTCCTCAGGATTGGGGGGAGAGCTATGGACTAGAGTGGGCTTACTGGTATTCTGTTACAGACATATTGTGATTCAAGCAATGGAAGAAATTACAACATTCAGGTGGAGCCAGTGGCCACTAGAGGCTTTGGGGGCAGGGAGAGGGAAAAGCAGTTGTAATACAGGGGCTTTTTCGGGACTTGGGAATTATCCTGAGTGACATTGCAGTGACAGCTATAGGCCATTTTATATCATCATAAAACACGCAGAATCGTGTGGGAGAGAGTGTAGTCTACAATGTGAACTCTGGTCCATGCTTAGTGGCAAAGCCCCAGGATGTGTATATCCATTGCAGGTGATGTGCCACACTGATGAAGGATGTTTATGTGGGAGGTTGGGGGGGGGTGTGGGGCATATGGGAATCCCTATAATTTTTCTGTAACATTTATATAATCTAAGTATCTTAAAAAAAAAAAAAAAAGGTGGGGGGAGGAGCTCAACTTAGGAAGGAGAAAATAGTATAGTTGCTTTCTGCTCATTTAACAAAATAATGACTTGGTAGTAAGAAAGTAGGATCCATATCCTCTGTGTGGATGGTCTGCAGACACAGAGTGATCTGGTTGTAGCATGAAACCATGATTTTCACACGAGAAGCTCATATACCTTAGGAGCCCACCCCCAGAGCGATAACTTCTGAATTTGTTCTTCTTTTAGTTTCATCCGTATGCTTTGCCACCCTTGATTATGAATAAAAGATGGCATAGGACCAGGGTGGCTCCCTCTCTCTCTACTCAGAAAAGAATTGAACCTGTGGACATGACAGACATGGGACATTTTGGGCAAAAAAAACAACACCTTGTCTTATTTTGCCAAAGCTTCTAAGACAAATACCTCACAATGGGTTGGCTTAAATAACTGGCATTTGCTGTCTCACAGTTGTGAAGGCTGGAAGTCCACAGTCAAGATGTTGACAAGGTCCTGCTGTCCCCAGCACAGGGGAGTGCTCTCACCTTCTGGCTTCTGGCTTCTACTTCCAGCTTCTGCTGACTGGTCCAGATAACCTCTTTATAAGGCCTCCAGCGATTCGGGGCTCCTGTGACTCAGCTTGGCCACACCTAGCTCGGATCTTCGAAGTCCTGTTCACAAATCAGTCCTTCATCAATAACATCTTCAAAGGTCCTTTTTACAAATCACACACACACAGGAATGCAGATGAAAACCTGAACATAACTTTTGTGGGGGACACGACCCAATCCCCAGGAACCTAAGGAGCAGGGGAGAGGCTTAGCCACCTGCATCTACACACGTGGCCAGAGAGTAGGCGCATCCTGGGCATACACCCAGCACTCAAGGTGGGTGAGTGCCGGTGGAAGACACGGCAGCCAGCGGGGTCCCCTAGCCGAGGGCCCCCTGGGCTGCCTGAATGACCAGTGTGAGTGGAGGGAAGAAGAGAGGGAGGCCAGGACTGGAGGGAGGCAGAAAGATCTGTGCAGGGAGGAGGCCTGAGAAAGCTAGAAGGGCTCTAGAAGAGTCCTGTGCTTTATTGGCTCATCTTTATGGATTGAACTGAGTCCCCTGACAAGGCACATTTAAGTCCATGAATATGACCTTCTTTGGAGGCATGATTAGTTAAGATTAGGCCAAACGGAATTAATCCAATAGGACTAGTCTCCTTACAAGAAGGAGATTCAGAAGACAAACTTAAGGGCAGAGTGCCAGGTGACAACTGAAGTGGAGAGTGAAGTGCTACAGCTGCGAGCCAAGGCAGACCCAGGCTTGCCAGCAAGTCCCCAGATGCTAGGAAAAAGCAAGGAAGTGTAACCGGATTTTGTCTAGTCCTTGGCTAAACTTCAGGAAATGAATTTCAAGACCACATTGATTAGTCCAGTAATTTATTAAAATAGGGAGGGAAGAGAAATGGGAGAAAATAACAGGTCATAGGTCCCAGGTAGAGAGGAAGCAGCTGAAGAGTGATGAAGAGGGCTGATTTACAGACTACAATTCTCCATTATAGATTATAAGTGCCCAGGTTTTACTTGTGTGTTGATCCATGTGGGGGGAAAAAACATAGAGAACTGGGCGAGGAAAGGAGGAACCGGGGCAAAGGTGGGGGGGGGGAGGGAGGGAGAGAGCACAAAAGGCCTTTTCTCCTGCTTTTAAACCATTAATTATTCCGCCCCTTTGCTAATGACACGGAGGGGTCCCAGATGTTTGCTGTTTTGATTGATTACCCCACCCATCAATCCCCCAGGAGGGCCCAATGATAAGGTCCCTGGAGAATAGCTGGGGCTTCACCCGGCTTCCTGAGGAAATTTTGCTCCGAATGACAGAACCTTGCAAGGGTTTTCCAGCAGCCATCTTGGAGGTATTGATATCCATGTGGACTTCTTGCCAGGTTCCAGATCCATCTACTGATTCCCTATGTAGCCTGCTTCAGAAGGACTCTCTCCTCAGGCTTGTGAGACGGTTCAGTTCTGTTGTTTGAAGCCCCCTGGCGGCCTAGGACACTAAGACGCCATCCTACTCTAGAAAACCCAGTGGAGGAGAGGATAAGAAGACCTAGGCAGGGGAATCCAGGGAGGTGTCCTTGGCCTTTGCTCTCATGGCCAGCTAAGTCACGGAGAACTAAATTAAGTGAGTAAAAGAGCATGGAAATAGATTGCCCTCCACATGAATCTGAAGAGAGACAGCGAAGTTTAGCAATACTAAGATGAAGCAACTATTATCACAAGAAAACAAAGTTATATCAAAAAATAATATCTGCTACGGTGATGTAAAGGAATCAGAGACAGCAAATTTACATTACCCGCTTTAAAGAAATATGCCTTATGTACAGACGACTCTAAGGGAAGCCGTATAACAATGGAAAGCATATTAAAAAGTGCACTCATGCTCAGTCTTTAATTTTGAGTTAGATAATCAGGTTAAATTTATTCCTTGTGCAACACATAATTTTAACCTTTTGTTATGAGAAGCTGACAAGTCGATTTAAATTGTGAGAGTATGCTTGGCACAATTAATTTTTAATGATATTTGCTATTTGCCGGATCTCCTAAAAGACTGAACATCTTGCAAAAGTTTGCTCAGGTTCAAACCGCTTTCAGATCCTTGTTAGCAAGTAGGAACCCAGCTCCTGTCAATAGAAGTTTTTGAAAAACTGGCTTATTCACGGGCTGATTTGGTAGCAGCCATCAGAACCGTGATTTTTCATATCAACAAATTCACATACTCGAGGAGGTTCTTGATGCCATCACAGGCACCTCCCCAGCTTCAGCCATGTGATGGTCCCCATGGACACGTTCTCAGGGAAATGGAAAAGCTGCTACCTTTTCCTCCCTCCCCAATATTTAAAGGTCTAAAGCACTGGGTGATTTAGCGTGAAGTGCCTTAGTGACTCCCACCTCGACCCCACCCCACCCAGCCTCTCAGACAAACTGTCTGCTTCTTGAGAAGTGATGTGAACGTACTCCAGGAAAACTCTGGTTGTAAGGAAGGTAGCAGAGCATCCACATAAGTAAGAAACATTTCAGAATGCAAATACCTGCTGCTGGAGTTAAGGAGAGAGCTCGGTTGCATGTTGGTGATCTAAAGTGAAAACCTAGGTTCAGATAGGTGTAATGAATTGCTCAAGATCGTTCAGATAGTACCAGAGTTAAGCTTTTTTCCAATATACCCTGAGCATCCAGTTTCTGAGTTCAGGTTTTTGTTATTGGGTTTTCTTAAACTGAGGCATACCTATATTTGTGTTGCCATCAGTACTTTAAATTATAAGTTCCTGTATGAAAAAATACTGTGATTTCTCTCGACATATCTCTCATAGCAAGTCAAAAACTGTTTGCTCTTCACAACCTGTATTAGTCAGCCAAAGGGGCGCTGATGCAAAAATACCAGAAATCAGTTGGCTTTTACAAAGGGTATTTATTTGGGGTAGAAGCCCACAGTTACTGGGTCATAAAGCGTAAGTTACTTCCCTCACCAAAGACTATTGCCACATGTTGGAGCAGGATGGCTGCTGACGTCTGCCAAGAGTTCAGGCTTTCTGGGTTCCTCTCTTCCTGGGGCTGCTTGTCTCAGGGCTCAGCTCCCCGGTTTTCTCCACAAGGCCAGCTGTGAACTCTCAGGCAAACGGCACCTCTCTTTTCCAGGGGCTTTCTCTTCTTCCTGTCCAAGCTCCTCTGTGTGCTTACTTCCCTGGGCT
The DNA here is from genome assembly GCA_026826555.1 of Tolypeutes matacus. NCBI lineage: Eukaryota > Metazoa > Chordata > Mammalia > Cingulata > Chlamyphoridae > Tolypeutes > Tolypeutes matacus. Next base: position 20,032,178 of record JAKSZT010053830.1, on the reverse strand, counting down.
CCAGCATTAAAACTCCACATCAGAACTCCAACTCTGTTCTTGCCATGCCTTTTATATTCGATTCCCCACCCACCAAGGGGCAGGGCTCAAGGCCCTACTGACCTGGCCCAGTCAACGCCCTAATCATAACTTCATCACACCCACAAGAACAGACCAGTTTACAAGCATAATCCAATATCTATTTTTGGAATTCCTAACTATATCAAACTGCCAAACTGCTACACAACCTCAAAGCCATCATTTGGGGGAGCCAAGGTTGGTCTTTGCTGATTTGCTTTGTCCCAGCATGCCTGAATTTGGACTTCTAGCGTGACGTGGGCTTGCTCTTTCTTTTTAGGTTCCTGAATTCTTGAAAGCAGAGGAGCAACTGATACCTAGGGAGAGAAAGCCTCTTGCTCTTCACTCGCCCTCTAACTGTGTTTCCGAGGCCACCAGCCCCTTCTCCTGTGTCCTGTGAGTGCACACCGCAGTTTCCACGAGGCACCTGGAGCAGCGCAAAGCATCAGCCACGTCAGGTGAGAGGGGCGGGGACACGGCCAGGAGAGGTTTGCGTGCCCGAGGAAGCCAGCTTGTCATGGAAGTAAAAAGTAGAGGCCCACAGAAAAGCAAGGCTCATCTCTTTGACTGCAAGCAAGGATGAATATGACTTTTAAAAATCTAAGGATGGGGTCATAGCATGAAAGAAGAGGATTTATAATTGAAACAGAAAAAAGGAGTACCCCAAACTTGAGGCTGCATGTCCTAAGCTTGCATTTCTGGGGCAAGGCCCTCAGGGGGCAATTATCTTCTCTTGCTGGCCTTGACCCCACAGTCTGTTGGGGGACAATTCGCTCTTTCTATAGTGGTGTATGAGTTCTTCCTTTTTTCCTTCTTTCTTCCTTGTTACACAGCTTTATAATCCATTTAAAATGTGTCCTCTTTTAGAAAAGATAGTACAAACACATAGAAAAAGTTGAAACAGAACAAAGGAATAGCGAAAATTGTCCTCTTCCCACCCGTTATTCCACAAAAGTGCCCTTCTGAAAAGCCCACCACTCTCACCAGTGTCTAGAGACTATTTTTTCCAGAGATATTCTCTGCACACACCAGCAAGAGTATCTATTTTTCTCCACAGGTGCAAGCGTAAGATGCACTTCCTGCACCACCCTAGTTTGTGCACTTTTTCTAAAACACTCTCCTGCTTAAAATACTTCAATAGGTCCCAGTTTTCTGCAGAGTGAAGGCCGGCCTCTTCCTTTCACAACCTGCTGCCGTGCAGCAATACCTCCCTCCAGTCCAGTGCCTCTTCCTCCCTCCAGCCTTCTCCCCACTGCACCCCAGGTTTCAGCAGGTTTCTGGGTCCCTGTTCATGTTAGTCCCTTGGAGATGTTTACTTTCCCTCTTCTACTTGTCCAAGTCATCGTCACCTGCCTAGACCCTCACGTGTCACCTCTGCTATGAAGCCTTCTCCAGATTTCTCAGGCATGTTGACTATTTTCCCCGTCTAGCAAATTCTCTCTCTTTCAACTGGTGATTCATTGACTTTCTAATCCCCTTGAAATGCTCAATGTTGTGCCAAAGAACAGAGGGATCACAAGAAACAAAATCGTCTGCACCCCCAAAGTTAGGGTCTAACAGAGAAAATAAACAAGCCGTGTCAGTGGTGAGGTGATAAGTACAGGGTGCTGGGAAAGGGGCCCTCAGCACAGGCTGAGACCAGCAGGGAAGGTTCCTAGGAGACAGAACCGAAGGTGATACCTGAACGCCTCCCCACGCAAGGGGTTATAGAGAAGGGAGAAAGGTCAAAATTGTCCTCACGGGCACAGGCCCAGGGTTAAGATCACCAGAGCTGCCGAGATGTCCGAGAGACCTGCATGAGAGGAGGCAAGTGCTGTGAGGACAGTCAGGTAATGTCAGGCAAAGCCTGCTGGGAATTATAAAGTACTCTTCTAACAACTCTTTGACTTCCAAGTTGCTGCAGTCTCTGAGGATTTACACAGGAACTTGGGAAGGCCAAAGATTGTCACTCAACATGATTGAGACTGAGTACTTAAACTGTGGATTTTGACGAGGCACTGCCAGGAAACGGTGAAGGTTAGCATTTTGGTGAATTGCTCAGTAAATCAAGTACTTATTGCTCTTACTGAGAGTGGTTAGTAGCTAGTCTATACTGAGCTCGTATTCTGTTTCAGATGCTGTTTTAAGTGCTATTTAATCCTAACTATCTAAGGGGTGGGTATCCTACTATTATTCCCACTTTATGGATGAGGAAGCTGAAATACTCAGAGCTTACGAGGCTTTCCCAAAGTCCTGTGATGACTTCTGTAAGCCACGTGTGGTGGAGCCAGCACAGATACCCAAGTCCTGACTGGCTCGGAGCCCCTGTCCTAGCCTCCAGACTCAGTGCCTCTCCTTGCCTGCAATGGGCAGGTGTTGGGGTGAGCAGACAGTCGTGTCTGAGAACCCAAGGCTCACTGCTCAAGGGCCAGAGTCCTGGAACCCAAGGGCAGATGGCCAGCAGGTGTGCAGGGACTAGCCTTGGCACCCCGAGGCAGCCACTGTCTGGAAATAACAATCTGGAGAGTTGAAGCAGCAGCACATTTGTAGGAATGCCATGGGTGGATGACCTGGGGGTGAAAATCAGAATTGAGGAGCCTTCATTGTCATCTTTCAAGCTCCTATTGCTGGCAACAGGCAGAGCAGGTCTTGGCAGGAAAGTGGTCTAGATTCATTACACAGATGGATCACTTTGCTTGAGGAAGGTCGGTGCATGGGTTGATGTAGTAACTTCCTCAGCCATAAAACGGGGGAGATATATGGCCATCTCAGCCCTGATGGGACCCTGCAGGGATGAGCCTCACAAATGAGATGCATGAATCTCACCAGGTGGGGGAAACTCCGAAGGATAATTGCAAGTCGTGATTTCGTGCCAAGGATGCCGGCTTCAGATGTCAAACTATAGAAAGCTCTTTCGTGAGCTACTGCTGATGGGTCTGGGAGAGAAGTGCTGGACTGGATTCTGATATTCAGAAGATTGACTTTTTGAGGTCAATGCCTTAAAGAGATCCCTGAATACATAAGTTTTAAGAAGGGTGGAAAGGGAGGGCTCGGTTTATTCTGAGTTCAAGATACATCTCTACAGTAAGTGCATTGCATGCCCTCAGCCCCACTATGAGCCTTGCGACCCCTCCTCTCCCAGGGGAGCGGGAAGTGAGGACAGTTGGGGTTCTGCAGCCAGGATGTTCTCCCTGGTGTCTGCCAGTCTCGATGGCTCATCAGTCTTACTCACCGGTGGTAGGTATGGGCTCATTTCTGCAATGTATAGGGTGACCACTTTAGGAGGTTAGCTGCGAGGAAACGGGAAGAACACAGCATTTAGAGTGTGAAGAAATGTGGTCAAGTCACAGCTCTGCTACCTACTGGTGACAGGACATTAGGTGAGTCAACCTCTGAGCCTCACTTTAGTCATTTGTAAGTGACGGTAATAATACCTCACAGGCAGGCTGTACGGGTTGGGACAGCGGTATACGAGAGCACCTGCAAAGCACCGGAAAACGCTAGCTTCTGTAGTTAGCGCGCTTTTGAGGCTTAACTTACCTGATATCCTTCTTCTACCTCTGGTGCTCCATATACCCCACTTATCTCCATGTGGCGAGAAATGCAAGAGTAGATATGGCTGTATGCCAATTCCTGGAACTCTGGCATATCGTGGTGGCACCGGGAGTCCTTTTTGCAAGAGTTCCCATCCAATCAAAATGGCTTCCCAGAAGGCTGGGACTGAAGCCACTTGACAACTCTGGTCATTTGTTCATTTATTCATCCATTCACTCTTTCATTCATTCATTTATTCTACAAATACTCACTGAGTGCCTATGTTAGCAGGAGAGGGGTAGAGGAGTTGTTGTAAATGCTGTGGTGATTTGACTTTAGAATGCACAAAACCAAGATTTGGAAGCAACCTTCAGAGTCATCTGTCCAAACACCTACCCCATCCAACAACGTTTCCTAAAACTAGAGAGAGAGAGACAGGGCCCCAGTTTCCAAGTCAGTGATCATCTAGGAACGAGATAGCTTAAGCCATGTAGCAAAACTCCTGTAACTTGCAGAAAAGTGGGTTTAAAACGATGGCAAGCATTGATAAGGAAGCTCTCTTTCCTTACAGCTCACTAAACAGTCCAGTCACTTGATCAGCCGGTGAGATTTGAATGCAATACAAGGAGTATCAAGAAAACCTGATTACCTAAGCCCTGATACTCACACAGACCCTACGTTGTCATAGCCTCCCACAAGATTGTCGCACACAGGCTGGGAGACATTGCTGACTTGGGTATTTGATTTCAATCTGGGAAAATTCCAGAGGACTAAATTCAGAGGATTTATGAACACTGTAATATCCATACAATTGGATTTCATCACCCAATACAGACTTATTCTCTAGCTCGACCTGGGACATTTCCGCTATATTAAAGGGCAAAGAGAAAGAACGGAGACGGGCTAGATTGCAATTCACAGACGCAATTTCCACATATATGTTTCTTTTACTCTGGCTAATGCCAAGCCCTAGCAGTCCAGAAATAACCTGGGCTCGCCAACAGCTATTATGAAAGGCATGTTCTCATCTATCACCTGTACATCCTCTGGAGCCGCACAAAGGAGGAATATCCACCTCATCTGTTTCTATCAAGAGGAGAGCAGAACTTTCTCAGAACATTGTGAAGAGCTTCCCAATCTTCATGTACATCATCGTAGTGTCCAAGATGACGACTAGAGAACAAGCATGAAATTCTACTCCACTAAACTGCTCCTTACCTGGATTCCAATAACCCTCGTTTCCATTTCATCTATATTCTTGGTGCCCTACCTCATTTAATATTTCAATTCCATTTTAATGTACATGGAAGCACTTTGCAAAAGTAATTAATGTCTTCATTACATGATGGGCTTGTCATGGGAGGACTATTAGTTTCAGGATTATTCTGTTAGGAGCTTCAAGACCCTTAGTTGTGTCCAGGTACCTCTGCTCACACAGCAGGACACTGGATCTGGAAGGCTGGACATTAAAACTGCCCTGTAGCCCAGGTAAGTAGAAGAGGAGCCACATGGTACTCGAGGTACCTCGGCCTGCCTTCTCTTCCTGACCCTGGGCCCTATTGGGAAGCCCCTTGCAGCTCTGCCCTCTACTCTTCTTGCCTGTGGCTTAGCCGCCTGCACCTGCTCTTCCATGTTCTAGAGCAGACATCCCACTGCATCCCCACCTGACATCAGATCATTCAACCCGGTCCCATCAGCCTAGTGCTGCCCCAGAGTCATCCCGCCAAGGTGGCTCAGCAAGGAGAGCCCACGCTCTTCTCTTATTAATATGCGAACAGAGCCGCCATGTTTTAGAAGGACTTGTACTATCACAGGCACTTTAAAAGAACGAGGAACATATCAGTTAAGATTAAGCTAAACACAATCCTGGCAGGAAGCATCCAGCCGATGAGATTGCACTCTACACACGATTACGGGAGTCAGTGCAGTGACTAAGGAAGGTTGTGGAAGCAGAGGTGACGTAAGCAACTATCCAAAAGGGAATTTGAGGAAGTTTTTCAGGGTAGTGGATTGGACGAGGTGACCTTCCAGCTATATGATTTCATGGCCCCAGTAGTCTTCAAGATGGAGCTTATTAGGAAAGTTCAAGTTATCTAGATCTGCCAGTGTGTAGTCAGGTCACTGGCGGGTGGGGGCCAAGTCACTGAATAAGCAGTGAATACAAACTGAATAGCAGCGCGTGGGCGCACATGCTTTCAGGAAGCTCACATTCCTATCTAGAGCCTGGGGAACACCCAGGAAGCACAAACGCACAGAGGGGGGCTTTGGGGTGCCCCCTTGATAGGCACCTCCCTTTTTCTGACCACATTATTCACATTTCATATCACAACGACAGGCCTCTTTGGGCCTGAAAGACTGAGCCTTGTGCCCTCACATTGCCAACGCCCATCTTGGAAGCCTGTGGGATGCTCGGAGAGGCCCCTATGTCTCGTCAGTTCAGATCAGTCCCCAGGAGGGATAACTTTACAGGGCAAGGATTTTAAATTCTAGTTGTTGCTTTCTGTGTGCATCCTGCTTGTTAAGAGATGGGGGGGAGGGGGGCGGATGTGGCTCAAATGATTGGGCGTCCATCTGCCTTATGGAGGGACCTGGGTTCGATCCCCAGGACCTCCCGGTAAAATAAAAAATATATATATAGAAGGCGCATGGGCTGCCAGGCTCTGTGTGCAGCTGAGCCGCCAGGCCCCGGGAGCCATGCAGCAAGATGATGACGTAACAGGGGAGAGACAAGACGAGATGCTCCGAAAGCTCCGAAAACCAGGAACCGAAGTGGTGCAAGTGGCAGAACACCTCTCTCCTACATCGGAGGTCTCCAGGATCGAATCCTGGTGAAGACTGGAGGAGGAGGATGAGAAGAGATGGCAGGAAACAGACACAGGGAATTGCCCAGCGAATGGACACAAAACAGCAAATGGGGAAGGGAGGGTTTAAAATGGATAAAGTAAATAAAAAATCTTAAAAAAAAAAAAAAGAGAGAGAGATAGAGGGGGCCCCCCATCCGTCAGGCTCATGCTTCCACGAGGAGAACCACTTTTAGGGACCCCCCCCCCCAGGCCTCTCTCACCCTGCACTCTAGGGGGACATCCATGCTCCCGCCAGTGTGCTGGGAGAAGACCCTCATGTCTCCGACCTGCCTGTGGGCAGAGCAGATCCATTCCGGGGCTCCTGGCCCCACAGCGGGGCCCAGCGCTCTGGGAGAAGCCTGCTGCGCTCCAGCCTGGCGCGGCCCTGGCCTGGTCCACGTGGGCACTTCAGAGGTGAAGCGCCAGCCCAGCCTTAGGCTGCAGCCCTGAAGCCACACGCGCTCGCTTGTGACAGAGCTGCTGTACTGACCCCCAGCTGGGTACCGCCTGTATCGTTCTCTCTATGGATCCTGAATACAAGTGGAGAAGATGCTTGTTATGGCTGAGCCTCCTAAATTCCAAAAAGTTTCAACATTTAGAGGAAACCCTTTACCTGTCTTTATCCTAACCATCCCTCTAATCCAGCACACACACACACACTCTCTCTCTCTCTCTCTCTCTCTCTCTCTCTCTCTCTGTCTCTCTCTGTCTCTCTCCTCCGTTGCTGTTTTAAGTTTCTCAACCTCTGCTCTCTTCCTCTAACCGACCTGGGCTCCTACAGTGTCCAGCTGGATTACCTGGCCAGAAAGGGCCCCTGATTTCCTTGCACTGAGCAGTGCTCCCCATTGATTAGGGCACTTGCCTCCTGCTCTCCTTCAGGTAGCCCAGGCATATGGAGACAGAGACCTCACTGGGTCTTCCAGAAAGATCCAGGCTCTCGGGAGCCACCTCCTCCTAGCCATGTCTTCATGTCCACTCAGGATTCCTGCAGCCATTGACCTCAAGCCTTGGCACTAGTATATCAGCTCTTCCCTGTCATTTGTGAAACAGAGGCATTTTCTGGCACGAAACTAACCACCAAAGAAACAAAACTGTCTCTAAAATCAGGTCAGTGTTGGGTCAGATAACCACAGCCTGGAATTTTCAAGTATCTGCAGTAGCTGGTCTCACAATCTTGTCCATTTTGTGTGCACGTCAGGGGAGACTGATGATTTTCTGACAGTTGCCAGAACCCAGCAGAGAGCTCTGTTCAAGATAGGACATGAATGCCAAGTATTTTCCCCTACGATGGTGGTGAAGGAGAATTCACCCCCCATTTATGTGTCGTTCCTAGCGCTCATGACTGAACTCATTCAGCTGTCTGAGCTGGGGGGGGGGGGCGGACAGGAAAGTGGCCCTGAATTAACCCTCTCTGGCAGTGAGAATTTCTGAGGACTGTCAGAATGTATTTATTGAAGTTTAAATGGAACTCATCTAGGGAGTCACACAAAGTTGCCAGGTATACTAAAGCACTGAATGCTAGGTGATGACACCCTTGGAGTTGGGCAGTGCCCACCAGTGAGGCATGTGCAACAGTCCTGGGGTCATATAGGAGAAGCCAGCTAGCTGGCAGCAGGTCCCCACATGGTAGCCTTACGGGATGACTGTGCCCCAGTCCAGGCCTGACCATCACCTTCAGGATGGCCTTGGCTGGTTATGTCGAGGCACACCATCATTTGTGAGGGAAATAGAGGCCTCTCTCGGGGAAGGACCCACCTTAGCCATACTCACAAGGCTGCGGGGATTGCAAATAAGAAAGACACCAGCCACTGGGCATGGACAGCCCAAGCTGAGACACATTCTCCCTGGACAGTGCCAAGATGAGCACAGACAGCTCTCCACCGTGATGTCCCTAGCTCTGTGGCTGACCGTGGAACTTTCTTAAAGATGGGGGAGAAACATTTCTAAGTCCTTGTTACTAAGGAGTCCAGTTTGGGGGACATTCTCTCTTAGGTGGTTTTGCATCTCTTGACTGTGCGCAAGTTATAGTTTAACTCATAGGGGAGCAAACTTAATTCCAAACTATTCGGGTAGCTTTGAGGCACCCAGTTTACTCTCAGCTCCCAAATAGAGAGGATGCACCCCTGCCTGCTGCTCACCAGCCCCGTAGTCTGCCTTGTGTCCCCGTTCTGGGCATTTATTGAAGTTACAACCTGCATTCCACCTGAGTCATCCAAGGCATAGATAGCTCCGGTCTCTCCTCCTGCAAGAAGCCTTTCTGAACCACCCTGGCCTACCCATCTTCCTGTTCTCAGAAACACTATAGCACTTGAGATAATGGAACATAACTTAGCCCCTAATTGCATATTGACTAGTATTGATCATTGTCATTTCCTGCATGTCCTGTTTCACCAACTATACTATAAGCCTCCTGAGACTAGAAAACGTATTTCTTTTTTCCTCTGCCTGCCCCCGTATATCTAGCACATCAAGAGCATTTGAAGCTATTGCATTAAAAGGTGCATACAAAAGAACTCTTTGCTTCTTCAAATGCCACCCACATTTTCTACCCATCACAAATCCTCTTCCTCCGGGAAACCTTCCCAACCACTGGCTCCCACTGATTTCTTCAGCCCTTCCTGACCACCCATTATTGTCTGAGCCACACATTTTGCCACTTAGCTGTGGTCTGTGTGAATTTGGTCTCTGGTTTAAGAGATGAGAATCCTTCTGCACAAGCGCAGCCAGGGTTGGTGACGCTACGGCAAGTCCCCATGTCAGAGACTGATCCACACGGGTCTCAGCCGACGTTTGTTTGGACCTATGAGGGGCTCCCTGGCCCAGCAGCACCTCTATGGAAAGAACAAACTGCAGCCTCAGTTGGGGTGAGTCCTGGCCCTGTTGGTGATGAGCTGTCATCAGGCAGTGCCTTGCCTGAGCTTCTAGGCCTCGAAGTCTTCACCTATAAAGTGGGGAAGGACTGTGATAACCCCACCCACCAAGCGGGGATACTGTGAGTCTTAAATGCCATCCTCCACCGGCAGCGTCAGGGCGTGTCGAGTAGGGGTTTTGAGTGGGTCCTCTGGAGCCATTGCCCTGACTGAGTCATTTGATTCCCTAAGCTGCAGTTTCCTTATCTGTACAGTAGAGCTAATAGAGTGAAACTATGGCCTTTTTTGGGGAGCATGTGAGACGATGTGTCTACTTGGGTACTTCTTCATCATTAGCCATAGTCAAGTAGTAAAAACCTGTTATCACAGTAACTGGCACACGGAAAGTGCTCAATAAATCTTATCTTCTAGCAAGCCAGGGCCTTCTGGTCTCCCTGTTTCACTCCCAGGTATGGGACTAGGTCTGCTGGCTGCTTATGCCCCATCTGAAGGGCATGAGGAGGGACCTACCGCCTCATCAAATCATTATGATCTAGCAAGACTGTCCCTCGCACCTTTAACTGCACAGCTTTCTCTTATTTTCCCTCCCTCCACAAGTTGCATTTTAGTTTCTAAATCCTTAATCCCACAGAAGAATTGCAATAAATTCTTACTCAAGAGTGACGTGTAACAACTCATAGCATAATAAAATCTTCCCTTAACAGGGATGAGACAACAGCTTTCTTTTCCCATAGAACCACACAGAAGGTGCCTACGCTAAGGGAAAACAAGCTCTCGAGGAGAAAATTGCTCTAAATTCCACCAAGCATTGGGTGGCCAGCTTTTACAGGCGCCTGGCTTAGCGCTCTGGATCCCGTGCCTGCTGCCTGCTGCCTGTGCGAGCTGACAGCCTGACTCCTTTGTGCAGGGTGGTCTGGGCAATTCCTCAGAGGACGGCAGCCATCCATTCTAGTCCCGAATGATGCTAGAAGGCTCTCCGACCTCTCAGAACTTCATCGTGTGCAGCCAGCACTGGAGTCTACAAATTAAGTCTCTGTGCACGAAGCCCTGGCCGAGTTTCGACCTTTAGTTCACTTAACTTCTGAATTCTCCCTTCGGTTTCTGTCACATATGGTATATCACTTAATTACTACCTATACCTTTTATGTCGTGATTCTAATGCAACTAAACAGGTGCCGTAATTTACTCCTCAAGGAGACTTGTGTGCTGATAAAGAGATCCATCGTATTTCCCTTTAGTCATATTAGCTTAAATTTGTGGGCTGCCTCCAGGTGAAAAGAGAAGGGTATAAATATGCAGTATCGCTATTGTTCGTTTTTACTGTAGCTCACGCTCCTGCATTTCATTACTGTATTTCAGAATATCAAGACCATTTTAACTGTGCCAAGGTTATAGCCTGAAAACTGCAAAGAGGCTGTAACTAAGTTGGGGGGAAAGAAGGAAGTCCAGATATAACAAGGGACGATTCTAAGATGCTTCCCGATAGCTAAACATAATGTGCTACAAATCCGGGAGGAAGAACAAAAACAGAGCAGTGACGCAAACTTAGTTAAAGCCATTATTAGCTGAAGGGAAGAGAGGTAATGAGCAAAGCAGAACCACTGAGGACTCTAAAATGCATTTATACTTGACCATGAAATGCAGATTCACCCCTAGACACCTAGCGTCACGGAGGAACATTTCTGCTCCCCCAGGCCATCTGCCCGCCAGTCATGGAGCATCACTGACTCGGAAGCAGGTGCAGTGGAAATGTGGAGGAGGCTGACTCGGGACAGCCAGAGCGGGTCCTGCATTCTGAATTCACATAGACATCCCAGGAGATTCTGGTGCAGATGGTTTGTGGACCACACTTTGAGAAACTCTGGAGAAGGTGACTCCAGGATTTTTTCAGCTGTGTAGTATAGACATAGAAATAAACATTCGATTCCTTGTATATGTTACACATTCACCGCCTCTGTGTACACAAGCAGGGAAAGACTATACACCATCCATCTCTCCAGTGTGTATATGGATTCCACATGTGCCTCGTGTGTAACAAAACGACGGAATGATATCAGATTCCAGGAAAATAAATAAATACAGTGTATGGAGTTGAGTATTTTTTTTTTCTTGCTTGGCCCAGAAAAAGAATTTAATTTATAAAATGTGACGAGAATCACAAGCCCAGCTCCACGTCTCTGAGATCTAAACACAGAACAGTCTTGGCTTGATCAGGGAAAATGTCAAGCAAACTTAGCGATCTCGTCTTTGTTGCTCTTTGTCTTTGTTGCATCCTCAAGTCAAGGGGCTCAGCCTCCAAAGTCTGGTTCCTCATAGAAGCTTCCAGCACTGGGGCGTGACGACACCACTGCTGTGCTCTGCCCTGCACGGCTGAAGTGAAAACGAATTCCTTCGCCTTTGTTCTTCATTCCCCTTGAAGGGTGGCAACGGGCTTCCCCTCGCAGGTCAGCTATGGTCGCGGTGTTGAGCCTGCCCAGAGGGCTGGGTACAGAAGGCTCCGTCGGGGCCCCAGAGCAAGGCGTGGAATCCGGGTCCCTGTAGGGGAGGATGGAGGGGAGGGGCGGCTTTTGTATCACATATTTGCTGGTCCAGCCCTAGGTATTCTCTTGCAAGGACCTGCTCTTTTTACACATAATTTTAGAGCCAGGAGAGAACCTCGAGATTTGACAGTTAAGGATTAGAACTTCTGTCTCCTGACTCCAAGTTCTGTGCTCTGCCCAGAAACCCAGTTCATAATAAAGCATCCAAACCAATGGAGGCAGGTATAGCTCCACAGGTATGGCTGCAAAACGCCATCCCTCTCAGTCCCCAGTCTTCCAGGGGACTCATGTTCGTAGCAGAGGCCTTTCCAGTCTAACCCAGGCAAGTTCAGCTAGCAGGAATGATTTGGTGCCGAATATGAGAAAAGGGCAATCCCATGTCAGGCTGATGGGTACTCTTGGGAGGGCAGCCTTGCTTATCTCAGTGTCCTTGACTAGGCTGAGTGGTGTTCCCAAGCCCTTGGTCACTTATCAGAGATGCCCTGAATTGGTTAAATTCCTCCACCTCCTAACCTAATGGATTGACCTGTCAAATTTGCTGATTCTGAGACTATGCTCATGAGCACAAATACAATGAATAACTTTTACCCACTGTGAAATCTGCCCCTCTTCCACCTGGGAGGAAGTCCATTGGGGAAGGTTTTCCCTCGACCTGGCTCTTGCTGTACACCTTTTAGATTCATTGACTTTATTTCACTGGGAAAAAAAAAGAGAGATCGGATGAAATAGTAATAAATGTTATGCACACCCAGAATTTAAATTCCTTTATTTTGGACAGATTTGGTGATCAGAATCTGCATGGAAGACAACATGAAAGGGGAAGCAAGTTATAATTGGATGCAGCTGAGAGAAGCATTGAGCTATGGGGCACTAACTCTATTCTTATAGCATTTCTGTTGCCTTGTTTTGTTGTAAAGGAGAATCAATAAGAAGATGACGCTCCAGATTTTTAATTCAGTGACTCTCATGTAGGACCAAATACACCTGACAGTAGCTTGACTTTTTAAAATGCAAGCACTACTCAGATTTATTAATTTTTATGTTATGAATATTTAAACAAGCCCATCCCGATGGAATCATTTCACATGGAGCTAATGCACTTACATTTTTAATGAAATGAGTAGTCAACCATTAAAAATAAAATATTGATATGAATTGTTAGACTAATTGATTGGGGGAGAAAGTGTGCAAGCAATCAGAGATTTAAGAAAAATGAATGGAAATCAAATGGCCCAATTATTATCAGCCCTTGGCATTAAAGAAGACACTGTCCAATATATCTCTTTCCTTTATGAACAATTGCTTTTTAAAATGTCTAAAGAAAATTATCACTGTAAATCAAACTGCAGGTAGGAAATGTGATCCAAAAGTAATATCTTCAGCGGCAATACTTAACTGCTTAGTTCCTGCTACGAAAAAAGACATGCAGAATTGAGGTCATTTTCCCCATAACTCAGATCCTAAACCTACTTATTCCTGGATCCGGCATAAAATAGAGCAACTCACACTAAAGAGAAGCCTTGCCTGAATTTCAAGAAACCTGTGCTCTAATCAAGATGTGAGTAAATGTAATTTTAAAAGTCCCTTTAAAGACTGTTGATTTAAAGATCCTTTTAAGTCATTTTTAAGTGGAAGAATTACTTTTTTAAAGCAAATTCTGGCATGCCTTCTCTATAAGTGAGATTTTTTTTTTTTTTTAAAGCAAACTCTGGCATTCCTTCTCTGTGTGATTTTTTTTTTTAACGTTTGTTTGTCTTAACATGACAAACTCTTTGAATTAAAGGATCAGGCTTAACTAATGGAAGTTGCTGCACTTCTCAAATTTTTTGTTAGCAGCTGAAGCTACAAATGGAGAGCCAAGATTTCACTTCCACTCTTAAGTTTTTCTTGGCCAGTGAATTACTTCTCTTCAGTTAGGGGTGAGTTAATAAACAGAAAAGGTAAAAAGAACTACACACCAGTCAAGAAAAGAATGAGTTCAGACATCTCCGTAAATACCTCTTCCGTGGCAGTTCACTGAGCAAGGCATGTATTTGTTCCACAAAACAGGAGGCCCTGCTATGTATCAGAAACATGGGAGGTGGCAGGGACTCAACAGACAACAAGCAAAGAGTGGAGAAGGTGAACAGCTGGCATTTTGTGTGCAGAAATAGAGAGACCAGGGGAGTGAAAGAATTGAAGATTCTGGAAAGAAAATGGTTAAAGTGATGCCCTGAAAGGGTGGGTGTAGCCAGGTATGGAGAAAGCAAAAACAGTGGACTAAGTGAGGAATAAAAGAGAAAATGTGGGCAATTAGTGTCATTTAGTCCAGTGCTTTCCAAACTGTAATATGCACACAAGTCACAGGGGCTCTTGTGAAAATGCAGATTCTGATTCAGCAGTTCTGAGGCCACATCCCTGGAGACGGCAGCGCTCCTGGTCCAGAAGAAGATGAAAGGATCCCAGTTTTCTCTATTGGAGCTGGAAGAATGTCCACCAATGAATGAGCCATTTATGAAGTGCCTATTGTGTACCTAGCAATATGCCAAGTACTCTGAAGAGTCTACAAGAAGACAAAGCCTCCTTGTCCAGGAGCTTTACAATCTTTTAGAGGAGATAAGACATGCAAACACAAAACCACTACAGTAAAACAGAAGAGGTTATATATTCCGGAGCCTGTGTATGGCTGGACATCTTCATGAAAGAGAAGCTCTAAGATGGAGGGGGCTTGCACAGGCAGAATGGACGGGGCTCAACCTTAGATGAAAATGAACGTGGTAGGCAGGTGCCCAGAACTGCAGAGACCCCCCGAGGGGCCCCCATACTCCACAGCACCCTCTGCCGTGGCTGCCTCTGGGTTTGAAGAGGCCCCATGTTGTGGCTGAGGCCGAGTTCAGCTGAAAAGGCAGATGTGTTTCTTTCAGTCTCCAGAGCTCCCAGCACGTGCCTGGACATATGCCTAGTCGTTCAGTAAATGGCTGACTCATTGCCAGATACATTCGAGGAACCGCGGGCCACCTCCCACCCCAAAACTAATAAGCCCTGCAACAGGCATCGGAGTGACAGAGATGAAGACAAAAGGCATGTTGCAACAGAGGAAGAAAATGTAAGTGATGATTGTAGAAGGACCATCTATTTTTTTTTAAAGATAGCAGTTCTTATTTGTTTTGTTACTGAGAAAAAAAAGGGGGAAAGGTAGCATTTTCCTTCTTACTACCTTCTTAGAAGACCTACCTTGAGGTTGTGTGAAGATTCAGGCTGCCTGGGTTTACGAGCCTTGCAGAGGCAACCCTTGCCAGCCATGGAAGGTTGGAGGCACCGATTACGCTGGGGCTGCGAGGGAATGGACCTCCTGCACCCACAGGTCCTGGGGCTGAATCACAGGGGTCACTCCATGAGCCAGGGAGGTGAGCAGTGTGCCTTGGTTACTGCCAGGGCCAAGAGCCACCTGCATGCTTGGGGAAGAGGAGAAGCCTTCATGCAGGAAGGCGTGGCATGGGGGCTGGGCTTCGGATGAGGAGGAGGAAGCTCCAGGCAGCTCAGGGGTGAGATCTTCTAGAAGCAGGAGGCAGCTCAAGCAAAGCCGAGGAGAAATCCCTGTGATAGGAGAAGCGGGGACTGTAGATTTCAGCTGAAACTGGGAGCCCATGGGGTCTGTGCCCAGAGGTGACAAATAAAGGCAGGCTGAGGCCAAGCTTACCACGTTCTTGAGCATCAGCTGGAAGAGTCCAGACCTTCTGCACAGTGAGGTCCAAGCATGACTTTCCCATCTTGCTTCCAGAGAATGTCGTCCAGCCATAATACTGGAACTGGCATTGGACCACAATTAGGAGACTGATACCTTTACTTGAACTTCCATTAGAAATCGTTGTTTTCAGGAAGCGGCTGTGGCTCAATCAGTAGGGCTCCCGGTTACCATATGGGAGGCCCCGGGTTCGGTTCCCAGGGCCTCCTGGTGAAGGCAAGCCCGCCTGCACGGCGTGGTTAGCTGATCCAGCGAGCACAAGCAGCAACGGGGGGATAAATGAATAAATAAATAAAATCTTAAAAAAAAAGAAATCGTTGTTTTCACATAGCTATTTGCGGAATTATGTGGCAATGGAGGGGGAAGCTGGCACTAGTAGACCAGAGGTGATTTGCACCTTCATTACTAACCTGCTATGTAATTTTGGTCAAGGGCCAACTTCCCTGAGCCTTGGTTCCCCCGCTGGACTAGCAGTAAGGATAATTTGGGCACACAAGGACAGTTCCTGTGTACTTCCTGTGAACCAGCCACATGCATTACCTATTTAATCCTCCAATGACCCCAGAAGATAGGCCCTTTATCATCCCTTTACAGTTGAAGACAGTTAGACTCAAAGAATTTAAGTAATTTCCCTAAGGCCATGCATGACTACTAATTAGCAAAGGTGGGATTCAAACCCCAGGGCCGTCAGATTTCAGACTCTTAACCTACACTCAATTCTGCAACCGACCCCCCCTGGCCGATTTCAAAAGAACCCTCCAACAGAAAGTTGTTCCAAAATACAGCTACCTCATAAGCCTTCTGCTGCTGGGAAGGTACATAGAATCCTCTGGTGCTGGGACTGAAAGCTATAAATCACTTAGCTCACCTTCTCATTTTACGGAAAAGGGGATGGTGTCCAACAAGGCTGGGCGACTCACCCGCAGCCTCACAGCTAGCCCTGGTGAGAGCAGGTCCCTCGACTTTAACGTGTTTTGAGTGTGGTACCTAACTAGGGAACTCTGAGAAACTGAGGTTTTTTGCACCCACCCATTTCCTATTCCTTACGGTGAGGAAGCCGTTCTCTCGGCTTCCTCTGTAATTGCACATTTCACAGTGACTTTGAAAATAAGTGTCCCTGGGGCTTGGTTCATGAAGCAGATTCACAGTTCAGGACAAATATCTGGATTTTGAAGGGAGGAGGTTTTTGGCAGGGGATGCTTCAGGAAAAATGTTGGAAAACTTGAGGTTTTCATATGATTAAAACGAGTATGATATTCCTTAAGAGAAGAAATGGTGATATTAAATAAAAAAAAATAGGTTTCAAAAATTAAGGTCAAAAATAGTATCAAGAGCCTTAAAACTATTCTTACTCTAATTCTTTAATTTAGTCACTCATTTCAACGAATGCACTTTAAGGAATAATCTGAGATTCACAGAGATTTTTGTGCATGACAGTTCAAGAAGAAGAAACCTAGAAACAATCTAACTTCAACCTCAGGGCAACCCCATAAAATAGAATATTATGGAGACATTAAAAGAGTATCTATAAATGGCTTAAATGGCATGAAGAAATGCTTATTATACCCTGTGACGTAGAAAAAAGAACGAAATAATATAAATAATGAGATCTCAACTATGTTAACAAAAAAACTGCATAGGAAGTGGGGAACACACCAAAGCCCTAAGAGATTTTCTCTATGGGAGGTAGAATTACAGGAGGGAGAATACCCTTTTCTCTAAACTTCCCAAATTTTATGCAAGAGACTTGAGTTCCCTTTTATAACTAAGAAACAAACAAAGAAGCATAGAAAATCCTGTCTAAATAGCAAAGGCCATCTCTCCTGCAACACCTGTATTATTTTCCCTTTGGAGCCTTCAGCTTGCATTGCCATAAAGCTGTAAATTAGGATTCGGAATATTCTGAGCAGACAAGAAAGCTTCAGCAATAGGGGGAACTGCCTTCTGAGTGAAAGATTTGGGGTCTGGGTCAAGTCTGAGTTCATGGGGCTGAAAAATGACACAAACGACGCTGGGCAGAGCCACTCGCTTTAAGACCCAAGTTGGGAAGCGGCTGTGGCTCAATCAGTAGGGCTCCCGTTTACCATATGGGAGGCCCCGGGTTCGGTCCCCGGGGCCTCCTGGTGAAGGCAAGCCCGCCCGCACGGCGTGGTTAGCTGACCCAGCAAGCACAAGCAGCAAGGGGGGGATAAATGAATAAATAAATAAAATCTTTAAAAAAAAAAAAAAAAAAAAGACCCAAGTGATTGGCAGTGGAGAACTAGGAGACCTTTTGCTCTGAAAGGAAGCTTGCAGGTGAACTGGTACAACCCTCTCGTTTTATCACTGAGGAAACTGAGTCAGAGTTTACTGTGCTTTCCAGACCACACAGTAGCTGACCGAGACTCCCAGCTCCCAGGCGGCTTTGCCTCCCAGTGCCCAGTGCTGCCTCCCTGGCCTTGAAATCCATGCCTGGGTGCTTTAAATAGTCCTCTGCAGTTTATTGTTGTAATGGAAACTGTGCGCTGCCTCTGTCCTTACACCGAGGATTTAATGCACGATTCCAGCGACGAGCCTAGGGTACCAAACACGCTGGTGCCAGCTTGAAATCTCCCTCTTCCCACTCTCTGCTAAGTCATTTCTGAAGTGGCTGGATCCCCGGTGCTTTCCCCCCACCCCCCAGCAGAATGGCAGTGACCCGAGGGTTTGCCCTGGATCTGTGGAGGTAATCTGCATTTCTGGGATGCCTGAGGGCAGGAGGGGAACAGCAGGCCCCATGCAGAAACTTGGATTCTGTGTCCTGGGGCAGTGGGAACATCCCCAGCCCCCGTTGTGGAGCTTGCTCAGTTCTTTCCCAGCCTGGAGAACAGACCAATGAGGAGAAGGCTGTGCCAGGAACCTTCCCCAGGTGCTAGCAAGGAGACCAAGTAAGCAGAAGAACAAATCTGCAAACACAGTGCAGAGAATCCTATTAGGGTGGACGTGTTGGACGTAGCAAGCAGTGGGGAAAGTGGAGAACGGGAAGAAGGGAAACCCCCTTGAACGGGTGGGCAGGGATGGTCTCTTAGTAGGCTTGGACTATGGTGACAAAGTGTCACAAAGTGGGTGGCTGAAAACAACAGGCTTTTTTTTTGTCTTGTAGTTTTTTTTTGTTTTTTTTTTAAGATTTTATTTATTCATTTATCCCCCCCTTGCTGCTTGTGCTCGCTGGGTCAGCTAACCACGCCGTGCGGGCGGGCTTGCCTTCACCAGGAGGCCCCGGGAACCGAACCCGGGGCCTCCCATATGGTAAACGGGAGCCCCACTGATTGAGCCACAGCCGCTTCCCTGTCTTGTAGTTTTGAAGGCCGGAAGTCTGAAATCAAGGGCCCCGCTTCCTCTGAAGTCTGTAGGGAAGACTGCGCCTTGCCTCGCTCCTGGCAAGCAGGGGCGTTCTCTGCCTCTGTCTCCCCATGGTGTTCCCCTGTGTGACTGCCATGCCCAATTCTCCCCTTCTTGACACGAGTTGTATTGGATTAAGGTCACCCTTACCCAGTTTGGTGTCATCTTAATTAATCACCTCTTCAAAGACCTGATTTCCAAATGCGGCACAGTCACAGGCCCGGAGGTTAGGTCGTGAGCATGTCTTTTCTGGGGACACAGTTCAGCCCATACAGATGGGGACCCACCTTACTCCTTCCAAGAAAGTGGAGGTTCCTGAAGCTTCCGAAGCTGGGCACAGCACCGGGGCTGGTGGTCTCCACACAGTGTTCTAGCACCTTCTGCACCCTCTCCTCGCCTGCCCTGCTTGTCCCTGGGTAAAGTCATGTGCTCTGTCCACTCTCGTTCCGCTTGGCATCTGGCATCCCAAAGCAGCAGGCCAATGTCCGGTAGTGATGTCCTACTGGTGGAGACAGAAGCACGGGTGCGATGGTGGTGACCAGAAAGGTAGACATCCAGGCAGGGGGCAGTCTCTTCCAAGGCTGCAGTCCAGAGTAGCCCAGTGGTGGCAACAGTGGTCACCAGCGTCTTAGGGGCCACAAGGAGAATTTGTGAGTTTTCCACAGAGACACCATGGATTAGGATTATACTGACGAATACTGCTAACAGCCCCTGGCAGGGCTTGGTAAGAACTCACTAAAGTAACCAAAGCAAATTCAGCACGCATTGTATGGCACAAATTATATGGACCCCATGTGGGAGAAGTCAGCGTTGTGTTGGTTTGAATCTTTTATGTGGACCCCAGAAAATTGCATTCTCAGATCGGTCCATTCCTGTGGGTGTGAGATGCTTTGATTGGGTTAAATTCAGCTGGGGGCCTTTGATTGGAGAGCTTCAGCGAGCTGTGACCCAGGGTGGGTCTCAATTCTTTTACTGGAGGCCTTTATAAAGGGAGGAGAAGGCGGAGCACAGGAGTGCCATTTTACCCTGCCCTGTGACAGGGGTCTCCGGGACTGCCTGCGCCGCAGAAACATAGAAAAACCCCAAGACGCTGAAAGAGAGGCCGGAGGCCAGAATCAGCAGAGCGCAGGGGCTTGGAAAGAGGCCCACGAGAGGCTCAAAGAGATGAGGCCGGGAGGCGAGGGGAGAGGCGAGCCACATGCCTGGTCGTCCACAGCTGAGCTCAAGGAGAAGTGAGCCTGGAGAGGTCAGAGACCGGCCGCCCTCTTGCCTTGCCCCGTGGCAGGAGTCCAGGCCCACCACCGGCGACCTTTGAGGAGAAAGCATCTCTGATGATGCCTTGATTTGGACATTTTCACAGCCTCAGAACTGTAAGATTTCACCCAAATAAATTCGCATTATAAAAGCCAATCTATTTCTGGTATTTTGTATTGGCAGCCTTTAGCAAACTACAACAAGCATCATGGAAGAAAAGACAATATTTCTGTCCTCATGGGGCTTACAATCCAAGGGCAGGTAGAGAGTGAACGGAATCACAGTGGGGAAGTACAAGGCACTGGGACCATATAACACTATGTGGGAGCTTACTCAGGGAAATCCAGATTAAATGAGATAATTGAATGCATATAAAATGCTAGCATGGTGCCTGGCACGTAGTAAGAGCTCAGTAAATTGTAGCTGTTATTTTTGTTATTACTGTTGGCCTAAAAACATGTTTCCAGGGGGCAGCACCTTCTTCGGACATGTGATTGGGGAAGAAAAGTCTGATCTGCACACCATTCATTCATTCTTTTGCTCATTCATTTGCTCAGTTAATGTAAATTTCTTTTCAGCTTATATGTGTGAGCGCTATACTTAGTGCAGAGATGCAAAAACAGATGACTTACTCCTTGCCACCAAGGGGCTCAAATTCTAATAAGGAAGAAAGACACATAAACAAATAATTGTAAAAGATGTCATAAGAAATATTACAAAGGCTACTGAGTCCAAACCCACCCCGCAGGGGTCAAGAAGTCTGCACTGAACAAGGGAAGGATGAGTAGTCGCTCTCCAGGGACCTTTCATTGCCAGCTTTCACCCTGAGTGTGGGGAGCTTGGCGTTTTTGTGTTCCTGTCTCTACATTTTATCACCTAGTGCACTGCAGGGGGCAAAAAGTTTGGAAAGGTTTCCTTGCCATGCTACAGCTACAGAATTTTTGGCCGAGAGAACAAATTCAGAACAGGCACGTACTTATAGAGGAATTTGGTTCCAAAAAGACCAAGAAATTGGGCCATCTCTATGACTTGGGAAAAGTGTGATTTGATCAAAGCCTTAAGGAATACTCTGATTTTCTGTGCATCCGAGAAGGTGGAGGGTCCTGTGTCCTGATGCCTGGCCCCTCAGAGAGCCATCTTCCACGCCATCACTCCTGCCACCACCTCCCTGCACCACGGCCACCCGGCAACCAGAGTCTCAGCGTCTTGGGGGCAGAGCTTGTCTGAAATATTTCACAGGGGCATGAGGGAAAAAGGATTAAACACGCGACAGTCCCCACCCGTTCCTCAAAGTAGGAATGCGGCTCTGTGTGCATGTGTTTCGTTGCAGCTGAGGCCCTCCCCACCCTTTGGTCTCCTGTCTGCCAGGAGCTGGGCCACGTCAGGATCCAACCTCTGGGCACCCAGAGAGGCGGAGGCAGCTGGTGCCTTCCCAGGCCCAAGTCACATGCACACGGAGCATCTGGGTCTGCCAGGCGTGTGCCCTTGAATCATTCTCCTGTCTCTGACCATGGGTCACCCCACAGAGCAAAAGGCAGAGTTAGCTTGTGCTGCCTCTCGCTGGTTCAGCTGTCCAGGGGAAAGGGACACACCTGTCTCTTTTCTAATTTCCATCCCAAATAAAAAACAAACAAACAAACACAACTCCAGCAAAACAGGACAAAGAAGAAGGGTCACCCCTAAAGGGAAGGAGTTAGGGGAGGACAGCTGTGCCCTGAGTACCCCTGCCTCAGCTCTGCTCAGCTCGTCCAACTCTGTCTCGTGCCCACCCCACCCCACCCCATCCAGAAACTAGAAATTCAGTGGCAAATTCCATTTGTCAGTACAAGAAAGAGAATAAATGGGCAATGTTTTTCTGGTCATAGGAGCCTAATTTCAATTGTGAGACACGGTATAGAATTTCATAAACCAATACATTTGACTCTTCACTTGCCCACGCTCCAGGCCCAGGAGAACCTGCCAGCCAAGGGCACTGACAGTCACCTGAGGGGTGCAGCATCTCTACCGGAAAAGGCTTGGAAAGCCAGAAGCAGGAAAAGTGGGGGCAAGTAGGACGACCCCGGGTAAAAGCCGTTTACCTTTCCTTAAAGCATTGGACTGGGGCCGCTGCGTGGAAAGTGGTTAGCATTCCCCAGAACTCTCTGTTCCCAGCTCTGAGTCAATGGCTCACTGAGAAGTGGCAATGCAGAGATTAACCTCTGGAATTCCACCTCCAGAATGGAAAGCCAGTAGGCCCAGGGAGCAGTTTCATCAACCTGTTCGCAGTGGTTATCTCTAGATTGCAGGATTTCTACAGTTTTACTTTCCTTTTTATAGTCTGAAGTTTTTGGTTACAATATACCTGAATTATGTTATAGTCAGCAAAGAAACAAAACACACACGTGACTGTGGTATTGGTCCCCTCCCTCCAGAGAGCGCAGGAAAATAAAAAATGGGAATAAACTCGCATCAGTAGAGGTGATGGGAGGGGACAGTGGAGGAGAGATTTCTATACTCCAAAGCATATAGAAGCCCACTGATGGCTGATCAGGCCAGGGAAGCCATATTCCAGAGCGGGGCTGGCGGGGTAGAACCTTCTTGTCTGCTCAAGGTCTGGCCAGCCCCGGGTGCTCCACACTCTCCTCGCCCAGCCCTGACTTTGGATCCTTGGCAGTCACCAGAGCACCCTTCTTTATAGGCTTGAGCATTTGTTCTGAGAATTAGGGCTCCTAGGCCGCTGTGGAAAACCCTCTTCTTCTGACTTTTGAGAGCTTTCTGGCCAGACTCCCCTTTCTGCTCACGGCCAAGTGAAGGCAGCCAGCCAACAAGCCCCACCAGAGTGTGGCATGGAATCAGGACGCTCGTGGGCTCTAATTCCCAGAAACCATTCATTCTGAAGGCATGAGCTTCGCTTCATGTCATCAAACCACTGGAATAATCCTAGCTCAGGGCCCAACTCAATAGTTACTAGAAGAATTGGCTAAGGTATTAATAATTTCAGGTTTATAAAAATATAAACATTGTTTATTGGTTTTCAACCATGAGAATCAGCCTAATAGAATAGAGAAGACTTAAATACAGTTATAGGAGAAAATGTAAATATGATATCAACTTTGACAGAGCAAAAGAAAATCCTGGCTGTCAGAAAATGGGAAGGATATGGGGAGAAAAAGGATGGGGTGGGCCATTAATATCTTCATCTAATTTAGTTGTGAATCAAGGGGACTTCCTAAAGCTGATGGAATAGGAAAAATATGCTTAAGTTATTTTTTAAAGGAGCAAAGGAATTGAATAGTAGAACAAAAGTAAAGATGGAGAAAAGTGAGGGAATAAATTAAGTTAGATCCTTATCTTTAAGTCAAGAAACAGTATGTAAATTATTTCCAATCAGGGAGATAAGCACCAGGATGGAGAACAGAAAGGATTTGCTTTTCATTACAATTTCTTCTGTTGATGTCTTTTCGTCTTTGAAAAATTGTGTTTTCGTCTGTGAAAAATAAACATGAGGGAGGAAATGAGAAGATTAAAAAAAAATAAAGTTGAAAATGCCACAAGGCGTCTCTTTAGCTTAGGGTATAGATTTGTTTGCCTCGGTCCCTCTTCCTGGCATCTTGCATCCAGGATAAACGTTAGAAGTCATCCAATCACCAGTTTACAGAGGAGGAACTTGAGACCAGAGAAGTTGCTCAGTTTAATGGCTTCTGACTTCCCATTCACTGCTCTTCTGAAATGAAAGCTATCTTGAGAAGATTGTTGTGTTTCTATGTCAAAAATATAAATTATTTAAGAAAACCTAGCAATAACTATGATCAGAATGAACAATGATTTAAAAAATGCATGATGATGAACACTGAATTAAAAAGAAAAGTATTTAAAAAAATTTTTTTAATGTAAACTCATTAAGTGACTCTATATTCAAATACCATATATATTAAGGGAAAAATACTGCCTGGGCATAAAAACCACTCAGAGATGGTAGATTTGTAAATGAGTATCTATTGAGTCCAACAGAAATGATGTATTCCAATCAGAAACAGCCAGAAATCCTGTTGCCCAGTGTGTTACAAAATCAATAGCACAAGTGTGTAAAAAAGGTAAATAATTTCTAGTGTTTTCTTGGTGTAGCTGATGTTTTAGTCTATTTATTCATGGGGTTGATTAGTTTGATGGATTAGAAGAGCTTTTGGATAGGCTACCATTAAGACAAACATAATACCAGGGTATGATTTAATTTTTGGTGCCTAGGAGAGTTTTGATAGATTGAATGTAGACTGATCAATATTAGTCAGCATGGTAACAAGCTGTGATCTGTGATCTTGTTGGTGTTAATGGCAGACATTAAGAAACTTAGTAAGTTGGGGGACGGATGTGGCTCAAATGGTTGAGTGTCCGTCTCCCACATGGAGGGACCCAGTTTCGATCCCTGGGACCTCCCGGTAAAAAAAAAAAAAAAAAAAAAAAGAAGATGCTTAGTAAGGCAATATTTGTAAGGACATGTGTGGCAGTTTGAGAATATTTTATGAACCCCCAAAAGAAAAAAATATGTTTGTAAACTAATCTATTTGTCTGGGTGTGATACCCTTTGATTGTATTAAATTCAGTTGAGAGGACTTGATTAGATTACCAGTTAAGATTGATTTAGGGCTTTTGATTCAACTATGTCAGTGGGTGTGACTCAGGTTGATTCCCGCCCCTTGCTGGGTCTGATATAAACAGACTCACACTGAAAGACACACTATGCTGACTCACCAAAAGTTATTGAATCATCTAAACTCTTGGAATATTTATTTTCAAGGGTGTCCACGCATTAAACACACATATACTATAGTTTTAAAATGTAGAATTCAGTTCACTCATTTCTAGAGAAATTAATTAGCTTTGAGAAGCTCATGTTGTGGGGAATAATCTGGCCCATTTTCTTACACTGGAATGGGTTTTCCAGAAATAAAAGTGATAGCCTGAACCTCATTCTCAAAACCATAGATATGAAGACTGGATTCCAAAAAGTGCACTTCAAACCTAATGAAAATGAAGTAACACTGTGAAGTTTGCTTTTCTCATTTAATTTTGATGGGATACAAGAAGCACTAGAAAGTGCTGTTATTGAACTGTAGTGTAAAATAGAACTGAAAACTAAATATGAAAATATTGAAGTACCAGGAATCTAAAGGTGCAGATATTGTATCTTTGTTTAGAACAAAAAATGAAGGCACTGGCATTTTGGCCCAGAAGAAAGGGTGTCAGGTGTCGAGATTCCGATGAGAGGAGAAATGAATTATAAAAAGAAAAATTTAATAATCAAGATTTCCTTGTTCTCAATTTGCATTGTTATAAATATAAAATGTAAACAGCAATAGTATATATACTTTTATTACCTGCTTATATTAAAGTTCAATCAAAATAAAGCTTGTGTGCTGATTTTTTTTCTTAAATCCAATCCACTTCACTCATTTTATGTTTCTGTTACTGGTCCATGAATGAGAAATGGAGGCTTTCAAGGAGGAGACCCTTGACTTTCTCCTAATAGGACAGGTAGGACTCAGAGTGAGTGATTCGAACACCAAAGGACAGATTAACTTGTATTTTTGCTTTTTAATGGGCCTTGGGTGCACAACTCTTGATTTGTGACACACGCTCATCAATGGCCCATGCACGACCTTCTTTTCCAAGTGCCTGGGTGAATGCACTTATTTAATTAGTTAGTTATTGAGAGATTTGAATGTTCATCCTCCAAGTTCCACATTTAAGAATTGTGAGCAACATAAGGAACGCTGAGCTCTAGGATAAGCAAGTGCAGACAGGACAACCAGCATTTCCTGAGCCTCGGCTGCTCACCAGGACTCTATGGAGCCACTTTCAAACGTCACCTGTCTATGGCTCCCAGAGCAGACCCCTGGCGCCTCATCCCTGCTCGTTTCCCTCCCACTGCCCTATGCTGGCCGGTCAGGAATAGAGTCACTGTGAAGGACGGCAACTTGCCAGTGCCATTTGCCCAGGTGGCCGGGGGTCTTCACGTTGGGTGACTTTCCATTTTCACAGCTGAACTTTGAGTCTCATCAGAGCAGCTTTCTGTTGCTCTTTGCTGAGTTTACATCAGTGATGAGTCAGCAAATAAGCAGACCCAGCAGGTTGCCTCTCTTGGCAGGTAATCTAAGGGGCCTACAGACTATATAATCCAGGAAGGAGGCTGTGGCTTCAGAGTGAGAGCACTGTGTGCCCCTTTATAAGAATCGTCTTCTACAAACCCTGACTGTCTGCATTGACTGATTTGAATGGCTTTAAAAGGAAAAGAAGGCTCTTTCTGGCCCCTTCTTCGGAAGTGTTTGCTTTGGCAGAAGTGTTGCATGGGTGGATTGCAAAGATGTTTGGAAATCCCCATTAGTGTCTGATGCAACCTGGTGTCCCGAATAACCAATTTTTCAAAAAATCCTGGACTGGAAAAGGAGCTCCCAGGTTTTAGAGTTGCAGCCCTTACTGAGGGCTTTAAAAGTTGCTCTTGGCATCTGGCTGGAAGAGTCGTGAGGAAACACTCAAGCGGCTCTGGGCAGGGGCTGCACATGGCGCGGCCGACGTGAATTGGCCGGCGCCGCCCTTAGGCTCTTCCCAGGCCAGCGATGGAAATAGGACATGTCTTCAGAAATTACCGCAAGGCAGCAAGAAGTAGGGGCCATGAGACGCGCAGGGCAGGGGCACATGCTGAGAGAGGGCCAGGGCTCTGCCTTGCAGACGTAAGACTTGCAGGATTTGAACTCAGGTGTGCACAAGAGCCCCTGTGACAGCGGGGGAGCGGTGATGGGGCGGGGCTGCTGGGCCGGAGACGGAAGAAGATGACACTGAGAAAGGATGGAGGAGGCTTCCTTAAGTCTGAGCCGCTGTGGGGAGAATGGCCATGAAGGACAGCTAAGCCAGCTATGAGGAAAGGGCACCCACAGTTCCTTCGGTGCTGCTGCCTTCCGCCCCGTCAGCCCCTTCCTTGCATCTTCCTCCGCCAGGATTCTGAGTGCTCCCGGCCACCCCCTCCCCGCCACACAGGGGCCTCCTTGTCCTCCTTCCCCCTCTCTGCTGCTCCTCCCTGGGGGCCTGGTTTCCGCATAGCAGCGACCAGATGACTGAATCAGTGATGACCAAACCCATGCGCTTCTTAGAGTGGAAACCTGCCTCTGCGGGCCAGGCCAGCAGACTTTTCAGGGCGTGGAGTCTAGAATCTCAGAAGAACCCTCCAAAGTCACCCCGTCCAGCCCCCTGCGCTCAGATCAGAGTCTCCTAAACCATCCCTGACAGGCAGGCGGCCTGGGCCCTGGCAGCTCCCAGGTCCTGCTGGCGGGTGACGCAGGGACCAGCCTGTGTCTCTGTCAGAGCTCTGCCTTGGTAGCCGGCCAGGGGATTAGGCAGGAGCTGGTCTGAATTAAGGCACAGAGCCCCTCTTCAGCGCTGGGGCAGCGGGGAGGAGGGCTCCCTGTGTCCCCGAGACCGTGCTGGGCGCAGCCAGAGAACAAGACGCTACAGAGCCAGGGACAGAGGCACTCCACAGCAGCCGGGGAGGTTGCTGACAGGCGTGGATAATGGGGGCATTCACGGACCCCGGCCGCTCCCCGCAGCGCCCACCCGCACACACAGAGAAGGAATGAGAGCTAGCCAGCGTGGGAGCCGCCCAGTGGGCTGCGCCTGCCCTGAGGGCCGCTGCCAGCTGGGAGCTGAGACGCCAGCCCAGGGAAAGTGAACTTCTGCTACCCCGCTTGCCTAAGCCTCTAATGAGGCTAGTTAAACATTTCGAGCGTTTCCAAATGCATGTTTCCAAACACACGGTTTCCCCCCAATGAGCTGCCTGCCAAGAAAGGGTGGACAGACCCAATGGCCTGAAATCGGGGTGGATGCAAGTCCACTCTTTTTTCCTGGTAGGGCAGAGCTGGGTCAGTGATTCTCCCTCTGGTCTACTGATAAGAGTCCTGGATGGGGAACAAGGAGACCGTGGACCTATTCCCAGGCTCACCGCGCCATGTATGACCTGGGATCAGTTATGTAACTGTCCTGGACTTCTGTTTCCTCACCTTTAAAAGGGACTTGGCAACAATGGCCCCCCTTAGCTCTCAGGCTGCCTCTAAGGATGCAGTGAGAAGAGAGCCATAAACCCTGCTGTGGATGGGAGGCCAGGAAGTCCTCAGGACCAGGGCTTGGCAGCTCTTCCGCAGAGGCCAGGTCGTAAATGCTTCCATAAGCTTTGTGCATCACATGCGGTCTCTGAGGAATCTTCTCTTCCGTGGTTTTCACAACCCTTTAAAAATGGAAAAATCACTCTTTGCTCATGGGCCATACAGAAACGGGCCACTGGTGGGATTTGGCACATGGGTTATATTTTGGCAGCCTCTGCTCAGGACAAACCACAGGTGGGGGCTGGGGTGGGGGTCAATGCTTGGGATGAACCTCAATCTGAGCAAGTATTAATATATACTATATGAATGGTTTATAAATAAGCAGACGTAGCCATGCAATTTTCTGACCTGCGGCCCCCACTAGTGGAATTGCTCGAGCCCCAGCGCATAGGCCATTTTATCTTATTCAAGTGCTCCTAGACTATCTTGACATTTACTGAGCTCTAAGCTGCCTAGATTGGAGCATCCACCCTGGATTGCTGAAAAGTCGTAACATTGGAGGCCAGCCTCAGCCTCAACTTGACTTTAAGAGATCCGTGAGGCCCTCACAGAGCTGCAGCCCTGGCCAGCCTGTCCTGCCCACCTCCCAGGCTGCCTGGGCACAACTCTCGGGTGCCTGCTTCCCGGGGCCTCTGCTGCCCATGGAAGAGGCATTAGTGTGACAACGAGTGCACATGCAGTGCTTTGTCAGTGTGCTTTTACCCTAGTGAGGTAAGCTGGCCTTGTCACTGCCATCTGCAAAGAGGGTAATTGTGGTGCCGAAAAGTTAGACATAGTACTCAATCACCAGAGTTTTTTATGATCGGTTTCTGGTTCCTTTTTTCTCTGATGAGGAATCGAGTCCATTTTCCCCTTTGCATATCCTACCTCTTGTCTGAAGAGATGATTATAGAACCATGGAATGAAGTCCTGGATGAGAACAGCAGGTAGCAAAGAAGGTTTATTTCATTCCTAAGTATCTCCAAAGAGAAATGGTGGCCTCGTAACACTTACGTAGACACGAAGACTGAAAGCAACTGGATTTCAGACATCCGCTTTCGAGAGGCGGTGCTGGCCGCATAAACCTCGCTTTGTGGGCACTGTGTGGAAATATGATGACACAAACACACTCTTTAGGACCAGAATCGTAGCCATCAACCCCCTAACATCCTCTTTCGGCAGAGCCAGAAAGGCTGAGAGCGATTCCAGCCGACGGCCGGTGTGCAAAGCCGAGGCTTGTACCGCAGTCTTCTGACTTCTGGCCTGGTCTCTTGCCACTACACCCTGCTGCACCCCAGGTTTCACACAGCTACACCTCCTGTTCGCCATTTCATTCTAATAATCTGCTGTCCCCTCCAGACCAAGGCCTCTCTCATTTGGAATTCACTGGAGCCTCTTCTCTCTGGGTGATTAATTCATTGTGTTAGTCCACAGGGCGGAAGAGCAGCACAGAAGGAAGCCCCATTCGGCAGAGGAAACTTCTAGTCGTCAGACACAGGCCACGCCTCCAGCGTGGACCAAGGATCTTGTAAATGCCGGGCTCTGGTCACCAGAGGGACAGTGTAGATGGGTCAGGGTAAACCTAGCATCCATCCTGGGGAAAATGACCCAAAGTACACATCACTCACAGAGAAAATACTTTGCAATAGAAACCTAGCTAGGGGCAGTGCCTGGCACTCAGCAGGCTCAAAATAAAGGTTGATTAAATGAATGAGAACCCAATAAGAGATTTTAAATATAAAGCTTCTTAGGAGAAGAATTGGACATGGTAAAGAACGTGAAAGATTAATGGCTTATTTGGGAACACTGTGTAAACACCAGTTTCCTAATACAATTGTAATAAAGAGAAAAGACAAATGACAGTATCTCCTATCCTGGAACTCTGGAAATGGAGTACAAAAGTCCTCTTCTCCAATTTTACTTTCTTTACCCTACTTGTGCCTGTCATCATACTATATGTCAAAGCTTTGTTCTTTTATTAAAGTTTGGTGGATCGACTCCTGATAATGTGTGAGAGGTAGGTCCTAATCTCATCACAAAGCACCATCTGGTGACCCCTCAGAAGTTTCCCAGTGACCCTAATCCCAGCCTTGGTGTGGGAGGCCTCGTTAGCATTAGGCCTAACCCTGGGCACTCCTGGCCTTGCCCTTAGAGTTTGGGGAGGGGCAAGTCCTGCTGTCTTAAGGCTGTGGCCCTTGGCCCAGGGCCTCCTGCGCAGCACAGGCTACTGACTTCCTAACAGCTCTGAGAAGGTCGGGTTAGTGAAAACGCGTAGGAGAGAGCGTTGAACTCCCACTAACCGCAGGCTGCAATCTAGACTCAGGACGGCATGCGAGGTGCTCTGTGATCTGCCCTAAGCCCTGCTTTCCAGTCCTCATCCTCTGTCCCTCGTCCAGTACAGCCTGGCCTCTGACGACTGCTTGCCCTGGCTCCGATGTCCAGCTCCCATTCCACCTCCCATTCCGCCTTGCCCGATGCTAGTCCCCGTGCCCAAAATGTCTTTTCTCCTCTTTCAACCTGGTGGACACCTGCTCTTCCTTCAAGATCCAGCTCGCGTGGCCCTCTGTGAGGTCGCTCCTGACACCCACAAGGCAAAGTCATTTCTTTTTTCCATTCTCTTCCTTAAGAGAGCAGGCCTTGTGCAAACCTTTATGATGGTACATATCACTCTCCAGGAGTTATGGATTTATGTGTTATCTCCTCCACCAGACTGTGAGCGCCTGAAATCTAGGGGCTCTGGCTAGTGTTTGTTATCCTCCTGAGCCTGGTCAGCGCCTGGCTGCAGTGACCTCTTGAGAAACGTAGCGTGGATGGATGACTGGCCTGGAACTTGATCCTGGAAGGCTTTGATTCAACTCAAAATGATCCAATGCTCCCGTAGTGGTGTCTACTATAAGGTAGCAAGGAGAGCCCCTGGGGTGGAAAGACAAAATATTAGCACTCCTCTTTATATTTCTGTTTGTCTTAAATTAACAAAGACTGTAAGCTTCTACTAATATTTTTACATGACTTGATAGTAGCACATGCATTTAACTTATAAATATATATACATTAAGAGTAGGGTGTGCAATTTTAAAAATGGGAGACCACTCTTAAAAGCAATGGGGAGCCATTGAAAGATTCTGAAGAAGGGAAAGGCATAAACAACCAACACGGAACGCACACGAGATGGAGATGATACTAAGGGTAACAGCAAGGGGACTGCAGAGAAGAGAAAGACCTACCAGAGATGCTGTCATCACCTACATGATTATCAGTACAGCCTCAGGACTTGGTGGCATACTGGCTAATGGCAAGGAGAAGGAATCAGGGGCCCAAGGAGTCTCCAAAATGCAATAAAAACGTGGGAGAGCAAGTTGAACGCAAGGTGAAGGTAAGAATACTTGGCCCCCAGGCCTAGGTTCTATAAGCAACACTTTTATTTTTCTCTACTTGTTTGAAGGGGCAACAGATAAGGGCCTCCCACGAGGCCCATCCAGTCCCAGCTGGGGTTCTTAGTAGAGGCTATTTATAGCCTCCGTGGCTGCAGCAGCATTGGGCAATTGCAGGCCAGAGCCATTGCTGGGTGAGTGACCGCCTTCTGGCTGCCTCCCGTTGGCTCAGGAAAGGACAGAAGAAGGTGGATTTGTTTGTCAGTTGAGCAACCTGCCATTGCTTTTAAACATTAACCGCCTCATAAAACATTTGTGTTTTATACCCAAGGCCAAGGGGGCCCAAAGAGAAGGGGGAGGAGGAGAGAGGAGGAGGGGTAGAGGAAGAAGAGTAGTCCCTGCACCCAACAATCGAGTCACTTCACATGCATTGAAGTGCCCATCGTGCCCCACGGGCAACGCGAGGCCCAGGTGAACAGAGCTGAGCGGAGCATGATTCCCCTCCTAAGACAGGACAGACCTGTAAACCCAAGGTGAAGGGGAAAAGCTAAGCCCTGTATGGCCCCTGCCTTCTCTTCCAGAGAAGGTTTCCTGGGAGAGACAGAAAGAAATCAGAGACCTGAAAATTTCCAGGGCCGTTGTCCCCAGGGCAGGGGCTCCCAAACCTTGGCCTGGAAGCCTTGTTCAAAATGCAGCCTCCTGCTCAGTGCAGCTGTTTCAGTGGGTCTGGGATGGGACCCAGGTCTCTGTGGGATTCAGACATAGGCGGTCCAAAGAGGGAGAACCGGAGCTCAGGC
Source organism: Tolypeutes matacus (assembly GCA_026826555.1). Taxonomy (NCBI): domain Eukaryota; kingdom Metazoa; phylum Chordata; class Mammalia; order Cingulata; family Chlamyphoridae; genus Tolypeutes; species Tolypeutes matacus. The sequence goes on along the minus strand of JAKSZT010053830.1, from coordinate 19,999,741 downwards.
AACACCTGGGCAGGAGCTGCCAGTGTGGGGCTAGCCCCCCAGTGGCTGACAGAGGAAAGAAGGCAAAGAAAGGAAAAGGAGGTGTGGGGAGAGTTAAGGGCAGAAAATGGAGAAAGAAAAATCTAGGGTGCGAGAAAGGGAAAAGGAAGTCCGCTCTAAGAAGTAGCAAATACTACCAGTGCCCAGGTGTTAGCTATGAGCTTGGGTCTTTATGCTGTAACTTGCTGACTTCCCTAAGCACTGAACAGAAAGCAAATTCTGCCAGGGCTTCGGGCAGAGGTATCACCCATGGGACCCAGCCGTTTCTTTGTTATGCCTCTTGTCTTTCTTAAAAACTCCCTGACTTAAACAATTGGCTTAAACAATGAGAATTTTCGGCACATGATTTTGAGGTGATGCTTTCTCCCCAAAGTCCCTACCATTCTGGTGCTGACTAGCTGATAATGTTTGGGGTTCCTTGGCTTGTGTGGGGAGACGGAATGCCCTCTCCCCCTCCCACCGGTTATTTGTGTAGATTGCTGGGAAGGGTGGGGTTGAACTGGCCAGCAACCCGACCCTCTCAGGTGGAACGACGGTAAATAGGGCGACAAGATGTCTAGCCTGTATTTACGCACGTAGGCAATAGTCAAGTTCATTATTTACAGCACTTGTTCACATTTTACGCATTACCTATGCCACAAGTATGTGCTGTTCTCTATACGAGCACTCCCTCTCCATTGTATTTCCCTATATAAGCCTGTAGCCCCTGAGACGTGGCACAGGACTTCCCGGCTGGCTACCCCCGAGTCCTGTGAGTATTAAAGTCATGTCTACTCCTGCTGGCCTCCCATGTGGTTTCTTTGGAATATCAAACCATCCGGTCAACCTCCCTGGGCTTGACCTCCTGCATTACACTTTGCATCTCTGCCTTGAGTCACATGGCCATGTCCTCTCCTTTCTCTTCCGGGTTCCATTGGCTTCCGGCTTCCCGCTCCTCTCCATGGCTTTCTCGCTCTGTGTCTGAATTTCTTCTGCTTATAAAGGTATTCAGTAACCCAGATTAAGATCCAACCCCATTCAGTTGAGCCATACCTTAACTATAATAAAATCTTCAAGAGATCCTATTTAGACTGGGTTCACACTCACAGGGATGCCAGTGAAGACCAAGAGTGGGTCTAAAATAGGGTAAATAATTCAAACCACCTCAGGTAGGTAGCTCTGCTTATGCCAGCCCCAGGCCCAAATTGCGTTTTCCTCTACCCCTCTCCAAATGGACCCCTCCTCCTCATTCCTCAAGCCCCTGCCTCTTCTGATGTTGCCCTCCCTGTGAACTCTTCCTTAACCATTTCTTTTCCCATTTCTAATCTTTATCATGTGATGCTGAAACTATTTTTCCAGGTGTGCCGCACCCACTAGATTACGAGTCCCAGTGCTTTATTCTCATGGAAGTCACCAGAACTTCATGGTTAGGAACTCAGGCTGACCTGAGCCTGCATCTCAGCACTGCCACCTGCATGACCTTGGGCAAGTTACTTAATTGTCCTAAGCCTCAGTTTCCTTACCTGTAAAATGGGGTAACATCGTATGTACTATTAAGCTTAAAGGACCTGAACTGTAGCCCTCATCAAATGTTTGCTATTGTCACCATTCACATTTACCTCCTTACTTTTACTCTAGTCTCAGCAGATGCTCAATAATGGGTATTGAATTCATTATTAAAATATGTGGCTGTATCTCTGAATCTGTTAGTACTTGTTAAGGAATGGGCAACTCAATATACCCACTCAGCCATCAATATTTTATGGTGTTTCTTCTCTGTAAAGATTTGTCCAGAGTGGAATCATCTAAGCTCAGGCACGCCCTCCTCAATCAATCGTTTGTGTCCCATGCGTCAGGGAGCATTTCTTACATCTATTCCCATCCTTACATTTGCTGTCCTGCTTTTCAAGGAATAAATCAGAAATGGTGGGGAGTGGATGTGGCTCAAGCGGTTGAGCTCCTGCCTCCCACATGAGAGGGCCCAGGTTTGGTTCCTGGTGCCTCCTGGAAAAACGAAAACAAACAACAAGCAAAACAATGGAAAAAGAAAAAAAAACCAACTCAGGGAAGCCGATGTGTCTCAGTGGGCCTCTTGCATACAAGGTCCTGGGTTTCAATCCCTGGCCCCGGTACCTAAAAAAAAAAAAAAGAAATGATGACTATTTAAACGTATCTTAAACTGAGCCTGAGTTCTCTAGAGGAAAGCAGCTACAGAATCAAGTCTGTTATAAATGTCTGAATTCAGCTTCTCTCACTGTCCATTTCCACCTTGTAAAATGAGGTGGGAGCAACTAAATAAACACTGAAGTCCCTTTTAATTGCTATGGTCTATGATCTCTCATGCACAAAGCTGGACTTTTAGGCTCAAAAAGCTTAAGAAACTTTTGCAAACATAATTTAATGACTGGTTCTGACTCCCTAATAAAGATAATCTCAGACAGAAAATAAAGGCAAACTTGCCCTATTTGCTATTTGTCTTTACTACTGGCCTGAAATTATTTGAGGCCGTTTGCACAGCTGAGCTAAAAGTCTGGAAATTCGTTTTAGGTCCCCTGGAATTCAGGAACTCTGAGGAAAGATAACAGGGTGGCCTGAGCTCAGAATGAGCTCAGCTCTTCTTATAGATTTTAATCAAATAATAGGAAGTTAAATATGCAGAGGAAACATTGCATAAAAGTAGGTGAAAAACGGGTAACAGATAATTTAATAGCCTGACTTCCCCTCAGGGAGAATTGGACCATGAGGCACCTATCCCACCCAGGCTTGGGGGGGAGGGGGTGGTGCCTTCAGCCTGCCCAGTCCTGGGCCAGTGGGGGCCGCGGGCAACGTGGTAGGACCCTGCCTCGGGGGAGAGGTGACTAGTGCCGTGCAGGCAGAGAGCAGACAGTCAAGGACGGTACAGGGTGGGGCTGGGGGAAAGCCTGGCTGATTCAGGGCGCCGTGGCTCTGTCGCTGGAGCGCAGCGTATGTGGCGGGAAAGTAATGGGAATGAGGTTGGAAAGCTGGGTCTCTGTCAAATTGTGAAGGGAAGCTAAGGCATTTGGACTTGATTCTGTTGGCAATGGTATATAATTATCAGATAACTCAGCAAGGAACTGGGAAAGAATAGGAATGTTGGGTCTTTCAACCTAAAAATACCTGTTCTGCCAGGAGCTTAGGGGTGGTTGAGTAATTGGAGGTTAAATTTAAGATAAGAATCAGTGGGGGCAACACCTCCACAGCAGGAAGGTGGGTTCACTCTTGACAGATGGACAAGGCTTCAGAAAGCAGAGCTATAATTGCCCCAAACCTCGGGCTTGTTGGAGCCAACTGGCTTAAACCCTCAATTAACCAAACTTGTTTTGCTGCACTTCTAGAATGAAATCGGTTCAGCTTCCTTCAACTCCATTATGTTACAGTGAAAGATGATAAGTAATGAGAGCTCTCTAAAAGTGCTTTGTAACACGCTGATTGATCATTAGCATCGCGGTTTTCACGGGTCATGCTCCCAGGTTCTAGCCAGGATGCACACTTACTCAGATGTCCTTCTCTGAGAAAGCCGGTCCCTTTGACCGGACAAGAAGCTTTTACTAGAAGAAGCATGTGGCATTGGGCCACAGCCAATCAGATCAACTCAACCTAACCCCGTGGCCATTGAAATTATTGTCAGTAGAATTCAAAAGAATAACCTAAGGCAGCAAAGGCAAAGCGTGCCTTAAGGATTTCTAGTTTGGGCTGGTAAATTGGGGAAATAAAAACTGATTTTTAATTAAACTGATTTTCTTTTAACAGCATAACTTCTCAGAGCCTTTGATATGCTAATGATGACTGTGAATTCCAAAGCAGGTATTTGTATCCGGCATTTCTCCAGGTGACTTGACCCAGGAGGCCCTCCAAGACCCTCAAGAAGTGCTGGAGTTCACTGTCTGCCCCACATGGTCAGAGGAAATGCCTGTTTCTGGGGTAACTGGCAAGACAGGAACAAAGAACAGCAGTAACCTCTGGGGCTCCAGCCTACAAATAACACGGAAACGAGGGCAGCCTGACCTTGTAGCCTTTGGGTCTGCCCTGAGGGACTTCCCTACTTCTCCTGAAAGAAGCCTCTGGGGTCCCCCACGTGCTTCCCAGTGGCCTCACCCCACCAGACCATCCTTGTTTCCAGCCCGACAGTAGCTTCATCTGCAACCCTGGCCCAGGGCTAGTTACAAGATCTCGGCAAAAGGGCCCAGGGCTGTGTCACCAACATCCTCACAGGGCTGTCACATTTGCTTGTGAAACTTTCCTTTCTTTGCTCACATTTTTTAAGCTGTTATTTGCGGGTTGTTTTTTTTTAATTGGGGCTGTATGCTTTTCGGACTCCTGTTTTTGTTCTGTGAGCTGCTTCAGATGGTAATTATTTTCACTAGCTCTGTAAGTGTCCCTATCCCTAAGGATTGCTCTGTTCCCCCAGCCCTGTCTAGTGCCCTGCTTGCTTCCTCCTCTGAGGCTTTTGGTTTTCTTGGAGGCAAGGAGAGAACTCAATTTTTTAAAAGTGAGGGAAATATTTTACTGTTATTTTTTTTTCTTTTTACTTTATTTTGTACATTTAATAATTGAAAATATAAACAATTAAAAACTAAAAAGTAAACACAGATGAATAAATATATACATTTCTCAATTAAATGTAATGAGTACATATAAAATTTTTTGTGAATCAAACAATATGTTACACAATATATTTGGTTCATAGTAACGCATTCATACAGTATTTGTCCTTTTGTGTCTGGCTTGCTTCACTCAACATAATGTCCTCCAGGTTCATCCATGTTGTCATATGCTTTATGACTTCATTTCTTCTTACAGCTGCATAATATTCCATCGTGTGAACAGACCACCGTTTGTTTATCCATTCATCTGTTGATGGACACCTGGGTTGTTTCCACCTTTTGGCAATGGTGAATAATGTGGCTATGAACATCGGTGTGCAGATGTCTGTTCGTGTCACTGCTCTCAGTTCTTCTGGGTATATACCCAGTAGTGGTATTGCAGGGTCACATGGCAAGTCTATATTCAACTTCTTTAGGAACTGCCAAATATTTTATTTTTAAAATAAGATTTTATTGAAGTATATCATGCATACATGAACATACACAAACAATAGGTCTATAGTAAAAATTGTGAACTTATAAAACAAACATGCACATCATCACACAAAGCTCCCTTACATCTCCCCACCACCAACACCTTGCGTTCTTGTGAAACATTTGTTACAAACTATGAAAGAGCATCGTCAAAATATTACTACTAACTAGCTTTGTATAATTTCAATCTTTTTAAATTTATTGAGACTTGTCTTGTGATCCAACATCTGGCTTATCCTGGAGAAGGATCCATGAGCGCTTGAAAAGAATGTATAGCCTGCTGTTTGGGGGTACAATGCTCTATAGATGTCTGTTAGGTCTAGTTCTTTATCATATTTTTCAGGCTCTCTGTTTCCTTATTTATCATCTGTCCAGATGTTCTATTCAATGCTGAGAGTGGTGTATCAACATCTCCAACTACTATTGTAGAGACATCTATTTCTCCCTTCCTTTTTGCCAGTGTGTGCCACATGTATCTTGGGGTACCCAGGTTAGGTGCATAAATATTTAGTATAATTATTTCTTCTTGGTGAATTGCGTCCTTTTATTGATATATAATGACCATCTTCATCCCTTATAACAGTTTTGCAATTAAAATCTATTTTGCCTAATATTAGTATCACTATTACAGATTTTTTTGGGTTACTATTTGTATGGAAAATCTTTTTCCAACCTGGCTGTGTCCTTGCATCTGAAGTGAGTCTCTTACATAGACAGCATAGAGATGGCTCATATTTTTTAATCCATTCTATCAGTCTATGTCTTTTGATTGGAGAGATCAAGCCATTAACATTCAATGTTATTACTGTAAAGGCATTACTTACTTTGTCCATTTTATCCTTTGGCTTTCTGTTGTAATATCTTAATATTTTCTGTCTTTTTACCCTTTAATTTACCTTTCCTAATAATCTTCATTTTTACACTCTTCTCCATGTCTCTCGCCCTTGCTTTTTCCTGTCAGGCTGCAGCACTCTCTTTAGTAAGTCTTGTAATTCTGGTCTTTTGGTAACATACTATCTCAGTTTTTGTTTGTCTGTGAAGACTAAACTCAACCCCATTTTTGAAGACAGTTTTGCAGAATTCTTGGCTGGCAGTTTTTCTCTTTCAGTACCTTAAATACGTTATACCACTGTCTTCTCACCTCCATGGTTTCTGATGAGAGGGTGACACTTAATCTTACTGAGGTTCCCTTTTATGTGATACTTTGCTTTTCTCTTGCTATTTCCAGAATCTTCTCTTTATCTCTAATATTTGTCATTCTGGATAGTAGGTGTCTCCGGGTAGGTCTATTTGTATTTATTCTGTTTGGGGTATATTGTCCTTCTTGGATATTGATATTTATGCCTTTGATAAGAGTTGGGAAGTTTTCGGTCATTATTTCCTCAAATATTCTTTTTGCCCCTTTTCCTTTCTCTTCTCTTCTGGGACACTGATAATGTGGATGTTTGTGCATTTCATGTTGTCATTCAATTCCCTGAGAACCTGTTCCATTATTTCCATTCTTTCCATTTTGTCTTTTAAAGTTCAGATGTTTTGTCCTCTATAGCACTAATTCTGTTCTCCATCAATTCAAATCTGTTGTTATATGCATCTAATATATTTTTAATCTCATCCATTGTGTCTTTTATTCCCATAAGCTCTGTTACTTTTCTTTTCATGCTTTCAAACTGTTCTTTATGCTCAACCAGTGTCTTGTTAATAATATCCTTTATCTCTTTAGTCATAATTTTCTCCAATTCTTTGAATTAATGTAGGAGAGTTGTGTTATTATCATTGATTATCTTAAATCCTGTATCTCACCAGTATATTTGGTTTGTTCCTTTGGCTGGACCATCTCTTCCTGTTTCTTAATATAGCTTGTAGTTTTTTGCTGATGTCTAGGCATCTGAACATGCTGGTGAATTTACTCTGACAGTTAATCTCTCTCTCTTGCTTAGTGTTTTGTTTTGTTTTGTTTTTCATAGCTCTTCTTTGATTTTTGGGTCAACTTATTCCGAGTCTTTAAAATTGCCAAGTTTAAGTTATTTAAATTGGGCCAGGGACTCATTAATGGGGTGCAGATTTTCTCCCAGGATTTTGAGTTAAGAGAGACCTAAAAGTAGTTTCTCTCTTGCATTTTCCAGCTGGCCAGCAGATGGTGTTCACTGGCGAACCTTTCCACCGAGGTGATTCTTTCAGCCTCCACTTTTGGGTGTTTCTGGTCTGGGCAGAGTCAAGATATAAAGCAGGTTCTGTTGGCCAAAATCACTGAAGAGAAACCACTCTACTCCCTCCACCGTACTCTCCCTTTTCCCAGGGAGGGCCATGGGTTTTATCCAGGCTTCACAACTTGAAGGTGGGGGGTGGGTGGCTTTCCCAGCCACCACGGGGGTTTAGTAACTCATGATTGTTGTTTTGGTTCTTTGTCTCTCTGTCTCTCATCCTCCTGGGGTTTGTGCAGCACTGTCCTGATCTGATGACCCCCAAAGCAGGTCCCTCAGACAGCTTTTGGCCCTTTCTCAGTTGCTTTTGTGAAAGAGCTGAGCCCTGCCTGCCTACTCTGATACCATCTTTCCGGAACTCAAACTCAATTTGTTTTTGCTTTCATTATTATTATTAATAACATGTAACCTTTTTAAACTATGAGGTTTTCAGAATTATGTGCACAAAGTGCTCTTTACAGGTAGTTATAGTAAGGAAGGCTGCATTGAATGGGAGCACTGTATTAGTCTGCCAAAGTGTTGCTGATGCAAAGTACCAGAACTCTGTTGGCTTTTATAAAGCGTATTTATTTGGGGGTAAAAGCTTACAGTGACAAGGCCCTAAAGAGTCCAACTCAGGGCTGCTTTTTCACCAAGGTCATTTGCCCCATGTTGAAAGAACATAGTCTCTGATCTCTGTGTGGGTTCAGCCTTCGCCTCTGGGCTTCCTCTCTCTCAGCTGCAGGATGGCATAGGGCTTGTCTCTCAGGGCTTCCTCTCTCTCCTGGCACGGGGCTCGTTTCTTTCCAGGTCTTCTGTAGCCTCTCTTCCCAAGGTCAGCTGTAAGCTATCAGGCAAATGGCCCGTCTCCCCCTGGAGCTTTAGCTGTTTGAGCCTTCTCCTTTCTGTCACATGGCAGGATCAAAAACGACCAAGTTCTCTCCTCTGTGTGTCTTCTTGAGTGAGTGTCTGTTTATATCGGCCCTCCAAGGGCGTGAGGACTCAGCCCGAGTCATGCCTTTCTGACATGGCCAAAACAAAGCCCTAATATTAAAAGATAATTTGACAAAGGCCCCCTCCGCTGAATCCAATATAATCAAAATGTAAAACACCCAGAAGAATAGATTTGTTTACAAACATAATCTTTCTTTTTTTGAGAGTCACGAAAACAATCTCAAACGGTCACAAGTACTTTACCCCTTTTTATTGGGAAGAACCCTACCTCATGGCCTAACTCTGGGGATTTGGTCCCTGGGCCTCTGCCCCTCTAGAGATACTCCTGAGTTCTCTTTGTAAAGCAAAAAGATAGCTGATTTCTGAAACTACACATTTTAAAAATGAAATCCCATCCTCCCCATTTGATTAAGGAACTGGCCTCCAGCTTCAAGCTCACCTTCAATCAGTCTTAGTTTTATTCAAGCTAAAAATGTGAAATAAATGCCTTCTGGTTTCCCCTCCCTCCACTAACATTCTTGGTTGCTATTTTGGGGCCAAATTTTACTCAAAACAATACCGTTTATTTCCTTCCTCTTGTGTTTTAGGCCTATGTTTCCAGCTGCTTATGAAAAAAATCTCTCTCTGGAGTGCTATGAGCTTGTCAGATTCAACCTGTCCAGAGATAAAGCACATTATCCTCCTCCAATCCACCCCTTCCCTTGCTGCCCTTGACTTTGTCACAATATAGAGCATCTTCTACTTAGTTGAACAAGCTCAGATCCTCCGGATCTTCAGAGTGTCTTTTCTCTTCCTCATTCTGTCAATCTGATCTGATCGAATTGCAGTTTCGTCAGCTCTGTGTCAGCAATTCCTCTTGCATGAATCCCTTTCTCTTGGCCCTTTTGCCACTGCCAGCTCTTGTCCTGTCTTTCCTGGACTGTTGAATAGCCTACTTGGTGGCCTTCTTGTGATACTTTCCTCCACCCCAAAATCCATCCTCTACTCAGCTTCAAGAAAGACTTAATCAGCAACGATACTCTTCACCCTACCCATAACCCACCATCAGTCTCTGGCATTTACCTGCCCACCCAAAACTACAGGGGCCTTCTAAAAAGGCCTTCTGGTCATGTTTCCATGACTCTGGAAATTCCTCTAGGTTCTCACACTTTCCTGGTTTCCCCACTTTACACCCTATGCTTCATACCAAGATCATCCAACTCTGCCTAACCTCCTTAGGAGTGGTAGCCCAGTTGGACACTGGTGAGATTTGAAGGCTGCTTCTTGGCTCACCTTTGGTATCCTGGACAATGGGCCACCTGCAAGCCCTACACCGCCCAGGTGACTGGGACATTGCAAACCAGCCCAGGTCTGGCACTGTAGCTTTCTACTGAGTGCTGAGCTTTTATACACTCCAGGGGGAAGGGTCTCTGCCAGTGATCCACCTTTGTGCCCTGGCAAGGAGCTGGGGCTCACTGAGATTTAATGGCTTCCCTGGGTGCCTGTATTCTCTTGTGAAACAGAAACATACCAAACACCTGCATGCAAAAATAGGAGGATAGGCGAGGGCCGAGAGATGACTGCTGAGTGTGTCCTTGACGTCCCCTGCAAGGTCATTGACAACCTCTTGGAGTCCATAAAAGATATTTCTAGCTTGTTCATTCATGTATTCATCCAACAAATATTTAAAGAGACATTACCAAGTGCCAAATATATTACAAAGCACTGGGGATACAACAGAGATATCAGACAAGGTCCTTGTTCATGGAACCTCTATTCTAGTGTTGGGGCAAGAAGGACAATGTCCATGTCATCTCATACAGAGTGTAAATAATTGCAAAGATTTTTAAAGGTCTGAAGGCAATTAAACTGTACAACGTATAAGTGACCTCGAGGGAATGGCTATATTAGACAAGATGGCCAAGAAATTAATCTCTGGGAACATGATATTTAAGCAGAGATCTGAATGACAAGAAAGTGCCAGCATGCCAGTTTGGTGGCAGACTGTACTCATTAGAGGGATCAGCAAAAGTGCAAAGCCCTAAAATGGGAATGGACGGATAAGTGGGAGGAACAGAAAGTTTGCTAGGCTGCCAAAATGCAGTATACTAGAAATGGGTTGGCTTTTACAATGGGGATTTATTAGCTTAAAAGCTTACAGTTCTGAGGCTGTGAAAGATATCCAAATCAAGGCATCATCAGGTGATGCTTTCTCCCCGAAGACTGGCTGCCTGTGACCCTGGATTCCTCTGTCACATGGCAAGGCACATGGCAGCATCTGCTGGTCTGTTCCTTCTCTTCCAGGTTTTGTTGCTTTCAGCTTCTGGCTTCCTCTGGCTTTCTCTCTGCTCCTGTGGCATTTTCTCTGTGTATCTCTCCATATTCATCCTCTTTATAAAGGACTCCTGTAAGAGGATTAAGACTCACCCTGGGTCACACCCTACTAAAATAATCTAATCAAAAGGTCCCACCTATAACAGGGCTCATACCCACAGGAATGTATTAGCTCTAAGGACCTGATTTTCTGGGGTCCATAGAGCCTCAGTCTACCACACTGGGCATGATGGGTGGGGAGGTGAGTTAAAGGAAATGAGGTCGAGTAGGAAGACATGAACCAGATCATGTAAGACCTTTTTAAGTTGCTCATGATGTTTGCATTCCCCGCTAAGGGCAGCAGGAAGCCATGATCTCACACCCAGAGAAAGTTATTGCTGACCCCACAAGGAATGGAAGGTTGAGCCCTGAGGCATGAGAGATTCCTCCCGTCCACACACTGGGGATGGCATCTTGATAAGATGCCTGGCTCCTGGGGCTAGTGAGGCATTCAAAGAAAGAGAAATGGATGTAGGAGGGAGTAAAGCAGACAGCCTATGTTGTTTTTCATAAGTACGTCTAGAACGGAAGGGACTGGAGAGGTAAGTAGAAGGCCCCAGGAATCAGGGAAGTTGGAGTCCTGAGCTCTGAGCTAGTGCGATTGCAGCCTTAAGGCAGATGCAGGGTCATAAAACAACAGAGTCTTGTTGGAGAAGTGACTCACATTTAAACCCTCGCAGACCCTGGGATCCCACACTGTTCAATCTCAGCTCTTCTCTCCGGCATAGTGGGTGTCCTGATACAACAGGCACAACTCTGTAGAAATAAATGTGAAAATAGCGTGCTGATATTTAGGCAGGGAGGGTCGCAGAGGTGGCCAGTATGCTAATGGTTTAAATCCCAGCCCCAGGCAAAATGGCTTCCTTGACGTTTTTCATCAGCAGATCTTTTAGCCTTAAACAGATCTCCCCTGAGAAGGACCTCTTTCTTTCACAATTGTTCTTTTTCTTGCATGATAGTTTTATCTTTGCTAATAGGTAATGGTTGAAAAGGAAAAAAAACACAACTTTATCAAATAGAAGTTACGTTGAAAGAGTTCCTTGTTTGAAACTGTACTGCTCCATTCTCCGAGAAGCCCTGTTGCCTTGGCCAACAGTGAGGCACTGGAATAAAATTAGTGCTGCCTGAAGGATGAATGGGTCCAGTCTGCCTCCTGCAGAGCGGACAGGACCAGAGTCATGACCTTGTTCATAAGCTTAAAGAGAGCGTCTTTCATCCAAAGATCCCAGGGCACTTCACAGCTGCTAAAATGATCCTAAGCAAATATTCATTTTAGCAGCTGTGAAGTGGGAATATGGAGGTTCGGAGAAGAAAAAGGATTGGCCAAAGGTCCTAAGAGTCGCCAGTGGGGGTTAAGACCAGAATCCAAGACCTGAGCCACTTCCGAGCTCTGCCGGCATCATCAGCACTGGAAAAGGACCGGCAAGACTGTGTGACAGAAGATGAGCCCTGACCAAGTAACTTGGGACTCCGCAATAGCAGCCTTTGTGAACCTGTTCTCTCCTAATCCGACGTCCTCAGACACGCGCACATGGTGACCCGGTGACCTGCAGCTCCCAGTGGCCTGGGAGCCTTAATAATTAAATCCCTCTAATTAGATTGGCAGTGTCTGTCAGGGTGAGATATGCCGCAGTGTTTTCTGTATCTCTGACAAATTCACTTGATAGCTGCAATTAAGCTTGTTTCCTCCGTGCTGGGGCCAAAAGTCAAATGCATCAAACCACCACCCGGCCATGCTGCCCAGGTAAAGAGGGGCAAGAGCCAGGCCACCCACTGCAGGCTGCAGGCTGGGGTCCCAGCCACAGGGCCAGCGTCAGGATGACAGGGTGGGCTTCGAGAGGGTCCTTCGTGCATGAGGTTGCCCTACTCTTGCTGCTGCTGTCATGTTGCCGGCTGCCGACCTCAAAATAAAAAAGACGGCCACACCGTGCAGGGCCACCTTGGGGTGCTCAGGTCCCTTCTGTGCAGAGCTCCCTGGAGCCGACTGGCTGGATGGCCGGCAAGGCGGGAGGATATAGGATGTGCAAGAGAGGAAAACCAGCAGGGCTGAGCCGCAGAATCCTTCCAGCCTTGCTGGGCTGACACACGGTGCTTCTCACCGCCTGGGGTCCCCTGAGGCTTGTTCTGGGGCTGCTGCCAGAAGGAGCAGCCTCCCCAGATGCCAGGAACTCAGCAGAAATTCAGGGGCCTTAGAAAGTCTCTGGTCTGGCCGTGTGAAATCAGGGGCCATTTTGGCAATACAGAGGAGTGATTCCGGGTTCAAACTCTAAGACTCCTCCATTCCCTAGCTGTAGGCTCTTGGGCAAGTCACATAATCTCTCTCTCCGTTATTTTTCTGGGCACAGGTAGTACACACCTGACAGCGTTAAGTAAGACGTTGACAGAGTCACACACTAAACAGCACTTGCTTGCAGGACAAACTCAGAAACCATCAGTTATTGTTATTACTATTATGTAGCAGATCCAGGGTACCCTAGAACTTAGATTTCTGGTTCCTCCTCCACACAGGTCCGATTCACTCCAGAGATAAAAGTTAACTCCCAAGTTAAGGGGCATTGGCAGGTGAAGAAGGAAGCCAGGCCATGTCGAGACGTCCCCCTCACCACTGCCATTTTGCTAGCAACAGGCACCAGGCGAAACCGAGAGACAGGACCCATTTGCATATGTTGCACTGCTTCCCTCTGTTGCCCACGATGATCTATGACCCTGGAAGGCCACGACCGGCTGTCAATGAAATTGAGGTGAGAGAATAGGGAACCTGGGGCATGTGGAGAATCGGGTATTTAGAAACCTGGGGCAGGTAGTCACTTACCTAGAAACCTGGGACAGGTGGCGAGTCAGTCACTTTCCCTAGTGCAGAAAGACCAGCAGGGACAACAGGTTAAGGGATTTCTGGAGAAAGACACCTGCTTGCAAGAGATAGAAGCCTAAGGTTGTGCAAACAGCAGCTCAACTTACCCAGTAAACTGCTCCTTGCCCAAGAGCTTGTAAGATGTCAACTAACAACCCCTCGTGGTAGGTCTGCTCAGATGCTACCCTGTGCTTCTCTGCACACCCCGTACCCACTTTCTCCTGCTTTCCCTCCTTTAATACCATTCAATACTCTATCACTGTTCAATAAACCGTCCTGTTGCCTAGTTCAGTCCTTGAATATTTTCCTGAGATCGAACGAGAACCCTTTCTGTCAACAAATTTATCTGCTAAGGGAGCCTGTGAACGGGGCAAGAGCTAGCTCAGCCAGGGCACCCATGGCTTGGGCTGGGGGTTTAGTCCGCACTGTCCTGGGCAACCGAGTGCAGTCTGTACCCTGTAAAGAGCCACCCAAATGTTACGGGGAGTTATGATAAAAATGTTACTAATTTTCGTTCAGAGACTAGTTGTTTAGCATTCTCACAGCAGGCAAAAGAGCGTAGTTATCCAGGGAGATCTGTTTTGCACCGCCTCTGTGGCTGACATGTGTGACCTCAGGCAAGTACCATCTCCTCCTAGACAGGGCTCCCTGTGAAGTCCCAGGAAAGCAGGGCCTTTGAACAGGCTGAAAGTGATAACATATTTGAAGTGCCTGGCCCATGCAGGCAGAGAGTCAACCAAGGCTCATTTTCCCTTCTCTCTGGTGAAGACACAGGTACTATTTTTTTTTTTTTACAAGGAAATATAACTTCATATAGCTGGAAAACAAGACTGTGGCACCAGAGAAGGCTTCAGTAGTGCATTATTTTTCTAGCATCTTTACTCTCTTCAAAGACTGTGCAGAGAGGGAATATCCAGCTTTGGGCTGCAGTTACTTGCAATGAGTGGGGTTTGGGAATATTTTCAATATGCAGAGGTTTTTGTTGACCTCGGTCCTGTCTCCATCAGCAGGAGCCTCCAGGTGTGTGTTGAAAGGAAGATCCTTGCCAAGGAGGCTGGGTTCCAGGAGACTGGGTGCCAGCCCTCGTGGGCTGGCTAGAATGCTTACTGCAGCAAAGAAGCCACGCCCGGGCCAGAGAACGCAGAGGAACATCCAGGTAACTGGGATCTTTCTAATCCAGTCCATTTGACTTCATCTCCTGATGACTTCAGATGGGCCACCTTGCCCAGGCTGCTGCCAAGTCCCCAGGCAGGCTGGTCTGGGAGCTGTTGAGAAACTCCATTTGAGAAATCTCCTACACCCTGGCTGCCGATGGCCAGGCGTGTGTCAGATATGGGGGTGGAAGTTTGTATGGATGGCATGGATTTATTCTTCAGCAATTTGGCTGGTAGTTCTCCGTGCCCTGACCTCTTTCCCTTCTACTTCGGTTGTATTAATACCACCCCCACATGGCCAGACGTCCTCACTACATAGATTCTTTTTTCTAGTCAATGCTCTCCTCCCTTTTCCCCCTGTCTGTATCTTGACAATTGGTTAAGAAAATGAACTCTCTTCCTGACATCCATCGCAACCTTCTAGGCCAGTGGGCATGTGAAGAAAGCACAGCCTAAGAAAATTAGTCCTCGGTGTTTTAGGTTCCTCGTTGCTAAAGCAAATGCTTAAACAGTAGGAATTTATTGGCTCACAGTTTTGAGGCTAGAAGCCCAAATCAAGGCATCAACAGGGTGACGTTTTCTTCCCAAAGGCTGGCGTTCTGGGGCTGGCTGCCGGGGATCCTTGTCCTGGGCTCCTCTGCCTTGTGGCAATGCATATGAAACCTCTCCTGGCCTTTTTCTTCCCTTCCAGGCTTGTGGACCTTCAGCTTCTTGCTTCCCATGGCTTTCTCTCTCCTTGTCTGAAATTTATTCTGCTTCTAAAATAATTCACCAATAACAGGCTTCAGACCCATCCTTACTGAGTTGGACTGTGCTTAACTGAAGCAACCACGTTAAAACGTCCTGTTTATAATGAGTTCCCACCTACAGGAATGAATTAAGTTGAAGAACATGTTTTTTTCTGGGGTACACAGCTGCAAACCACCACCTAGGAGTGTGGGCATATTAGACTCATAGTCCTAGATATTATGTGTATACATATACATGTTATTTATATATATGAAATATGTATTAGGTATATGTATATATACACGAGATGTGTGTATGCTTATGTCTACACATACAATATATCATATATATCTATATGTGTAAATATATTTATATCTGTGTGTATATATTAATATATGTGACATATATGACCTCCAGCCAATCTATATTCCATATGTGTATAAATTCCAGGGCCATGTCTTGGCCAGCCTTGCAATATCCCTTTCTTCTTCTCTCACACTTCTCAGGCTACATACTTTATGATTTCTTCTTTGTCCCTGGTATATAATTTAATTTGATTTCACTGGGATAAAAACTATTCAGTCCCTGGGCTTCAGGATGCGTATGTATGAAAAGGACTTGTCGGGTGGGGTGGGGAGAGGGCTAATAACAGGCGTAGAATACCTGGCCCAGACTCGGACAGTGACAGGCACTTCCCCAATGGTGGTGGTACTGGTGAGGAACGAGGCTGAGTCTGCGATTGCTCTCCTAGAGCTATGGCCTTGAGCTCCTTGCACCCCGGGGCAAGCTGGTTAACATATTTGACTTCCAGAGCTTCGTTAGTCTGAATATTTCTGAGGCTCTCTGCGGCTGGGTTCCTCTTCAGCATTGTGAAAACACACAGAAGATGGAGAGGCGAAGTCAGATGTAAAGAATCAAGCATCAATAAAAAAAAAACACATCAGTGGGTCATCCTATTTTGACAGGCACTGTCCCTACACTCAGAGGACTATTGCTGCTCCCTTGGAGACTGTGGCAGAGCTCTCCAGGCTAGGAATTCAGATTCCCTCATTTATTGTAGGATTATCCACCCATCGTGACCATGCCCCATCCCCCGATCCTTTGAACGATTTTGTATATCTTTCATGCATATTCGGATGAATCAACGCCCACGAAACCACCCCCCCTGACACCCCCCAATAATCCCCTGCAGTACCCATTGTAACCCTTCTGTGATCCAAATCCTCCATGAACATTTAGTCCATAAAATAATCAAATACACTTACTAGGAAAAAGAAAACAAGTGTGATAAGCTTACATGCAAGAGACAAACATAAGGAAACTCAGGGGGAAAAAAAAAGAGAAGGAAAAAAAACAAATAAGCAAAGAACAAAACAAAATAAAATATAATTAGTGGATTGGGACATTCAAAAAATGGGCAAAAAAGCAAAGGAAATGCCTTTAAATATATATATATATATATTCATTTTTTTTTCCTTTCTCCTTTTTTTTTTTCTGCCTTTTATCACTGTGTTATGGGATGTCTGGTGTGGCATGACACCTTCCTCCTCTCAATCCCCATTGTCTCCCAATTTTTCATTTAATTTTCAAAGAAGTTTTAGGTCACAGCAATGTCACACACGGAGTGCCGGAGACTCCCAGATACCAAACCACCCCCACTTCCCAACCCCATATTAACCCCCCCCCCTTTATTTTGGTTGTTAGCATTGTTATAACTGTTATACAGATAGCAAAATATAGCAACTAAACATTGTCAGTGATTTACAGTATAGTTTACAATTTAGATGATACAGTTTAATAATTTTGATGATATTTACCATGTCCTGTGTCCTTTACTGTAAGGTAATGAAAAACCTTCCCCATGAACACCAAACAACCCATTAGATCTTGACTGTTCCCTTCCCCCCAGTCCCCCAGGGCCCGTGATGCCCCCCTCTCCCATGAGTCTCTGCTCTTGTAAATGAGACTTAGCCTGCAGTTGTGGGGTGCCTAAGGGTGGCAACCTGAGAGCCTCCTTGTTGCTCAAATGTGGCCTCTCTCTAAGCCAAACTCAGCATATGATTGCATTACCTTCCCCCCAACGTGGGACATGACTCCCGGGGATGAGCCTCCCTGGCAACAAGGGATTAATACTAAGTGCAACTGGCAACACAACTGGAAAAAGACCTTGAATAAAAGGGGGAAATGGTAAAGACAAATGAGTTCAAGTGGCTAAGAGACTTCAAAGAGAGTCGGGAGGTCATCCCAGAGGTAACTCTTACGTACACCTCAGTAGGAGCTCATAGAACATCTAAATGCCTATCACCCCACACAGAGGGGTTTCTGAGAGTTCTGGAGACACCCAGGTCCTATATAAGGGGGGAGAGCCCCAGAGACTGATGCCTTATCAGTGGGTTCTATTTTGGAATCTGTGCTCCTGAGAGTGACAGAATTAGACTCAAATAAGTCCTCCCTGCACATGGTTCACCAGTCCCTTCTATTCAAACCTATATGTGATGCTGGAGTTTTTAGGTATACTTCCAGAGACTGGAGCCTCCAGCCTACCTATGTGCCAGGTGTGCATGAAATCTCGGTGGAGCTGCAACTCCTACCCTACAGCTCAATGGACTCATCCAAGTCACCTGGTGAGGAGACAACCATGGGATATAAGCCCTCTCTCACTTGGAGTTGGAGTGGACATCACCATCCCAGTCCCCTCAGGATTGGGGGAAGAACTATGGACTAGAGTGGACTTGATGGTATTCTCTTGTTCACATATGGTGATTCTAGCAATGCAAGAAATTATAACAATGAGGTGGAGCCAGTGGCCACTTGACACTTTTGGGGTAGGAAGGGGATGAGCAGTTGAAATACAGGGGCTTCTTTGGGAGTTAGAGGTTGTCCTGAGTACCATTGTGGCAATGGATGTAGGCCATTTTAAATCAGCACACACCACTCAGAACTGAGTGCGAGAGAGTGTGGTCTACAGTGTGAACTGTGGTCTATGGTTGGTGGCAAGGCTCCAGGATGTGTAAGTTCATTGAGGTTGGTGGGCCACACTTGTGGGAGATGTTTGTGTGGGAGGTGGTGGGAGGTGTGGGAGGTGGGCAACATGGAAATCCCAGTGGGTTCCGTGTAATATTTTGGGTAATCTAAGCACCTCTTAAAATATATGTATATATATATATATATAAATAACATTTTTGTAAGCAAATACACATATATGCATATATATTTATATATCATTTTGCAAATGTTTGTATGTATTGTGAGAATTTTGATTTTTACCCACAATAAAAATTAAAAAAAATAAAAATAAAAAAAAAGAATCAAGCAAAACCACTTCAGGGTTTCTGATGTCTAAACAAAACTCATCCCCCTGGCACAAGTCTCTTGTACCCAGGATAGGTTGCAGATACCTTGAAAAGGGTGTTTATTAGGATAATTCTGAAAATTTGTCCTCATTGGGACCCCGCTGAGGAAGAGCTCAGAGGGTTGGATAAAGTAGAAACTACTCACCCCTCCAAAAACCCTGATTCAAAGGTTTCTAATCCTCTCAGTTAGGATTAGGTGATAAATTACAAGACCAAGGACTCTGTGCAAGCTACAAACCAGCCCAGGGTAACCCAAAGTAGCACAGTGTGGTGTAGAAAACACACACACACCTGGAGACCAAAGGTGTAGGTCCTTAACCCTACCTGACACTCTTAGGACACAGGAACTTATCTAAGGTGATTTTTTTCTGATCTACTCCTGCTCATCCCATTGGTGAAGGAGGGATTCCCCGCCCCAAGGAGTACGAGATGTCTGAACACAAGAGACCCCACTCTGCACAGATGAGCTCAAAGTTCATTAATCAAGCAGACAGCCCCAGCGGAGGACACCACAGACCCGCAGGGCCAACACGGGGCTTGGGAGAGAGTGGACAAGCAGGGGAGGTGGGAGGCAGGCTTTGTAGTAACAAGGAGACGGGTGACCCCTGGTTCCCACCAGAGTTGTGATTGACTTATTTGAATAATTTTGCAAGATGGCAGTGAGGTAAAACCCACTGGGCTGAGCACTGGTAGGGATGCACCTGGTCTGTCTGATTGGGAACTAGCCAGGTGGGAAACATTTATCCCTGGGTGGGGGACGTATTGGCAGGAGCAGGAGAACTCGGGGTTAGGCCTTGGGACTCCTGTGAGGCTCAGAGATGTCAAGGCAGCACAGGAAATTTCAGGCCTTACCGTACACTGTTTTATGGCTCAGTTTCCACGTCTGTAAAGTGAGAAGGTCTTTAAGTTCCCTGCCAAGTTCCACTCTCTAATTCTCAATTTAAAAACTATAAAAAGTTTGAATTCGCTGATGATGATGATGGTCCTACTAGAGGTGTTAGAACAATGACACAGCGGATCCAAAAGAACAGAAAACCAAGAAAGCATTTGTTTGACTCAGAAATTCAGATTTACTGTCCTATGCGTCCTATCTAAATGCGTCGGCTTGGCGATACTAATAACCAATGCTCCTGGGGGTTTGGTGGCAGCTAAGGGAGGCCAGAGGGAGTGCTCAGGAGGTAAGAGGAGTCATTCACTGCCTTGACAATGAACTCCCGAGGGCCTGGCCCCCTGGCCGCTGAGCGAGCCGCTGCAGACTAGCACTTCCTGAGCTTGAATGTACACTCAACCCACGAGGGGATCTTATTAGGACACAGATTCTGATTCAGGAGCTCTGGGGTGCAGCCCAAGAGTCTGCCTCTCTAACAAGCTCCCAGGGGAAATCAGATAAGTGTGTGCAGAAAAGTCGGTGTCCTGCAAGCTTGCCTGCTGGGTGCTGACGGGGACACGTCCAGATGCTAAATGCCAGGAACGGGGAGGCAGGGGCAGAGGCACATTTCATGGAAGAGGAGGGTCAAACTAGTGTGAGCAGAGTGTTGCTGTGGGCACTGGGAGAGGGGAGGGGAAAGGCAAGGCAGGACCCGAGTGCAGGTGGGTGCAGTGCCAGCAGAACGCAGCCGGGCTCTGCACTTACAGAGCCACTCGGCTTAAGGCGCTGGCCTCCTGTCCTTTGAATTGAGGTTTGCCCTTGCCTTAATGGAACAATTTTCTTCTGGTGCCACAACAGCCATTTCATTCCACGATGGATTGCCCCGGGAACCCATCTCTTTCCATTTCACCTCGCAAGCCGCAGCACAATTAGTTTCTAAGAGAATGTCAGCGGCTTCTGTGGGTGGCTGTAGCTGCAGGCTGGACTTACAGTGGTCAGCGGCAGAGGAGGGCCACATTCGCTCTTCCCCTAGAGGTCTCAGGTCCTACTTGAACCCGTTGTACTTAGTCACCCTGTTTTCCTGAGAGTCATCAACACCGATGAGCCCTCGGTGGGCATTTTGACGCAAAGTGGTTTAAAAGAGAAAAAGATGTAGTTTATTGTAAAGGTCACCATATATTTTAAGATAAACACAGATCACCTCTGCTTGGACTTTTAAAATGGTCTGATATCAAGGCAGGCTGAGAGGACAGTGAATTAAGGCCAGTTGGCCCTCCTGGTCTGAATTTTCTTTAGTAAATAAGCTCAAAGAAAAACCAAACTAAAAAGTAGGTGGTCCTCATTAACTTCCAGAATAAGCAGTTGTCGTGCCTGCTTCTGGGAGAGTATCATCTTTCTCTCCTGACAGACCCCAACCACATGGAGAGATGACATCCCCCCTCCCCCCTTCAATCCAGGTGAGGACAGAGCACCAATAAAATTAACTAGTTATGCATGTGGCTGTGGGGAAATCTTTTAACTTCTGTAAAATAGGAAATTGTAGCAATAGGTTCGTGAGATCCCTTGCAGGTAAAGCAATTTCTGTGATTCTACAAAATTCTAATCAACCTAATGCCATTTTGTGGATAACAACACCTGGGAAGTGAGAGCTGAGGAGGCAGAGTACCACCTGCAGGGACGGGGCTCAGACCACCAGGTAACCAGGTAACCAGGTAGAGTCATCACCCCCTGGAGACCTCAAGTGCTAACAGACAGGAGAGGGTGATGTCTGGGGAAGGCTAGGACCTCGGCGTGGCTGTCGCCTCCCCCAGGCTGTTCCTCCTGCACAGGAACAGCGGTCCCACAGGGGAAGGAGACCTGCAGGCAGGGCTGGCTGAAGCCAGCAAGAGTTGGCAGCAAGCAAAGGCAAGGAGGATCGATTCACAAACCAGCCTGGGCAACTCCTTGTAGCACCGAGGAATCTGTGATGAAGGAAACCCTTGCCAAGGGGGCAAGTCATCGAAATTTGGGCTTGAAAGGAAATGTGGCCTCATGTTGTGGTCACAGGCTGATGGCATGTGGGCATCTGGGTTCCACTTTCACCCCTGAACAGGACAGAGCAGGGGGTGCATGTGGGTTATTCCTGCTGTTTCCTGGTCGGTGCCTTGCATGCTGTGAAAACTCAATTTGTTGCATGAAAGAAGGACGATGAAATAAAAATTTGTTCCAGTAATGAGGGCAACATTAGTACATTTAGAAATTAGGGTCGCATTACCTTCCTATGCTCAACTTGAATTAGTTAATCATTACATTGATTGTAGTATTTCATGCCTCTTGGTAAAGACTAATGGGTGTGATGTTAGCTAAGCAATTCAGGGGTTTGAATCGGAAAGGCAGAGGTGAGCTTTCCCATGCCATCAGCCAGGAAATATTAACCGACTCCCCGCTATGTGTGTCCAAGGTGCTTGGCACTTGTGACCAAGACACCTGGTCATCTATAAAGTGGCCAGTGATTAGTCTTCAAAATAGTACAGTAGCCAGAATACTATATTCCCTGCATATCCACTGCTGTTCTGTTTTGTTTTTTTTTAAACATTGAGTTATTTACTTTATTTTTCTTTAGTTATTCCACCCTCCCCCAGATGGTTCTCTCAGCTGCCTGTTCATTGTGTGCTCACCTTCTCCAGGAGGCACCGGAATCCCAACCCAGGACCTCCCACGTGAGAGGCGAGTGCCCAACAGCCTGAGCCACATCCGCTCCCCGTGGGCTATGGTGTCTGCTGGCTTGTGGCATCTGCTCATTGTGGTTGGGGCGGTGGCTGCTCATCTTCTTTTAGGAGGTACCAGGACCCAAACCTGGGACCTCCCCTGTGGTAGGCAGGTGCCCAACTGGTTGAGCCACATCCATTTCCCTCTCTGTTTTTATATTCAAGCTTTTTCCCCTTCTAGGAATACTCTTCCTCACCACTCATGGTTTACAAAATATCTCTCATCCTTTAAGACCTATCTCTCCAATACTATGTCCTCTCTCTCTAACACTATGTCCTTTTCTACCCATTTCCCCCAGATCTGAATGGGAACATCCCTTCTTTTTTATATCCTTAACTCATTATAAGTCTCTCATGGAACATATATTCCACGTTGTTTTCTAGTTAATAGCTATTTGTCTTACCCTCTTAGCAAATTATCTACTCCCCAAGTATAATCTATGGTCTACCTTTGTATTCCTGCACACTTGCTCATAAACATTGTGAAAATACTCTATGTGCTACATTTTCAAGTGATTAATTTCAGCTTTTCTTTAGCCATGGTGGAAAGCGTCAAGGACCCAGAAAAGCCAAATTACATGAATTAGTTATGGTTTTGCTGTGTGCCCTGGGAGAGCCACAAGAACTTTGTGTGCAAGACTCCTTGGACGTGGACAAGAGGAGGGTCCCCCTGTGCCTCATTCAGTATCTCAATGAGGCTGACAGCTCAGAGGAGGCCCACACTCACAGCAAGAGGGAGCTCAGGAGACTCTAGAGCCACTCTCCATATCCAGCCTGGAGTGACACCAAGAAATTCCAGTTTCTGGACCCTCAAGATGCATGTGGACAAGATTGCGTTTTTCAAATACCACATGAAGTATGCCTAGGAGTTGGGAACTAGAATGACCTCACACCCAGGAAGAACAGACTTTCTTGTAGTTTGAAGGCACCTGTCTGAGAGTCTCCCCGGTGGGCACAGGGGTTAGAAGGTCAGGATTAGGTAGTCATTTCTTTGGGTTAGCATTGGTTCTCCAGTCTACCTGTTTTTAATGCATAAGCACTGTCCTGGTTTGAGTCTTTGGTGGACCCCAGAAAATTATGTTCTTAAGCTAACCCATTCCTGTGTATGTAAGGGATGCAGGACCTTTTGGTTAGATTCAGTCAGGGGACCATTTGATTAGACCACTTTTTATTACATCACTTCGGTTAAGGGCCTTGATTAGATAGTGGGACCCAGGGTGGGTCCTAATCCCTTTACTGGAGTCTTATAGGAATGGAACACAAAGAAAGAGAGCTGCCATTTTACCCCACCATGTGAGAGAGGACTCCAGGGTCACCTGTAGCTGCAGAAAGACAGAGAAACCTCGAGAGGCTGAGAGAGAGGCTGAAGCAGGAATCAGAGGAGCAGCCTGAAGCTGAAGAGATCTAGGTGGGAAGAGATGAGCCTTATGTCCAATCTCCCACAGCTGAGCTTGGGGAGGAAGTGGGCCTGGAGAAGGCAGAGACCAGCCGCCATTTTGCCTTGCCACGTACAGGAGTCCAGGATCAGTGGAGCAGCCGAACTTTGGTAAGATAGCATCTCTGATGATGCTTTGACCTGGACATTTTCACATCCTCGAAACTATGCGATTTTATCTGAATAAATTCCCATTATAAAAGCCAACCCATTTCTGGTATTTTTGCATTGGGAGCCTATGGCAAACTAAAACAAGCAACTTTGGGAGATCTGCTCAGAAACTCTCTAATTGTCTAAAGAAACTTGATTTATCAGATAATGCTGGTGACATATATTCAGTGCCTACCCAGGAACGATATTAAACACCATGCATGTATTGGATCATTAAATTCTCGCAATGACTCTACAACACAGGGATTTAAATCTCCATTTTACAGATGAGGAAACTTGAGCCTAGAAGGTGAAATAGCTCTTAATATTGTACAACCAGCCATTTGAACAGGGCCTCAAGCCCGCTCACTCGGCTTCCGAAGACCAGGCTCTTAGCCAAAGTTAATGTTGTTCTTCAAAGGGTTTCTCTGCCTTATTGAAGGTGTGAGAGATTAAGTGGGGCTTAGTCACAAGAGGGAGAGTGGAGGGGCAGCTGCCGAAGACCAGCTTCACCCTTCCTTCCACATGGGACTCCACTGGGGTGTACAAGGGCTGGTTAGAAATCCAAGGTAGCTGAATCCATTAGCTCAGCAAAGCTCTGGGCACCCAGTAACTCTGGCTGCTACATTAAGAACATATTTCACATCCCCTTGGATGTTTACATTGGAACCAGGATGTGACTCCGGGGTTCACTATACCCTATTTCACCTTGCTGAGCCTTTCCCAGGTGTCCAGGGCAACCAAGGTTATGAGGTCCTGCAGTGCAGGTGCTAAATTCTCACCTGGAGGAGTATGTGAAACTCCACATTTAGTGAGAACATGGGGAGGCAAGATGCATCCTTCCGGAGCCTCATGCTTCCACCATTTTGCTCATTCTGTTTTAAATGCCCTGCCCTTGTCAGGCTCTGTCCCACTCATAAATATTTGTGGGAGGGGTACAATGCTATTACTCTGTTACTAGTCATAAACCATGGGTGCAACACTACTTCAATTGAATGACATTGCTTATAAATTATTATAACAACTGCTCTATAATTCAGGAGTAACCTCTTTTCCCAGACCTTCAATAATAAAAAGAATTGGAAAAAAAAGAAAGAAAAGCAAAACAAATGCCCAGCAGCACTTCAATCCAGAACCTCCCAGCACAGGGCTGTTCCTTTGACTTCTTGCCTCAATAGCATTTCCTCGAGTTGTGGGTTGTTTAATGCTTACATGGTGATATCTGATCTTCATTTCTGTTGTCCCCCAGTGGCTACAGGGACTCTCTCATTCAAACACAAACAGCCCTGAAAGCATCAAGAAGGCAGTTACACTGCAGGGCATCACACAGCTGTGCTTTCTATTATTTGTCCAAATGGCTTCCTAGGGTGACAGCCAGCGTGTCAGTTCTCTGTTTTGACTAAGAAAACTCTCTTTTAACCCCATATGACTCTGAGTGCTGTGGCCCTATTAATGATTCTAATATGTCATGGAGGCTCTCCTTTCTCAGCCTGGACCTCCCAGTGTAGGGGCGTGCACTCAACAGAGTGGCTTCCTGGTGGAATTGCTGGCAAGGCCAAAGTGGTCGTTCCCAGGGTGGGATGGCAATACAGCCTCGATGCCATTTGAAAAGCAGCCCTCGGCTCTCCAGTGGCACATGAAACAGGGGTTGCTTCCTAGTGAACTGGATTCTACGGGTGGAGCTGGGTCTCTTGTCCTTGGTCTGGATGGTGGCAGTTTGCTCTATTATGGGCATAACCAGGTCTCTGTTCACACTCGTTGAAAAATCCTGTGCTTTGGGGTTAGAAAAGAGTAGAACTAGTCTTTCACTTTTAGAAAAGACCTCCCCAGAGTTTGGCTCCGTATCAGTGTATCCACACCAATGGGTAGAGTGTGCCTGGCTCCATCTCCATCCACATATCTCCTCTCAGCCGCTTACAGCAGCACAATCAGGGGAAAGGAAGTGACTGATGAAGGAACCAGGGCTCCATCTCCATCCACATATCTCCTCTCAGCCGCTTACAGCAGCACAATTAGGGGAAAGGAAGTGACTGATGAAGGAACCAGGCCTCCTGTGTGTCCACTGCCTGAAAAGGGAAGACATGGTCAGGGCAAAAAGGGCCACCAGGAATGAAGACAAATGGAAGGTCAGTCCAGATGAGCAGGGCAACAATTCAAAAAGCCCAGCCCTGTCAGTGTTATCTCGGGAGAAAATTCAGCACTTGTTGCGTGGCTGATGGAGTCCAACAGGACTACCCTATATTTGGCTCACACTCTAATGAGCACCAGGCTTGGTGACTCGCCTACTGCCGACCACGCCTTCAGGGAATAAACCATCAGTAGCATGTCTCGCTGGGTGGTAAGAGTTATGCCAGCCCATGGAATCAGGATTCTAGGTGTTGAAAGACTATGATGTCAAGCAATTAGTGGTCACGTTCCCATTGTCCAATCCAATTAAAAGCCTTTGTTCTCATACATGGAACTTCAGAAGTGTCCACAGGAACTGTTCTCATACTACAACTCGTAGCTAAGTAGTGGTTTGTAAGGATTCTCCAAGTGACCACAGCTTGAATTCTCATAAGAGAGTGAGAATCTTTCTTAGGTCTGGATCATACCCACTGACATATACATCTGGCTTGAACTAGCCCACTTTAAAAACAAAATGAAAACTGTACACCAATGCAAGGTGTTAATAATAAGGTAGCATATTGGAATCCTCTATTTCATGCATGACTGATCTAGTCTTGATCTTATATCCCCATTCAGCCATGACCTGTCCCTCTGCTTCCCCTCATAGGAAAACTCCTCAAATTAAGGATAAGCCCTGAGTTTCCTTTCACACCTCCCAAGCTCTCCCTACCATCCTCAGTCCTACTTCTTCCTCCCCATTCCCAACTCTATTGAATGGACACCACCACCTCCACTTGCTTAATCCAGAGGTCAATGCTCGGCTCCATCTTACAGAATTTCCCAGCAGCTATTGTCACTATTGACCACTCCCTCCTTGAAACGTTTTTCTCTTTGGCTCTCCTGATAATGGGGTGCTTTTTTGGCTTTCCTCCTACCACATTGTTCACATTTTCTCAGGCTCTGCTGACTGACTTCTTGACCTTGGGTTCCCCCAGGGCTTAAATATTTGGATTTCTTCTTTTATTTTTTGTTTTGTCTTGTCTTCTCTTCCATTCCTTTCCTTTCCCTTCTGTTTCCTTCTCTTTTCTTCTCTCCTTTCTTCTTCCCCCTTTCTCTTCTCTACTTTCTCTCCAGATAATCATTCATGCTCATACCATCTATCATTTCCTGACTCTCAGCCCTTATCTCTCCCTTAGGGTCCAAACTCATGTATCCAACTGCCTATATGGCATCTCTGTCTAGATGTCGTATAGACACCTCAAATTTAGATATACAAAATTAAGCTCTGGATATCCCTCCAAAGCCCATTTGCCCCCCAGGCTTCCTTCTCTAAGAAAATGGCTCCATCATCTATCCAGTTGATCAGGTTCAAAACCTAAGAATCCTTCATATTTGACTCCTCTTTTTCTATCATACACCATACTCAATTAATCAGTCCTTTTGGCTCTAATTTCAAAATATGCCTGACATCTAACTAACCTATCTTACCATATCCACTGCTATGGCCCTAATCAAAGTCCTTATCAGCTCCTGTCTAGAACACAGCAACAACTCCTATGTCATATCTGGGCTTCCACACTTGCCCTACCCAAAAGGCAAAAAAAATCTAAAAGTACAAATCTGTCATATTGCTTCCTTGCCTAAATCTTGTTAATTTCTAATCATATTACAGAATAAAAGTCAAAACACTAGTCATGCACTCAAGGCCCTACATGATCTGACTCCTGCCCTCCCCACACCTCCATTTTCCCCTCCTTGCTATGCTTCAGTCACATTGGCTTTCTTTCCAGCCCTCAGATATGCTTGGCTTCTTCCTACCTCAGGCTCTTTGCACATGCTCTTCCTTCAGCCTGGAATGGTTTTCCCCCAGACCTTGACCCAATTACCTCTTCATCTTTCAAATCTCAGTTTCAGTGTCACCTCCTAAGAAAGGCCTTCCTTGACCACACAGTTTAAAGTAGCTCCTCAAAACAGACACAGAGAATTGCCCAGCGAATGGACACAAAAACAGCAAATGGGGAAGGGGGCGTTTAAAATGGATAAAGTAAATAAATAAATCTTTAAAGTAGCTCCTCAGCCCAGTCATTCTCTATCTAATCACACTGTTTGATTTGCTATATATCATTTAAGGTTCTCCGCCTGAAATTATCTTTGTTTGTGGTTTATTTTCGTTTATAGTTTATTTTTGATAGGACAGTGATCTTGTCTATCTTGTTCACTGCTATTTTCCTAGTTTATACTAATGCCTAGCTCATATTATATGGTCAAAAAATATTTGTTGTATGAATAAATGCTCCCGTTACGATAAGTTCTACACTGTGTTTCTATTTCCAACTTGGCAGCACAGGACAATTACCTAGACATGTCTTTAATCATTTCAACTCTTGGTTCCCATCCCAGGCTTTATTGTTGAGTCACTGAACGTGTCCTAATCATTCCATTTACTCTGGTGAAAGGTTTTGCAGTGGCAAAGGTATGGGGCAGGGGATTGGCATTTGGGATAAATGGTCTCATGAGTCCTTTACTCTACCAGAGTAAAAAATTTGGGAGACCAATAGATTGCAGTTGGGGGTGGAAGGTGCCAGTGAAGAGGAGATGAGAAGCTGAACTCTGTGGCAGGAGCCCATCTGGCTGTTGAAAGCCAAAGTCCCGTTTTAACACTTGGGTAGTTGAGTGATTCTGTGAATTATCAGGGTACCTATTAGTTCAAGAAAAACTCTTCACCTCACCATGCCCTTCAGCTTCACGATCTAGAACCCTGCTGTTGAACACAGTAGCCACCATTTAAATTCACATTTTAGTAAAATTAAATGATTTGAACATAAATTAAATTAGCTTAAAGTCAAAATTAATTAAAATTAAATACAATGCAAAATTCCATTCCTCAATCTTACTACCCACATCTCATGTACTCAGTAATCACAGAGGCCAGTGGCTTCAGAGTTAGACAGTGCAGTTATAGAACGTTTCCATCACTGCAGAACATTCTGTTGGACAGAGCTGGGCTAGAAAATAGGCTCCTGGGATGGGAGGGCATGTGCGCTCGTCTTCCTTTTGCTTTAAGTGCCAGCCCTGTCAGGCCTACATGGAACTACAGCTCTATCCTGTTAAGCAGTGGGTCTCCTGAGGCCTGGGAATTTCAGTCAAGCAGGCACGTGGCTGATGGAAACAGTGTTAAAAGCCGGTGCCAGCAGACTTGCCCACACCCCGAGGAGATGTCTGTTTTCACAGAAGCATGACGTTGTAGCCCAGAGGACCTGGGAGAAGGCACATCTCTGGGCTTGGGGGTGGGGTGGGCACGTCTATACTCCCTGAACTTTAAGCCCCAGGTCCCTCCTGGGACCATCACTCAGAATTGCTAGGTAGCTGATTCTTGGGTTTACATTCCATATTCACAGTTAGATTATCAGACACTTTGAAGCAGGGGGAATGACTTACACTTTTATATTATCTGTTCTCAGCACTTCACATGCAGATGGCAAACACTAGCCCTTTTCACAGGCTAATTTGTATTATAATTAGCTGTGTGCCTGCTTTCTTTGTTTGCCCATGAAGCTGTCAAAGGGCAAGAATTGTACCTTACTTCCTTCACTGAACCACCATGTACCATGCATGATACATAATTGTTTCTATCCAAATATTTGTTAGATTTTGGATGGATAGATGGACAGATGGATGGATACAGACTGCACTATTGGGAGGTCCCATGTTTCAGTTATATCACTGTTTCTTATCTTAGGAATTCAGCATTATTCTCTCTTCTAAAGATGAGGAGACATATTATCTTCCTACCGACAGTGAGTGGATGAATGAGTGAAAGCTCTTACAAAGTCATCAGAGCATTCTCATGGGACTTCATCAGAAAAGCCATTTCCTTCTTTCTGGTAGAAAGCCCAGCTAGGTAAAGGACAAATCTAGCCAAAAGGAAAACACAATAGGGAAATTTTACAAGAAATTGGATACAGGTCATGTGAAATATTCAGCCCCCCATAGCATTTTTTGTTACTCTTTTTAGAGGCTGATCTTAGTTGCTTGTCATAGACTATTGAGTCGTCCATCACCACAGCTTGTTTCTGACAGAGAAGAGAATGAGGCTGCATGTTGCCCAGCAGTGAGGCATAAGAAGTCACAAAACCAGGCACACCGGCTCTCAGAGCATGGCAAAGGAGGCAAGTTTATCAGCGGCATGTTCATCATCTACTTTCCCTCCCATACATCGCCTTTTCTATACCCAGCACTCTTTGCCTCTCCCCGTTCCCTCAACCATCTGATAATGAATCTAAGAGCATCTATTTATTCATTTATCCCAAAATAATCGAGCTCCTTCTATGGGTTAAGTACTGCACTAAGCTCTGAGTAGACAAAGTTGAGGACGTCAGTTATTTGCCTTGAAAAGCCTAATGTTCTAATGTGATATATATAAACCAACAAACAATTAAAACAACAACAACATGGTAAGAGCTATAATAGAAATACCAAGGAAACACAAAGCAGGAAGGGGTTCTCCTAATTCACTCTACCTGACTGAGTCAGGGAAGGCCCCGTAGCAGAAGTGACATTTCAGGTGGATCATTCAGAGATGACAGCAATATTTCACATCCAGTTATCTAGTTCTCTATTTTGGGTAAGCAAACCTCATTTTAACCACAAGTTAAAAGTTTGAATAGAAGTGGCTATAGTGGGCATCTTTTCCTTATTCATAATCATAAAAGTAATGTTTTCAGTATTTTACCATTTAGTGTGATGGACTTTTGTAGCTACACTTTATCAAGTTATGGATGTTAAGTGTTTTTTAATCATAAATGCTATTCTTCTTCTGTGGAGGTGATTTTTTCCTTCAACGCTTTAAGGTTTTGAATTGATTTTCTAATGTGAATGTACCTTGCATTCCTGGGAGTAAACCCAAATTGGTCATGATATAGTATATTCTTTAAATAGAGCTACCTTTTTCTATGAATAGTTAGTAGAACAGACTGGTAAACCCGTCTGGAACTATTTTGGAGTACTGATTCAATTTTTTAAAGGCTATAAGACTATTCAGGTTTTGAATTTTTTCTTGAGTCAATTTTTCTGTAATGCAGTACTATCTGTGACAAAGTCTCTTAGCCTTTGTCTATCCGAAAGTGTCTTTATTTAACCATTATTTTTAAAGTCTATTTTCACTGGGTGTAGAATTCTAGGTTGATGAGTTTTTGAAGTTGTGTGTGTGTGTGTGTGTGTGTGTTTAGCACTTTAAAGCATATTCCATTGTTCTCTGGGATCCATTATTTCAAGTAAGATGTCAGATGTAAGTTTTGGGGGTTTTGTTTTTTTAAAATTTTTATTCTTCTCTATATAATGTGTCTTTTCTTCTCTGGCTGCTTTCACTATTTTCTCTTCATGTTTGTTTTTCAGGAATGTGGCTATGATATGTCTAGATGTGGTTCTATTTATATTTGTCTTGCTGGGGGCTCACAGCATTTCTTATATCTAAAAGTTGGCATTTTTCATCACATTGGGAGAGTTTTAGGCCTTTTTTATTTCAAATATTTTCCCCCATTCTCACTCTCTCCTCCTCTAGAACTACTATGACACATGTTAGACCATTTAATACTGTTTTACAGGCCTTTGAGATGCTGATCAGTTTTCTTCTATTATTTTTCTATTAATCAGATTGGATAACTTTTATTGATCTGTCTTTAAGATTATTGCATTTTTCTTTTGCCATCTCTAATCTACTGTCAAGCCCATTCAGTGAATTTTTCATTTGAGGTATTTTACTTTTCAGTTTTAGAGTTTCCATTGGGTTCTTTTTAAGAGATTCCATTTCTCTAGTGAAATTCCATAGTCGTTCCTTCATTAAATCCATATTTTTCTTTAACTCTTTGAAATTTTCTCTTTAATTGTTTGAACAAATTTATAATTACTGATTCAAAGTTTTTTTTACTGCCAAATCCCACACCCAGGTCATATCAGGTTCAGATGGTATTGGGTGCTTTTTTCCTTCTTCACTATGGATTATATTTTCCTGTTGTTTTTGTTGTTGTTGTTGTATGCTTAGTGTTTATTCATTGAATATTGGACATTATGGGTAATACATTGTAGAGACTCTGAATTCTGCTATCTTCCTCTGAAAAATGTTGATTCTTGTTCTGGCAAGCAGATCAATTACTATCTTATCAACTTTAACTTGTGTGCTTGGTTTTATGCTTTGTTTATATAGATAACTGGAAAGCCAAAAGTTTTTCAAGGCCCTCCTAACTTGGAGAATTCAACCTCCAAACTCTGTCTCCCATTATTAGTACTTGGTTTTAGGCTTTTTTAGAACAGATCTAGAGTAGGTCTTACTAAAGGGGCTATTTAAATTTAAATGAATTGGAAGTAAATAAATTTTTTTAAAAAATTAGCTCCTCAGATGCACTAGTTACATTTCAACATTCCCATAAAGCTAATGGTTAATAAATTGAAATTGTACAGATACAGAATATTTTTGTCACCATAGAACTTTCTAATGGACAGCACTGCTCTAGAATGCTGAAAATCAGGGGTCATCAACTTTTTCGGTAAAAGGCCAAATAGTAAATATTTTAGGCTTGTAGGCTGTATGGTTTTGTCATATCTACTAAATGCTGCCATTGTGGTACGAAAACAGCCACAGACAACTGCAAATAAATGAGCATGGCTATGTTCCAATAAAACTCTACTACAAAATTAGGCAGAGGGCCAACTTTGGCCTGCAGGCTTTTTTTAGGGCAGGGGTGTCTTAGTTTGCCAGGGCTATTATGACAAATACCACACAATGGAATGGCTTAAACAGCAGGAAATTATTTTCTCATGGAGGCTAGAGGTCCAAAATCAGAGTCTCAACAGGCCATGCTTTCTCCTGGAGCCTGTAGCACCATGGTGCTAGCTGCCGCAATCCTTGAAGTTCCTTGTCTTACTCTCTGTGTCTATCATACGGCTTCTCCTTCTGGATTCTTCTTCTCTAGCTCAGCCATCTGTTTTTTTCTGTCTAGATTTCCTCTCTTTATAAAGATTATGGCTATACAGATCAAGGCCCACCCTAATTCAATTTGGCCTGACTTAAGCAGGACATTCAAAGATCCTACTCACAAATGAGTTCACAGCTTAACTAATAATAACATCTTCAAGTGTCTTATTTACCAATGGGTTCACACCCACAGAAATACAGGAATGCAGATTAAGACCATAACATGTCTTTTGTTGGGGACATGATTCGATCCCCAACAAATGATAAGCAAACTATGGCCTACAGACCAAATCCTGCCTCTTGCCTATTTTTTTTTAAAAGCAGCTTGATTGAGGTATAATTCATGTACCATAAAATTTACTCACACAAATCAATGATTTTCACTATAGTCACAGAGTTGTGCAGCCATCACTAAATCTAGCACTCCTGTTTTTGTCTAAAGTTTTTTTTTTTAGAACACAGCCTTGCTTATTTGTTTATCTCTTATCTATTGCTGCTTTTATGCTGAAATGGCAGATTTTTGAATAGTTGTAAAAGAGACTGTATGGCCTGCAAAGCCTACAATGCTTGGACCCAGGCTCTTTAAAGAAAAAGTTTGTTCTAGAGCATTGAGCTTCCTCCTAAGGCACAGGCTTCCTTGTGTGGTAGCCAGATCTCAGGGGTGTTAATGAGCTGTTAACAAGATAGCTCTTCTCTACCGGGCCGGAGCTCCAAGTCCACAGCACTGCTCCTCCCCCAGCACTGCTTGATGTCTCCTGCCTCTGCTCCTCTCTCAACCTGGTAGCAGCTGCTGTTTATTTGGTAAGCCTCAGGCAGTGTTGCCCTACATGTGCACAGCCACACACTTGCATAAACAGTTTTAGGCCAATTGTTATTTTCTCTTAGCCTATTAAACATATTATTCCACTAGCAGCTACTTCTATTATTGCAATTAAGAATTCAGTTGTCAGTGATGGCATCAACACAGCAACATAAGATGACCCTTGGAAAAAAATCTCCCCAGATATTCAGCGAATAAAAGCACAATTTCCATGCGTTTAGAGCTCTGAAGGATGGTAGAGACTGGAAAAGGACTCCGCAAATGCCGAATCAAAGAGAAAGAAAAATATCAGGTAGGAAACATCTACCCTGGACCTGCTGGTCCTCTCTCTCCCTCACATAGTCCCTTGCAGCTTGGGGAGCTGCTCAGAGGGTGGGATTCCCCCCCACCTCCCAGGGGGGACAGAAGCTTGAGAACCCTGCATATAGCCAAGCACAGGGACCCGAGTTCACAGAGGAACACAAACCTCTGAGCAGTGCTGCATACAAAAGAGCCCCAGAAGAATGATAAAAACAGGGGAGAGAGAGAGAGAGAGAGAGAGAGAGAGAGAGAAACTGCGGTAAAACTGTGGCTGGAAAGTGAGGCACTCACTTAATCCAGTTTCTGTTGACTGGACTACCTAAATGCAAAATGGACTTTTCTAGAGTGATCCACTTTTCTGTATTGATACCGCCTGACTTCCAGGGCAGGATACCATAACAGGAAAGAAACAAAACAAAAATGGGGCAGGGGTGCTAAAACTGAACTTCTATAAGAGAGGAGGGTCCCAGAACTATATATAGAAAGCCCTGGAAAATCTACAAAAAAGCTACTACAGCTAATAAACAAATTCAGCAAAGTGGGAATGTTTCTGGATTTTTCTAGCTTCTTGGCTAAGCTACAAAAACAAATTTTAAGTGCAAGCCAGTTTAGTTGGGCCAGTAATTTATTAAGGAAGAGAAATGGGAGAAAAATAACAGAGTAAGGGTCCCAGATGGAGGGGAAGGAGCTGAAAAGAGACAAAGAGGGCTGATTTACAGACTACAATTCCCCATTACAGATTACAAATGCCCAGGTTTATTTGCATGCTGATGGGGGGGGGGGGGGGGAGGGAAGAAGGCAACAACAGGGAGTGTTTTGCTTTGGCACTTGCCTTTTAAACCATTAATTATTCCACCCCTTTGCTAATGACAA
This sequence comes from Tolypeutes matacus, assembly GCA_026826555.1. NCBI lineage: Eukaryota > Metazoa > Chordata > Mammalia > Cingulata > Chlamyphoridae > Tolypeutes > Tolypeutes matacus. Next base: position 19,964,779 of record JAKSZT010053830.1, on the reverse strand, counting down.
GCGAAGAGTCTCAGCTGGAGAATATCCGGGCCTTCTGGTTTCTGGAGGAAATCTCATTCTGAATGGGAGTTCTTGCAAATAAAGTTAAAAAAATAAAAATTTTAAAAATGGACCAAAGACCTAAATATAAGAATCAGGACTATAAAACTTTTAGAAGAAAATGTAAGGAAGAATATTTGGGATCTTGTGTTGGGTAATGGTTTCTTGGACTTTGCACATAGAGCACAAGCAATGAAAGAAAAAGTAGATAAATGGGACCTCCTCAAAATTAAAAACTTTTGTGCATCAAAGTACTTTGTCAACAAAGTGAAAAGACAACCTGCTCAATGGGATAAAATGTTTGGAAACCACATATCTGATAAGGGTTTAATATCTACACTAATTCTCAGCTAGAGATTTTTGGAGTTGCTCAGATGGTGTGAATTCATGTTGAAACCTGCACAATGGCTCTGTGTTTATGAGTAATCAAATAAGAACTTGTTTTCCCTTTACTCAAGAACTATGTTTGGAGAAAGACTATTTTCCTTAAGGCCTACTTAAGCTAGTGGGGAGGGGTGTAAGCATATTTCGAATTCACTATTTCACTAAAGATACAACCTACTGGCATTGCCAGATTTCCTCTAGGTTCTTGGCTATGTTACATAAAAGAATTTAAGAACATGACGGCTTTGTTAGGCCGTAGCTTATTAAGGAAATGAGAGAAGAATAGAAATGGGAGAAAATAACAGATTATGAGTCTCAGCTATACTTGCGTGCTTGTCCAGGCAGAGAGGGAAAAAGGGGGCCAATTTAACTTATGTGCTTTCTTTTTTTTTACTTTTATTTTTACTTTTTGAGCTTGCTTTTTATTTATTTATTTATTTATTTATTTTTATTATGGGTAAATATCAAAATTCTCACAATACATACAAACATTTGCAAAATGATATATAAATATATATGCATATTTGTGTATTTGCTTACAAAAATGTTATTTTTATATATATATATATACATATATTTTAAGAGGTGCTTAGATTACCTAAAATATTACACGGAACCCACTGGGATTCCCATGTTGCCCACCTCCCACACCTCCCACCACATCCCACACAAACATCTCCCACAGTGTGGCCCACCAACCTCAATGAACTTACACATCCTGGAGCCTTGCCACCAACCATAGACCACAGTTCACACTGTAGACCACACTCTCTCACACTCAGTTCTGAGTGGTGTGTGCTGATTTAAAATGGCCTACATCCATTGCCACAACAGTACTCAGGACAACCTCCAACTCCCAAAGAAGCCCCTGTATTTCAACTGCTCATCCCCTCCCTACCCAAAAACTGTCAAGTGGCCACTGGCTCCACCTCATTGTTATAATTTCTTGCATTGCAAGAATCACCATATGTGAGCAAAAGAATACCATCAAGTCCACTCTAGTCCATAGTTCTTCCCCCAATCCAGAGGGGACTGGGATGGTGATGTCCACTCCAACTCCAAGTGAGAGAGGGCTTATATCCCATGGATATGGTGGGTGGGATGATCCTGCCTGCAGATGCAGGCCCTCTCCATTCCCTGGGATGGCCATTTCCCATCATTGTCTCCTCACCAGGTGACTTGGATGAGTCCATTGAGCTGTAGGGTAGGAGTTGCAGCTCCACCGAGATTTCATGCACACCTGGCACATAGGTAGG
>JAKSZT010053830.1:19529010-19956632 GCA_026826555.1 Tolypeutes matacus | reverse complement strand
CCTTCCTTCCTTCCTTCCTTCCTTCCTCCCTCCCTCCCTCCCTCCCTTCCTTCCTTTCTTCTTTCTTTCTTTCAATATTGCTATTGCACAAAGCAATGCAACACAAGAATTTTCCTTTCTGCAGATGCCAGATACTATATCAGATCTGTGTGATGACTTTCTTTGCAACTGTGCCACTTCTGCCCTGATGCCAACACATTAATAGGGGTAAATGCTCCCCAGAAGATATTCAACCATTATACAAATGCCCTTTTCTCTGTGGTAATTTTCCTGTTTCCCAATATCAAAAACTCCACTGATTTTGAATTCAAAGGCTCTGCCTGCACTGAGGTCTGTACCACGAGGAGTTTTCAGCCTGGCAACCTCTTCTCGAGGGTTATGTTGGTACAGAACGTCCAGCCTCCTGGAAGGGGCCGCAATCAAGAGGGGGAGCTGGACAGCTCCTCAAGGCAGCTGGGGAGTTAGGCCTGCACCACTCGCTCTTCTCAACACACCAGGGGAGAGACAGCAAGTTCCCTTCGAGGCTCCAGGGCAGAGCGGCGGCCAGCTTGGCGGCGTGGCAGTGTGCCCCACTCTGTGTGGTGGCCATCACATGCTTGACCCTCTGCGGTGATGCAGAGTACGTGGCTGCCTCTTATTTGGCTTATCTTTTTGCTCACCTGTTAGTAAAATAAGAGAGTGCTCAAGAAACTGTCACTCACCAGCTCTCGCCAGCAGTCCCTTGGATGCAAGCAAAGAGTGGCCCCGGAGCAGAGAGTGTGACAGCAGCTGGAGAACCACCCGACTAAGCTTGTCTTAGTGGGCATTAGCAGAGGCCCTTCCCACGGCCTGCACTTGAGCTCTGCTTACCACGACCTGCTGCTGGCTCTCGCCGCAAGTGAGGGAGGGATAGAGTCTAACCTGTGCACTGGCATGAAGGGGTTGCCCAGATGCACCTGTTCTCTTAAAGGTACATTTTCTATGAGGGTTTTCTGAGCATAAACATGAGGGGCGGGTGTTATGGATTGAATTGTGTTCCCAAAAAGAGGTGTTGAAGGCCCAGCCCCCGTGAAGGTGACTTGGGTCTTTGCAGACAGCATCAAGTTAAGATGAGGTCACACTGATTAAGGGGGGCGGGGCCTGACCCAGTATGGCTGGAATCCTCCGAAAACGAGGACTGAAGCAGACACCGGCACAGAAGACGGGCAGAGACTGCAGTGATGCAAGGAGAGCCCGGGGCTCCCCCGTGCTGGAAGAGGCAAGGAAGGAAGGAGCATGGTTCTGCCTTGACTTTGGACTTCTGGCCTCCAGAACTGGGAGAGAATAAACTTCTGTTGTTTGAAGCCACCTAGAAATTCAATCAAGAAGTTAAAGAGTTCTGCTATTACCTGAATTCTTTAAAAATCCCACTGACTTTGGTGTCAGTTTTTGCTCAGTCCCAAATTAAAAAAAAAAAAAAAAAAAAAAAAAAAACATTTTAAAATTGGAAACTGAGTCATTTTTTTTCCTGAACCTGAGGAGCTCTGATGCCGAAACGTCCCTGCTTTCCACTAGGGGGAGATTTTAATGCAGTACCTGGCACAGGCACCAGGAGGAGCTGTTATTGAGAAGACGGAACTGGGAAGAAATTGGATTTCTATTGTACATGTGTCCTCTAACGAGAAACACACTTCTTTTCTATATTTTGCCTTTAGTATGATTTTGCGGATAGATTTTATTTTGGTGCCATCAGAACGGATGTTACAGCTCCCACTTTGTCATCTAAAAAGCTTGAACATTTTCTCTGCAGCACAGGGCTTTTTTTTTTTTTCTCTTTCCACTATCAAATACCACATACTCTGTTCCTTCTTTATGGCACTGAGCCAGGAACCACACAAAGTCAAACGGGTAAGTGGGATTCTTCCTCGTTAGGTGGGCTAGCTCAGTGTCAACTTTGCAAGAGCCCAGAGTCTAGCAGGGATCTCTGGAAAAAGTGCCCTTCTAACTCAGAATGGCCAGTATCACATAGTCAAGCCAACTCAGTGCCAAATCTACTTTGTATTGTTTATTTCCTCCCCTTCATTAAATATAGTTAGGAAGAAATGGTGTCACCCCTGCTTTTTGTATAATATTTTCTTGGTTGAAATACAGTGCATTTGTTTCATTAAAATGCATTAGTTTCTAGGGCAGTGATGTGAAAATATTCAATTTCAGTGGGGGGAGATGCTCTGCAGCAGTGGAAAGAGGATTGGCTCTCGAGTCAGAAGTTTGAAAGCCTGCAGTGCCCTTTACTTGTCAAAGGTTTTCAGCCAAGTATAGCCCCTTGGGCTTCAGTTGCCATCAACTAGTTAGGGACAATAATGTCCCTTCCTAGGATTTTGATGAGGATGAGTAGGGATATGCAGGTGAGAAGACAGCACACTGACTGGCACATATAGTAGGTGCTCAATACACCATTTTTTCCTTTGGTCAGGACTCCTGTTTACCATCTGGTAAGTTTTAAGGACAATCTCTCTCTACTGTTCTTTTCCCCCTCCTATTACTTAATGGCCTGTTCTCTTGATCAGAGTGAGATAAGGAAGCCCTAGTACAGAGAACTGGAGAGCAGACCAGTAGAAAAGAGAAAGGGGGAAGCCATCTATTAGAAACAGAGCGCAATTTAACTATAATCTAAATCAATTAAAACTGCTTCTCAAACCGGGTGGGCAGGAGTACGCTGCCTCTGTCGGAACTCAACTGCATTTCTGCCTGTTCACCACTCTCTGCATGTGCCCCAGAAGCCGGTACCACACCTAGCTGGGATGGCTTTCATTCTCTCTTGACTTAGGGTCTTCTACCTGATCCAAGAAGATAGATGGTGCAGGGTGTTGGTAGATGGTATTAAACAGAGGCTCTACTTCCATAGAACTAAATTATAGTTTTTCACATTCCTTTGGATGGTCCCAGGATTTGATAAGTCACTCACTAATCATCTACATCCATGATTTCTCCACTCTCCGTGGCCTGGTTTACTGGTACCTAGCTGGAAAAATCCCAACAACAAGCTAGATTTATATTCAAGATTTATTTCACTGTACACTCTCAGCTTCCCAGTTGGTACAGAACACACATTCCAATGGAAACCCACTGCTAAGTGTGCTTAGGCTGTACTGTGTTATTACCTCCATTCAGCTACATTTTGGATAAGTAGGCTTTTGTGGGCTGGCCTGGGAACTTTGCCATCACGTATAATTTTGTAACTATGGGAAAATGAGGCCCAAATTCTAAATAACTGGCTTTCCAACTTACTTTTAGAAATTACCTTCTTGTAAATTGGGAACAGCCTGTACCTTTGTAAATGGACTGAACCTGAGCTCTGAGTCAGATAAGTAAGGGCATTTCTAAATGACAGGAGGGTCCACAGGGGGCCTCTATGCCAGAGGGACTGATGTTCCTCAGGAAGGCAGCAGGGACACCCTTGGGTTCTTGGACCACAAGTGCAGATCAGAGAGCAAGGTGGCACTAGGCAATGGACACTGCACTTCAAGCCTGCCCTGTGGACAGTGCCCATGTCTTAAAGAGCAGGAGAGGCAAAAACAGAAAAGACTAACAGCTGTAGTGCAAGGCCCCGCTGCATTGGAAAATACAGTCTGTGACGGAGGTAGTGCCGTGGCAGGGACTTCAGGCTCCTCGGCGTGGGCAGACCAGTCGTCTTGGACACCAGCATCAGTGTAAGGTGTCACCTCTGTGAGCTAGAACAGGAGAGAGGAACAGGTCATTCTGAAACTCACTGAGTGTCTGTGTGGACCATGGCACATAAGGCAGCACATGGGGACTTTCATAATGATTTGAGAGGATGTTAGGTGCCTGGAAATGCAAGATAAATGTTTTGTGAGTACGAATCCATGCCAGGCTAGTATGGACAGAAAACGCCTACACATAAAAAATGTTTAAATTATCTATCTATCTATCTATCTATCTATCTATCTATCTATCTATCTATCTATCTATCTATCTTATCTACCCATCCTAGCTGTTGCTGCCAGACACCAACTTTGAGGAGCTCAGCAAATAAGAAAAGAAAAAGGGACCTTGGGTCTTTACAAAGTGGGCTGGGCACAGACAATCACAGCCCATGAGAACATCTCTTTCCCCTGGTATTCTTCCCCCAGCGCCCAAGCTCTCTCTCCTCTTTCTACCCTTCTGGTTTTGACTCCAAGTTTCCCACAAATGCTGGCTCTTGCCTTTGTGCTGTTTTGATTTTGCACCTCCCATTGCTTACACTGGTATCTGTCTCAATCTCTGAGTCAGATTGAACAGAATTTCCTGAAGAATTTCCACAAAATATGGCTCTGAGGGTGTTGGGCAAACTAGGTGTAGGCAAACAAAAATAAAATAGAGTGGTTCACAAAGAAAAGAGACTCTACCTGTATCCCCAGTGCCCAATTCTGTACGTAGAAAGTGCCCAGTAAATATTTGTTGAATGAATGCATAGTCTAGTTCAGGAAACTTTAGTTAAACAGAAAAATAGATTTCTTTGATTATGCAACTTTAATTAGCATTTAATATGTTTTAAAAAAAACTGAGAATGAACATAATCTCAATTGGTCTAAATCTCATGTCTTATACAAAATTTAATTCAAAATGGATTTAAATGTAAAACTAAAATTACATATGCCATTTAAACTGGCTCTAAATGTAAAAGTAAAAATATAAAACTTTCATATGGCCAATCAGTTACACACTTGGGCATTTACCCAGAGAAGTTAAAACTTATGCTCGTACAAAAACCTGTACACAAATGTTCACAGTAACTTTATTCATGATTAGCCCAAACTGGTAAAAACTTGAATGTCCTTCAACGGGTAAACAATTAAACTGTGGTACATTCATACCATGGTTTAGCCCTCAGCAAGATAGAACAAAATATTGATATATGCAACAATGTAGGTCAACTTCCAGGGAATTATGCTGAGTAAAGAAAAAAATCTCAGATGGTTACTGTGGCAGTTGAGATTATTTTATGAATTCCAAAAAGAGAAAGATTATGTTTTTAAACTAATCTGTTCCTGTGGGTGGGATACCTTTTGATTGCATTAAATTCTGTTGAGGGACCCTTGATTAGATTACTTGGTAAGATCCCTTTCGAGTTTTTGATTGGACTATGTCAGTGGGGCGTGATTTATGTTGAGTCTCTGCCCTCTTGCTGGGTCTAATAAAAACAGAGGCACAGAGAGAGAAACAGACAGACACAGGAAAAGAAAGTAGCCATATTTGATCCTGCCATGTGAGAGCAAGGTTTTGCCCACAGCTGAGCTGCAAGGAGAGATGCTCAGAAGAGAAGCCTGAGGCCCAGGGAGAAATGAGCCATATGCCTGATAGCTAACAGCCTAAGAGGAGAAGACAGTGGAGCCTCTGAGACTGAGAGAGGAAGCCTGGCAAGACACAAGCCCTATGCCAGGTTTGTCTACAGCTGTAGAAAGATGAAGGCCTCAGCAGAGATCGGCGGCCATCTTGCTTCCCCATGTGGCAGGCGGCCATCTTGCTTCCCCATGTGGCAGCTGACTCAGGTGAGAAAGCACCTCTTATGGTGCCTTGAGGTAGACTTTCCACAGCCTTGAAACTGTAAGATTTTACCCCAAATAAATCCCCTTTATAAAAGCCAACCCATTTCTGGTACTTTGCATTGGCAACCCTTTGGCAAACTAAGACAATTATAGACTCTATGATTCCATTTAAATAACATTCTTGAAATGACAAAATTATAGAGATGAAGAGCAGATTAGTGGTTGCCAGGGTGTTGTGATGGAGGCGGGGGGTGGTTGTGAACACAAAAGAGTAACACAAGTCAGTTCCTTTGTGGTGACGGAATAGTCTGTATCTTGACTGTGGATGTGGCTACACGAATCTATACACAGGATAAAATTGCATAGATGAAGTTGCTTTTGCCCACATACAAATGAATGTATGGTGAAAACCGAATAAAGTCTGTCATCTGGTAAACAGCATGGTGCCAGTGTCAATTTCCTGGTTGGTGTTACACTACAGCTATATAAGATATCCCTAAGGGTGAAGGGTACATGGCACTATTTGTACTATTTTGCAACTTTCTGTGAGTCTGTAATTATTTCAAAATAGAAAGTTAGGGGGAAAAGCATTGCAAATATATAAGGAAGGGGGTTAGCCATAAGACCCTTTGTTCCTGGAGCACTGGTAGGATGAGTCTTCCACAGAAAACATACCAGGAAAAGCAGTTCAAGGGGATGGGCCTCCAGACCAGCTATGACTGTCCTCATCCCTCTGACACCAGCCCCAGATGTCTCAGGCTTTGCCATCAATTGGCCAAGCTTGCACCGCAATCCTGTCTCACTTTGCAGTGGAGAAAACACTCCAGAGTTGGTTTTGTTTGATAGGGCTTTCTGGAAAGGTAGTATCTTTGTTCTTTTCTATTTTTTGCTTTGACACAGCCCATCCTATCAAGCTTACACCTCGATGTGACAAGTGACAGGCCTTATCCACATAACCTATTGGATGTGACAGGTGGCAGCTCAGGAGAGTGCGAGCCAAGAGTCTAGAGGAGACAGATTCGTTTTTGTAACAACTGCCTACTCTCAGAAGGTATTCTGACATGAACAGTAGTCATGAATGGATCTAGAAGAAATAGGTAATTGTCTCTGGTGCAGCAGATCTACAGTATGTGCACCCTTGGGTTGATATCTTTATCTCCGTTGACAGCCCAGACAATCGTTCTGGAACTTCCTAAGAATTGAATCACCTTGGGAAACCCTCTTGTCATCTGTTCTATCAGAATCCCTGGGGGAGGGAGCTGAGAATATACGTTTTGAAAAACCTCACCAAGTGATTCCATGTGGGATATTCTGGGACCACACTTTCTTCTCCTTCTTTTTAAAAACCACTTTAGTTGGGATCCTTATTTCCTGCAATTCATACAACATGCAGCTTTTAAAAAAATCTGTATTCACACTAGCACATATATTGACCAAATTACTATTTTTTAAATTTCCTTGTACATCACTCAGAACCAAATCAATGTAGATTTGCGTCTGTGTTTTGGAAATAAAGGGGAATCATCATTTCCAAAGGTATCTCCCTTACAGAAGAATAAAGCCTGCTGAAACCTCAGCAGCATTTGTGATATTCCCAGGGTGCTGGCAAAGAGGGAGAGGCTTTGTTTCATTTGTTTTGCTTGATTGTGGTGGAGGAATCAGAGATGGTTTGAACCTTACCTTGCTGAGTTCTGCAAAATGGTGTTTTTGAAAGCTAGTTTTTTAATTGACCAAAAAGAAAACCTAACAAATGACTCAGACTCGGTAACTTATTTGCTGTTGGATATTCTGGCTTAGCTTTAGAAGCCCCATTGGAGCCATAACAAAAGGACTGCAGAGCTGTATGAAAATGGAGCAAAGACTCACTTAGTGATTAGAGGAAACATAGCAGAGATGGGCTCATCAGTGCACAGTCGACGCGACCCGAGTGCCTTGCTGCGAGCTTCCTTGACCGTGCAATGGGGATCCACAGGGCAAGGTGAGCAGTGCGACAGAATCTAATCAAACACCCTCCCCCACCAAGCAAGGTTCTGAGTTTCTCTGACTCCCGTGGTTTTGTTGTGTTGCCCTGGATCAGTGGTCTGCAGATGGGGTGTCCTGCACCAGTGGGTAGATGTGGAAGAAAATATTAGGGCTTTCATGTCTATTTAGTGTCATCTGTGTAATTAAGAAATTTAACTTTGCTAATATTAACTGATGCCTTGAAATTGGCACCGTCACTTAGTCTGTATGTCACAAACACAGTCTTGGGGCCCATGGTTCCCCGTAAATGAAGAGTGGAGACTCTACAGTCACGAAGCTTCATGGGAGTCCCTCACTCAGCACTGAGCATTCAGGTTATTAAAAGATATTATGGTATGGGAAGCGGCTGTGGCTCGGTCAGTAGGGCTCCCATTTGCCATATGGGAGGCCCCGGGTTCGGTTCCCGGGGCCTCCTGGTGAGGGCAGGCCCGCCCGCAAGGCGTGGTTAGCTGACCCAGCGAGCACAAGCAGCAAGGGGGCGATAAATGAATAAATAAATAAAATCTTAAAAAAAAAAAAAAAAAAAGATATTACGGTAGACATGCTCCTGGTTAAGTGGACAACAGATCATGTTCTCTAGATTTAACTAAACTAACCCTCACAAAATGTACATGCGGCTGAAAACACTTCCTTCATGGAATTACCCCTTCCTTACCACAAAAAACCCCAGCCTAGAAAATGTCCAACCAACTCAGATAGTCAACTGAAGATAATAATGAGGCAAATGCAAGAGAATGTCAAGAAAATGGAAGAGCTGACGTTTCCCCTACTCCCTGAGTGAGTTCTCTGTCTGCCCACATCATGGGGTATTTTAAAAATCAGAGATGACCTATCGGATTTGAAAGGAAGTTGGCCAACCTATGACAAAGCAAGTACTTTCTGAAGAAATGCATGCTATAAAAAGAACAATGTGAAAGTGGGTATCTGAAACATTCCCACATTTATATGATTTTTTTTTAACCAAGAGCAATACAAGTGTGTCACCCCAAAAAACCTCTCATATCAGTATGCTTAAAGGAACTTTCTAAAAACCTGTTGAAAAACCTTCAAAAACAGAGTATTTGTGAGTTTTGCACCTATTGGGTAAAAATTTTAAAATGAAACACATCATGATTAGTTAGGAATAGCAATTATTGACGTCAAAGAAGAAGAAATTCAATAGCAGAATCTCAACAAAAACTTTTGCTTAAACAGTGAAGTGGAATGAAATGAGTGTCAAGAGGGGCACATCTTCCATCTGGTTCTGTACATCTTTGCATGGGATCTTTTTTCAGCTGCAACATCCATTTAAGCCAAGTATAGGAAGGGAGGAAGGGAGGGGAGGAAGGGGGAGAAAGAGGGGAGGAAGGGAGGAAGGGAAGGGAGGAAAAACCCTATAACCTGAATTAGAACCACAGTATCATAAAGATTAAATGAATGTATTCTAAAATAATGAAGCATATTCAATCTTACCAATTGCTCTCACTAAAAATTAAAGTTAATAGTAAGAGCAGAGCTTTGTTAATTTGTCAGTAAATAATAAATTATTTTAAAATATGTATATAAATTTGAGATAGGTTTATCCATTATTTTTTGTCTCAAACTCTACAAATTTATTCTATGTATGGATTATCATAGACAAAATATATACACCACTAGTGCATGAAAATTTAAAAACTAACTTTCTCTTCTCTCTGTCTCGCTGGTTATCAGCTATGGATTGGGTATATAATCAAAAGTGCTTAAAGTCCTCTGACCTAAATAGAAGTGAAAGGACGTCTGAAAAGCTTCAGCAGAAGCTAAATTAATCTACTGCTAAGCCAGCCGGAGAGCAAGAGAGGAAAAGGATCTGAAGGCGTGAAGACCTGGGGGCGCGGGGGCAGACTGGACTTCAGTTTGCTCACTTGTTGTGCCCCGTCAGAGAGATGGAGAAAAAAAGGAAAGTACCTGTTGAGAGGAGAACTTTCTAACGTGCTGCTAAATGACATTCAATGCATTGTACTTTCCACTTTGATGCCTCTTCTAGAGGCTGAAACAAAGGTTTGAATAACTTGTCTTTACTTTTAGGATAACTGACTGTTTTAGCTGAAACTGTCTTGATGGGGTCCAGCTGCCCACAGGCTATAGAGGCATTGCCCACATCTTCACCATGGAAAAGACTGGCCTAGAAAATGGGCTGACAACACAAATAGTCAAGCAGTGTGGCTGGTCATAGGAACAAACTATTAGCCTAGAAATGGCCAATTTATTTTTAAAAAAGAAATAAAAACTAATGTAAACATTTAAATTTGCCCACCATCAAAATAATGTGGGAAAGAAATTATGCTGCCGATGTGTATAGGGTCAGATTGTGAGGGTGAAAGGCACAAACATCCTGTCTTAGGGTGCAGCTGCAGTTTGAGGGAACCGGGTCAGAAGAAAGGAATCAATGGTTTCCTTAAAAGCAAATGGGATATGTGAAAAGTGTAAGAGGCCTATTGCCCACCGCCTCATTAGAGTCCCCAGACTTGCATAAGACGTCTTTCCAGCAAGTGAAGAAAGACAAATCTAGGAACCTGTGGATGTGCCCATGGACCTTTCGATTATAACCCTAGAGACATGCAGACTTTGGGAAACAAGGAGGTGTAGGAGGAGCCTTTTAAGATGGGTAGAAAGGTTGACAGATATTGGCGTTAACTGTTGGGTATGTTATAAGGAATCTTGGAGGTGATATATGAAGGTGATAGAACTGAGATGCCAAGATTCTTCAGTCTTTGGAGAAGTTTTCAAGGGCTGAGTATAGCAACCCCATAAAAAGCAATCAGAACTCTGTGAATTATATAAAAATCTGAAGAAATACAATAGGACAGATATCAACAGGGCAGATATGAACGTGTTAAGAAACATTTCTGATCACAAATACTTTGAAAATAATATTGCACCTTTGGGTATTACAGCTTCTATGACTTTGCAAAACGATGCACTGTACTGAATGCTTTCTGTCTGACCATGACTTTGTAAAAATAAAAATCCACCTTCTTCAGTTCTTTTAAAAAGCGGCTTTGATAAACAGCTGAATCTTGCCTCACGGTCAAGGAATCAGATCGGTCCTTAATTGCATTATATACAAAATCCATCCTGTACCCAAAGTCACCACAAATATTTTGAGGCAAGAACCAGTTAGACAGTTGACAGTCCTGTACTTATCCCTAGCCATGCCTTCCCACTGCCTGTTTCTCTTTTCATGTGTCGTACCCTTTACTCTTTCTTCTAAAGCTACAGATAAAAGATTTCAGACCAGGTAACATTTCAGAACAGCTCTATCATCTTTGAAATATCTTCCCAAATGAACAGTGAAAGGAAACCCTTTGAAGGTCTAATTTTAATAAGGTTTTCATTCTGAACATACTGAAAGTGGGATTATTTTTTTAAACTCCAGTCCTTACCCTGCAGTCATGTCCATTGTGAATAAAGAAATTGTCCTTCCCTCAGATCAGGAGGCTTTCATTCAAAATACAGTGACTAGAAATATGACATTTAGGATGTCATAAATCCTTGGTGTAGGTGGTAGACAAAAAGTACCCTGATGCACTTCCTGACATGTGAGGTTGGATAACTTCCACAACAGTCAACTCTTTCTTTTGGAATCCACGTAAGTGAGTAGCAGTTTGAGTAACAAGGAAGGCCTTGGTGGTGGCCAGCTCAGGTTCCAAGAGAGAAAGAGGTAGCTCAGCTTCCATATGTAATTTCCAGCTGGAAATTACAAGTAGAAAATGTGACAAACTGAAATTTGTGATCTAAAAGAAGTTTTCCTAAAATATGAAAATAACCCAATCTGAACCCAATACAGAGAGAGCAAAGCTCTAAGCCCCTAGATTGGTGAGGGGTACTGAAAATGCTCTGTGGGGTGATGGGTGAGTAATGGTCCCAGAATGTTCCCTTTCTCCAAGACAGGAGCCACACAGGAAGTGCCTGACCAGACTGTACGGCTGCTCGACCGCCCTTCTCAGGCTTCTTCCAACTCCGAGGTTCTAGTGGCCTCTGCACTCTGGATAGTGAAGCTATTCACAGTCCTAAATCCAGCAGATGAAATTGCACAGTGCTGGGCCCCAACTGCAAACACCTTCCCCTATTCGGCTCCTCAACAAAGTATCCAGTTTTGGAAATGAAGGAAAAATGGGACTTTGCATCCAAAACATTTTATTGAGTACATGCACCAAGCAGGGTGAATTTCTTATCATTTCCATGGGAAAAGTAGAATGGTCTACCCTAGAGTTCAACTTGTAGGGAGCAGCCAGAAGCTGGAAGTCAACAGAACCTGAACGTGAAAGGAGAAGACACCATCATGCTCATTGCCATGTGATGGAAAAGCCAAGGACCAAAGATTGCCAGCAACCAGCCCCAGAGTGCCATAGTCTTTGGGAGAAAGCATTGCTTTGCTGACACCTCAGTTTTGGACTTCTCTTAGCCTCAAAACCATGAGTCAATAAATTTCCATTGTTTAAGCCAACCCATTGTATGGAATTGTTTTAGCAGCAGGGAAACGAAACCATCTATCTTTTGGAGGATTAAAGGGGTTCAAGCCTCCTTGGAAAGTACTGAAGTATTTAGAATCAGGAAAGGTCTATTTGCTCTCAATTGACCCAGAGTTACAACTAGCACAAGTAACTGTACAGTTCCTGCAAGAAGAAAGCACTCCTGTCGCACAGACCAAGAGATGTCAATCCTACAGAAGAGAACGTGGTATTTGAAATCAGGGGGAAATAAGGCGGCAAGTGTTTGTTAATCACCTCCCTCCCTATGATTAGACGTGTCTATAGATAAGCCAACCCACTTCTTTTTAATCCAAAAGAAATAAATGTGCCAACTGTCCTATTCCCTCCACTCTGACTCTAAGCTCTGCTTTAGTCCTGCAGTGCCTTCTGCCAGCAGGTAGTGACCACCATAATTGAAGAACCATCCTGGCTAAGGTTCCATGACCTGCATGGGCCCTGGGCCAAGGCTGCCCCCTGGAAGGGAGAACACACTCAGGCCCTTTGCCAGTATTTTTCCAGGAACATGCCTTCTCAGCATGGCCTGCTCCTTATGTGCTGAGATGAGTGTGCAATTAATTTTAACGAGGCAATAAACTAGATAACCAGAAAATGAAATGGCCCGATCTGCTTTTACTCTCTGGGGTTAATGACAATGGGCACAAGATAAACAAACAGTGTTAAGGCTGAAAAATGACTCCTTCCCCTTGGTCATCTGTCTGAACTGACTTTTAAAGCTCAGCTGGCTTTGTTTACTTAGGAGGCAGCAGTAAATCCCTGAAATCAGAATGGACTGAGTAAGAGCGGCAGGGCCTCTTGACCTCTCGGCCCTGGCTTCCTTCTACCACTTGGGCTTTTCAAACCCCGAGCAGTGGGAATGGCTAACACTTGCTTCTGCCCCTGGGTTGAAGATGGGGTTATGAACGACAAGACTTATTTTAATTGTTCAGGTCTCCTTCCAGAATGCAGGATCAATTTAGACAAGATAGCTGTTGCATCCATGCCACGGCCCCCTGGGGGATCTTCTTGCCATCTGCTAACACTTATGTGTTTTGTATTTGGTGACTCTTGTGCTGTGATAAAATCCTAGGCCTGTCTCATTCGTCTTTGTGAGATGAAGGGAGTGGCTGGGGCTTCTGAGTTCTATCCCCCATCACTGATGGGGAAACTGCGGCTTGGCACATTAAGTGGCTAACTCTAAAATAACTTGATAATTGTGAGAACCAGCAAAGGCAGTCACCAGGGAGCTTGAGATGATGCTTATCTGGACATGATACCCTGAATAACAGAATTTCAGAACTGGAAACAACATCAAGGATTTGCTACACCAGTAAGCCTCAAACAATTTGTGCTAGATAAAATACAGATCCCTTAATTCAGAATTTCTTCCAGGTGGAATCCAAGTATCTGCATTTTTTAACAGCTTCCCAAGTTATTTTAGTACTCCATCACGGTGCACCAACATCAGACCTCCCATGGAAGTTGTGTCTGGAAGAACCATGAGACAATCGGCCCTTTGTCATGGACTTGCACTCCTGTAAATGCCACCTGAGATGGCACGACTGAATCATCATGGGTACTCATTATTGTGTTTGGGGTCTGGCAATATTCTTAAGTCCTTCTTCTCATGAGTCACCATCACATTTGTCTTTGAATCTCCAAAGCCACAACACAGTGAATTAGGTTTGAGAGTTCAAAAACTGGAAGCATTATTTAAAGCTAGCTAGTCTGCTCTGTCCTTCATTTCTAGGTCTACCTTTTGTTGTTAAAATCCACGGTATTTCTATCTCATCATAGATATTAAACTATAACACAAGCAGGAAGTAAGCCTCTTGGAAACCTTTGCTACAGCAGTTAACATTTCATTTCAATTCAGCAAATATTTAAGGAGCAAATAATTCATAAAATATTTAAGTGCTAGTCACTTAATATAGGAATATATAACTCAAATACAAGGTAGAACTGGATGTTTTCCATAAGAGTGATGCAAAGTGTTACTCTGGTCAAAGGAAGCAAAGATCACATCTTGTTGGGGCTGGGCCAAGGACACAGATGGGCCTTCTTGGAAGAGATCCCATTTGAGCTGGAGTTGGAAGTGCCATCAGCATAGCTGGGCTAAGGAAGGCATTTCACATATAGAAAACCCTGTGAAACCAGCGATGGATATAGGAAAGTATGTGTGCTGGAGGTGGGGGGTGGACATTGGACAGTCCCATTTTAAGGCTGAAAAGGTGGGTTGGGGCTAGTGCATGGAGGAGGGCCTTTGAGCTAAATAATTTGGATTTCAATTTCTAGGAAGTGGGAAGCCTACAGAGTAGAGGAGTGGCTGGCCATGGAGGATGGGCCGAAGCCAGGGAGATGGGAGTCAAGGTATCCTATCAAGAGGTTGAAGGTAATAAAATATTTATGAGGCCGGAAAGTTAGAAACAACCTGTATTAGTTCCCTGTGGTTGCTGTAACAAATTGCACCAAAGCTGGTGGCGTAAAACAGCACACAAGTATTTTCTTATAGGGTTGGAGCTCGGAAGTCCTATAGTTTCACTGGTGGAAATCAAGGTGGCTCTAGGCAAGAATCTGCTCCTTCCTTTCCTCTTCTAGCTCTAGAGCCACATTCCACTCATTCCCTGGCTCAATAAGCAGGTGCTATTTTTGTAATTTAAATAAAGAACGGGGAAGGAAATGGGGGCTGGAGACGGGGCCCTAAGGATTAACAGAGAGGGTCTGATGTGAGATGAATTGCAGTGAGCAAGAATCTCAGATTTGACACCTGGTTAGAGATATTGAACACTTAGAGGCCACTCCCAGGCTTCCAGTCGACTCCTAGGACCAGACAGGAGGAGCTGGTTTGGGGAAGATGAGGTTTCTTTCAGATACTGTCATTTCTGGCAAGCCTGTGCAGTGTGACATGAAACTTCCAGAGCTTCCATCTAAGCAATCACGAGGAGGAAATCTCCTTTTAAAGAACTAGGATCCTTCCGCAATGCTGAGATTCGACTTCCAAGGCTCCCGTGTTGCCTACAGAGCCCTGTCCTTGCAGCCAGGCTCTGATGATGCTCAGGGCCCTTATCAGCCCTGGGGCTGGAAGTCTGTGGGGAGCCTGTGAACCGGCTGCCCTGGGAAATTCTGTTGGTCATCTGCTTCGGGGTAGAAGGGGGAAAGGGGGCTTTGCAGAGTTCTTGCTGGGACCAGACCATGGGTCTTCCCTACTGCCAGATGAAGAGCTTCTACTCTGTCCTCCTCCAGCTCCCGAACCAGGAACCCGCAGTGCCTACAGCCTCTGGGCCCTCCTGTAGCCGCTGGGAGGGGGGTGGCGGAGCAAGGGATGAAGACAGGTCTTTGGAGAGCAAATCAGCAGGGAAACAGGAACAGAGGGTAGGAGGCCTGTGTGTGCACAGGTGCCCATTCCTGATCGCAGAGGAAAACTTCTTTGTGAGAAGAATGCTAGACTGAAAAGCAGGAGGCTAATCCTTCCATGGCTGTTAACTCTGCCAAGTGACCTCATGAACAACCCTTTCCCTTCTGGGCATCCACTGGACTGGAATCGCCATGGTCCCTCCCAAGCCCAGCGTTCTGGCCTCTGCTGGAACTCCTTTAAGGTGAGAAGATAAACATTTGTGGCCTCTTCACAAAGTGTCCTTTGGCTTGCAGGAGTAGTAGGCTGGCTAAAGCCCCCCAAAGTTCTCTGGAACTTGACCTTATTTGTAAAAAAAGCATCTTTGTAGGCATGATTAAGTTTAAGATCTCGAGATGGGGAGATTATCCTGGATTGTCTGCGAGGGACCTAAATGTAATCACAAATGTCCTCATAAGACAGAGGTAGAAGGAGATAGAGAGAATGAGAGAGAGAGGGAGGGAAGGAGGGGGGAGGGAGAGAAAGGAGAAGGCAAGGAGAAGATGGAGCACAGAGACATTCAAAGATGCTGGCCTCAAAGATTGCAGCGATGTGGCTACGAGCCGAGAAATGATGCAGCCCCTGGAAGTTGGAACAGGCTCTAGGCTCTTCCCTAGAGCCTCCAGTGAAAGGGCGGCTCTGCTGAGACCTTGATAGCGGCTCAGGGAAACTGATTTGGGACTTCTGGTCTCCAGCATGAGAAAAAAATAAATTTCTATAGTTTGAAGCCACCAAGTATGTGACAATTTGTTACGACAGCCACAGGAAAGTAATACGAGGAGTAAGGTCACCTGGGGCCCATGTCTCACTGAGAAGCACTCACCACAACCTTGACACAGCCTCTTGCTGTACCCTGACACTGCTGTCATCTGACCCCAAGGCTGTTCTTACTGAAAGGCTCTGCTCTCAGCACCCTGTAGAAAGAGCACTGAGAAAAGAGCCAGAAGCCCCACAAGGCTTTGTGCAAGTCATCCCATCGAGCTGAGCCAGTTTCTCAATCTGATAAGAAGAGGGACCAAATTCCATTCCTCCTTGCCTTTGGTTGCCTAGAATGGCACTGGCCCCTCCACAGTAGGTGCTCAATAAATGTTTGTTGAAGGAAGAAACTAGGAGATATTACACTCCCCGCCTTCCTTACAAGGTTGTTTCTTGTGGGACGGAAGCTAGCAATGTGAAAGCTGTAATGCAATAAACGACAGCTGGGTGTTATTAATTGAGATGTACGGCTCTCTGAATTGCCTTACTTGAAATGAGCAAGTTATGGCTGGGACCTGACTGGCCAGAAGCCAAATCTCCTACACAAATCCAGCAAGAAATGATGTGGGGGGGGGGGTGGGGGCGGGGAAGCAGAGTTGGAATGCAGAGTCTGTTTCTATGAAGGCAAGGAGAATATCGTTTTCATGAGCTGCACGGTTGTGCAGACTGTATTGGAATCTGCGGAATTGCTCTACTCCCTGTAAATGCTGTGGGACTGGAAATGAGAACCTAAGGAGGTGGATTTTTACAAGGGAGGCTGAGTTTGGGGGGATGCGGTGCAGTATCCAGTTCCTTGGGCTTGTCCATTTGAAAGTCAGTGAATCCGAATCTTTGGGAGTAGGTCTGAGGAATCAGTATTTGTTAAAACACTCCTCCCAGTGATTCTCGTAGTTGAGCCAGTTTCAGTGTTTCCCCAAGTTCACTGAGGAGAGAACAGCCCGGGCCTCCTTTCAAGTCTACCAAACCAGACTCCACCTGCCCCGGCCACTCTATTTTTAACAAGTGCCCCCAAGTGATTCTCAGGGCATCCTAGCTGCTAAAACAAATAACCACACAGTTGGTTGGTCTATACAGTGGAAATTTATGGGCTCACGTTTCGAGGCGAGAAGTCCAAAATGGAGGTGTCAGCAAGGTGACAGCTCTTCTCTGAAGACTGGCGTGCTCATTCTGGAGAGCAGGTTAGAAGAGTCTGCATTTCTAAAGCTTCTTGCGTGCTTGTGTGGCTAAGTTATCTCATTTTACAGGAGAGGTCAGCAGGCAGGGTAAGGCTTTGCCCTAGGGTTAGTGGCAGAAGCGGTGCTAGAGCCCAGGCAGCCTGGCTTCCCATGCCCCGTTCACACTGCCGTATTCCTTCTTGTCTGGTCAGTCAAGGCCATGGCAATTGCCTCGGCCATTCACTGCCTTTCAAGCTGTGTGGGACTGAGTGAGGGGGAGGGGCCCTGGATGGAATTTTCCTACCTGGTATTTTTCTGTTTCTTGGATTCAGCATTTGTGGGGCCCTTCTCCAGTCTCCATTGTCCTCCATAGCACTATATAGCTTTCCCTCATATGCCAGGTGTTTCTTTTCCTCAGAATAACCCTGTAAATGGAGTATAATTACCCCAACTTTACCAATAAGCACATGATACACAGAGAAGCCAAGTACAATGACCAAGTCCAAACAGCTGGCAACGAGTAGAGGCAGGATTAAAACCCTAAACTCTGAATCCTGCACACTCTTCACGAATCCATGCCGCTTCCCCCTAAGTTGCTTTTGGAACTGGTGGTGTGATTTCTTTCCATCTTTAAATTAGTGAATCTTAACCTTGACTGCACGTTAAAATCACAGGGATCTTTAAAAATACCCATGCTCATTGCCCTCACCTCCCCGGAATTAGAGCAGAATCTCTGGAGATGGAACCAGGATAAGGTAACTTTTAAACACTCCCCAGGTCATGCTAATGTGCAGTCAGGTTTGAGAGCCACTTCTCTGAATGTTTCATTTGCCCCAAAACTACTTGGCCAACTATGAGTAGTTACTCTGTATTTAAGCTAGTGGTGGTAATTTAATTGAATTACTTACACCTGTGATTGAATTATATTTAGACGTTAGTAAATGGACTAAAGGGAAAAGGAGAAGAAAGGACCTAGATTTGGTTAAACAGTTTATACGTGGACATGCACGCAAGACAACGTGTTACTAGCATCATCAGAAATAACAGCTCATCTCCGGAACACTCCCTGGGCAATGTTATCGTGGTGTTTGAAAACGGATATATGTTTTAAAGTAATTAAAACTAATTGAAAGTTAATTATTCTGAACAATATTTTACCAAGAGAAAATTCTCTTTAACCTAAGTTTTCTATTTAAAGCATTTGGTGCCTTATTTTCAGGTTAAACCTAAAAGAGGACAATCTCATGGTAAGTCCTTGGGTGTTATCCAAAGGATTTTTTTTCAAGTAATAGCATATTCATTAAGATTAAAAATAGATTTTTAACAGAGGTCTTTCTTTAAGGAAATTTATACTTTCCCCTCTTTGATTAAGGTTTCTGGGCATGAGACATGGTCCTAGAAATTTTAGTCCTTCTGGCCTGATTCCCTAAACGCTATTTCCACAGAGCCTGGGAGCCATCAAGCCTGTGTTTATGAGCTTGAAGTTTCAGGCAACGATGCGCCCCTCATCCTCCACCTTGTGTACATCAGAGGGGCCTTTACCGCCTTCTTCACGTGTACAACACACTGATGGGATGGCAAAATCCAGCCACTAACTGCAGCCCCAGAAAGTTGCCATCTACTTTTAAACTACTTCAAACTGAGTCAAAAAGGGGTTTATAGATATCCGTGTTTACATTTTTTTTTCTGTCTGAAGTTTTTGATGCTTTATTTACTTAAGTGACATTTATTCAGTCTTGAAATTTTGGTAGTAGATTTTCTTTTTTTTTATAGTTGGAATACATTTTTTTTCAATAATGACCTTCTACACAAGTTTCATGAGCCTCCTCTCCACCTCTCCAGATCAAATGAGAAGATTCAAAGGTCTGTGATTCAGAGAGAAATACCGAAAAAAAAATCTTCGAGAAAAGACTTAAGTTATTGAATTTCTTAAACAGGAAGAAGCTGGCTTTGGTGTAACCCATTAATTATCTAAATCTACATAAAGATGGTCAACAGCTGTTTTTCAGCTTCATTGAGAAAAGAAAAAAGGAAGCCTACTTAAATTGCCACAGGAAGAACTTAGAGGGAATCGTAAGGAAGACTTTCTCTACTGAAACAAGTGAGCTAGGAAAGGTTCTCTTTGAAACTTTAAAGAAAAAAAAGACACAACACCCCTTGGTATTGACTAAAATTAGTTATTCTTGAAGGTGGGACAATTAGTTGGGCCCTTTCACTTTACAGTGATAGAAACCCAACCCAAATAGGTCTTTTTAAAAGGGGAAGTCATTGACACACATAAAGGAAAGTATATAAGGGCATCCTGGATTCAGAGGTTCAAGCAGTAACCTTGGCCCTCTGTCTTTCCATCTCGCCTTCTGCTTGGCTTCCTGAAAGACTTTATCCTTGTGGCAGCAAGATGACTGCACACAGCTTCATCTTCGGATTGACATAGATATTGAAGCTCCTCTCCCAATATCTATATATCAATCCCTGATAAAGTATTTTGATAAGCCACATGTCTGTTTCTGGACCACTCACCGGTTCTAGAGAAGCTAATCAGTCAGGACAACTCTCAATTAGCAGAACCCACAAATCATATGGAGAGCAGGAAAGAGAGTTTGAAAGGGAAAATATGTGGGGCAGACAGAAAAAGAAGCACATCTCCTGCAGAGGATAAATTTAGGCATAATTTCTCTTGTTCTACCACAATCACATGCTGACAACTGTGGCCCAAAATATTAACAAACTACACTGATGTCCCCAAAGCTAAACATTTACTATATGTATTTTGGCCAAACCTCAAGTTAGTTTTTAGTTGATTTTTGTTTTCTGTTTTGGGGTGTTTTTTGTTTTTTGTTTTTTTTCTTGTTTTGTTTTGAGTTGGGGGGCGCAAACTCATAAGCTTCTGAAGAACTAGTTAGAATAGAAAGCCATATAACTCTGTCCAATCTTTGGGCCACTAGAAACCAATCTGAACCTGATTTGGTTTGAATCCACTGGCCACAACGCTGCACAGGGAATTTCCTGCTGGTCTTTATTATCCTTATCGTGTCCCTCCACCTGTCGCCATGTTGCAGGGACCAGATAACTGCCCAGCAATGGAACCCTGGTCCACTTTTCCGGAGTCCAAGTCCTCAAACTTCCCCTGGCTCCAGAAAGATGGAAGACTAAGATCCCATCCTCTCACTTGCAAAGATGATTGACATTGATCTTGGTCCCAGGGCCCAAAGTCAGTCATAGCTGTTGACAGTACAGTTTCCATGTCTGGGTCATTTGATTTTAAAACCCTGTGTATCTTTCAGGATGCTGGGAGGATGCAGAAATCATCTTAGGTGGTTCAAACGAAAAGACTTTATAAGATCCATCTACAGATGTAAGGGCAAGGTTAATAAAACAAAACAGAAATAGAAGGTCCTGACACTAGAAAAACTGAACGCCAATACCTGAGGCCAAGGAGACGGGGAGGGGAAAGAGAGTTGCCAGAACTGCATGAAGAGCTGGAAGGGACCTCCTGGCAGGAACGAAGTCATGGAGGTAATTGCCCATCCCCCCCACCCCCACCCGTGGAGTAGAAAAGAGCCCAGAATGGATGAGGGGCAGGTCAGAGGGAAGACAAGCAGCTTGCCAAGCCAGCCACCAGCAACGGCTGTTGCTATGTGCAGACCTGGTCTCATTCATTTTTAGAAGCTTTCCTCATCAGCAAAGAAAAGACAATGTGCATCTCTCTCCCAGCATGTTTGCGTGTGCATGTGAGTGTGTGTGAGTGTGACAGTGGTTTCAGGCTCCAAAGTCAGACGGAGCTCAAATCTTAGCTCTGTTATATGATCTGTCACATGGCTAGTTATATGATCTTGGGCAAGTTATTTGATCTCACCAAGCCTTAGTTTCCTCATCTATAAAGTGAGGATGATAATAGTACAAATAAAGGGTGTGTGTGCCAATTGAGTGAGTTAATCCATTAAAATGCTCAGCCAAGTGCTCAGCCAAGTGCATGGACTATCCTTTCTGAGCCACTCTTGAGCTGAGGTTCACCCATCTCCCAATACCAAGCACTTCTTAGTGCTAGTTCACGCTAGGGAAACTTAGAGGGCAATACAGACAAGCACCTCCAAGCCCACAAAACTCAGGCCTACTAAGAACTCACCTCAGGTGAAGCACCCAATTTTGAAGGCAGTGGTGGTGACATCAGGGATTCCTCGAAGAACAAGAAAGAGTGATTGCTTTGCATCTATGTGACCAAGAGGTCCACTGGATAATTTCCCCAAAACAAAGTTTGCTCCACAAGTAACAGAAAACTACTAACAATGTTAAAGCAATACTTTTCCAACTTCACAAAAGAAATAATGTCGTCCACAAAACACCTAATTACCAAGGCTTTTCAGACCATCTCAGGATGCACCCCTGGTCATCAAAAGCCACAAATCCTGCCTTAGCAGGCAGGAGATTCCCATATAAACCCAACAGAAATGTGGCCATATATTCCCAAAGGACCAGGGAAGGATGGTTCACAGCGGCCCTGGATCTAATAGCCCCAAACAGAAAACCACCCAAATGTCTACTTACAGCAGAATGGACAACTCCAGTGTACACATATGACAATCAGTACACAGCAGTGAAAATGAATGGCAGCATGGAAAAGCCACACGAACAGAATGGAAGAAGTAAGACATGGAAAAGTACACACTGTATGATTCTATTAATGTAAAGTTCAAAATTGGGCAAAATTATGGGCTAGAAGTCAGGCTGGTAGTTGCCCTTGGATGAGAACAATGACTAGAAGGAAACATGTGGCAGGAGCTATGGAACTCTAATCACGCTCTATCTCGTGGTCTGGGTGCATTCACGTGGTGAAAAATCACTGGCCTCTGCATTCAGAGTTTGTGCACATTTCTGTGTATATGTTATTCTTGGGTAAAATGTGCTTTAACAAAGCCACGGATCCCTCGCAGCCTGGCATCCGAGTCTGGGCATATCCAGTGTTCCTGTTCTTTCACGTGTGCAGAACAGGGCAAGTGAGAAGGGTGGGAAAAGAACACAGAGAGAACCTGCAGGAAAGAGGGAGGCTCCCTGGAGAGCTGGGACACAGAAGGAAGCCACAGCAGATGCGCTGGCAAGAGCACAAGTGAGGGGACCTTGGCAACAAGATCAGAAAAGTTAGGCAATATAGCCAAAGGACAGGTTGTTTTCTTTGTCAGAGAAGTTGTGGGCTTACAGAACAATCAGGCATAAAATAAAGGATTCCCATGTACCATGCTATTATTTTTTTTTAAGATTTATTTCTGTTATTTTATTTATACCCCCCGCCCCTTGCCGCTTGCACTTGCTGTCTACTGTGTCCATTCGCTGTGCATCCTTCTGTGTCTGCTTGTCTTCTCTTCTCATCTTCTCTTTAGGAGGCACCGGGAACCTTTCCTGGGACCTGCCAACGTGGGAGAGAGGCACTGAATCACTTGAGCCACCTCAGCTCCCTGGTTTGTTGTGTCCTTCATTGTCTTTTCCCTCTGTATCTCTTTTTGGTTGTGTCATCTTGTTGCTCCAGCTCACTGCATGGACCATCTTGCCTTTACCAAGAGGCCCTGGGAATTGAACCCGGGACTGCCGCTTTGTTCCCGGGCCTGAGGGTGATCAGCCCTGCTGCAGCCCGGGGAGCGACACGAGCTAGTTGTGGACCGTCCGGCGTGCACTCCGGGAACGGCGGGGGGGTGAAGAAGTTGTCAGGAGAGCGCAGGCCCGGCTCCCTGGTCTTCACGGAGGTTAAGGAGAAGTTGTCACAGGGTCGCCGTTTGGTGCCCTGTGGTCTCCCTGACAGTACTAAATGAAGAGACACCACTCACTTGCTTGCTGGAAGGTAAGACCTTTATTCAGGGAGAGCTGCGCAGTTTTATAGGCAGAGTTGGGCGGGGGTGAGCGTGTTGTCTTCTGATAGGGCGAAGCTGTTGCTGGGCGTGGGGGGAAGATTTGGGAGGGAGGGGGGAGGCTAGAGGAGAAGGCCAACATGTCCAAATAAGGTTATGGCTGTGAGGGGGTGCTGTGATAGGCTGCGGTGAATAGGGAAGTTGGGTTCGGGGAAGAGAGAAGTTGGCTACGGGAAGCAGGTGGGGCGTAGCGCCCCACAGACACCTGTGGCAAGGTTTGGTAAACATTACCTCACGGGACCTCCCATATGGTAGACAGGAGCCCAATCGCTTGAGCCTCATCCGCTTCCCTACCATCCTATTATTAACACCTTGCGTTGGTGTGGGACATTTGTTACAATTGATGAAAACACATTTTTATAATTGTACTAGTAACTAGAGTCCATGGGTCAACTTAGGGTTCCCTGTTTGTGTAATGTAGTTTCATGGATTTTTAAATTCTGTTACCATATGTTCAACCTCACAATTTCCCTTTTAACCACATTCAAATACACATTTCAGTGCTGTTAATTATGCTCACAAAGCTGTGCTACCATCACCACCATCCGTTACCAAAACATTCCCACTGTTCCAAATAGGAAGCCTGTTCATTTTAAGCCTTAACGTCCCATTCCTTATCCTCACCCCATCCCCTGGTAACCTAGATTCTAGATTCTGACTTTATGAGTTTTCTTATTCTAATTATCACCTATCGGTGAGCTCATACAAATTTGTCCTTTGGTGTAGGATTTGCAAAGGTGGATAACATGGACAGAGTGGAAAAGGAAAGAAATGACTTGGGCAGAATCATGCTAGAGCCATATCTGCATCTAATGTGAGTTTGGGAGGGGGAAACCAGGCTCAACGAGAGCACATGCAAATAACTACAGGCTGCCTCTTCCCTCATTTGCATCTGAATCCCTGGAGCATTTCCTGTGAGACAAAATGTGCAGGGCCTTCGGCAGTGTCACCTAGCAGACAATTCTGATGTCTTTGCTGTCTCCGAAGGCCTGTTCACAATAATATCAACTTTTAAAATGAAGGGAAGTGAATATTTATTCCATGTAGTCTCTGCAGTAATTTGGCTGGACTGACAGGTCTCTGCCCTGACAGTAGACCCCAAAACTTTTCTAAGAATTCCATCTATAAGCATCGTCCCCATCCTCACGTACGGGGGGGCCAGGCAAGCCCGAGCACGCTCTTCACAATAACGCAAGTGGGGAGGGGGAGGACTGGGTGGTGGGACCCAGCCTCCAAATGCCCTAGGAAAAAGGGCAGCCTGAGGGTAGGCTCAGCACCATCCCCACCACCATCAACACTGGCTTATGATCAAGTACTGACGAACCGCCAGGCGTTGGTATATGAAATTGTCATGCAACAATCGCAGCTGTTATTATTTCTGTGACATGGAAGCTGAGGCTGGGAGATGCTAAATAACTTACCAGGGCCACTAAGTGAGCGCCTGGGTTTTTCAGGTCTACTTGACTGCCAAGTTACGCTCTTCCCAATCTGCTCAGATTGGAAGCCATTGGGAGGACGAAAGTGGGTCTGAAGACAGGTAAGTATGCAAAACCCAGGAGGGAAGAAATTATCCCTGACGGCACAAAAGCAGGAATAGGAGTAAGGTGTACACTCTTCTGCTCCAAGCTCCCTCTGTTCTTGTTGCCTGTTAAGAAGATTGGGAAGTCCTAGGGGGGAAATTCAGTGCTGTTTGCTAAATAGCCTCATAGATGGGAAACAACTAACAGAGAGGGAGGGCAGGCTTAAAGTGGCTTTCCCAGGAGCCCCCACAGGTTCCGAAGGCCAAACGGCACGTGCGATGGCAGTTTACTGGGGCCAAACCAGAGGACTCCAGCTAGATCTACAGGAGATAAAGCCCTGACCTGGCAGACAGCTTCTGTGCTGCTTGCCACCCTGCCTGAGACGTTCACCAATCATCGATGCTATGGATGAAAGCAACAGCTAACTGCTACTGGAGAAAGTGAAAGGTTTGAGGGAAACTTCTGGATGCTCTGGACCATTAGAGAGAATGAAAAGTTCCTAGACAGGAGAGGAGAAGTAATCCAAGAGGGCAGTCAAAAAGAATTGAGATGCAATTCGGTGCTAAGAGTTTGGTGAGAGGGAGGTAAGTTGCCACCAGGAAAAAGATGTGAAACTGCACCTTCAGACACCACGGACAGACAGAGGTAGCTGTACTGTGAAGGTTAGGTCTGAGGGCCTTTCACTCCTACAGACCCCTTTCCAAGAGCCTAAGATGGGCACTGGCACAGTGTGCGTATGATTATATGATTTATAAAATTAGGGGAAGAGGTGTCTTAATTGAAATTCGTTAAGGCTAATGTCTCTCTTCAATCCAGCTTCCCCTCTGTCCTACATCCCTGGTAACCAGATGGCCCTGGAATGTCAATGGGCATTGGTGGAATCTGGCTAAGGGGAGTCTGAGTTTAGGATACATTTATCTGGTTTTCAGGCATTTCCTTGTCTAGTCATTCCAGTGTAGGAATGGCTTCCAGGAACGTACCTACCCTTCATTGTGCTAAGCCATCCAGCATCCTAACAAAGAGACAGGGCCAGAAGTCATATCAAGGTATGAATGACTTTTCCAATGACTTGCAGGAAAGTACGTGGATAGTGAAGAACAAACAATATTTGAAATGTTTGGAGCCAGAAGCTAGTCTGGGGAAAATATAATCACCAGAAGAATAACATTGAAGCAGAGAGTTTGGTTTTCATCAATGCCTAGTCAGAAATGGAAGTTCTCTCTTGTCAATAATATACTCAGTAATGCAACATATGCAACTATAAACTCGCCTTGTTTATATTTTCTTCTTTTTTGGTGTGAATTGCATGAAACAGAATTTATCAGGGTTCCTGTGTTTGCAGGACGAAATCCTGGAGTAGCACTGTAGACAGCAAGTATGCCTGCGATTCTGAGGAACTCTGCTAAAGGAACCACTGGATTTGCTTCCTATTCTCTCTATAGAAAAAGACATCACAAAATTGTTGTCATATGAAGAAACAATCAAAGAGTAGTCAGTCGAAAGTGTAGGAAAAATGTATTATAAAAGCATGTCTGACAAATATTTTTATTTTTATAGTTTTTTTGTTTATAGCATAAGTCAGCTTTTAAAATTTTATGATTGTGGTTTCCTTTCTCATTCTAAAAACATTCATATTTACATCTAATTTTGAGTTTATGTTTGTATATTACTTTCCTTAAGGAAAACTGACAAAATTAAAGCCTCAAGCTCCATGCGACCTTCTTCCTTCTTTGACTAAGGAGGGTGAATCTCCTGGTTCTGAAGAGCTGTAAGCAGCCAGTTTCCCATGAAACAACAAAGAGAATTCACGGGGGCCAGCCCCGTGGAGGAACCCTTTCTCAGTCCAGGAGGAGTGTTATGGATTACTCGCGTAGCCCAGAAGACCTGTTCAAGCACTAACTCCTGTTCCTGTGAATGTGAACTTATTTGTAAATTGGCTCTTTGAAGATGTTATTGGTTAAAAGGAGGCCAATTGGAGTAGGCTGGACCCTAATCCAATATGACTAGAGTCCTTGGGAGAGGAGGGAATTTAGACAGACATGGATGACTGAAGCAGAGGCAGAGAGAGGGATGCCATGGGATGGAGGCGCAGATGCAGTTACATCATGGGCGGTAGGCAAGGCACCGCCGACGCCTTGATCTGGTGCTTCTGGCCTCCAGAACTGTGAGAAAATACGTGCCTGTTCTTTAAGCCAACTAGTGCGTGGTACTTTTTTACAGCAGAGCAACTTTTCAGGCAATTTAGCCTCTCACTGCTTTCTTGGGCGACTGGCGAATTGGGCAGCATCCCCCTCAGAGTGGAGAAGGAAGCCCCACCACGGGGGTAGAAAGGGGAAGCTCATGGAGGGCGAATGTGGACACAAGGGAGGAAATGTTCTGACTGGCTGTTGCTAAGTTTCCATGTTACATAAGGGGGGGGGTCTTAAAAAGTGGGGACCAGATACACACAGTTTAGTGTAGTTGCTTGTCCAATCTGACAAGCCGTCTCTACTAAACGGAAGCCAGCTTATCACCAGTGCTGCTGCTTATCTGCAGTTCTGTAGGGTGCACCCCATTTTCTCAGAAAGCCCCTGCGAGTACTTTTTTTTTTTTTTTTTTTTTTGCCTTCTGCAAAAGCCCGTCTTGGAAAGGGGATCCTTCCTGGCAACACCTAATGCAGATGGCCATTTTAATTTTTCTCAACAGGTCTCTCCTGGTCTATAATTTTCACAAAGTGGGTAAGAGTCTCTGTTTAAAGCAGTGGTACTATTCCAGAATCCTTGAAACCAAACAGGCCTTGCTTTACCACAAGGAAAGTGACACTTATGAAAAAAACTCAAGGAAAAGGATAATACATCAGTGTATTAGTCAGCCAAAGGGGTGCAGATGAAAAGTGCCAGAAATCTGTTGGCTTTTGTAAAGGGTATATATTTTGGGTAAGAGTTTACAGCTACAAGGCCCTATAGAGTCCAACTCAAGGTACCATAAGAGGTACTTTCTCACCCAAGGCAGTTGCCACGTGTTGAAGCAAGATGGTGGGTGATTTCTTCAGGGGTTTAGCCTTCCTCTATCAGCTACAGGCTGGCATAGGGCTTCTTTCCAGCTCAGCTGCAAACTCTCAGGCGAATGGCTCATCTCTCTTCCTGGGGCTGCACGATCAAAGTTCTCTCCTCTGCCGTGTCTATGGAGCTCTCCTTCTCTCATCCTGTGTATCTTCTTCTGTGTCTTCTTGAGTGAGTGCCCATTTATATCAGCCCACCAAAGTGGCGAGGACTTAACCTGAGTTACACCCTACTGATGTAGTCGAATCAAAGTCCTAATCTTAACACAATTGAATCAAAGACATCTCAGCTGAATGTAATATAATCAAAGAGTATCACGCCCCGGGGAACAGACCAGTTTACAAACATAATCCTTATCTTTTTGGGGGTTCATAAATAATCTCAAACTGCCACAGTCTGTAAATCATATCTCCTAAACTTCTGGAGAAAGTGTTACTCTGATCCCTTGATGCACAGGCCGTTCAACATCTCCTAGGAACTTTTCTCAAAACTTTGAGATTTGCTTTTCCCAAATTTCATCACAGGCAGGCACACAGTGGCATCCATTATAGGGTACTGCAACCCATTACACCTTGGCTTCCCTGAGAATCAGTGCTAGGAAAGGAATTCAAATTAATTTTCTGGCTACATGATGGCAGGATTCACCTTTAAAGTGGCTGCAATGACCGTGATTTACATAATCTGTTTAATCATTTTTAATAGAATTAATATTTAGAAGGCATGTAGGGAGAAATAAATTATGTCTTATAGCTTTTTGAGAACACTGGGCTCAGCTCACAAAAGAATAAAATTAACATTATCAAAGAGATAGAACATATCAGGTGCCTAGAGCAATAAATTTAGATTACACGAATAATTAACAACCCTTCCAGAGTCTTCTTGTAATGTGAATTAATCCAGAAAGTAAACAAACAGTGACATCCACAAAGAGCAGATCTCATCCATCATTCTCCTCTTGGGATCCCAACAGAGATCTCTGATCTGATAAGACCTCATGAGCTATTTGACAGGTGTGTGTACCAAACCTTGAGACCATTTGTTCAAGGGTCTACCAGGGATAGAGCTAGAAGCAACAGGCTGAAAATAAGCCAAATACAACCTAATTGGAATCTGGGTCCATTTCTTATCTGGTCATTTTCTTCATTTAGGTTCCATTATGGGCAAGACGTGTGGGTTTTTTTCTTTCTAAACAGACAGAGACCTAACAACTGAGTGCCTGGAATGTACTATTCTCTAGTCCCCGGAGATTCTGGCTTCTCAGAGCTGTCATTTGAGGAGTCTGGAAGAGTTCTTGGGAAATGATTTAGGGAGATGTGCATATTCAAATTGAACTTTCTGAATCTAAAAGACTGAAAATTTATATTGCCCTAAGGGACTGAGAAGAGCAGCGATGGAAAAACAGGAATTGTGTCATTTGACAAAATAGTTCATATGAAAATTTAATTTTCAATTAATTAAATAGAAGTGCTTTCATTGCAAATTTTGCAAACACAGAAAAAATAAAAAGAGTGTTCCAAAAGGACACAGAGTGCTCCGTCTTGGTATGAGAGGGGAGAGAGGTGGAGCGGGAAGGAGCAG
The DNA here is from genome assembly GCA_026826555.1 of Tolypeutes matacus. NCBI lineage: Eukaryota > Metazoa > Chordata > Mammalia > Cingulata > Chlamyphoridae > Tolypeutes > Tolypeutes matacus. The sequence continues at coordinate 19,927,279 of JAKSZT010053830.1, read as the reverse complement.
GGTCCGAGAGTGCAGAGAACTGGGTTCCAGCTCTGACTGCCTCTAACTAAGCGGATGGATGTGTGCAAACTCTTGTTACTCTCTGGGCACTCAGCATCCTCATCTGGAAAACAAGGGCCATGTGGCACCCGCTCCCAGACAGTGGCCAAGCATGGGTTTAGGCTCGGTTCAACCTGTGTGTGAGTCCCAGCCCTAACGGCTGCATGATTTTGAGCAAGTCATTTAAGCTCTTTTAACTCAGTTTCCTCATCTGTAAAGTGGAGAGCTCAGTAGGACCTCCCTCACGTGACTGTTGGGATGATTAAATAAATTAAATATATAAAGCACTTAGCACAAATCTTGGTACATAGTAGGAATCTGGTAAAAGTTGGTTGCTGGGTATTTTATCTCTCTCAAATCTCTCTAGCTATATCATTCCATAATTCTGGTTCTATGACATAAAGATTTAAAAAACAGAGCAATATTTCAAATCATAATTGTGTAGGATTTGCCAATTCATGAAAACAGGTATACATCATACTCTTAGGTAGAAGAAGGAATTTGGGAATAGTTGTACTCACTGTGCGCATGCTGGATAAAAATGAGGGACATACTGTTAAACAATGGAAGGAAATCATCATTGAAACAGATGAACTGTTATAGTACCCTTTTCTCTAAAGTTGTCTGATAGCTCAATACAGACCTAATAAGAAACTGAAAGTCCATGAGGAGTCATTTTCTGTCTCCTCTCTTTCTATGAAATTGTCCCGGAGAAGTCGAGATTGCCATTTCAGGTTACAGTTAGTGCTTGAGGGCCCTTAGAAAACCATCCTGCCAGGGTGATGGATCTGGTTGTTTTGTGGCTCATCTGTAGCTCCTTACAAAAGCTTTTCAAAAGAGAAAGATGATCCAATCTCTTCTAGTGAAGAGAACATCTTTCCTCAGAAAATGTTCCTATTTGCTTTTCCCAACAGAGCCACTGGCATTTTAAGAAAAACCCATCAAGGTAACTTCTACCATAAATTAGAGGGAAACACTCTCTGTCAAACTTTGACTTTCATTTTTCACTTCTTGAACTTTAGTGGGGAGGGAGGATGCATAACTCTACTACCATTTAAATAACATCAGAAAATGAGAGATTTGTATGTGAAATCACTGACTGGCAGAGCCACCTTCTGAGTGTTTCTTTACGGCAGGTTCCCAGATTTCTGGTTGCTAAGCCAATGATTTCTCTACCCCACCACAAGCCCCCTGTGATACTCTAATAATCATGACAGTAACCACAAAAGCTGGATTCCGGAGTGTTCTGTACATGCCAGGCACCATACTAAGCAGTTTACACGCTTGTATCATTTGTTCCTCCCAACAGCTCCACAGGATAAGGAATGATATTGTCCCCATTTTATAGATGAAGACATGGAGACTTAGAAAATGGTTTAGTTTGCTAAGCTGCCAGAAGTATATACCATAAAATCAGTTGGCTTTTAACAATGGGGATTTATTAGCTTACAAGGTTAAGTTTTGAGGCCATGCAAATGTCTAAATCAAGGTGGCGCCTTCTTCCTGAAGACCAGCCGCCAGCGATCCTGGACTCCTCTGTCTCGTGGCAAGGCTCATGGTGACGTCTGCTGGCCTGTCCCTTCTCTTCCAGGTTTTGTTGCTTTCAGCTTCTTGCTTCCGTGGCTTTCTCTCTCTTTGTCTGAATTTCATTCTCTTATAAAGGCCTCCAGATAGAGGATTAAGACCCATCCTGAATGAGGGGAGTCACATCTTAACCTAAGACCCTACTCACCAAAAAATCCTACTTACAATGGGTCCACACTCACAGGAATGGATTAACTTTAAGAACATGCTTTTCGGGAAGTGGCTGTGGCTCAATCAGTGGGGCTCCCGTTTGCCATGTGGGGAGCCCCGGGTTCGGTTCCCGGGGCCTCCTGGTGAAGGCAAGCCCGCCCGCGCGGCGTGGTTGGCTGACCCGGTGAGCGCAAGCAGCAAGGGGGGGATAAATGAATAAATAAATAAAAATCTTTAAAAAAAAAAAAAAAAGGACATGCTTTTCTGCGTTCCAAACCCCAGCTTCAAATCACCATAGAAAATGCTAGCAACTCATTCAAAGTTACCACAGTGGTGTACATTAGAGAATCACCTTGTGCTTGGTTCCAAAGCTCATGCTCAGAACACTCTAGATAGCCCGTCTATTTAAAAAGTGAGATCCCCTCCTTAAGAGACATTCCCAAATCACTGTGGTATCGCCTCTCCTTTAGAAAGAAGACATCCTATTGCATGTGGCTTAGGAAGTTTTCTCCAGAGAAGATGCCTCAATTAGCCAACAGTTGGAGTGCCTGATTTATGTCCACCATTGCACTAAGACAAAAAAGCCTATGAACTTCCAGCCTTGCCATTTTCTAAAGAGAATGTACTTGAGAAGAGTTAAAGGAGGCTAGAGAGCAAAAAATTCTGAGCCAGAGTGTGTATGTGCTTTTGTATGCATAAGGGAAGTAAAAGAAAAATGTTGCCCGTCTATCCACAAAACATTAACAGAAAAGATGAGTGATCTCTAGGGAGGAGGAAACTATAGCTATTTATGCCCCAAAAGAAAAGCACTTGAAGAGATTCAGTGGAATGACATTAGCAATCCTCCAAAACATTCATACATGAATTCTTGAGGACAAGAAAAGGACAGATCAATCAGGCACACGCCATTTGAAACGATCACATTATACAGTTCCGTAATAAATCATCGCCTGTGAATGCACAGTCACTCATTTTCCCTCCACTTGGCTTCCTAATCTTCCACCTACAAGTATGAAAATATAGCTTGGAATCGGCCAAATCAAGGTAACTGCCTGTGGCTCCTGGAGTCAATGCATAGGAAAGAAAATGGACAAAGTCTACTTTTAATTCAACATATTTGTTCTTCAGAGACAGCTAAATCTCTTTCTCTATATGCATGCAGCATCCCACAGAATAGGGACAGTGATGATTTTTTTTCTTATTTCCAAGAGTTAAATCTGTCGTCATTCACAAAACAGCATAATTATCAAATTGGAGACATCCTTTTGTTCCTCTTTCAGTAATGGAGGCTTCTTTCAGATCAGGTAGCTGGAGGCGGGGAATGAATGCTTTAATTAAGCATGAGGAAGGGATAAATATAGTCTCAAGCAACCCAACACTGCCAGGTTCTTCAGGGATATTCTTTTTTTTTTTTTACCAGGAGGTACCGGGGATCGAACCCTGGTCTCTCCATATGGTAGACGGACGCCGAACCTTTGAGCCACGTCCGTTTCCCTTCAGGGATATTCTTGACCCTAAGATTCACTCTGCTGGGGCCAGGAAAGTTTCCTTTTCATTATAGAAATCCACTCACTCATTCACATGAGACTCTCCCATCGTGGGATCTAAAACATGGTTCTCAGACTAGAGGCCTCACCCCCACACCCCTGTGGGAGCCAGTTAAGTTTTGGCCATAGAATTTTTCACTCCAAAGACATGCAGATTCATGTCCTCAATTTTTCCAGGCTTCAAGATCTGCTGTGATACAGGGAAGGAGATTGGAAATCAAGTTCAGAACTCATTTACCTGACAAATTATAGATCGTTGGGGAATGTTGTCAAGGCCTGTGGGAGGGGAGAGATGCTAAGAGACACGAGAAGGGAGGATTCTCACACCAGCTGTTTAAAGGCTTCGTCCTATATCTGAGATGCAACATGGGAAATCCACCAAGCTTCTCTGAAATTGTGTTTCTTACTTTATAAAATGGAAATAATACTTCCTGCTTACCATATAAGAACAATCCACGAGAAAAGGAGTTGCTTATGAGCAACGATACTGTCTCCCAAACTTTTATCTCGAATCTCTGAACAGTGCGCAGCAGAGAAAAAATGCTGGAAAATATCATTGTTGAGTGAATGAATAAATAATAGAATGGCCACATCAGTGGGTTGAAAATATAAAATATGAAAAATTCATGAAGTCCTCTATACTATTCAAAAACACACTCTTCTCCAAATGTAATAAACTGTAGGGAACTTTCTTTGCCCTGGCTCAAGGTTTATATAGTCTCTCCGCCTTTGATTCGGAGTGTTTTGAATGATCTATTTTATAAATCTGTTTTATCTTGGGCCAGCCAATGCTAACGTAAGCATGGCTTTTCCTTTGAAGATTGGGTAACTCATCAAACATCCGTCATCTGAGTTCTAATCTAATAACTTTACAGGTCTCTGGCAGCTGGACATTTTCCTTTGCCTTTCTGATAGCTCAATGGGAGACTTATGAAGTCGCTTCCCTCCTGCCATAATCCCTTCAGGCTACCCCTGGGCTGTGCTTCTAGAACTCAATCACCCTCCAAATATTAGCAGGAAATGGTGCTTTTAGTAGGAAATAGTAATGAAATCAGACGTCCCAGGCTCAGGCAGCAGGGGCTGGTCTGTGAAGCTCCATCCTGCCACTTATGACATGTCAGCTCAGCACTCGCCCCAAGTAGCAATGCTAGAGGAGGTGTCAGCAGTCGATGAGCTCCTAAACGGGCCAGACCCTGTGCGAGACTCCATGGATACAACGAAGACGGTGACGTGGTGCCTGTCCTCCAGGAGAGAGAGGCATGAGCACATAGAAGACTTTCGGCAATCCAAGGCAGCCACCTGAGCAGGTAAGAGGGCCCTGGACCCGAGAGCAAGTATCAGGAGCATCAGGGAGGACTTCCTGGAAGAAGTGGGACATGAATTAGGACTTGATTGGGGAGAAAATGAATTCACCCAGCTGTACAGAGAGGGGCGGCGATCACACAGAGCAGGTGGACGGGGAGGTAGGAGACCCCTGTGCAGGGAAAGCAAGGCTTAGAGAGTACCTGGGGGAGTTGGGACTATGGGGTCACTGGGCTCTGGCTGACCTTGTTGACCTCAGGCAAAGTCAACAACCTGCCGCCTCCCCAGGTTTTCTTTTCTTTACAACCCTTTCTCCTTCATACAGTTGTGGTCAGGACCAAATTAAACAGTGGACATGAAAGTCATCTGAAAACTCTAAATTGCTACATAAACACAATGTGTTTAGGAAAAACGTGGCCAAGAAAGCAGGTTGGGCACAGATCAGGAAGGCCATGGCATGTCAGGCTAAGAAGCCGTGTGGTTAAAACAGCTTAATAAGTAATGCAAGGCCAGTGAACAGCCCTCTGCGCCTCTTTCCTGTCGGGCAGCCACCTTTCTTCACCTCACTCCATGCCACCCACCTTGCTGTCTGTGTCCCCACCCGGTGTAATGGGGAATAAAAGCTTGTCTATGAGAATATTGACAAAGTATTAACTTACCTCATTACAGTTCTATATCCCCTCACACAAAACTAAAAATGCACAAAAAAACCCACCACCTGTAAATTCTAGAATTTTGGCAAACTTTGAAAATCTGAGGCAGTGCTGCCTAGCAACAAGTGTGATGATATAGAGATAGTGTGATTTCTGATTTGAGATGCACTGCTTAATGTTGGTGTAACTTTATTTTCCTTACCTGCACTTCCATTTCCTCGTCTGGGGAAAGGGGGATGCACATGTTCTCTAAGGACTTGCCAAATCCTCTTTGTGATGCTGAGGACAGGGAGTAAAAAACGCAAGAGTGAGAAAGTTCACTGCTCTTCGAAGGGCAGATGAAACATACGGAGGACACACTGACAAGTACGCACCCTGCCTAGAGCCAGTTCTAACGATCTGTTCACCCAACTGACACTGGCCTCTAAGAGCTGAGCACAAGCCAAGCGGATTTGCTGATTGATAACGCAGAACCTCTGCCATCATAGAGCTCACCATCTAGTGGCAAAGTCAAAGAAAAAGACCGAGGCATGGCTAGTGGGGATGGGGTAGTGCTGGGAGCTCTGGGAGACGAATGGGGGACAACTGCACCAGACTGGTGATTTTCAACATTTTTATCCCAGGGCCCCTGCGAAGCTTTCTCACTTTCTCCTGGTATCCCCACCAGCCAAGCAGTATTGGACATGTTTGATCTTCCACTTAAGGAGCATTACATTAAGTTTATCTAATACATCCAACCCTCACCGTGCTGAGATACTCAAAAGGGGATCCTCCCCACCCTCTACAGAGAATCGTGGGTCACCTGAGGACCTTTTCCCGTGCATCCCAAGATTCTCTTTGTAGGTCTACGCCAGTGCTTTTTGCATGAGCATTTACGAGTCCCCGTCCAAACAATGCCCTTTCTTTTCCTTGCTCTCTCCACCAGCAATCTGGCTGTGGTGCACCTTTCACCAGGTGTCCAAATTTTGTTGGGCAAATGTTCAAGGGCAGATTCTAGCATCTAGACTCAGCACTGCAGGGAGACAAATTAGCTACCACCTCCTGGGATTTACTCGTGAGAGTTCATGCCCAAAGCCACCGAGAGTCTATTAGACGGTGTTAGTGGTTTACAGTAGCCACCCACCTCTCAGTCAATCAATAGCGATTGACCGAATCCCCAAAATGCATTAGTCATCATGCTCTGTGGTCATGGGACACACAAAGATGCATTAGGCTTTGTCCCTGCCCTCAAGGGGGGAAATGATCTCACTGGAGAGACTAAACCATCATAGAATTGCAGTTATAAAATATTAGAGTTGAAAGGGAATTTAAAATTCAATTCTAATTTCCATACCAATAAGTTTTCTCAAAGTGTGTTGTTTTTTTAAAGCAAGGTTAAATATTGACAACAATTTCATCGCAACTAAAGGCCAAACTAGAAGAGACTAAGAGTAAATATAATAGAGAGTTCAGAGAAAGAGTAAACACGCAAATTATCAAAGAAACAATTGTGAGGAGACTTGGCCTGGGTCTTGGGAAGAGTGATAGGTAGAGAGTATCTTGGAAGGAAATAACAGAATGAGTAAAAATAACAAGGCAGCAGTGAACGAGGCATGTGTGAAGATACTGATTAAATTCGAGGATATTTGCTGGAAGCAGTGGAAAATAACTACATAGTGGCCCACTTGCTGATGGCTTCTGTCTTCTTCCGTGCTGTCACAGCTCTCCTTTTTGTTTCTTGTGTATATCATGGCAGGTCTAAGCAATAACCCTTGTCCCATTTCCTGGCCAGTGATTGGTTTAGGGTGCCCATGTGACCTGATTCTAGCCAATCAGATATAAGCTTCAACCTCTAAAAGACACACACCAGGAAGAAATCGATTTTTCTTTTCTAGACACTGTGATGCCCAGAGCATGAGGGGAGCTAGCCAACAAAGGACAGTACAGGAGAAAGATGGAAAGAACCTCTAGCCATTAACTAGAACAGCAGTGCATTTTCTTTACCTCTAGCCTTCTTGATATGTGAGGGCAGGGGGAAACCCCATCCTTTTATTGTTTAAGTTGTTTGAGTTGAATTTTCTATTACCTTTGGTTGAAAGCTTCCTAAAGGACACTGGAGAACTTCAGAGCCAATCAGAAGAGTTTGATAAAGTGGAAAATGGTAGGGAGAAAAGGAGAGAATGGGAATGGAGAGAAGAGGCAAATGGGAGCCGGAGAGGAGTCAGCCGTTGCTGGGGGTCAGTTCAGGGCAGAGATTAGAGCTTGGGCTCAGGAGTTGGATTGACTTGAGTTCCAGTCCTATCTTTGTCTTTGGTCAAGTTATTGATCTCTCTAAGCTTAATTAATATAGTTGCTTCCTCGTCAAGCTTGAGAATTCAATGTGACTGTGCATGGGACACAGAGAATGTCTGACAAGGGTTAACTCAGTAGGGCTGAGCCTACCATGTCCCAGGTACTGACCATGCTCTTCTCCTACTTCCTCTCCTTTAAGTCATAGGGTTTTCTGAGGAGGAGTTACTTCAGGATCTGAAGGAGGACAAGGTTTGATAAAAATGGTATCTGAGACAGGGTAGTCTGACAGCGCTGTGGTGGATCGATTGGACTAAAAAGAGAAAGTGATCAGGTTAGGGTTAGCTGCCCTTGGTTAGGTGCCCACACCTGATCCAATTGGCCACAGGGCCTGGGACGAGCAAATTGAAACCAGGCCCGTTAGGCAGCGGGGGACTGGGAAAAGCAAGTCCCCTCTGCAAGGGACGCGAGGAGAAGAGGCCAGTCTGACGCACTGTAGACAAACATGTCCAAGGCTTCCTTAGTATCTTTTTATTTTCAGCTTCTAGAATCTCCAAGGGTATTCAATCAGTTCATCTACAAGTTTCCTAAGTTTACAGTTCACTATAAAAAATTAATACTTCATTTCTTTTTCCTTAAATGACCTTCCTAAAACTTTACGGGTTTTGATAGCCAAGAATCTTGTGGCCATAGTCCCCTGCCCTCCATGCCTCCTCCTTCCTGTGTTCCAGAGATGGGTCCCATCCCTTCTGACAAAGCCCGGGGACCCCACAGAGCCTAAAACAACAACAGAAAACAAAATGTGCCCTATTTCCTCTTTGAACTCCCTCTTGAGCTTCCTCTTGAAATCTTTTGAGATCTGAAATCCTCACCAGGGCAGCCAACACAGATGGTCCATCAGGCCTCTTGTTATTTACGTTTGACCCAAAGCAAAGTCCCTCTGCCTTAAAACCGCCCCTGTAAAAAGGCCAAACCCCCGCCCGAGCAACAGAATTCAAGCTAACTTCCTTTTTATGTCTATAAAAACCACGTGCCTTTTCTAGAAGCTTGACGCTGCTTCTGTTTTTGCAGACGATCTGGCTTTCTTGCTGCAGCAAGACTCTCGGTGTCCTGCATAAAAGCTGTAACCTGCAAAGTCAACTCTCGTTGACGCTCCTAGCTCTGTCCCTCTGGACTGAAGTCCCCCTACTTCCCATCTCTGCGGGGCTCCATCCCCGTGATCATTTCATTGGCCCATCCCTGGACCTTCTCCAGCCCCATTATGTCCTTCTTGCAGTGCAGGGATGAGAGGGACACAGAGCACTCCCAAGTGGGCAGGGAGGGCTGTACAGGAGACAGCAGCCCCACGCCGCCGTTCAGACCACATCACCCCCTGTTATTTGATGAGAAAATGGCAACCTCTTGGCTTCCTTCTCATCAGTTTCTCAGGGACAAACACCCTCTGCAAGGCTTTCTGAAAATGACTCCCCACCAGACAACAGCAATCTCTCCCGACTGTGCGGCTGCTGTCGGCCAAAGGTAAGGCTCGGCAAGAAGCAACATCATTTTGCAGCCAGAATTTTTTTTTTTTTTTAAACACTTTATTTTTTTTTTTTTAACGGGAGGTCCCAGGGATCGAACCCAGGTCCCTCCATATGGGGGACGGACACCCAACCATTTGAGCCACATCTGCCAGGAGAATTCTAATCCCATGCTAGGCGTGTTCACATCCCCAATGCATCGCAGGGCACAGATTCTGACAATCAGATGACACAGCCACAGTTTGGAAACAGAGCTTTTCACAATCTGCTGGCTTCATCCTAGAGCGGTGGCGAGAAGCTTTCCATCAATGCCAGCACCGCTGATTGCCTCCCTAAAGCATAGCTGCAGTGTGCAATTTCCTTCCAAACAGCATGAGCTTAAATCTACGTGAAATGAACTGGATTGCGTTCATCAAAATAGCTTCAGCAACCCTGTGAGCCTTTCCATTTCTTATATTCTAACACAGGAGTGTTCAAGGTTTCGATGAAAAAATTCTAGCCTAGGAGCTACATTTCTTTTCCCTGGAGACATAAAAATGTGTGTGTGTGTGTGTACACACATATATGCCTTCCTCCACGTACATTCAGCTCCTCCTCTGTGCGTGTGCCTCTCTCTCTATTTGAGTGTCTCTCTCCCTCCCCCTCGGCCTCTCCATCCCTTTCCTCTCTCCTTTCTCTGTCTTCCTTCTCTGCCTGCATGTGTCTCTCACCCCACATCTTACTAATTCCCCTGATATCTGAAGCTGGGTAAACAAAGGAGTCCAGGTGTCCCCATTCCCTTCGCTATACCCCAGTGGCTCACCCTAAAGATGTTTCCTAATACATACTCGATAAGCACCAACAAAAGAAATACTGTAGAAAAGGCCATAAAAGCCAAACCGCACAGAGCTTCCAGTTCAGGCAACCGTGCTGATCTCACGGATTCTATCAGCCTGCCCTTTCCCAGCTACCGTATGCTGTGGTCTTTAGGATGACAATGCAGAGCGCTGAAGTGCTTTCTAAAACACGAAAAATGAAACGATCGGTTTCTTTTTGTATTTTATTACACTTTGATTTTTAGATAAGTGATAATTTGTGTATGGTGTGATTTATACGCTAATTTATACTAATTAACCAGAACACCTAACTGATTAACCTAAACTTCCCCTTCTGTAATCGGGCCACATGGCAGAGAGGCACCAAGGAAATGGCTATACAACTTCTTTGTGTAACACATTGGGAGATAATACAGAAATGTGTATTATCTCCTGTTTGCTTGGCCTCTTCACTCTTATCCCTGCGTGATATCAGGTCTGGGCCCCTGTGCTCTATGCATTTCTCAGTTCAGTTTGCCTGAATGCAGAAAATGCCTAAACACTTCTGTCCTGCATGCATTTGGAATGAGAATATAGTTTGCACTTTTCCCAGTGGTTATGAATTAGAGAAGCATTAATCTGAAAGGGACCTCAGACTTGTCAGCTCCAATCATTCATTTGAGTAATGAGTAGGGCGACCGGTTTGTCCCAACAGTCTTGATTTACGCCTCTTGTCCTGATGTAGATGTGAGTAGCTCACTCTTTTTTTTTTTTTTTTTTTTTTTTTAAGTTTTTTTTTATTTATTCATTTATCCCCCCCTTGCTGCTTGTGCTCGCTGGGTCAGCTAACCACGCCGTGCGGGTGGGCTTGCCTTCACCAGGAGGCCCCGGGAACTGAACCCAGGGCCTCCCATATGGTAAACGAGAGCCCTAGTGATTGAGCCACAGCCGCTTCCCAGTAGCTCACTCTTGTACTCTCAGATATGTCCTAATATGGATAATAAATTATCTAGTCTCCCTAAACTAATGAGGGAGCTAACTTAGCAGGGCCAAGACAGGGGTGCTTCTGACATTTTGCCAGGAAGAAAGGAAACCAGCAGAAATTCCTCCATCCTAGGAAGGAGAAAGGGAACCACAGCTGGACACCCAAGTTAGGGAAAAACTGTGATTAATCAGTGCTTGAAAGTCATCTGCTTTCACTGGCTGTGGCGTTCATGCCAGCAGCAGCGTTTACAGATGCCTGAAGGTGGAATGAGAGCTGGAGAAGGGATATTTTCCTGTTCAGTGAAGGTGTAAAGTTTTGTCTTCTGGAAGACTGGAGCTGTGAAAAGGCATGCTCATTTTGGGCAACATTAGTAATTTTTTACACACCCATCTGGGGTTTTATAGGTAGACTGTCTATTGTTTTGAGATTTCAAGTTATGTTTTTTGTTTTACAAGTTGAAATCCTCTGCCTGGATTTATGGTTATCCTTGGAGAAATAACCAAACATGTTTTCTTCTCCCTTCCAAAGCCCCAATTTTTAAAAAGTAGCAAAGAATTCTATAAGGGTATTAACCCATGAGAACAAAGAGAATGGAAAAGGAGAAAATAGGATCTAAAAGAATCCTATAAATTGCAAGGAACCTGAAAGCAGATGGAGGGGTCAGTTCAGCTTGGGAGAGGAGGGCGGGCTGTAAAGGACAGCAGATGGGATGGTGCCATTGCAGACTGAGGAGCAGGAGCTTTGAAAAGTTCCGTGTTGAGCTGTTGAGCCAACAGAAACCTCCCCACTCTGAAGAACCAAGAAACCACCCTCTGCTCATTCTCTCATGAGAAATGGGAGCTTTTTGTTTCGTTTTCTGGAGAAATTGACCTGAAGATTGGGGGCACAGGACGAAGCTGAAGGGAGAGGAGACTTGATCCTGCTAGTGGGGCGGTGAAGAGCTGCAGACTGAACAGTGACGAGAGTCAGGTGTATACCTCCCCCTCTCATCCCAAGGAACGTGGCGGAGTCTTCTTTGAGACACCGAATGGCCCCAGAGAAATGATTTCTGCAAAATGGAAATTTGGAATCTACCAATTAAAAAAAAATAAAACCTGAATGCTTCCTGACATTCTACAAAGAAGTCTACAGCTTGACAGCTTTGCCTATACACACCAAAATCCTACTCATTTTTATTTGAAGGGGACAACTAAGAATTAAGTGTGAGGGTAGCACAAAGACATTTTCAGATATACAAAATTCAACAATTTTATTTCCCATGCCATTTCTCAAGAAGATTCTGGAGCCTGTGCTTTGGCAAAATGAGGAAGAAAAACCAAAAAAGAGGAAGACGTGGTGTGGTGGTTTGACACTTTACATACCCCAGAAGAACATGTTCTTACATTTAATCCATTCTTGTGGATGTGAGCCCATTATAAGTAGGACCTTTTGAGGAGGTTACTTTAGCTAAGGTGTGGTCCCTCTCACTCACGATGGGTCTTCATCCTATTACCGGCATCTTTATAAGAGACGGAAATGCAGACAAATAGAGTGAAAGCCAATGGCACCCAGAAGAGAAGGAAGAGACCAGGAGATGCCACCATGTGCTCTGCCATGTGACAAACTAAGGACCAAGGTCGCCAGCAGCCAGCCCCAAAACACCACAGTCTTTGGGGAGAAAGCATCACCTTGTCACCTTAATTTGGATTTTTTCTCAGCCTCAAACTGTGAACGAATAAATTCCTACTATTTAACCCAACCCATTTCTTGAGCAGCCTAGGAAACTGAAATACATGGGATCCAGAAAACAAGAGTTCCAATACAAGATAATGGTGAAGGGAAGTCCTGGAATGATAACCATTCATCAAGCCTAGAAAGGAAATAGTCCAGATGGCACAGGAAGATGGGGAGGTAAGCAACTGAGACAACCATAGGGGGAAAATGGAAGCAATAAATAATCTGATTATATTCCCACACTTGGCAAATACTTTGTAGGTGTTTGAAAGATGTTGAAGCATTTGGGAAAAATAGGGGCTCCTACAAAGAAAACTAAGCAAATCAAATGAGGCAATTGGCAATGACAGGAAAAAATTAATGAGAAAATTAGTGGTAGCTAGCCTCTGAGGTATTTCCCAAACAAGCCCTGCCCATTAGTTTCCAAGCCATCCTGTAGTCCCTTCCCTTATAGAATAGGCCTATTGGTGTAGCAACTAAGAGTTTGTGGAAATTATGACTTATGACTTTTAAGACTAGGTTATAAAAGACATGGGAGCTTCCAGCTTGCCCCATTGGGTCAGTTGCTCTGGAGGAAATTAGCTTCCATGATATGAGGACACTCAAGCAGCCTTAGACCCCAGAGCTAGACAACAGCCAGCAAAACTTGCAAACCATGTGAGTGAGTCACCTTGGAAGCAGGTTCCCTAGTCAAGCCTACAGGTGCCTGCAGTCTCCAGGTAGCATCTTAACTACAGGTTCATGAGAGACCCCAAACCAGAACCACTCAGCTAAACCACTCCTGAATTCTGAATCGCAAAAATGACATAAAATAATAAATGTCTATTGTTGTTTTAAGCCACTAACTTTGAGGTAAATTTGGGGTATGCAGGTTTTTGCACTTGGAAATAAGGGATTGCTGTAACCAAATCGGTGGATGTGAATCTGGACTGAACCAGGAGCTGAAGCTGAAAGGACTTTGAGTCGGATGTTAGTGAAAGTCTAAAGAATATTGAGAAGATTGTGAGTAAAAGCCTGATGGCCTTTGAGGAGGCTGCCAGGAAGGCCTAAGAGAAAGTATTGGAAATTAGAAGAAAGAGCCTTGAAGTAGAAAGCTTAGCAATACGGTTTTCTGAGGTGACATGGAAAATAGGAAATGTACCTAATGAACTGGGTAATCTAGCTAGGAGATTTCAGGCGGAATGTTGAGATGTCACATGGTTTCTTTTTCTACTTATAGTAAAATGTGAGAGTAGAGCCACAGGCTGTGAGAAAGACTTTTAAGGAAAAAAGAGACAGTACTTGATCATTTGAAAATGCCCAGTCTCTCCAAATGGCAAATGACTCTAAAATTAAGAAATAGCTCACAGGCAAAGACCAAATCCAGGACAGTGTCAGGAGCACATGGTATAAAGATGAAGGTGAGGGGATGGTTATAAAAAAAAAGACCTTGTTAAAACTTCAGAAATCTCTAAGGCGATGCCTCAGAGAGCCATTTAGTCAAACAACAAGGCTTCTAAGGAGCTTGAGGGCATTGTCCCTCAACCATTCCATCAGAAGCCGGAAGTAGAGAAGGGCTTATGTCAAAGAGATTTCTGAGTGTGGCTTTTGTCTAATGGAGTGAATCCCCAATAAGATTCACAAGAGACCTATAAAGGTTTTATGAGAATTATATAGACAAAAATATCTCCAGCTTGGACGGAAAGGAATAGAAACCAAACAAATTGTAGAGGGAAGTAGGGACCGCCAAACATCTGTGGGCAGAAGGCAGGCTGAGAAAACTACTCAGCTGCAAACACAGGCTACATTTCATGGAAATGGAAGAATGTCTCGGTGCGTAAAAAACAAGAGCCCAGAGGGCATAGCCAGGAAGCATGGAGAATTCTCCAAAGACCCGAGTCTTCCTGAAGGAACTGTCAACAGTGTCCTACAAGATTTAAGAATTGCTATGCACCAGTGACAGCTGGGTGTCTCCTGTTTTCCCCTTTTTGATGGGAGGGTTTCTAGCAATTATTATATGCCTGTCCCTCAGATATATGTTGGGCTGCAGATAACTTATCTCTTTTTTTTTTTTTTTTTTACCGGGAGGTCCTGGGGATCGAACCCAGGTCCCTCCATATGGAAGACGGATGCCCAACCAGTTGAGCTACATCCAACCCCGATAACTTATCTCTTTAGTTCACAGTTCAGATTGAGAGGGATTTGAAGAGCTTTCTCAATGAAGCTCCTCTGAGACCCTCATCCTCCTCCAGACCTGATTTAGATCAGGAGATTCTGGACTTCTAGCTGATGCTATAATGGGATGATTCTTTGGGGGATTTTAAGAGGGGGTGGATGGATTTTGCTTGTAAGAGAGACATGAATCACTGGGTTTAACATCTTGACTGAAAACTCATGAGAGACCCTAAGTCAGAACCACCCATCAAAGCTGCCCTCAAATTTGTGACCCACAGACTGTGTGAGATAATAAGTATTAATTATTATTTTAAATAGCTAAGTGTTGGGATAATTCATTTTGCAACAATAGATGACGAATATAGAAATGAATCACAATACTTAGCACCACAGAAAACTTTATATAATCAAAGTAATGTAAAAATTTTTTTGATATAACCATATTGGAGAAAGAGGGAAAGGGAAGCATGTGGTGGTGGAGGTAGAAGTGCTAAATATTCAGCTACCTTAACAAAGTCAATGACACCAACTGAAATTGATGCATTAAGAAAGAACCTTTTTGGAGTAATGCTTCCATTACTTGTTAAGGTGCCTTTTTTCTGTTACTTTATTTTTTGAATTTGACATAAAGTTTACTTTAAAAAAAGAGCAGAAAATGCATTTTTCAATGTGTTGTGGAGATATCAGAAGTAATATCTAAAAGTGTTGTTCCTTAGAAAGAAACTAGAGACGGGAAGGAGTGGAGCAATGAACTGATGCCCCTCACCAGATGCACATATTAGTAATGTATGATTTTTAAAATTTTATTTCATTTCACTTTCTCTCTTTGGATTATTAGCTCTGTCAATAGAGAGAGAGATCAGTAAATCCCCAGCTTCTAACAGCTGCTCAGGAGGCCCTGTCGAAGCTCCACAGCCTCAACAACCTGGAGCATCCCTAATCAAGGAGAAATAAATAATGCATGATTTTTCCAAAACACTAATGAGCACCTAAGAATGCAATAAAAAATTTTTACCTAAAGAAAGGAATGCTTTCCCTATATCTCTGAGACTCTGAATGATACTGGGAGGGATGGGTGCTGCAGTAAAGATATGGGTTTGCTTAAAAGAGCCTATTCACTTGGGATTTGAGGAGGAGCCAGTATCCAAAGCCAGGAGAGCGAGCCTGGACTATCAGGGCATAGGAAGTGGCTCTTGGGCTGCTGGCTGTGGGGCATACACAGAGAAAAGGAGCCATCCTTTGACCACAGTCTCTTGCAGTTTCATGGTCTTGCCTTTTCTTCGTAGTCCTACCAGTCATCATGCCAATATATCACCCTCAAAAGAAGCAAAGGAAACTTGTTAGGAAGACACTGCTTTGGGAGAATAGCTTAGCAGGATCACTGAGGCAGGAAACCAGGTTTAAGCCCCAGCTCTGCCACTGCTCATGAGCCCTGAGGCCCCAGCAACATGGCTTAGCAACTCCGTGCTTCTCTTTCCTCATCTGTAAAATGGAAGATTTCACCTGGCACCTCTCTCCCAGGGTTGCCATGACAGCTAAATGATAAAATGGAAAGAACTTTTAATCTGTTAAGTGGTAGACATCTATGGGACCTCCTTCCCCCCACTTTGGCAATTGGACTTCTACCACTCAGGAGAGTTGTTGACTAGAGAAAGATGCTGCAGCTTGCCGGGCTATGAATAGAAATGGCCCATTATTACCATGACTCAGAAAATCTGAAGGGTCAGAATTCCATGGCAGAGTTATGGAGGACTGGGACGCTACCCCTTCCACAGGCAAATGATGTTAAAATAATGAGGCTGATAAATGAAGGCATTGAGCCCAGACTGTCTTAATGTGACAATTTAAGTACCTCGCCTTTTTCACCTTCACCACTTCTCCAAATAGCACTGGGTGAGACACACTTTTAGCTTTACCTGCCTTACGTTCTTTCTTCTACATTTCCAAAGTGGGAACAGTAGTTATTTTTCTTTCTTTTTTTTTTTCTTGGCACTGCGTAGAATGGATCAGGGCTAAGAGCAGGCACCATGCTTTCTCGTCTTTGGAAGCTCTTCAGGCTGAAGAATGAAATGTCCTGAGACAACACTGACTTGTGCACATGTGTACAGCCTCCCAGAACAGATGTCTTTTATAGGCAGATGGGGTGGGAAGGCACTGGCAGACATGGAACTCTGAAAATGTCCTTCCCCAGTGATTCCTGTAAGGTAGGGTGGCTCCAAGACTCCCTTGAATTTGTTTAAAATGTTGAGATGCTTTCTCCAGTCCTATTGCAAATGCTGGCTTCGGTAGCTCACAGCAGATGGCTAGTGCTGCCTGCATTCTACTTTTGGGCAAAACTTGGCAGGAATCTTTGGAGGTGCCTTAAACATCTCATTCCCCAAACAAGGAGAAGACCATCCAAAGAGCCTCCACAAATCAGCCCATTTACATATGGGTACAATGTTCCAGCATCTTATTGGTTCCCAAATGTATCCTTGAAATCTTCCTAAAGAGCAAAGAAGCACATTTGTAAGCATGAAAGATCCACAATATGATTTGCAGAGCTGGAATTCCTTTAGAAACCCTGCACCTGCTATTGTACATGACCTGCATTTTTACAAAATGGATGCTTTGTGACTTGTGGGAGGGGGGATCTCTTTCAATATGCCGGAGAACACAGAGGCAC
This sequence comes from Tolypeutes matacus, assembly GCA_026826555.1. Taxonomy (NCBI): domain Eukaryota; kingdom Metazoa; phylum Chordata; class Mammalia; order Cingulata; family Chlamyphoridae; genus Tolypeutes; species Tolypeutes matacus. The sequence continues at coordinate 19,909,905 of JAKSZT010053830.1, read as the reverse complement.
ATGTGTGGGACAGTCTGCTGCTTTTAGGAGGGGTGCAATTCAACGTATTTTGTCTCCACCTGTGCATTGCTCTTGATTATTTTGGAGGTTCTGTGAAAGACTAATGCAAGAATAGAGTACTGGACATTGTGCTCAGCTCTGTAATCAATGGGACAAGAGGGGAAATGAGCTAAAACAGATACAGTTCCTTAGTGATTTTAGAAAAGAACCCCTCTAATTGTGGAGAAGCCATTTAATCACATCAGGTCAGTATTATTTTCTGCAGCTCTCCCCATGTTGTTTCTCAGAAGCATGGCTTAAAGAAACCATTTATAGTATGGAGAGTGGTCTCGGGTCTGAAAAAGAGAGAGGGATGGTGTTTGGGATGATAATTATATGGTTTAATTATTGATTCATCCATTCATTCAACAAATACTTTCAAACGCCTGCTAGGCTCTGGGATACAGAGACGGTTAAGGCCATGTAAGATGGCCTCGTCTCTCCCTCGCTGGATTACAGGGGAAAGAGTCGGAGCGGGAGGGAGAGATAGAGACAGAGAGATAGACAGAGAAAACCTCAGAGACAGAGGAGAAACACGGGTACCTTTTTGTACCAAGCATAGACCTGGGAAAGGGGATGTGATGTGAGCTGCACGATGTTGGTGTACTCTCTCAGTCCTTCTAGACTTCCATATCCCTACCCATTAAAAGCTATGTTTTTTAATGGAGCAAAAAAACTGTACAGATTCTCTCAAGTTCTGTATACATAAAAGGTTGATATGCATATAAGCCCCTTTAGTGGAGTCTGCTCATTTGACAAATAGTAACAGCTACGAATATTGAGCAGTTATCAAAGTCTTTTACAATATAAAGATAATTGTAAGAAAAACACACACACACTTCTCTGATCTTATAGCATCCACAACAACATGAAAGTGCTCAAGCATTGGCTAGGGAGGAGATCACCTGGTGGGATTTTTGTAGGAGAAATTCAAATGGAAATTAGCATATAATGATGCAGCTTTCAAGGGGCTCCAGAGTCAAACCTGGGTCCTAACCCAGCTCCACACTTAACACTGGCAAGGCTGGAGCATTTTCTTCTCTAAACCTTATTTTCCTTGTCTATAAATGTGGAGCTAACTTCACAGGGTTGTTCTGAGAATGAAATGAGATAATGCCTGTGAAGAGCTTTGCACAGTGACTGGGACATAGTAAACACTCAATAAATGGCAGTTCTGACTATAATCTTCTAAAATCCTTCCAGTTCTAAAATGCCTTGACTCCAGACTACGTTGGTCTCTAAGTCCTAAGTAGAAATACCTTCCAAAGGGAAGGGCCAATCATGCAGAGCCACCTCAGCTTTTGAGGAGACCATGTTTCCCACTGTGGGTCTAGTGTAGACTTGAAAATTATAGTTTGGTCCTTCCAAACCCTGGGCAGGAACTGTGAACTGCATAAATGCTTAAAATCCACATTTCTAGATTTGGTAACTTATTTCTTCCTAGTTGGTTAGGGCAAAGATATGAGTCTACAAATAATGAGATTTATTTTTGTAATTGCTTTTGTTCTATCGCTAGCTGAGAAATTGTATGTTTGGATCTCATCATTTCCTATTCTGTGAACTCTGGCTGGCAATCCATTATTTAACTCACTCATCCTCCAAAGAAGACAGCTTTTTTTCCCCCTGAAAAAATATTATTTGGAGATTCATTGCAACTAACAATATATTTTGGCTGAATAAGTTAATTTTCACAAATAACCAAGAAACCACTTAAATTGGATATATCAATGAAAAACATTTTCAGCAGGGCTTTACCAAAAACTCTAAATCACTGTTATAAGTGTACACTATTTTCCTTGAAATTATGAGAGAAAGTTTATTTTTCCATTGATTTACCAAAAATGATTTTCTTAAACATAATCTGCCCAGACTAAAGGGATTATTTTTTAGATTAATTTTAAGGTGCTCTTGAGATTTGCATGTATCTTCCTTAGTGATAAACCACTGTTCAGCTACCCTGCTTCCCTCTGTAATATTTGGAACCATTGCCTTCATCTATATCTTTTGTCTTTCCAGTCAGCTTTACAGAGACTTAGATAATGAAATCACAAAGAGCTTTAGCCCATTGAAATTTCCCTGAAACATTTGCCATCCTCAGAACAGATTGTTTTATGAGCACATTTTACCCATGTGCATATAACAGCAAGGCAAATTTTCCTTCAAAAGAAAATTGGCTGCATGCATCTTTAATTTTTGCTTTTCAATTAGAATAAGCAATAGCATTCTTCCAAAATACTAGACAAAGAGCCTAATGCACTGCTTATTTCATTTTGATCATTTTAGAGAGACCAGCACATGGACTTTAATTTATGTATCTATTTAACACACACTTGTGCCCAGCCCTGCACTAGTGTTAGCACACTCCAAAGAGGCTAGGAAGACAGTCTCTGTGCCCAAAGGACTTCAAGGCCAACCAGGGATACAGGAGAGGCTTCAGAAGAGGGGATGCCACTTGAGCTGAGCCTTAAAGAAAGTGTAGACGTTTGCAAGACAGAGGAGAGATGAAATCATATTCCAAGCAAAAGTTCCAAAGATGCGAAATTGCATGATGGGTTCAGGAAATGATGAGGCCAGTGCACATAACAAGAGGGCAGTTGCCATTCCCTGAATCAACGTGTGACTGTGCTTGCAGGCCAAAGCATGGCTGTTTATACACTTTGGTCCATTTCCTAACCTTACATCATGGGCCACTCGAGCCCAGGGTTCCTGGCCCGCCAGCACCAGGTGAATGTTCCTGATTACCATCTACTAGATCCTGAGACTTGCCTTCTTCCCAAATTTCCCATGCTCCCAAAGCTAGTGGTGATTTATGTATGTTTTAGGTAACTGGAGCAGGATAATGCTGGCTAAGAACATGCATTCCGAAGTCAGTTCTGCCATTTCCTGTGTGAACTTTGGTAATTGACTTAGATTCCTTTGTCTCAGTTTCTTCACCTATAAAATAAAGATTAAAATGTACCAACCTCACAAGGTCATTGCAAGGATTAAATGTGCATAAAAGTATGTAATGATATAGGTAAGTGCTTGACACATACTATGTGCTCAATAACCTATAACTATTGTTTTTTAATATTATATACTTCCCCAACAAATTCTCCAGTCTTTGTAAAAGTAAGATTCTATTAGCTGCTCCCTTTGTCACTTCATCGACGTCTGAGGAAGGTCAAAAGCTTGTGCTGCTTTCTGCCCAATGAAGAGCATCCATCTCTTGCTGGATGTCCTAAAACTTGCTGGTTAATGTCCTCCCCCACTCCTCCACACATTCTCTACCATTACCGTTACTGTATCTGGCATCTGAAAGACGTGTCATATTACCCTTTAGTTTCATCTAATCATCTGACATACAGAAAACTCAAATAATACCGTCTTCACAGGTTCTCTATGCTTCCTCGGGTTTGTGCCCCGCCCCCCAGCCACATAACCATTTTCCGACACATAGGGCCACTCTACATCTCCTTCTCACAAGCTGGTTCCCTTGAAAAAAGGTATATTCTCCCATCCTACACTAAAATTCTGAATCCCATCCCATACTTTGAGACTATCACCTTCTGAGATTATATTTCAATGCTATGTCCACTTATTTCCAAGGCTCTGCATGTTGGTCAATAGATATCAAATGCTCTAAATACTGTTTCTGCCATGCCCCATGCTCTCCTCAGGATTTTCCCATGTGCATTTCCTGGCAATGCCCCTATGCTTCTTCCTCTACGGTTGGGAACTTTAACACATCCTCCTTTATATTCAGTTTAATGTCCTCTTTAAATGGCTATCCTCCCTTTCTTCATGAGATACAATCCATGACCACCTAAAGCATTATGAACATATGTTAAGCTATGTATCATAAATCAGAATTTGAATTTTCACAACCTTGCATAGCCACTGAGGTGGTTTGAAACTGTACATACCCCAGAAAAATCATGTTCTTAAAGCTAAGCCATTCCTGTGAGTGTAGGTTATTTCAGTTAAGGCATGGCCCCGAGCAGGTCTTAATCCTCTTACTGGAGTGCTTTATAAATACAGAGAGAAGAGAGGAAAAAGCCATGGAAGCCAGAAGCTGAAAGCAATGAAACCCAGAAGAGAAGGGAGAGACCAGCAGATGCCGCCATGTGCCTTGCCATGTGACAGATTTGTCCAGGGTCGCCGGCAGCTGGACTTCAGGGAGAAAGCATCATCTTGGTGATGCCTTGAATTGGACACTTTCACAGCCTCAAAACTGTAAGCCTGTAAACTAATAAATTCCCATTGCTAAAGTCCAACCCATTTCATGGCATCTGCTTTCAGCAAACTAAAACAGCCAGTCACCTCCTAAGTCTATCTCTCATCTCTAAATGTTTTCTGTTTTTGCCAAGAGAAAAATACTACTGTATTTCCAAGTCTTTTGGTGCTATAATAGTATAGCAATAATAAAGATAACCTTTGTTGGGCCCTGCAATGTATCAGCCACTGAAATAAACGCTTCATAAGCATCAACTCATTTAATAGTCACAAGAGTCTTGGGAGATAAGTGCTATTATTATTTTCATTTTACAAATAAATGGGGACTTCGAGGTTAAGTAATTTGCCTGTGATCACACAACTAGGAAGTATCAGAACGAGGATTCAGCTGAAATCTCTCTTAATCCAAGACTCATGCTATTAACTATTAGATTCAGGTGTCCTGTCTAAAGATGCTTCAGAATACACAGTTTTCTGAACCTGAGAAGTGCTAGATTAAATTATAATCCCCAACTCTCCTCCCCTCCCAGTACCCACACCCTTGCCATTGCCTCATGATAGTTCAACATGTTCATTCCTGCCCCTTGACTTTGGGCTTGGCCGTGTGACCTTGCTTTGGCCAATAGAATGTGGCCAGAAGTGACAGGCTTAGGCCTTAAGTGGCATTGGAGTGTCAGCTTGGCCTCTTGTACTTCTGCCATCACCAGGAAAAGAGCTCCCCCTAGGTAACTGCTGCCCTTTGGGCCTGCCCAGAGGGGACACTCATGGAGCAGAGCTGCCCAGCCAAGCCCAGATGGGCCCACGGCCTGAAGCCGAGCCTCTGGACTGAGCCCAAGCCTAGGCGGCCACCCCCAGCTGACTCCCAACGGTGAGACTACACAACATTTGTTTGACTCCACTGTGTTTTGAGGTGATTTGTTATGCAGCATTTCTGTGGGAATAGCTAATCAATGCAATCCATCTTAGAAACAACAAAGTAAAAGCTACAATGTGGGGAGGGGGTGAGCATTCACAGCAGCAGCAAAGCCATAAACCTCCGAGGCCCCTGCCTTGGTGTGCGAACACGAATGAGCTTTATACAACTCATGCAAGGCAGACTATTTTCTAAGTTAAAAAGTATTTGGGGGAAGCAGATGTGGCTCAAGCGACTGGGCTCCTGCCTATCACATGGGAGGTCCCGGGTTCGGTTTCCGGTGCCTCCTGGAGAAGGCGAGCTGGCGCAACTAGCAGGCACAGTGAGCTGACTCGACAAGATGAGGCAACAAAGAGACAAAGAGGAAAGGCAACGAGAGATGCAACAAAGCAGGGAGCTGAGGTGGCTCAAGCGATTGAGAGCTTCTCTCCCACGTGGAAGGTCCCGGGTTCGGTTCCCGGTGCCTCCTAAAGAGAAGACGAGAAGACACAGAAGAACACCCAGAGAGCAGATAGCAAGTGCAAAACAATAGGGAGGGGGGGATAAATAAATAAAATAAATCTTTAAAAGAAAAAAAAGGTATCTGGGAGCCCACTGGAGATTTATTCAGGAAATAATATGAACCAGTTAGTGGATAGTAAGGAGGGAATTAGGAGAAGACAGAAGCTAGAAAGGTAAAACAAGATGCCCTGTCCTCGAGCTGCTCACAATCTATTAGATGAGAGTAAGAACTGTGGGTGAATGGGATAAACGATATTCCATCATAACTGTATATAGACATCTATTTCTTGCCCCACAAAGGCATTTCTGGAAAAGAACAGCACAGCAGTGGAGCCCAGCTATTTCCTAAGGAAGGAAAGCAAGCACACATGCAGCTGATAGCCAGGCGCCATGTATTGGCTTTTCATTTTGATAGGCCGTGGGAGTGCAGGCTGCATATCATGTTTCCAGCTAAAGCAACTCTCTGACTTTCATTTCGCATCTCATTGGGCTCTTTCCTTCTGCTATATATTTCCCAGTCCTCCAAGAGAGGTTTTTCATCTCCAAGAAAGATTGATGGAGTTGATATGTACACGGGGCTTTATTTTCTCAATGGATCATCCCTTCTGAGACCAACAGTCCTTTTGAAGTTTGGAGAATCTGAAGTTTGGAGGAGCTGAGCAGCTCCCAGGGGACAGAGCCTAGGGAATAAAACTTTAGAATGAGCTTAAGAATATTAGTGTTCTTTTTACCTCCATGCACAGAGTAGCTCCTTGGGAAAAAAAAAAAAAAAACTTTGGTAGAGAAAGTCATTAACGATCATATTTAAACCCTTATTGATCAAAATTTCAATCCAATTCTTGACTTACTCTTTTCATCTTCATCAGATTGTGGTTCTCAGAAATTTGGACTACTTTACCCGGTAACAAAAAGCGGTCACACTGCATGATGCTGAAGTCTGAGTCCCTCGAGCTACCCTTTCATTGTTTCAAGGTCCTGCGTGATCTTGCTTGAGTCATTATTCAACAATTGAGAATTTCTAATTCAGTCAACAAAAAGCAAGAGAATGGCCATTTTCAGCTACCAATTGTTCAATTTGAAAATGGCATGTGCTGGCAGTATTCAGTTGATAATAGAGCTCTACAAAAATCACCTTACAACAATTTGTTCTCTTAAATGAGGGGCTACAAAGGTGACATTTTGCCAGGCTCAAATCTCCTGTTTATCTGGCAGACACCTGCCTAGGAAATGCATTCTATTGTACTGTTTCTTACTTGGGAATTGCCACTGTAGGAGGCCAGGAGCACTTAAATCCCACTGAGGGATAGGTGAATACAAACAGAGAAGGGCCTAGAAGTTGAACTCTATGATTTTAGGTCATTTATTAAAACTCTCCAAGATTCCACATCTTCATCTGTAAAATGAAGGTAATAAGTTGCCTGCCCATCTCACAGGGCGATTATGAGACTGAATTCAAGTTAAATCAGTCAAGGATGTATGAGCAGTACCTGCTATGTCAAGTGCTGCAACAGCTATTTCTGGAAATAAGAAGAGAAACAAGAATTATTTAGTGACCCAGTGCTCATTATAAAAGACAAAGCACAAATGCAAATACAAAAATAGTAATAGTGCCGGTGGTGGTGGTCAACACAGGAAGTCAAAATCGGAAGGGAGCTTAGGGATTCTGTAGACTAACCCTTTCATTTTGGGCAAACTGAGTTCCCGAGAGTTAAATGACTCACTCATCCAAGAATACACAGCTAGTGGTACCAAATATTTGTTGTTAATATACTCCAATATTTAAGCAGATTCCTGGATACTCAGAGAGTAAGAGCTTAGTCCAGACAGCTAACGTCCAAACAATTCTATAGGAAGAGTTTAATAGAGAGAGGAATCTTCTAAGAGGAGCTCTGTCTAACATTCTAGAGCACACAGGCTCTAGAATCAGACTGACGGATTTAGATTCTGGCTTTGCTGCTGACAACCTGGTGACCTTGGGCAAGTCAACCTCCCTGGGCCTTGCTTCCTCCCCTGTACTCTGAAGTTGGTAATGGGACCACAGCTCACGGGATTGTGATGAAGATGAAATGAATCAGTATAGGTCTTAGAACAGAGTCTGGCACATGATAAGCTTTCAGTAGTTGTTATCTCTTTTTTTTTTGCATTTTTTTTTCTTTCTTTATTTATTTATTTTTTTATTATGGGTGAAAATCAAAATTCTCACAATGCATACAAACATTTGTAAAATGATATATAAATATATATGCATATATGTGTATTTGCTTACAAAAATGTTATTTATATATATATACATATATTTTAAGAGGTGCTTAGATTACCTAAAATATTAACAGAACCCACTGGGATTCCCATGTTGCCCACCTCCCACACCTCCCACCACATCCCACACAAACATCTCCCACAGTGTGGCCCACCACCCTCAATGAACTTACACATCCTGGAGCCTTGCCACCAAGAAATTATAACAATGAGTAGTTGTTATCTCTTAATTTGATTTAAGTCAAGTGAAGGCTAACAGGGGCCATTATGTTTATAAGGGAATTATCTAAAGAAGGACCAAGTTGGGGAACACGGCACAAAAGCAGTGAAGGTAGCAGATGTTTGCTTTCCTCCGAAACTGACCAAGAGCTATTACCTTGAGGATATTTCTTCCGTTTCACAAACGTATCAGCTGGCACACATCCCATCTGAGTGCCGATGCGGAGAAGGAGCCTGTCGTGCTAGGACTGTAGCCATGTTCTCTCGTCAGCTCAGCTCCCCAAAGCAGCGTCCTGCGGGTTCAATGAAAGCAGCAAAATGGTTTGCAGAGAACAGGCAGCCCCTGCTCCACGGCGATGGCCTGGGTCACTCACCATCAATGGCCCATTGGCCTCCTCGGCCCCACTGGGCCTGGCCTGAAGGTTGACACACAAAGCCTGGAGGGGTGGTTTACACACGGATCACGTGTGATCATATAAAGCTCTTCCCGACCTCGGCAGAACACGGCAGGCCCTGCTGACTCCGAAGCTGTGTTCGGGAGATGCTGGGACAATTGTCCATTTCCCAAACTCATTGGTAGGCAGAGGTCAAAGAAGAGCGAGAACCAGGCTGTCATCTAATTAATGGAATGGACACAGCTGAGGAAAGAATGTGTCCAGAACAAGAGGTGTCAGCAAGGACAAAACAGTCTCCAGTAAGAGCGACGAGGGCACGTGCAGGTTTGTGCTTGGAGCCCTGGCCTGTGCAGAGAATTCGGGCGGCCTTACCCACCCCCCCCAGGTGTGTCCTTTAGAGGGAAGCACCTGGCTTTGTTTAACATTCCAACTGTGCAGCCAGCTCAGGCTTCTTGCTCTGATTCCAAGCTTGCCAGGCTGTCTTCTAATGATAATTTGATTTCCCAGGTAGATTTCACCACAGGGAGAGAATGTGCTTGAAACAGAATGCATGTCTGATCTCCTGGCCAATTTTATGAGTCATTGTAAATTAATAAAACGGCATTTCGATTTACACACCAGTCTCTTGTGAACTTGGTTAGTATGACTGAGAGTCCAATAAACTGATCTTACCTTGGTGCACTGACAAAACCAATTTTCTCTGTTTTTGAACCTGAAAAACTAAAGCCCAGAGCCTGGGCTGCAGTTAAATCACCAAGATAAATTTCCCCTTTGAAGTAGCTGGCAGCCAGACCGCTGGCCTGCCCTCTTCTCCTAGCAAACGCATTTCTCTCCTGGACTTTCTTCTTTCAAGGTGAAGGCTCCCTGTTGGATGCACATTCAAACGATGGATTCCATAGTGATAAACACAGGAAACGTGAAAGCTGCCCCTACCCCGAGCTGCTGAATCAATGTTTTGACACATCGACACAAGCACCTAATCAAAACATAATTCTAATGAGCATATGATTTCTAGAGTTTACACATGTCCTTGATGCAAAACTATTAAGCTATTATGCATTTATAATCCAAGCCTCCTAAGCCCCATCAGAGAGTACAAATTACGTTTATAGTATAATTAAATCCAAATGTTGCTGGCTGGGTGGCCCAACTCCCTTGGCCCCAGTCCTTTGGTCTTTTCAGAGTCCTCCAAGGGCATCTCGTGTGTTCCCAGCCCTCGTCTCTGGCTGCCCTCGGATCACTTTTGCAAGAGGGCCTAACCTTCTGGTGCCATTGCTTCTGGTGCTGAGGCCGTCACTGAGATTTCTTCTTGCAAGAGCACCATCCCTAGGAGTTTGCAAGGTGACATGCTATGAAGTTCCCTCAAGTACTCCCTGCACCCTCAAAGCCATACGTGTGGAGTGTAGAAATGGGCAGGCCCATGCTCTGTGGGTTCCACGTGGCCTTGCTTGTACCCAGCGTCTTACAAAGTCCTCAAGGAAACGGCTCTTTCACTGGCAACCTCACACCAAAAATGGATCAAACCTAGAGCCTGGGGAACAGACATCTCTCTGTGCCAGCTTCTTGTCCAGAGCATGCTCCAAACAACTTCTTCCTCTAAGTTTATGCCAGTCACTGACACAAACAGATGTTTAGGGGTAGTTGCAAGGCCAAAAGTCTCAGTTTAGGGTTAGGAAGGAAAACCCCTCTGCTGCACAGTAGTACATCCATTCAACAAATATCTGTGACCACATGCTAATAGCACCAGACATGAGCTACACCGTGATTGTACAAGAATAAGATACAGTTCCTAGAGGTTCCTAATCTGGGACATGAGATGACAGACTCATTCACAGTCGACTATAATATTATATTGTTCCTAGTCTAGCAGGCAGCCGTGTAAGATGACAGCTTCCTGCCAAAAGAGAGGGATACGTCAGACCAAAGAAAGACACTGAAAAGTCCAGTCTGGCAGCAAGAAAGCATTTAATAAGGGGCTTACCTGGGGAAGCTCTTCACACAGTGGTGAAGCCAAGCCTGGTTATGTCCTAAATCCTCTCTGAGGCGGCGGCCGAGAGCGTGGCACTTCCAAGGCTCAAGTCACACTTGCCACAAAGCAAGAGGAGTCTTTTATACCACACGTCTACACGAGGATGGGGAGGACACGTGAGGAGGAGCATGATTAAAAAGTGCAGTGCTCAGGACAGAAAATCAAGGACTGGACCTTCACAGTGCTTCCCAGCACGGCAGAGGTTACACTTTCACAGTAACTGTGTACAATGAGCATTTACAATATTTGTCAGTAAGGCTGAAGTTACATCTTTCTATTGATATGAAGGGGATTCAACAGCTCACAGAATAGATTATTCTTGGAGCTTCCTGGGATAGGAGTCTAAGCTTACTTTATCAGTCACAAGCTCTCAGTTATTTCTCAAGGCTTGCTGTGTAACTATTAAGAAATGAAATGCTGGCTAAAAGGGAAAGAATGGGAAGGGCTATGGGGAAAATTGCAAAGCCATACATATATGCTACATATATGTAACATAATAATATATGTACAAAATAAGCTAAAACATAGAAGAAAGAAAGCTTCCTAAAACAGAGGTTAGGCAGCAATGGAGAAGGGTAGAGGAAAGGGTTTTTGCTGGAAGATAAGAGGTAAATGGTCCTTTAAGCCTGAATTTACCAGGTAAATGGCAATTCCATCAGGGAGAAACATGTGAAAAAGTGTTAAAGGAAGTAGTAAGTAATTTTGGTCAATAAATTTGATAAGTAAAACGTACAAGAAAAAAATGAAAGCCATAACAATAGCAAACCTTTATGTAGTAAAGACAATAGCAACAAAAGACCTAGAGCAAAAGCTGAAGGAACCAAGATTTGGCACAAACAATTTTTACAAGCCAAGTCAGCCTACAGAGCAAACAGATGCCACACAAATTTATTCATGCACTTGAACAATATAATTGAAAAGATTACATAAATATATATAATATACTCAGCCTTGGAAAGGTTGGACACAGCCTTTCCAAGGCTGAGCTCCTGGGTACATTCCTATAACAGCTGGTCCCAAGGTCTTTGGGAGAAAGGAGTAATCATAAAGGATGAGGCTCTGAAATCAAACAGACCTGGATTTACTTCTCAGCTCTTCAGTTCACTTAAGAACTACTTCAGGGGACTCGGTCAACCAAGGTAGCAGTGTAAGATGCTCCAGGGGTCGTCCTCCACAGACTCATTGAACAAGTAGCAAAAACTGGCACAGGCATCTTCCTCAGACTTCGGGAAACCATTAAAGGGGTGTAGTAACGGGGCAAGAAGGCAAAGCTTGTGGCACCATTGCTGGCCTTTCTCCAACCCCCACCTACACAAGGTGTAGAGCCAGGCTGCATTCCCATTGTGGGTCCTTGGCACTGCTGTGGAGAGAGCACAGTATTCGCTATGTGCACACTGGAGTGCCAGTCTGTCAGGTGGCAACCTGAATGACTGAAACAGGAAGCTCTTCTGTGGCTCGCCCTACCAGAACTTGCCCTACAGGTAGACACAGCTTGCAGACAGCTAGGGCAGTGTAAGGAACAACTGAGTAAAAGCAGACTGGGGCAAAGGATAATTTCTTTAAGAAATGTAACAGAAAACCTGGGGATGGGGGAGAGTCTACTTCATAGGGAGTAGAGGGGGTATTAGAATTACTGTAAATGGGGAAATTCCAAGGGCCATAAGCCAGCACAGTCCCAAAACAAGACACAAGCTCAAAAGGAAATAGAGGACCAGCTCTCCACTTTTATCTGGGTTGATCTTCTTGTTTGGAGGACTAAACTCTGAAGAAGAGCACAGCCAGTCCAGAGCCAAGTTGCAGGTTGTGAAGGTGCTTTTTGCATGGGTTTGTTTCTGTTAGATCCTGGCAATCAAGGAAATCTCAGTCATATAGCTATCTGGATACAAACTTAAGAAACAGACAGCTCAGGGGCTAAATCCCAGGGTTAACACTTTAAAATATTAAAAAATACAGTGTGCAAAGATTACAAGACAAAGAAACAGGAACTGATGGCCCATTCAAAGTAACAAGATAAAAATCCAGAAGCCATCAACAAAGAAGACCAGACTGTGGGCGAGCCACATAAAGATTTATTTTTTAAAAATAAAAATAAAGGGGGTCGGATGTGGCTCGACTGGTTGGGTGTCTGTCTCCCATATGGAGGGACCCGGGTTCGATCCCCAGGACCTCCCAGTAAAAAAATAAATAAAGAAAGAAAGAAATATAAAAATAAAAAATACCGTCAATATGCTCAAGGAGATAGAGGAAAACACCAAGAAAGAAGTAAAGCATATCAGGAAAACAATAAATGAACAGTATGAGAGTCTCAATAAAGAGATAGAAAAAAAATTTAAGTAAACTAAAGAGAAATAAAGACCACAACAATTGAAATGAAAAATTCCCTTGAGGGTTTCAACAGCAGATTTGAGCTGGCAGACTAGAGAATCAGTGAACTCAAAGGCAAGACAATTGAAATGATTCAGACTGAGGAACAGAAAGAAAAAAGAATGAAAAAAACTCAGACGAGCCTAGGAGACCTGAGGGACACCACTGTGTACACCAATATATGTAGCATGGGAGGCCCAGAAGGAAAAGAAAGAGAAAAGGGTGGCAGAAGGAATAGTCAAGGAAATAATGCAGAAAGCTCCCAATTTAACAAAATATATGAATATACATACACAAAATCAAGAATCTCCACTAAGCACAAACAGTATAAACTCAAAGAGAATCATGCCCAGACACATAAAGGTCAAATTGTCAAATGCTAAGGACAAGGAGAGATTTCTGAGAGCTGCAAGAGGAAAGAAACATGTTATGTACAAGGGATTTCCAATAAGATTAAGTGCTCATTTCTCATCAGAAACCAGGAAGGAAAGAAGGCAGGAAGAGGAAATATTTAAAGTGCTGAAAGTAAACATTTATCAAATAAGAATTTTATATCCTGTGAGACTGCCTTTCAACAGTGAGGGAGAGATTAAGACATTCCCAGGTAAACACAAGCTGAGGGAATTCATCACCACTAGACCTGCCCTACAAGCAAGACTAAAGGAAGTTGTTCAGACTGAAAGGAAAGGACACCAGAAAGTGGGTCAAAGTGGCATAAGTAAATAGAAACCCTGGTAAAGGTAACCATATGGGTAATTATAAATGCCAATACTATTTTTTTTCCATTTTAAAAACAATTTATTGAAGTATATCATTCATACATAAACAATAAGTGTTCAGTAAACATTGTGAACTTACAAAATAAACATGTCTAACATCATACAAGGCTCCCACACATCACCCCATCACAAATACTTTGCATCGTTGTGAAACATTTGTTAACAAATTATGAAAGAGCATCATCAAAGTATTACTACTAACTATAGTCTGTATCTTACTCCCCTATATATTTTTTTAAGGATTTATTTATTTATTTATTTATTTCCTTTTATCCATTTTTAACGCCCCCCCCCTCATTTTTGCTGTTTCTGTGTCCATTCGCTGGGCAACTCCCTGTGTCTGTCTCTTGCCCTCTCTTCTCATCCTTCTCCTCCTGTCTTCCCTGGGATTCAATCCTTGGAACCTCCAATGTGGAAGAGAGGTGTCCTACCACGTGTGTCACCTTAGTTCCTGGTTTTTCAGCTCGTTTCATCTTGGCTCTCCCTTGTGTCACTCTCATCTTGCTGCGTGGCTCACGGAGCCTGAAGGCTCACCTGCGTGCAGGGCCTGAGGGGCTCACGTGCTTTCTATATCTTCCTTTTTTTTGTTTTTACCAGGAGGCCCTGGGGTCAAACCCAGGCCCCTCCATTTGGGAGACGGATGCCCAACCATTTGTGCCACATCCATCCCCCTGTTATATCTCTTAAGGTTGACCAAAGATACCTAGAGTTACAGTCATTTCCCATACAGGATGGTCATATAATAAATCAGGCTTAGTTTATCACCAGCATTCTAAAAACTAGACCTAAGGAGAAAACCTAGGTCTGGGGACACCTGCATGGTTTCTAATATAGCGAATGTTTAACCTACCCTGATTATCACAAAATCAAGACAGCTAGAATATCCGCATGCCAATCCTATTGCATTGCAATTTCTGTTGTATGAATCCACTTTTTATTTCTTACAGGTTCTAAAATATAAATGCATAAAATATTATGATACATCTATGGTTTTGGAATACAATGTGTAATGATATAATTTGTAACAAGTAAAACAAAAGGTGGGGTGACAGAGGGTTATTGAAACAGTATATGTATATGTTATTTAAGTTAAGGTGGTATCAAATCAAATGCGATTGTGATTGATTTAGGTTGTTAAATTTAAACCCCATGGTAAATGCAAATGAAATATCTGAAAAATATATACAGAAGGGAATGAGAAGGGACTCAAAATGGTGAAATAAAAAAATTCAATAAATATGAAAATAGGCATTAATGAAAGAATTGAGGAACAAAAATGATATAAGACTTAGAAAGCAAAATGGCAGAAGAAAGTCCTGCTTTATCAGTGGCCACTTTAAATGTAAGTGGACTAAACTCTCCAGTCTAAAGGCAGAGATTGCCAAAATGGGAAGAAAACAAAACCCAACTATATGCTGTTTACAAGAGACTCACATTTAAATCAAAGACACAAGTAGGTTGAAAGTGAAGAATGGGGAAAATATATACATCATGCAAATTGTAAACAAGAGAGCTGGAGTAGCTGTACTAATATAAGATAAAATAGACTTTAAGTAAAAAACTGTTCTGAGGAACAAAGAAGGTCACTATATAGTGATGATAAAGTGGTCACTCAAACAAGAAGATAAAATAATTATAAATATATATGCACTTAATTGCAGAACCATAAAAATATGAAGCAAATATTGACAGAATCAAAGGGAGAAATAGGCAGTTCTACATTAACAGTAGGAGACTACAAGATATCACTTTGAATAACAGACAGAACATTTAGACAGAAGAACAAAAAGAGAATAGAAGATTTGAATGTGACTATGAACCAACTAGACGTAACTAACATATAAGAATCCTTCACCCACAAGAACCTAACACATACTCTCTAGTACACACGGGCCATTCTCCAGGATAGACCATATGTTAGCTCACAAACCAAATCCCAATAAAATTTAAAAATATTGAAATCATTCAGTGTAACTTCTCTTACCACAATGGAATGAAGGTAGAAATCAATAACAAAGGGAAAACTAGAAAATTCACTAAGATGTGGATATTAAACAATGCCCTCTTAACAACCAATGAGTCAAAGAGGAAATCACAAGGGAAAGTAAGAATATCCTGAGGCAAATTAAAACAAAAGCCCAGAATACCAATACTTATGGGATGCAGTAAAGGCAGTGCTTGAGAGGTGAATTTATAGCTCTAAAGCTTATATTTAAAAAGAAGAAAGATCTTAAATCAGAAGTAAGAAAGATTAGCATGGATATAAATGAAGTAGAAAATAAAAACAATAGAGAGAATCAACTGAACCAAAATTTGCTTCTTTGAAAAGATAAATAAAATTGACAAAACTGTAGTTATACTGACAAAGAAAACAAAGAGAGAGACAAAAAATAATATCAGAAATAAAAGGGGACCGTTCTACCAACCCAAAGAAATAAAAAGGACTGTAAGAGGATATAATGGATAACTGTATGCCAACAAATTAGATAACCTAGATGAAATAGATCCCTAGAAACACTTAAACTGCCTACACTGACCCAAAAAGAAATAGAAGATCCCAACAGATCAATAACAAGTTAAGAGATTGAATCAGGAATCAAAAACAAAGAAAAGCCCATGACCAGATGGCTTCACTGGTGAATTTTACCAAACATTCCAAGAAAAATTAAAACCAATCTAAGAGGAGGGAACACTTTATAACTCATTCTATGAGGCTAGCATCACCCTAATACCAGAATTAAATGATATCAAAGAAAAGAAAATTACAGACCAAAATCCCTTATGGATTATAGATGCAGAAATCCTCAATAAAATATGTGTGAACTGCATCTAACAGCACATTGATGGAATTATACACTAAAATGAAGTGGGATTTATCCTAGGTGTGCAAGTGTGGTTAATGTAATACACATTAACAGAATGAAGAAAAAAACATGCAACATCATTTCAATTGACTCAGAAAAGGCATTTAACAAAATCCAGCACCACTTTTTGAGAAAATCTCAGAAAATCAGGAATAGAAGGAAATGTTCTCAACATGGTAAGAGGCATATATGAACAACCCACAGCTAGCATCATATTTGATGGTGAAAGGATGATAATATTCCCTGTAGGCTTAGGAACAGGACAAGGATGCCCACTGGCATCAGTGTTATTGAATATTTCACTGCAAGTTCTGGCCAGACCAGTTAGGCAAAATGAATGAATGAATGAATGAATGAATGGTATCAAAATTTGAAAGGAAGAATTAAAACTTTCCACAACAAAGCTACTAGAGCCAAGAAACAAAATCAACAAAGTGGCAGCATACAAGATCAACATGCAAAAAATCAGTAGTGTGCACTAGGAATGAACAATCTGAAAAGGACAGCAAGAAAAAATTCATTTACAATAGCAGCTAAAAGAATAAAAAAACTAGGAATAAATTTAACCAAGGACTCATGCACAAAAAAACTACAAAGTATTGCTAAAGAAAACAAAGACCTAAATAAATGGAAGGGCATTCCATGTTCATAGATTGGAAGACTAGCTATTGTTAACATGTCAATTCTATCCAAATCAATTTACAGATCAATGCAATCGCAATAAAAATTCCAACTGCCTTCTTTGCAGAAATAGGAAAACCAATCATCAAATTGAGATGGAAGGGTAAGGGACCCCCAAAAAGCCAAAAACATCATGAAAAAGAAGAACAATGTTGGAGGACTTGAGTTTCCAATTTTAAAACATCTTACAAAACTACAGTAATCAAAACAGCATGGTACCACAAAGAAATCCTGCAACTCAGCAACAAAAGACAAACAACCCAATTTAAAAATGAGCAAAAGACTTGAATAGACAAATCTCCAAAGTCATTGTATGAATGGCCAATTTCCATGTGAAAAGATGCTCAGCACCATTAGCCATTAGGAAAATGCAAATCAAGACCTCTATGAGATACCATTTCACTCCCAGTAAAATGGCTATTATTTTAAAAAATGGAAAATACGTCTTGGAGAGGATGTGGAGAAATAGGAATACTAATTCATTGTTGGTGTGAAATAAGCCAGAGACCAAAGGACAAATATTGTATGATCTCGCTGATAAGAATTAATTAGAATAAGCAAATTCATAGAGTCAGAAACTAGAATACAGTTTATTGGGGGCCAGGGTGGGAGTAGGGAATGGGCAGTGAATGCTTAATTGCTACAGAGACTGTGTTTGGAGTTTTGGAAGTGTATCATGTGATGGCAGCATAATGCTGTGGGTATAATTAACAGCACTGCATTATATATTTGAATGTGGTTAAAAGGGAAACTTTTAGGTTTTATATATATACATATTTAGAATAAAAATTTTAAACACTATAGTACTGTACAACGACCCCTAAGTTAATCTACAGACTATAGTTAATATTACAAATATAATAGTATTGCTTCAATTTTAACGAAGGGACCACATCAACGCAGTGTTAATAATGGGGAAAACGGTATTTGGGGCAGGGTATATGGGAACTCTGAATTTTCTGGATGATTTTTCAGTAAACCTACAACATTCCTAGTTTAGCCTTTCCAATAACATTAAAAACGTTTTAAACAGATTAAAAATGAGAGAACTTCATCTCTCTGAGCCTCAGTTTCTTCACCTGTAAAATGGGTTAATGACAGCCACAGGGCTTCCTCCAGCACAGGTGCTCAGTGCACATCAGCTCTGATCACCTCCCGGACCAGCCTCTCGTCATCGCCTTCCTCTGCTGAGGGCCAGCGCTCAGGCCTGTCACCCGAGGGAGCAGGCAGCGGCCTCGAGTACAAGACGTGGCGGGCTCCCACACACCTTCACTGCCTCTGTAACTGACACACCCGCCCTGCTGTGCTACCCAGCCTGATGTTAAGCCACGCGTTCTGTGGTGGAGAGAAGAGGAGAAGAAAAGAGCAGCGTTTCCTAGGCTGTGTGACCCTATATAAGCCAGGGAGCTATAGCATAAGGTTTTGTCTTTTTTGACTCCTGGGAGGCAGGGCCTGGAGCCCAGCTGGCCCTGAGGCCAGCCAGCAGGGCCTGATGCTCTTCTCTCTTATGGGATTTTAATTCTTCCACTGTGGGATTCTGCATTGCCATCTGATCCCAGTACCCCAGTCCATTAAATGGCCTGACTATGTCTAGATCCCTCTCTGGACGATTACTCAGGGGGCTTCTTGCCACATCTGCATTAGGACTGGTTAGCGGGGGGGCGTCACCCAACTTCCTGCTCGGGCATAATTGAATTTGAATATTCATCTAGCTGGAACTGCAGATACGGCTCTCTTGCTGCAGAAAATGCATCTTCTGTTTCTGAGAGATCCTTAAAACATTTATCAAATATTAATCATATTGTAAGAAACAAAGAAAACCTCATTAAATTCAAAAAAGCAAAAACTGTATAGGCCACACTCCCTAATCTCAATGCAAAAAAAAAAAAAAAAAAAAAAAAAACTAAGAGGAATTTATTTAAATTACAACCAAAACCCCCCAACCATTTAGAATTTAAAAAAGAAAAGTCTTCCCATTACCACTGGACCAAGGAGGAAATCAAATACAATAATATATCATTTAGAAAATAATGAAAGCAATAAACACACATCAAAGCATGAAATGAAACCGAGCAGGATTTAGAGGTGAATTTATAACTCTTAATTTTTTAATTAAAAAAGCATACTGGCTGCAAGTTTAAGATTTTTAAGGAAAAAGGTGCTCCTAAGGGAAGAAAGAATAAAGGTAAGAACAGAAATAATCACATCTTCCTTATCCTAAATGCCTGCTAAGTGTTGGGTTCTTTTACATGCAATCTAATCCCTACCAGACTGCAAATTGGGAATTAATGTCCCATTTTACAGATGGGGATACTGAGTTTCAGAGAGGATGAGGAACTTGACCAAGGCTTCACAGTTTTTAAGTTGTGAAAGGAATGTAAGCCCAAGTTTATCTGGCTCAAAACATTGTGTATTTCCATCACACTCCTTCCACTTCGATATGCTCTTTCTACTATGTTGCACTCATACAAACGTACATAAAAAAATAAAACCACGTGCTGGATATTGGAAAAAACGTGTAATTGATGTAGTGGTTTGAAGATAGGTCATCACTTTGCATCCACTCTTTGGAGAACAGATTCTGAAATGGCCCCAGTTATACCCATCTCCGGGTATCCACACCATTATGCAACCTTCTCCCTTTAAGTGAGGGCAGGACCTGTGGTTTGCATCCGACCAATAGAATAAGTCAAAGTGACAATGTTTCTTCCCTGATTAGGTTATGTAAGATTGTAACTCTGGTCTTGTTGGTAGACTCTCTCTTGCGGCTGTGGTAAAGCAAGCTGCCGTGTATACAGGCCCATGTGCAAGAAGACAGGGGTGGCTTCTGGTCTACAGCCAGCCAGGATCTGAGGCCCTCAGTCTGACAGGCCACCAGGAGCTGATTACTGCCAATTACCACATGAGTGTGGACGTGGATCCTTCCCCGTCAAGCCTCAGGGGAGACCACAGCCCTGGCCGGCACCCTGATTGCAGCTTTAGGAGAGATGCTGAAGCAGGGGGCTCAGCTAAGCAGTGCCCAGACTCTTTTTTTTTTTTTTTCTTTTAAGGATTTATTTTATTCATTTATCCCCCTCCCCCTTATTGTTTTGCGCTCACTGTCTGCTCTCTGTGCCCATTCGCTGTGTGCTCTGTGTGTCTGCTTGTCTTCTCTTCTCGTCTTCTCTTTAGGAGGCACAGGGAACCGATCCTGGGACCTCCAGTGTGGGAGAGAGGCCTCACCCAATCGCTTGAGCCACCTCAGCTTCCTAGTTTGTTGTGTCTCTCATTGTCTCTCCTCTTTGTCTCTTCTTGTTGCATCAGCTCACCGCACGGGCCAGCTCGCTTTCACCAGGAGGCCCTGGGAAACAAACCCAGGACCTCCCACGCGGTAGATGGGAGCCCAATCGCTTGAGCCACATCTGCTTTCCTGTGCCCACAGAAGCTGACCCACAGAAGCTGTGTAATAATAAGCATGTGTTGTTTAAACTGCTATCGTGGTGATATCAGCATCCATCGATAACTAATGTGCACTTCACTCACTAAAACTTACTCGCGTAGCCTCACATAGCTGCAAAAGAGGCTGGAAAATATACTCTTTATTCTGGATGGTCATTTGCCAGGATAAAAAGCATTAATTCTATTACAGAGGAAGAAGAGAATAGATATTGGGGCCCAACCAGCAGTCTCTGCCACAAGCAGACTAAGAAGGCAAATAACCAACAAAAAATAGAAATATTAACAAAGCGCTAGATGCAATATAATATTTCTAGGCATGGTGCCCTCACTGTTAAGTTCTTCCAGATATTTAAGGAACAAAACATTCCTTTGCTACAAAAAAACCGCTCCCGATTATCTGTTGCTGGTAGTTTGCAAAATGGAATAATCCTTTTGGTAAAGCAATTTATAAAATGTATTAAAAGCCATGAAAAGCTTCTACCCTCTGACCCAGTAATATCACCTCTAGAAGTACATCCTAAAGAAACGATTTGAAATGTGAAGGAATAAAGCTATGCAATATAATCTTTTTGCAGAAATATTAATAACAATAAAAATTTGAAATTACCTAAATATTCAACAAGTCAATTGATAAGTAACTTATGGTTCATCTTCTCAATGAAATTATCTTGTAGTCATTAAAAATAATAATTATGAAGGCTGTCTAATAACAAAAAGTACAATGCAAAAATATAAAGTAATGAAAGCAGAATTCAAACTTTTTTTTTTAATGTGAATGAATGGAAATATAGCAAAACAACAAAGGCAATTGTTTTGGCTACTGGGATTTTTATGGATTTTTTCCTCATGTTTTCCAAATTTTCTCTGATTACTTATGTAGCTGAGAAATCTAAAAACAGCAAACAAAATTTGAATAATAAAAGCAGCTCTCTATATTGGGCTTCGCTATCAATATTTGCAACACTCTGAACAGCTCTTTACACGTTATCTGATTTAATCTTCATAGTAAACCTGTGAAGCACTACCGACATTACCCCCATTTTACAACCATGGAACCAGAGGCACAAGTTGTTTAAGTGCCTCGCCCAGGTACGGAACAAGGGCATGGCATAGGCAGGATTGGAATCCACCTATGTCTGACTCTAGAGCCCCAGATTTAAATCACTGGACCAAAAAAGCAAAGAATCAGTGAAGAAGTGGAGATAGTAAAATTTCATTTTCTCTCCAAACATGAAAGAAATGAGTGGGGACAGCAATTGTTGAGGAGACCAGATGTATGGGGATAAATTGGCACAGCCCACGAACTCAGAGCCAAGAGTCCACAGCCTTCCAGATGACTCAGGGCTCCCGGCACCTTTGTCTTAACCGCGAACATCCGATATTTCAAGACTTCCCTCCTTTGTGGTCAGGCCCCACATCCCTTGGAACAATGAGCTTTATATGTGGACTCCTCTTGTACCTCCTGAGCTGGGGTGGGGGAAGTCACTGGCTTTGTGACCTGGCTCTTGGCAGCAGTGAGGTCCCCAGGTTCTCCATAATGTCCCAGCGGTCACGGTATAATGCATCAAATGCCCACAAGCACGATCATGAAGCTCTGTTGAGTGGCAGTGGTTTCTAAGGTACGTTGGAGAAATGAGGACTTTTTAAATTCCTCTTACAAGTCAGACACTTGAGGGGTCAGATTTTGTGGGCGAGGAGATGTTGGTGTCACACAGCTAGGTCGTTTTCATATTTGATAATAACTTAGAGTCACTGACCGTCACATGCAAAAAGGAAACTATTCTGCTTAGAGCCAACAGCAAATCAGCTCTGATCTCTCTAGCCTTTTTAAGGCATTTTTTTCCAACTGGGGTCAATTTTTGTAGGACCATAACTACATCCTGTATTTGCAATGAGCTTTCCAAATCCCATCTCTCGCACAATGCCAGAAATACTGCCTTTCCTCTAATACGCTCTCCTGTGTTGCTTTAATTTCATTTTGGAATAAAAGTTAAATGTTTGCTGCTCAATTCTGCAATTTTAAGTTTCCCTAAACTCCGCTGTTGAAATGAAATACATTAGAGTTTGTGTGTGTGTGTATGTGTGTGTATATGAGCTTGTATTTGGGAAAGAGTATGATGTGCAGATGCTGATCACAATTTCTTCTAGTATGCTTCCATCGTGTTTACTCGCAGCCATGTTAATGCAATTGGACTTAGAATTGTCATGAATTGAAAATATTTCTGAGCAAAGGACCTCCCTTATTCTTGGACAGGATGCCTCAACATCATCAATATGTGAGTTGTCTCTAAATTAACTTATAAATTTAACGCAATACCAATAAAAATACAAATAAGCTTTCTTTCTGGAGCTAACAAGTGATACTGAAGTTCATATAGAAAAATTAATATGCAAGAATAGCTAGGAAAATGCGGAAAAGGAAGAACTGCAAAGGAGACCAGCCTTCTAGATAGCAAAACTTGCTACAGAGCTACTATAATTAAAACAGGGTGTCATTGGCATATAAAGAGACAGGCAGACCAACGGAATAGAAAGGGAAGTCTAGAACTCAAAGCACGCATTTAAATCTAGTGTATGCTAAAAAACAAAAACAAACAAACAAAAAAAAAACAGGCATTTCAAATTACTAGAGAAAAGATGGATTTTTAAATAAAGGTTACTGAAACAACTGGATAGTCATTTGGAAAAAGATAAAATTAGATCGATTTCTCACACCATTCTCACACACACTAGTATTAGAAGAAAGCAGGAGTTAATTCTCCTATAATCTGTATGTAGGGGAAGGTTTTCTATGACTCAAAATCTAGGTGAAAAAAAAGAAAAGACTGTTAAATTTGATTACATTAAAAAAGGTTTGCATGTCATAAATGTACTATAAGCAAAGTCAAAAGAAATGATCAATTGAGAGTGAATATTTGCCACATACATTATAATAAAGAGTCAGTTACCCTAAGAACTTTTTTAAAAAAAATTGATGGGAGAGAAAAAAGCAAAACTCAATAGAAAAATAGGTAAAAGATATAACAGGCAATTCACAAAAAATATGTTAAATGCCCCTTAAAATATACGAAAAGATGTTAAACTTCACACATAATATAACTAAAAGTTAAAACCACATTGATGTATCATTTCTCTAAACTATCAGATAGGCAAAAATTCAAAGCCTAATGTTATACTCTTTGATCAAGTCTGTGGGGAAACAGGTCTCTTCTTCATACATTACTGCAGTAAGTACAAAATGGTAAACCAAATGAAGAGGAATTTGGCAACATAAAACAAAACTACATATATATTTACCATTCAAAAGATCAACAATCCCACTTTTAGAAACTAATCCTGAAGATATATCTACAATAGTATGAAAATACATAAACATAAGGTTATTCATTATTTGTAATTGCAAATTATTGGCAATTACCCAAAAAGCCCAAATGTAAAAGATTGGTTAAATACTATGGTATATATGCATAATGGAGTATTAAGAAGCTGGAAAAAAGAATGAAGATCTGTATGGACTGATATGGAGTGATTTCCAGGATATAAGTGAAAAAAGAAAAGTTCTGAAGAGTATATATAGTATGTTTATTACATTTTGTGTAAGAAGCAAGGGGGAAATAAGAAAACATACATAAATCTGCTTATCTTTGCAAAAAGAAACACAGAAACCAGGAAACAGTGAAATTTGCTGCTTACCAAGGATGAGGATAGTGGAGCACAAAGGCTTAGAGAAGGACTAAAAGTTCTCTAAGCATCTTTTCATGTCGATGTGCCTTGTGAAAACCTGTCAACAAATTTAAAAATTAAATCAACAAGGATGGGAGGGGAAACTAAAACAGAATGCAAATGAATAAGATAAGTGGGGGTGGGGTGGGGAGAGAGAATTTTGAACACAGTTCTTTGATAATATACCCTGATTCTAGGGGGAGGAAAACTGCAAAGAAATCTTGAACCTCTTAGTGGTTTTTTGTTGTTGTTTGTTTACAGTGGTATGGAAATAGTCATTCTTACATCATTTATGTGTATTGTGGGACTGAACAAAATAGTAACTGTGATGATATTGTTGTGAGACAGGAAACTCATTTTAGAAAAAAAAAAGAGCTATGGAAATGTAAAATGGAGGAAGGCAATGAAGAACTCTGTGGGATTGGATTGGAATTGGGGGTATCAGTATCAACTCATTATTTCAACTATTTATAAATATATTTATATTTCCTAGTATTTGGCTAAAAGGACCAAAAAGCAATTAGCACACCATGTGGCCAGATCTTGGTTTCTAAATACCCAGGCTGTTAGCTAAATCTGGGACAATTTGAGCATCAAAATAAATAAGAACTGTACTAGGTTATAACCAGTTGAATAAAATAGGAATATATAAATCCATATTGATAATAGATAATTAGATAAAGAGATAGATGATTAAATGACAGATGATAGGTAGGTGGGTAGATAGATGATAGATGATACATAGGTAACAGAGATAGATAGATGGTAGATAGATAGATAGATAGATAGATAGATAGATAGATAGATAGATAGAAGGATAAGATAGATGAGAAGGGACAGTTCATTCATTAAAATAAAAAATAAAAAAATAGTGATTTCTTTAACTCTGTCATGCCCTGGCAACTTACAAATGTGCAGGAAGTGGTGAAGTTAAAAATCACTATTTTGCAACCTTCGCAATAAAGGTTTGGCCAAGAATTAGCAATAAATGCTAAACCTGAGAGGTAAAAGGGGGAGGTTGATTAGGAACATGACATTTGTATGGCTTTCAAGTGTGTCCCCAAACAATAGTTATTAGTGACAAGGGGAAAGTTAGTATTATGCAATAGGAAAACTGGGTAACATCTTGACTAGGTGATCAAAGTTAACATCAGTAATGAGGGACAGATGGACCTTGTGTGCTTGCAGATGTAACACCCTGAGAAGGACTCATTATCAATTTGTGGTATTCTGGCAAGTGATGCATAAGTTGAATCTAATCATGAAGCAACATCAGACAGATCCAAATGGAGGAACATTCTAGGAAACGACTGGCATGCTTTCTTTAAATTGCTAACGTTATGAAGATAAAGAGAGGATAAGAGACTATTCCAGATTTAAGGGAATAAAGAGACGGACAAATTCACATGATACGTGATCATGGACTGTATCCTGGCTTGGAGGGGAAAAAATTTAACAAAATTGAAATATGTATTTGATAAAGTATTATATCAATGTTAAATTTCCTAAATATTATAACAATACTGTGGTTATGTAAGAGAATATTTTTGTTCTCAGGGGAAAAAAAAAAACTGAAGTATTAAGCACAGGGATGTTCAACTACTTTCAGGAAGTGTGTGTGTGTGTGTGTGTGTGTTTAGGAAATTTAGGTAAATAGAATATGGCAGTTCTCTAAGTTCTTCTTGAACTTTTTGGTGTTTGAAATGAGTTCAAAATAATATATTTTATATATTCTATTAATATATAATATATGTTACTGAACACATCAAAAGCTTCCCCCTTTCCCTTCTCATTCTCACTCACTTAAATGCAAGACAATTCTCTTAAATGGAAGACATTTTACATTCTTATTCTCATCTTATCACTGACTAGATAAATCTCTTCCCTCACTGATACTTTTATATAAAGTTTTATCTTAGTTTTCTTTTTTTTATTGTGGTAGCATAAACATATATAACATATTTTATATAAAACATAAAATTTCCCACTTTAACCATTTTGAAGGGTGCAACTCAATGGCATTAATTAGATTTGCACTGTTGGGCTACCATCACTAGCAACCATTACCAAAACTTCTTCATCACCCCAAACAGAAACTCTGTACACATCAAGCAATAACTCCCCATTCCCCAGTCCCTCAGCCCCAGTAACCTCTAATCTACTTTCTGTCTCTATCAATTTGCTTATTCTATATATTTCATATAAATGGAATCATACAATATTTCTTCTTTTGTGTCTGGTTTATTTCACTTAGCATAATGCTTTCAAGTTCCATCTATGTTGTAGCATGCATCAGAACTTCCTTCCTTTTTATGACTGAATACTATTCCATTGTACCTATACCACATTTTGTTTATCCATTCTTCTATTGATGGACACAAGTTGTTTCCACCTTTTGGCTATTGTGAATAATGCTGCCATGAACATCACTGTACAACTTTGTGCCCCTGCTTTCAATTCTTTCAGTTATATATCCAGAAGAGGAATTTCCTGGTCATATGCTTATCCTATATCTAACTTTTTGAGAAATCGCCCAACTGTCTTATGCAGCAGCTGTACAATTTTCCATTCCCACTACCAATGCACAAGGGTTCCAATTTCTCCGCATTTTCACCAACACTTATTATTTTCCACTGTTTTTTTTTTTTCCATTTTTCATTGTGCCTTTATTCACCTTAGTTCATTAAAAAGTCCTTGTTTTTAAAGATCCCATCAATAAAGCAACAACCCAGGAATGTGGGATAGAAGATAGACCAAAATTCCAAGTTATTCAAGGTTCCTACAAAGCAGGGATGTTTTTCTCAGCGTAACTGTCTAGATAACAAACCAAGGCAGCAGCTTGGTCTTTTATCAAACTTCCCAGTGCTGCGGGAGCCCTGGCTTGGTACACATCCTATTAGGAATCGGTACCTGGAACTGCAGCTCAAAGTCAGCGGTGTTTTAATACACCCCTGTGCACCCTGTCATGGCAAATGATTTTCTGGGGGGGGGGGGGGTTATGCTTGACAATGTGAGCTTAAAGGTGATCCCCTGGAGATTCCTCTAGCTGAATGGAAACCCCTCTCTAAAAAGTTGGCAGGTTCTATGAACCGAAACAGAAGACAATCTCTCTCTGAATGCCTTGATATTACTGCTTAAATTTTAAGTTCCTATTGGGGCGGGGGGGGCAATAACTCGAAGTTCTCTTTTATTGGCAACTTAAAATGCAAAGTGTTTTATTTTAAAACTTCTAAAATCTGAAAACAAGATGCTCTGCGTTAAATAGTATAATTTTTCAAACGAATGTGCTCATTTGGAGCTCAGTTTTTCTGCTGGAAATACAATAACAACTTCCTAAAACTCCTAGATGGAAACACTACTGTTTTGACGACCTGTGATTAGATAGTGGATCAATCTATGATGTAACATCCTTTTTTTTTTTTGCCTCTACGTTGTAGAGGTTTTAAAAATTCTAGAGTAGATGCATCTGCCAGCCTTACACCAGCAATTTCATTCCAAATGTCTCCTGGGAGGCATATACCATATACAGGAACCCATCTTCATCCTTCTCCCTTTCTTACGACTCAGAAATGGGTGTGGAAATGCTCACCATGCTGTGTCCCTTCTCCCACAGGAAGCAGGCTTGATTAGCATTCAGCTGCAATCGTGTCTAATTATTTTGATTAGTTCACTCATGTTGACATGATCTGGTACAAGGAACCAGGTTTTATCCAGTACGGGAAGCTGCTTCTCACGCTTGTATCTTTCTAGCATCACCGGGACTTTGGTGGAATGCTGTTCCATTGGTGGGACATCTTCTACTCTCTGTTCGAAGGGGAAGTGCTGCTTGCAGGGCTTCTCAGTTGGCATGGTGGGTCTGGGGGTGGCGGCAGGACGCTGGGGAGCCTGGCTCTTCAGGAGGCAGTGGCCAAGCCTGGGGCTTTCTCCATTGTAGTTAATAAGAGCCAGCCTGGTGGGTGTGAGGTGGTATTTCTTTGTGGTCTTGATTTTCGTTTCCTGAAAACTAATGATATGAGCAACATTTCTTGTGCTTATTGGTCATTTGTATATCATCTGTGGAGAAATGTCTACTCAAGTCCTTTGTCTGTTTTTTAATTGGGTTGTTTATCTTTTTTTGCTTGACCTGTAAGAGGTCTTTATATATTCTGGAAGGGAAACCTTGATCCACATATAGGATTTCCAAATATTTTCTCCCATTCTGTAGACTGTCTTTTCACTTTCTTGATAATGTCTTTTGTTGCTTGAGCTTTTGGTGCAAAGTCTAAAAACCCATTGCCTAATACAAGGTCCTGAAGATATTTCCCTGTTTTTTCTTCTAAGAATGTTACAGTTTTAGCTCTTATATTTAGGTCATTTATCCATTTTGAGTTAATTTTTGTACATGGTATGAGGTAGGGATCCACTTTCATTCTTTTGCACTTGGCTCTCCAGTTTTTCCAGAACCAATTGTTGAAGAGACTAGTCTTTCCCCATTTAGTGCACCTGGGTCCCTTGTCAAAATCAACTGGCCATAGATGTGTGGGTTCATTTCTGCTCCTTATTAGTCTATAAGTCTATCCTCGTGCCCGTCCACAGTGCTTTGATTACAGAAGCTTTGTAGTCAGTTTTGAAATCAGGAAGTGTGACTCCTCCAACTTTGTGCTTTTACACTTTTATCCATTCCACCAGCCAGTATCTTTTGATTGGGGAGTTTAATCCATTCACATTCAATGATATTACTGTAAATGCACTATTTACTTCTTCCATTTTATTTTTTGGTTTTCATATGTCATCTTGTCTTTTACAGTTTTATTTTGAAGTAGGTAAGAAATGAGAATTTTTCTTCCAGTTGACATAAAATAATAAAGGTTAAAAGGAACATACTTGCCAGAAATTCTGCGGGGAAGAAAGTGGGGAAGTGTGGGTTTTGCAGTAGTGCCCTGCGGTTTCCTGGAGCTAGCAGAGCTCACATGGCAGCTTAGAGTAGGGTGTAGCCCAAAGAGAGAGGCAGCTCCGGGCCTTTGAGAACAGCTCTGGAGGGCAGATGTGGCTCAAAACGTAGAGCGCCGGCTTCCTACCTATGATGTCAGGGGTTCAATAAGTACTTCAACAGAAAAAAAATAATAATACTAAAAGACTAGCCCTGCTGTATTGAGCTTAACGCTGCCCGAAGTGTACCCAGAAGCACCAGCGATTCCCTAAAGGAGGCAGAGCCTCAAGCCCAGCCTTTCCATTATGATTCTGACAAAGAGATCGTCTTCCCTGTTGCTAACAAGGCCACACAGTGAGATCTATAAGTATTTTTTCATTCTTCCTAGACTCATTTCCATTTAGTCAAAAACGCACTTCCCTGATGATTCATTTATCAGCCTGCTCCTGTATTTAATCATGTCTCCCCTAAACAGTTTGAAATCAATCGTTTTCCAACAAGGCCCGAAGCACTCATCCTCCCCTCTTAGTGCACAGCGTACCATTTCCTTAAGTCACAGCACATTAAACTGTGCTTCGAGTAAGCCTGACCCTCCTCCCAGAACAGTCCCATTCAGACCATTTCCTTGAGGTAATTCCCTTCATTTCAGTGTTATCACTCACGACTACTGGGCTTAGAGGCACATACGTGCTTGGCAGGATGAGATTTTGTGTTGTCTTTGGATATTGATTAATGACTGTGGCAGCTCGTGTAATTTCTACAACTCTGTAAAATCTAAATCCTTGTTTTCTCCCTCCCAAATCTCTTCTCCGGGGGAAATAGGAAAGCAGGCCCTTCTGCCATTCTCCATCTCAAATATAATCAGCATATGAAGCTCCAGACTGAGAGAAGAATTGGTATTTATAGTGCTTGATATTATTCAAATCAGAAAACATGACAGACTGTAGGAGTTCTGAGTGCCTTACAGTAAGCACCATATTGTGGAATTCCTCGGCTTCCTATCAAAGTTCAGTCTCCCTCTGCTCCATGTCAGCCTTGCAGAAAGTGCTATGATGTTTTCCAGACCTGGATATTCTAAATGAACTTGAGCAGGGGATTCTCTTTTCTGAGCTTGATACCTTGGAAGGTTTAATGGCAGAGCCCTGGCCCCAGCTGTGTCACTGCCTCCAAACTGGGAGTTAAACTGGCTCCAGTCAACTTTAGCATTTCTACCTGTGGGGCATAGGTGAACCAACCATCCCAGTTTGCCCAGGACTGAGGAGATTCCTAGGACACAGGACTTTCAGTGCTAAAGCATGACCGTGCCAGGCAACCTGGGACAGTTGGTCACCACAAGGCCAGATCAACATTTAACATACTATAGCCAAAGAAGCCTAGTAAGCCAGGGTTAGATGAACAGTCATCAACATCAAATTATACTGAATGATTAGGGACTTCCAGTCCCAGAGTTGGGCTCCCCATTTGAGGAATAGGTACTCCTCAAGCAGACAGCAGCATCTACTCTGACTGAAGGGCAGACACTAACTGGGTGTGATGGTTAATTTCATGTGTCAATTTGGTTAGGTTATGGTATCCATTTGTTTGGTCAAGTAAGCACTGGCCTGATTGTTTCTGTGAAGATATTTTGTGGATTTAAATCATTAGTCAGTTGATTGCATCTAAGCTTATTACATCTACAATCAACAAAGGAGATTGCCTTCAGCAATGAGAGGAATTTCCTCATCCAATCAGTTGGAGGACCTGAAGGGAGAACTGATGATTCAGCAGTATGAAAGAAGATTTTCTATCTCTACTTTAGGCAATCAATTTCTCCTGGGGAATTCAGCCAGCCAATTTTTCCTGGGGAATTCATCAAAACCTTCATCAGCATTCCCAAATTGTGCCTGCCTTACAGAATTTGGACTTGCCAAACCCCAGGTTCATGTGAACTAATTCCTATAATATATCTCATAACATTTACATAATTATTTACCTGGAGAGCCCTGACTAATATAGATTTGGGTATTGAGAAAAGTTCTTGAGAAACAGAATCTGAGGAATAAGATTTCTGAATTGGTTCTAGAGTTTTGGGAATTGGTCTCTAATCTGATTAGATTTAAAGCCACTAAAACTCATGACTTCCGATGATCAAGATGTTACTGATGTCACATGACTAGACAATAGAAACTTGCAAAATATTGCCATTGGATATGGCTACTCAAATGCTTATAAGAGGCAATGCTTTGGGTTGCAGTGTATGATTATGTTGGCTGGTTGTTCCTAAGTTAATGTATACAGTTATTAAATAAAAGAAGGAGCTCAAGTCTTCAATTTCCCAGCTCAGACACTGCATGAAGGACATGAAAGTTTCCATGTGTGTCTTGGAAGAAACTCTTATTTCTTATAGCAGCAGGCATGAGATATATGAAAACCAAATCCAGGGTCTCATTGTGTAAATGGCTGAATTTCAATGCAAATTGGATTCCCAATCTTGCAGGCTGTCTGCTATTAAAGGGAGAATATTGACTGGAAATAATGGGACCCTGAAAATCGGAGTGGGGATATATGAGCTTATGTTGACTGTGGGACACTGACAACTCAGATTCTGCTGAGTCTTCTTTGCCAGATAAACCTGTAATGATCTGCCTTGAGGAATCAGCCATCTCATCTCCACCTGATGATATTAACCCTGCTCTTCCTGATACACTTGTAACTGCTTCTCCTGAAGAAGCAGCCCTCATGCCTCCATCTTAAGAGATTAATTGTATTTCACCAGATGAAACTGTGATGGAATACCCTGAAGTAGCTGAGTTTGCAGGACACTGCTGATTCCTCTCAGGACCCACAGCCACTACCCCTTTTTTGTTCCCAACAGGTGAGGTACATCAGTGGTTGAAGTCCTGCTTCCCATGTAAGAGGTTCTAGTTTCAATCCCTAGTGACTCCTTAAAAAACAAACAAAAGTGTGACCCATGAGGAGGTACACTATACTCCAAAAGAACTGCATGATTTTTCTAATTTACATAGAAAGAAATCAGGAGAATATGTGTGGGAATGGATATTAAGGGTGTAGGATAATGGTAGAAGGAAATAAAGTTAGATCAGGCTGAATTTCTTGATCTGGGCAGAAGGCTGGATTCAGCGTTGTAGCTTGAGGAGGTAGAAAGGGCTCTAATAGTTTGTTAGGGTGGTTAGTTGAAGCATGGGCCAAAAGGTGGCCTGCAGTGCCTGAAGCTGAAATGCCAGAAACTGCCCTGGTATAATGTAGATGAGGAGATGCAAAGGCTTAGAGAGGTTGGAATGTTAAAGTAGATTTGTCAAGTAAGACCTGCTTACCCACCCCAGAAGACACGCCTTTCACCAGGACTGTGGGGAATACAACTGTGAGAGAAGCTCCACCATCCCCCAAGAGGTCTGTGGTTGCTCTTCTTTGTATGTCAGATATTACTGTGGGAACTACTAACACTGAACCTGGATCCTTAAATACAATGAGAATGATTGGGTCCCAGATTGGCAGAAGCCAATTGTCAGCACTTAATGGGAAAAGATATGTTGGACGTGGACACTCTAATGCAAGAACAACACGCAGAGCATCTGGTTGTTCATTTTGCTTGGAAAGAGAAATGGCCCAAGATGTGTCTGACCAATTAATGGGCTGTGTCCAGTGGTTTGGCCGGATGGTCAGGGATTTGGAAGGAACATGATTCGAAATTTGGTGACCAAGAGAATTGGGGAGTAGCATGTGATAGACCTTTCTGA
This sequence comes from Tolypeutes matacus, assembly GCA_026826555.1. Classification (NCBI taxonomy): domain Eukaryota; kingdom Metazoa; phylum Chordata; class Mammalia; order Cingulata; family Chlamyphoridae; genus Tolypeutes; species Tolypeutes matacus. The sequence continues at coordinate 19,876,840 of JAKSZT010053830.1, read as the reverse complement.
AAGGTTGCAAACATGAAGATATTTGTGTCCCATATGAATGCTCAGCAGAGGGTGACCTCAGCAGAGGAAGACTCTAATAATGAAATGGATAGGATGGCCATCTCTGTGGATACCAGTCAGCATCTTTCCCCAGACACTGCTGTCATTGACCAATGGGCTCTGAACAAAGTGGCCATGGTGGTAAGGATGGCAGTAATGCATGAGCTCAGCAACAGGTACTTCCCCTCACCAAGGCCTACCTGGCTACAGCCACTGCTGAGTGCCCAATCTGCCAGCAGCAGAGACCCACACTCAGCCCCCAATTTGGCACCATTCCCCGAGGTGATTAGCCTGCTACCTGGTGGCAGGTTGACTACATTAGACCACATCCATCGTAGAAGGGACAGCATTTTGTTCTTACTGGAATAGACACATGCTCTGGATGTGGAGTTGCCATCCCTGCATGTAATCCTTCTGCCCAAACTACCACTTGTGGACTTACAGACACTTTCTCCACCCTCATGGAGTTCCACACGGCATTGCTTCTGATCAATGAACTCGCTTCAGGCAAATGAGTGTGGCATGGGACCATGCTGATAGAATTCACTGGTCTTACCATGCTCCCCATTATCCTGAAGCAGCTGGATTGATAGAACAATGGAATGGCCTTTTAAAGACACAAGTGCAGTGCTGACCGGGTGACAATACCTTGCAGGACTTGGACAACGTTCTCCAGGTGGCTGTGTATGTCGAAATCAGCACCCACTCTATGGTGCTGTTTCTCCCATAGCCAGGATTCACAGGTCCAGAAATCAAGAGGTGGAAATGGGAGTGGCACAACTCAATACTACCTCTAGAAAAATTTTTGCCTCCCATCCTTGCAACCTTAAGATCTACAGGTCTTAGTTTCCAAAGGAGCAGTGCTTCCACCAGGAAACACAACGATTCCACTGCACTAGAAGTTAAGACTGCCACCCAGCTGCTTTGGGGTCCTCATGCCTGAATCAACAGTCAAAGAAGCGAGTTTCTGTACTGGCTGGGGTGACTGATTATGATTATTAAGGGGAAATAGGACTGCTGCTATACAATGGGGGTAAAGAAGAGTTTGCCTGGAATACAGGAGACCCCCTAGCGCAGCTTTTAGTACTGCCATGTCCTATGACTAAATCTTCATCGGAGTTCTAATGTGCAGCCTGCCTGACATAATTCAGACTTGCCAATCCCATGTGTGAGCCAATTCCTATAATAAAACTCATTTTATATATGTGTGTGTGTGTGTGTGTATTTATATCCTGTTGGTTCTGTTTCTCTGACTAATGCACTGGGTACGTTATCACTCCCTGGTTACCGGGAGGCTTGACAAAACTTCCAAGAGGGTCTAAATTTGAGGAAATCTTGTTGGGGAAGACAGCACAGATCTCTACATCCAGGAGGACTCCGTGCGGCTGAGGAAACAACAAAGCTAGAAGCAAAGCTGAACATACCTGCCCTGTGACTCTCCAACTTGATTTTAAAGAATTATCTGGAATGATAGTGGTAATAGCTCACATTTATTAAGATTTAATGTGTGCCAAGTCTGGTCATCTTCCATGGATTTATCCTTTAGTCCTGTCTATGAGGCAGGCAGATATCATGGTTATTATCACCATTTGACAGATGAGGCAGAAGTAACACTGAGATCACACAAATTCTAAGGGAAGAAACGGAATCTCCAGTCTGCAGTCTTACTCCTCGCATCATAATCTTTCTCATATGCAATTCTCCCTCTATTAAATTACAGACTACCAGGTCCAGCCTTATTTAATCAGTCTAGAGTGAGAGCCAGGTATCTGCATCTTTACCAATAGCCAATGATTCTGATGCACATTTAGGTACTATCACAGGGCACACCTGTGACCTGGAGGCATCCGGGTACCCAAGGCTCACACCTGGACAGGGGATTACATCAGCAGTTCTAAGTCCACACCCCGCCCACCAGTCTGCCCACTCTGGCAATGGACTCTTCTGTCCCCATCAAGACTGACTTGCAAATGGGGCCAGACTGAGGGTGAATGATCTTGGCCTAACACGATTGCCTTCCTTTGCATTCTTTAGCAAGCCAGCGAATTTGCTTGGTGGGAGGAAATTGCAAGCCTGTGCACTAAAAAGATGATGGACAACGACCATACCAAGGAACCAAGAGAGCCTACAACTGCAAGCAAGAGAGTCCCATCCATCGGCCCTATGGGATCACAGCCCCCTTTCAATTAGCGGTGGAGTGGGCATCACCATCCCAGAATCCCCAGAATTGGGGAATGAACTATGGACTAGAGTGGACTTACTGGTATTCTACTATAGACTTAACTGTGATTCAAGCAATGGAAGAAATTATATCACTGATGTGGAGGCAGTGGCCACTGGAGGTTCTGAGGGCAGGGAGAGAGGAAAACGGGTGTAATATGGGGGCATTTGGGGACTTGGGAATTGTCCTGAATGATACTGCAACAACAGATACAGGCCATTCTAAATCTTGCCATAACCTACAGAATTAGGTGGGAGAGAGTGTAAACTACAATATAAACTTTAATCCATGCTTAGTGGCAATGCTCCAAAATGTGTTCATCAATTGCAATGAATGGACCACACTAATTAGGGATGTTGTTAATGTGGGAAAGTGCGGGAGGTGTGGGGAGTGGGGCATATGGGAATCCCCTATATTTTTTACGTGACATTTGTATAATCTAGGTATCTTTAAGAAAATAAAATAAATAAAATTTTTTAAAAAGCATTGCCAAGCATGAGCTACTAAGCTGCCTGAAATGAACTGGGACTGTGCCTTCTAAGGCTTAGAGAGGAAGTGGGGCTCTGAGCTGAAAAATGGTGGTAGCACATGTGAACTGGGCATGCACAGGCGTCTGAAAAACAACAAACAAACATTTGCATGCCGAGCATGATTTCCTATCAACCGCAAAACCAGCCCCAAAGCCAGCTGATTGGTCCAGACCTGAGGTCTGAGCAGCAGTTCCGTCTGGAAAAAAACAGAAAGATGTGGACAGCTCTGTCTTGAGAGGGAGACGAGCTTCTCAGAAAAACTCTCCACTCCCTGCTTTAACAGGGAATTCTCCTTTCCGAGCTCTTCTCCAGTCTCACCATTTGCAGATCGGGATCACTGTGCTTTAAACAATCCACTGTGGTTCTCAGCGCATTTGTGGTGTTGAATTGCATGTGTGTATGTGCGTGTGTGCGTGTGTGTGTGTGTGTGTGAGAGAGAGAGAGAGAGGGAGAGAGAGAGAGATGGGGGGAGAGAGAGAAAGGGAGAGAGAGGTGGTTGGGGAGGAGAAGGAGAGGGAGAGAGAACCGCAATGGCTAGCGCAGAGGCCTCCCTTGCTTTGGGTATTGTTTGATTGAAGTACAGTTCAACGTGCCTGTTTTCTTCCCCAGAAGTAATTACAGTGCACATGTCAGCTCCTTTGAATGTGAGTGTGTTTTACAGCCTGCACTGAGTCAGAGGAAACCAGAGGAAAGGCTTTATCTTTCCCCAATCTACCGGGGGAGCTGAATCGCTTTGGAGAATTCATGGATATCGTGGAGGTTCTTGTTTCTTTCTCCTACCCTTTTTCATGGAGATTTTTTGATCAAAACTCCCGGATTCTCTGGGCCCGAGGGCTGTGTGTAGAGGGCAAGATAATGAAGCAAAATTAACATTATATCAACCCTCTTTTTTCTCATAATAGGCTCAGCAGCTGTCTCTTCCCGCTGGGCTTTTTTTTTTTTTTTTTTTTTTTTTTCTTTGTGATTTGTGAAAGAAAAAAGAAAAAGGAAGGACAATTAGGAACATCATTTGAAGGTGTGTGTGACTGGTGCGGCCTTTTAAGTGTTGTCCTGAGGCATCAGATCCCCACCATTCCTGGTGCCCCAAACTGGTCTGGCCCACATTTCTTGTTTCAATGGCATCCATTCTTCAGCTTGGACATTGTGTCCTGGTCTCTTCTCAAGTGACAATACCCAGAGAATAAAACATTTCCCGTCTTTATTCTTCTTCTTTTTTTTTTTTTTTGTCTTTATTTTAAGGGCAATTCCTCTAGTCCTTTTATTCAACCACCAAAAGGAGTTCTTGTTCTCATCTGTGGGTCTGCTTGGCTAAGACTAACCACAGGCAGATGTTTGGACAGAGCTTAAAGCCGGTGGCCTGGAAACAGCTTACCCATTGTGGGTCAGTCTCTGTCTAGAAAGACTCGTTCTGTAGAAATCTGAACTTTCAAACAGATTATGGAAACACTGAAAAAAAAAAATTCCTTACAAAATGAATTTTCCCAAGATTGATTCCTGCAGTTAGTTGCTTACAAATCATTCGCCATAATTAAAAAGATTGGTGGAAAAACCACTGGAGAAGAGAAACAGATTTGGCAAAAAGGTTAAAGGCAACCTTTTGTAACAATCAAAACCTGAAAATATCTCAGAAACTTATATAATCTTTGTATTATAATGAAAAACAATGCTAAAACACCATTCACATGCAAAAATTTAAACCCTATTTTTGTTTTCAAAGAGCTAAAGTTGGATAAAATTTGATTAACTGTGATTTGATCAGAGGCACATCTGTCAGTGGGATAAACTAATATGAACATCTTATCATTACTTTCAAATGAAGAAATAAATGTAAATTAGCTCCTTGTCAGGTGGAAAGAATGAATATTCCTTTGTGTTTGGAAAAAAGTAGCCATAGAAATAACCAGACAAAATTTCCATAATTTTTCTCTCTCTTAAACTCCCTGACAATCCAATGCATAAAGTAATAGTATCTTCAAGTTCGAATGTGTATTTTTCTATCACATGAAGATAAACATCTTTTAATATGTTTTGGGCCATTTAAATTTTCTACTCTATGAAGGACCCCAAATTATTATTATTATGGCTGTCTTTTTCTTATTGGTTTGCAGAAGAAATTTTAAGTATTCTAGATCTGTGCTGCCCAATACAGAAGCTCCTAGGCTACTTGAGCACTGGAACTGTGGGTAGTCCGAATTGAGATGTGCTGTGTGTAAAATACTCACTGGAATTCTGAGACTTAGTACAAAAGAGAGAATGAAAACTGTCTTATTCATAATTTTTATGTTAATTACACACTGAAATGATAATATCTTGGATATATTATTAAAATGAATTTCACTTGTCTCTTTTTACAAGTGGCTGCTAGAAAAAATTTAAAGCTACTTTTTAATGGGGTTAATAGAAAATTAAAATTATTTGGCTTGCATTATTTTTCTGTTGGACATTGCTCCTCTAGATACAAAAATTTTGTCTATTTGCAAATATCTTCTCCCAATTTATTCTTGTCTTTTCACTTTGCTTACGGTGCCTTTGATGAAAAAAAAAAAAGATTTAATATTGATGCTGTCAAATTCAAAAATAGTCTCTTTTATGTCTTTCAAGAAAACTTCCTGTCTTCATTATCATAAAAAATATTCTATATTTCATTCCAATCGTCAAATTATTTTTTTCACGTTTTAAACATGAGAAAAATTCCACCTGGAATTTTGTGAGTATGTTGGGAGATTTGGGTAGACTTTTATTTTTTTAATATTGGAAGCCCACTGTACCTACACTGTTTATTGAACGAGTCTCTTCCCCTGTTAATTTGTAAAACCGGTTGTCATATATCCAGCTTCCTGGTGTGCGCTGAGCTCTTTATTCTGCGTCACTGATCTAGCTGCAATCCCTACCCCATGCCGGCTGTTTCCCTTGCTATGGTCTTGTAGCTTACCTGGCTAAGCAATCTCTCTGCTCACCCTTCTGCTTCTTCACCTTCTGTGGCTATTAGAACTTTTCAAGTTCCTGATCCCAACCCCCACCCCCACCCCCAGCCCTACAGGGTGTGGTGCTGAGTAGTTCTTAGGAGCCGGCTCTGCTTGGGGGCCCTCAAAAGTCACCCAGATCTGGTTCCCATCTTGAGAGCTCCTGTTTCCTCTCCCGGCCCCTGGCGGTTGGTCCATTTCAAGCTGGAACCCCAGGTTATTTTTCAGCCTCTGTTCGCTAGTGTGTTTTCAGCTTCTAACCTCTCAAACACGCCTGGTGATGACGTCCCTGGACACACAGTGCATGCTCGTAGCTCCCAGGGCACCACAAGGTTTCAGCCTCCTCTCACTGCTGCCTACGACCTTTCCCTTAGTGCTTTGGTTCCCTCGGTTTCTCTTCACCGCGATGCCCTTTCCCACCTTCGAGCACAACGTTATAGCTTTAATATGCTTTTATTACTTTAAATATAATTTCTCTGCATTTGGGGCAGAAAGGGAAGGTGTCTGCATGTGCTTGATCCACCATTAATAATTATGTAGACGGGGAGCGGATGTGGCTCAAGCAGTTGGGCACCCGCCTCCCACATGGGAGGTCCCGGGTTTGGTTCCCAGTGCCTCCTAAAGGAAAAAAACAAACAGACAACAAGCAAAAATCAATGATCAGGGAAGCAATGTGGCTCAAGCGACTGGGCTTCCGCCTACCACGTGGGAGGTCCCAGGTTTGGTTCCCGGTGCCTCCTAAAAGAAGATGAGCAAGACAGTGAGCTGGCACGACAAGCAGGCGCGGCAGTCTGACACAACAAGATGACACAACAAAAGAGACACAAAAGAGGAAAGACAATGAAAGACACATCAAACCAGGGAGCTGAGGTCGCTCAGGTGATTGGGTGCCTCTTTCCCATACGGGAGGTCCCAGGTTCAGTTCCCAGTGCCTCCTAAAGAGAAAATGAGCAGACACAGAGAGCACACAGCAAATGGACACAGAGAGCAGGCAGGGACCGCAAACAACGGGGGCGGGGCATGGAAAAAATAAAAAAATAAAAAAATCAATGAGCAGACAAGCACAAACAAAGAGAAAAAAAAAAACAGCGAGCAAACAGATGAGGTAGCCATCTCAGGGGGGGAAATAATGTAGACATAGATTTATTAATATGGGACATATCTATGACATGTAAGGAAAAAAAGCAATTATCAAACAGCACAAATATGATCTGCTCCCATTTAAAATACAAAGTATGTGAATGCATACATACATAAATGGGAACTGTATATTAAGGTTTTCCAGGCTGATGAGCACAGAGGTAGGTTTGAGGTCCGTTTGATGACATACTAGAAGACAGACAAGCAAAAGACTAAAGGGAGACCTTTTAATACCGCACATTCAGTCATTTTGGAACTGAAGCAACCTTCGTTCAGAATACAGGAGCGGCTCCACACCGCAGTCTGGTACTCCTGCAATAAGCAGATGGCCATGTGACACTTGCACTGTTGCCCTTTGGAGCTCTCTGCTGTACTCTCTCATTAACTGGACCCTGGTCCCTTGCAGTCTCTCCTTTACTTCAACCCCACTGCTTATTGTTGCGACTGCCTCTTTCTGTGCTTTTCTTTCCAATTCACAGCTGATGCTTATTCACCTCTCCCACTGCCTCATAGCTCCCGCTCACCACTCTCTCTCATTTTGTCACCTCTGTGTTTCTCTACTGCCCACATCGATCTCTTTTTCTCCAAAGAAGGATCCGGTTCATTTGGTTCTTCAGTCTGGAGCGTCCTTTTTGGCCAAAGTTCCCACAGCTAATCATCTCAGAGAACTCTGGCTTTCTGGTGTCCTTTATACACGGCTGCCTCTGGGACAGACACCTGGTCGTATCAGTGATGGTCAGGAAGCTGCCAGGAGCCCCTTGATTCTGGAGGAGGCAGTAGACATGGCAGCCATCAGGAGCATGGAGGGCACACATTAAAGCAGCAGGAGCTGTTGTCTGGGAGTGGGTGGGATTAGAACTTCCTTTTCCTTTTTTTTTTTGCTTGTCTTTCTTTTCTATAAGAATAAAGAATATTTTCTCACATAAAATTTTAATGTTTGGCACCACTAAATATACCCTGTGGTTTATTTCTTTAATCCTTGCCTTAGCTGGTATACTCTATTTAAATGGTATTCTTTAGCATGACAATTTGATTAATACACGTGAAATTAGAGAAGATGAAGGATCATTTTTCTTTAATATAACAGAGTGCAGAAACCTACCCTATGGTAAGTCAGTGTAATAAACCCCAAAACATCAACATCCATCTTGAGGTCAATGATATACCCCAGAAGAGGCCAATTAAATGGAAGTAAACCAAAGGTTTGCCTTCCAAGTCAAATCCATAAAATGGTAGCAATAATACTCACATCTGTTTTGTAAAACTTGGCATAATATGATTACAATGATGTTGATGCCATCTTACATTTGCATAGCAAGGAAATTTCATATATTTCATCTCATTTGATTGCTATAGCAATTCTGTGAAGTGGATAAGACAAGAGTTATTATCCCCATTTTATAGCTGAGAAACTGACAGAGAGACTAAGTAAAATTGTGAGGTAGAAATAGGATTCTGAAATGTTGACTTAGTTCATTGTTCATCCCAGTATACTTTATTATTATTTTTAAAGGTTTATTTATTTATTTGATCCATTTTAAAAAACTCCTCTTCCCCATTTGCTATTTTTGTGTCCATTCGCTGGGCAATTCTCTGTGTCTGTTTCCTGCCATTTCTTCTCATCCTCCTCCTCCTCCAGTCTTCAATCCTAGAGACCTCCGATGTAGGAAAGATGTGTTCTGCCACCTGCGCCACCTCGGTTCCTGGTTTTCGGAGCTTTCGGAGCATCTCGTCTTGTCTCTCCCCTGTGTCTCTCTCTCCTGTTACATCATCATCTTGCTGCATGGCTCCTGGGGCCTGGCGGCTCACCGGCACACAGAGCCTGGCAGCCCATGCGACTTCTATATATATATATATATATATATATATATATATTTATTTATTTTTTTTTTTGTTTTAATTTTACCGGGAGGTCCCGGGGATTGAACCCAGGTCCCTCCATATGGCAGACGGATGCCCAACCATCTGAGCCACATCCGCCCCCTCCGGTATACTTTAAATCCCATGAATACTATTGTAAGTTATTTCCACTGGGAAGTACCATTATAACCTTCTTCAGTCACTTGACTAATATAGCATGTATTCCTTTCAACTCACAACTATATCCCCATATGGTCAATTCAATTACATTAAAACCAACAAACAGGTGGTTCCAGCGGCGAGAGAAGGAGGAAGCAGGGAGCGGGGCGGCTGGGGGAACCCAGGGCTGCTGCCACCATTCCCTCTGTGCTCGTGGCTGGGGAAGGAGGTGTGCGTCCCGGGCGCGAGCTGGGTCGGCGGTGGGAAGGCGATGGCGGATATAGATAAACTCAACATCCACAGCATCATCCAACGGCTGCTGGAAGTGAGAGGGTCCAAGCCTGGTAAGAATGCCCAGCTACAGGAGAATGAAACCAGAGGACAGTGCTTAAAACTCGTGAGATCTTTCTCAGTCAGCCTATCCTACTAGGACTTGAAGCACCACTCAAAACATGTGGTGCTATCCATAGGCAATACTATGATTTACTTCGACTTTTTTCAATACGGTGGTTTCCCACCAGAAAGCAACTACCTGTTTCTCAGGGACTATGTGGACAGAGGGAAGCAGTCGTGGAGACTATCTGCCTCTTATTGACCTACAAAATCAAATATCCTGAGAATTTATTTCTTCTCCGAGGAAACCACGAATGTGCCAGCATCAGTAGAGTTTATGGATTTTATGATGAATGTAAAAGAAGATACAACATTACACTATGGAAAACTTTCACAGACTGCTTTAACTGTTTACAGACAGCAGCCATGGTGGATGAGAAAATATTCTGCTGTCATGGAGGGTTAGCACCAGATCTTCAATCCACGGAGCAGAGTCGGCGAATTATGCAACCAACTGATGTACCAGATCAAGGTCTTCTCTGTGATCTTTTGTGGTCTGAGCCCGATGAAGATGTCTTGGGCTGGGGTGAAAATGACAGAGGAGTGTCCTTCACATTTGGTGCAGAAGTGGTTGTGAAATGTCTCCATAAGCATGGCTTGGATCTTATATGTAGAGCCCATCAGGTGGGTGAAGGTGGCTATGAGTTTTTTCCAAGAGGCAGTTGGTCACTCTCTTTTCTGCACCCAATTATTGTGGAGAGTTTGACAAAGCAGGTGCCATGATGAGTATGGATGAAACGCTGATGTGCTTTTTGCAGATTTTAAAGCCTGCAGAGAAAAAGAAGCCAAATGCCACTGGACCTGCAACACACCAAGGGGTATGAGCACAAAGTTAGCAGAGAAATCGATGTAGTTTTGACACCGCCTAGCTGGGGCTTGTAACACACAGTCTATGACCTTCATTTTTAAACCTGTGATGTACTGGTCAGCTTGCTCAAACAGAGCTGTTTGTGGGGCTCCACCCCCTGCCAGTTTTCAGTCAATGAAGGGTATTTTCTGGTTATAACAGCAAATGAAAGACCTTTCCATTCCCAAGAATAATAGTTTGTTTTTTAATTCTCTATTCCTTTTGCAAACTTCAAGGATGGTGTTAAAGCTGTACCCCCCAGGACAGGGTAAGCTGTCTCAGGGGTAAGTGTACCATTGATCTTTTTTTTTTTTTTTAAATTCAGTGCAACTCATGAATAATGTAAATGCTTGTTTTCTTTAGGATATAAAGAGAGCCTTAGGGTGCTCTGAGTCTGTACCTGTTATTGTCATAAAATGCATGCTGTCGAAACAAACCACTGTGAACTTTTTTTTTTTTTTTTAATTTGCTTCAAAGGGATTGCTTTTTTTCTCATTGTCTTGTACAAACTAGGTTTTTTAGAGCTATCAACATTAGGAGTAACTTTCAACCTTGCCAGCATTGCTGGTATGATGTATATTTCATTAAAGCACACTCTTGCCCTAGCATACGTAAAATGATGATTAAAGCCATTGCTTAAAAACAAAAAAAAAAACCAACGAACATTTGTCATTCTTTTCTTATCCCAGTTTAATCATTGCCTTATGGAAATAAGACCTTGACAATGTCCAGCCCTGATGTTTTTACATTCTTATCATATGACATGTTGTTTTGCTTTTTGAAGCACACCTGGGGCAATGGCAGTAATTATTTTACCCAAACATGCTTGAAATTCCCAAATATCCACCATCTGAAAAAGGAAGGAATAGTCCACATACAAAAGTTTTAAAACACTAATGTCAATAATACCATACTATACCACTGCAGCAATATTCTTATGCAAAAATTTTCAAGATACCTAGAATTATAACTTCAAATGGGCATTTAAAAAAAAAAAGGTATATCGATAAGGCTTATATTTGACTGTAAATAACAGAAATTTTTACTACTACAGTGACTTAGGCAAAAAGGGGTTGCTTTTTTTTCACATTACAAGAAGCTCTGAGTTGAGCAAGCAGATGTAAGCAGATACTCAAAGATGTCATCAAGGAACTGGACTATTTATATCTTTTTATTCTACCTAATGGCCACAAAATGGCTGCTACAGCTTCAAGCATCATGTCTACACTCTAGGGGAAAGGTAAAGCATCGTCAGTCTCTTCCTTTTTTATTACTTTTTTCAGGGAAAGAGATACTTTCTCAGAAATCCCTATAGAGAAATTCCCCTTAGGTCTCAAGAGCTCATTGGTAAGAACTAGCTTCCATGGCAACTCTTCTCTGCAACAGTCTGGGAAATTGGAGAAAAGGTTTGTCATGACTGGGTTAGGTCAATCGCAATCCAACACTTGAGACTGGGCTCACTGCTCCTCCAAACAAAACCTAGGTTGGATTGTGGTAATGGAGTCTACCACATGTAGATCATATATTACGTGGTGATGCCAACGGATACTCAAGTCCTGAGAAAAATGAGAAAATGAGGGCAGGTAACCTTAAAAATGGGGTGGAAGAAAGCCCCAGCTGCACCCCTAACCCCACTTACAAATGTGGGACGGACAGGGTTTGTTTTTTTGTTTGTTTGCTTGTTTGTTTGTTTTTTTACCTATTCTTGAACCGAGTGAAATGAGGGGAGAGGATTTTGAAACTTCGACTCGGTCAGTAACGACATTTTTGTGTATGCCTACATTTTAAAAATAGATTTGATTGTCTGAGAAAAGTCGTGAAAGCCTATAATCTCATAAAGCAGAGAGGGACAAGAATGCGTCTGTTCCGGGGGGGATGCTTTTGAATGTCAACAAAGCTGGCGTGGGGTGGTGCCACAGCCAGCATCAAACTACCAAGAGGTTTGGGATGATTCAAATTACTAAAATGTCTGGGAGATGTTTTCATTATCTTTATTGACAACTCGCTTTAATGACAAAATGAAGTAATTAGGCAAGTGTAAGTCTGAAGCGTATAGCTCTCCCACCTTAGAACGAATCCAGAGGTGTAAAGGCAAGTTTACCAGGTCAGGAGCCTTTTCATATGAATGCAAGTGGTATGGAGCTAAGCCTATGACAAAAAGCCAGGGAAAGTACTGCCACTGAATTCATGAGCAGAATCTACTTTCCAAGTGGCATTTAACCTATTGCTTTACAAATTATCTACTGCAATTAATAGAAAATGTGCTACAATAATGAATGGTGTTTTAGTAACTTCTTTGCCAGCATGCATTGCACAGAGCTCTAATATTTAATATTCCCATTTTGCTTATTTCTGCTTCTTGGAAGACATTTTGCCTATGTTTAACATCATCACTTGTTTACTTTGTCAAAGTTAACTGAACTGTAATTTGCCTTTCAGTCACTGTCTTGAAATTAGAGAACACTAAAGCTGAGAGGGATTTCAATCAGTGCTTCTCAGTGGAGACATGGTCGGCATTTTGGTCAGAATGAGTCCTTGTGGTAGGAGACTGATCCCCATATGGCAATGCATTTATTATCCCCAGCTCCCGGACATTAAATGCCAGTAGCACTCCTCCATCATTTTGATGACCACACTCACTCCCACACATTCTCAAATATTCTGTAAGGCTACAGTTCGGCCACAGGCCAAGATCTAGCAAATGCCTTAAATTCATTGCTGTCCAAGGTAAAATGCTCATTGCTTTCCAGATCACACGTTAACACGTGGGAGAGGCAGGACTGGAACCCAGGCCGCCAGACTCTGAGTCCGGGGACCATCACACAACAACAGGTTGCCTCTTCTCTTAAATAGACACTTACTAATGTCCTCCCTTTTAGGTGATAGTTATTTAACCAATATCTGTTGAATAGCTGAGAATCGAATCCAAGTAAAGCCAATGTTATTTATTAGTAAATGGCATGCCAAATAAATAACTAAGCAAAGGTATTTTGCTTTTGGACTCTAGTCTAAGGTATTGTTTGGAGAAGAATATGTTGCTTCCAGGTACAGACAAAGGGCAAAGGGCTTGGGATAAAGATGTTTGGCCTAAGAGCAAAGTCAGAGCCAGTCCATAAACAACAGCGGCTGGGGGTGCCCAGAGAGGAGCTTTGTACAACTCCATGCTTATGATCCCCGAGGATAGGACGCAGAAAGATTTTCAGTAATACATCCTCTATTTCCTTTTGCCAAACAAGCATTTCTTCCGTAGCATTTCACTCCCGGGGCCTGATCTGCTTTCATCACGGGTCTAACTTTCCTTCACTAAATAGGAAAGAAAGCAGAAAGAGAATGCCTCTTTGACAAAAAAGAGTATTTTCTTGACATATGATAAGCATTTCTTTGAAATGAGGCAGCCTGTATCAAATATTTCTCTTTTTGCCCTCCTTGTCTATCACTTATGTGTGTACTCTATCATTTATTCATTCCACAAAATTACTGAGTGCCCACTTGCGACAGCCACTCTGCTCAGTGTTGGAAAACAGCTGTGTGAAAAATATAGATGGCTCATAGAAATGTGTAGAAGAAAGAATATGTGGCTTTGGAAAACCAGGTTCAAATCCCACCTCAGCTACTTTATAACTATTTAATTTGATCATATTCCATCTCTGAGCCTCAGTTTTCTCATTTCTAAAAGTGGGGGAAATAACTACTTTCTGTACTCATTAATTAAATATCAATTATGTGAAAATTCCAAGTACAGTGCCTGGCATGTAAATAAGTGCCCTAATTTCCATTTGCTTCTGAAAGTCCTGTTCTCTAATGAGAGCTTTTCTACTAGTCTGAGCTAAGATTGGGTGAGACCACCTAACCTCATGGCTTCCTCATATGTAAAGTGAAGGTGATGCCTGCCTTATCAACTTCACAGGGGTATTATGAGTTTCGAATGATTTGAAAGAAAAACAAAATAAAACATAGATCTCAATGTAATTTTTTATGCTTAATTGAAATTTTAATTTAAATGCATACACACTAATAAGATTAACTTGCTTTAGATTCATAACATTGAGTACAGAACTGGAATAATATAAACTCAATTCTGTGGATGGCATAGGTTTAGCATTATTTTTAAAGAAGTATTCTTTACATGCTTTTTGCCAAAATGTCATAGTCTCTTTGATTCATTTACATCTCTGCAATCTTTTCTCGCACAGAGAAAGTTTCCTTTCTTGTTCTTTAAAATAAGCCTCCAAACATACGTGCATATCTATATCTCAATCCAGTTTTAAGACCCCATGACGTCACTGAGATAAACACAGTTGTCCTGTGGTGAATGCAAATACTACTGCAAGCTGTATAAAATTAGCATGGTGTAACTGCAATAGAAAGGAAAAACACGTATGACCTGGATTCAAATCCTAAACCAACCATTGGCTGGCAGTGAAACTTTAAAAAAGGTATTCAACATATCTCCATTTCCTCGTTTCTGTAACACTTATCTCACAAGGTCAGTGTTAAGATTAAGTTAATACTGTATGTCGACTACTTAGCAGGATAAAGGGTTCAGTAAGAGCTTGTGGCCATTCCCAACAGCAGGCTTGATGCTTAAGATAAAAAGACTGTTCCCTCTTTCGTAGTCTGGCTAACGCTTAGTCATTTTCCAAGATTCAAACCCTGGACACCTTCTATGGGCAGCTCTGACTGGCAGCCCCACCCACTCCTCCCAGGTCGGTCAGGCAGTTCTTTTTGTTCTCCCTGGACACTCTGTGCTTACCTGTCTCAAATCATCAACCACTCTAAATTACTGCTGTGTTTTTATACGTTTACCTCCTCCGCTAGACTAGAAGAGTTTAGGAAGTTCCAAGAACTGGCTCTCACCTTTACACTCCAGTTCCTCACCCATAGTAAGTGCTAAACATACCCTTGCTATGTGAAAGTTGACAGAAATAGAGACACATGCCCAAAGGGGTTAACAACTTTCCTTCCTCACCTTCCCACCAGCCAGGAGACTGCCATCTACTCACTGAAGCGCAGAAGTTTGGAGGCATTTGATAGTGTTTTCAGTGGTGCCAAAAAGCAAATCAAAAGAATTCCTGAGAGACTCTTTTTCTCTTGATTTTGAAAGCCAGTGTCCAAACTCTGAGATCATGTGGCAAGAAATAATAGTCCCCTTAGGACAAACAAGAGATAATTTCCAGTTACTTCTCCTTTTCATGCCTGTATCTCGGCCATTCGTTCCCAAAATAAAAAATGGGGGTTAAAAATAATCATATGGTGTGCTTAAGATCCTTATCCATTTAAGACATCATGAAAGTTGTGAAAGCTTTGGCTGATTCTGCCTACATCGTTATTCCATTGGTTCCTTACCTCTCTAGCTCCTGCCTCAGTTTCCTCTCTGGTCAGAGCAGCCAGATAGACAGTCTGTTTTTGTTTTCATGGAACGGGCAATGAGGGAAAATGGAAAAGAGGGTATCTGTTACTAATTCTGCCAGTCTTCATGTATTTGTCTTTTTTTTTTTTTTTTTCATTTAATCCTCTCAAAGCCCTGTGAGGTAGTTAAGCAGTTCATTATCTTGGTTTCACAGATATAAGCCCAAAGACTATCAGATGATACAGGCTGTGAGAAGCTCCCAGTACCGTATGGACCTCTCCCACACAGGGAAAGTTTCTCCTAGTGATGTTATCAAAATCCCTGCAGCCCGCACACTCATTCTTTTGCTCAGTCAGAGGCTTTAGAGCCAGACACGCTGGGATTGAGTCCCAGCCACAGACCATACTGTCTGTGTGAACTTGTGCAAGGTAGTTCCTTAATCCTTTTCAGGCTGAATTTCCTTACAAGAAAATGAAGATCATAAAAATGTCTGCTTCACAGGATCGTTTGAAAGATAAAATGAGATAACACATGTAAAGTGCTTGAGACACTCTGCAACTCTGCCAGGTACAAAATGTTTAAACATGGTTCTACCCATGAGACAGCCCCAATCCAGCAGGAGAACCCAAGTCATAATCAACCCTCTAAAAACAGCAGGCACTATTTTAATAATGATAGAAATAAAGTGCAATGGGAGTACTCACTAACGAGGGAGCAGGGGTTTCCTAGAGGTGGTGACATTTAAGGTGGTGACATTTTAGGTGGCCCTTGCAGGATCGGCCTTATCCCCCTGATTTGGAAGTAGGGGTGGGGCTGCTGTATCACAGGCATGGAGAGTTCTGTAAACCAGCCTTGGGATGTGACAGGATGGAGCCAGGTAGGGACCAATTGTGGAGTGCATGGAGGGGGTGGCAGGATATCCCCCTAGAACTGTAGATTAGAGTCAGAGAGAAGAATCTGGCCTGTCAGGCTCCAGACGCTGGGCTTCATCGTAGGCACTGGGGAGCCATGGAAAGCTTCCAAGCAGGGGAGTCCCAGGCTGTTATTTGCTTCTTGGAAAGAGAATTGGGGAGCCATGTGGACCATGAATGAGAAGGGAGAGAGCTGGAGGCAGGAAGTCCCGTAGTGACCCCCCAGCACAGGAGGGGTGCACAAGAGCTAGGAAGGAAATGGGGAGCAGGGCTCCTGTTAGACTGTGCTGGGGACTACCCAGATACACATAGCGGGCCTCTCCCAGCCCTCACCTACCCTCTGTCTCCTTTTCTATTGTGTGCAGATGTTTCAGTTGGTTTCCCTTCTGCAGTCCGAAGTCCAGGGAGATGGTAGAGCTAATGAAAAGGCCTGAGTCTACCTTAAACCAGGAAATGGGAAAAAGCAGTTCCAGCTGCTTATCGGGGTTGGAACTCTCAGTGGCAGGCCCTGCCCCAGCCGTGGCATAAATACCAGCACAGATTTGGCTCCAAGGCCAAGTGGGGAGCTGCTATCCCCCCAGCAGTGGGCCTCCCCTGAAGGCCAGCATGATGGGATCTTTCCCCCGCTCTTTTGGTCCCTCTGTACTGTGTAAATAATAAAGCAGTCCTTTGCCAACAGCCCCTGTTGTGCCTGAGCCTGTGTTCCCACAACGTGCCACATAGCAGCTCATTTCCGGACAGGCTGGATGGCAAGTGGCAGTAACGCAGGCCTGGTACTCACTTCTCTAGAAGGCTTTTTAGCATTCCATCCTCTTTAGTCTGAGTCAAAAGTCTTAGAAATTCAGGGCAGGACTTAAGAATTGGAGAAGTGGGATGATTGCAAATGTAAGAAACGGAAACAAAAAAGAAAGGTAGTTTGTGAATGTTGCAGCAGTGAATTGTTAGTCGATCTGGATGACCTTCTTGCTAACTCTAAAGATGCCTCCAATGAGACTTTGAAATATGAACAGTTACTGTAGTTGTCATTCAATAAATGGACTGTGTCTATCACATTACCATTCCCCATGGCTCAGCATTCTGACATTCTTCTGGAGAGAGTATACTGACCAAAATCAAGTCATTTGGAAAGATAATACTGACATATAGGGTGTTTCTTCGGGGGCTATTTTACCAGCTTGACCGAAAGAAATACAAATGGCAGCGGAGTGAGATGCTTCAGGACTCCATGCGTCCCACAGAAGCACTGAACAACCTGCAAGAACTGACATCTTTTGCAAAGCTCCAGAAAACAGCTAAGGCCTGCAGTAACAGGATGAGCTGCTTAAATGTGGTAGGATCTTGTGGCACCCTGGCTGGCCCTTTCCCCACCCCTCACCAGCTCAGCACGGAGCTGGCTTGTGCTCCTAATGTGGGTACTCAGTCAGTTCAGAAGAGGGCAGAGTAGCCCCTTGCGTACATACCAGAAGGGCGTGTGTCTGACCAAGTCTGTCTGGTGGTAGCCTCAGGGACTCGTCAACCCAGAACTTGGCCTGTGTGTGAAAGGCCGCCCACAGAGATCTCCTACAGAACACTGTGGGACAGCAGTCGTCCCGAGTCGTGCTGCCTGGGGCAAGGGGCTGCTGGCTGTAGAACATACAGTGCAGTGCCCAGAACTGTGAGGAAACGGCTTCCTAGGGAAGAGGGCGTATTCGTAACCATGGAGATGGGGATATTCCTTAGGCCACGCATGCAGGCCCAAGACAAGATGAATGCACAGAAAGGATGAGGGAGAGCCCTACACTTTGGCCTGGAGCTATTCTCTAAATTCATTGTATGGATAAGTCCTGAAGGAGCACACTTGCAAGGTCAATCTATGAAAACTGGGAAAGATGGTCTTCGTTGCTCTTGTTGTTCCTTTTATTTCTTTATTAGTTCCTGGCGGTCGAGGAAAGTGCTGTCATAATATTAGGTGGATAGAAGCTTAAGGAACAGACACTTCAGAGTCTGAATTCAAGCAATAATGCATAATAAAATATCAAAATGTCCACGTTTCTATAAAAGGTTACAAAACAAACAAAGAAACAGGAAGCAATGGCCCAGGTAAGGGAAAAGATTAAAGCATTAGAAACCATTAGTGAGGCCAATCAGACCTGGAACATAGCTGCCAAAGACTTAAAAAATGGTCCTAAATACGCTTAAAGAGCTAAAGGGAAGCATAGACAAAAAACTGAAAGATATCAGAAAAATGACAGATGAACACAAAAAGAACATCAATAGAGAGATGGAAATTATGAAAAGAAACCAAACAAAGCTAAAGGCCACTGTCATAGAAATTAAAAATTCCCTAGAGGGGTTCAAAAGCAGATTGGACCAGGAAATAGAATCAGTGAACTTGAAGATAAGACAATTGAAATCTTTCAGTCTGAGGAGCAGAAAGAAGAAAGAATGAATAAAAGTGAGCAGAGGCTGAGGAATCTGTGGGACACCATCAAGCTTTTTAATACATGCATTGTGGACGTCCTAGAAGGAGAAGAGAGAAAGGGGGAGAGAGAATATTCAAAGAAATAATGGATAAAAACTTCCCAAATTTAAAAAAGACATAACTGTACACATCCAATATGTTCAACAAATTCCAAATAGTATAAACCCAAATAGACCCATATTGTGGCATATTATAATCAAATTGTCAAATGCCAAAGATTAAGAGAGAATTCTGAAAGTGGCAAGCAAGAAGCAACATGTCATGTATTAGAGAGCCTCAGTCAAATGCCGATTTCTCATCAGAAACCATGGCAGCCAGAAGGCAGTGGGAAGCAAGAAGGCAGTGGGAAGGCATATTTAAAGTGCAGAACGAAAAAAAAGAAAAGGCAACCAAGAATTCTATAACCAGCAAAACTGTCTTTCAAAAATGAGGGAGGAATTAAACATACCCAGATAAGCAAAAGCTAATGGACTTTATCACCACTAGCCTGGCCGTACTAGAGAGGCTAAAAGGAGTTCTGCAGGTTGAAAGGAAAGGACACTAGACAACAAGCTGAAGACACATGAAGAAATAAAGATTTTCAGTAAAGTTAATGACATGGGCAAATATAAATACCAGTACTATTGTGTTTTTAGTGTATAACTCCACTTTTTACTTTCTACAGGATCTAAAAGGCAATTGCAGAGACGAGATAGTGGGTTTGGGATGAGGATCTGTGGAGGTGTGAAAATAGGTGTGCCTAGAAGCAGATTTTAAAAGCAGTTTCTTTTCAAAGTATTTCTTTTTATACCACCTGACAAGCATCTTGATTCACCATGGCAGTAGCAGCACTAAATGGGCAACATCAAGCAGAACTATCTTGAAACATTTATTTCTAATCCAAAACAGAGTTTTATATTGTGATTGTCACAAATCTACATACTCTTCTCTTTCAGATGACTATAGTTGCAAAGCAGAGCTTGCTTTGACATCCAGTGGCAGGATGATAGTATGCCACCACCCTTCTGTGGATGGACCATGTGAACACAAAACCTATCCCTCAGCCAGATCCTGTGCATAATAATGAAGAAACACATGACCAAGTGCTGAAAACCAGATTAGAAGAAAAAGATGACCATCTTGAGCAAGGACCCATGATAGAACAACTTAGCAAAATGTTTTTTACAACTAAATACCATCAGTGAAACGTATTCACTAATATGTTATATAGTAAAATAGTAATACAATATCTTCATATAAAAATAAAAGGCAATTGCATAAAATACAATGATAAATCAGTGATTTGGGGACTCATAAAGTATAAACATGTAATTTATGACAAGAACTACATAAAGGTGGAGGACAGGGCTATGGCAACGAACATAGGTTGTGTATGCTATTGAAGTGAAGTTCATATCTAAAGCACAAGATCATAACATATTTAGGATGTTAAATTTAAGTCCCATGATAACTACAAAGAAAATGTCAGACAGTATGCAAGCTCATAGAGTACAGGTTACCAGGAGGCTAATCAGGGAATCAGGGGTTAATGTGTAATGGGTGTAGGGTTTCTGATTGCAGAGATGGGAAAGTTTTAGTAAAGGAAAGTGTTGAGAGTATTGCATTATTTTGAGTGATTAATCCCATTGAATGGTATGCTTGAGAATGGTAGAGATGGAAAAGTTTATGCTGTATGTATGCTCCCACAAGAAAGAAAGCAAGAGAGAGAGAGAGAGAGAGAGAGAGAGCAACTAAAGAGACAATGGCAATTAAATGCAATACATCTGCACGGCGTGGAGAGCTGACGGCCCACGTGATGCGGAGAGCTAGCGCAGCAAGATGATGCAACAAAGGGAGACAAGCAGACAGAAAAATGTGCAGCGAATGGACACAGCAAACACAAGTGACAAGGCGGGGAGGGGTGGATAAATAAATAAATAAAATAAATCTTTTAAAAACAAAAAAGGCAGGCAGGCAAGCAGGAATATGTAAAAAAATAAAAATAAAATAAATGCAATACATGATTCTGGATGGGATCTAGCAAGGGAGGAAAAAAGGCTAAACGGAATATTCTTGAGACATGAAAAAATAGGAATTTAGACTATAAGTTTCATATTAGTGTTAAATTGCTTGGACTTGATAACTGTACTTAGGTGGTTACATAAGTGAATATCCTTGCTCTTAGGAAAAATACATGGCAGTATTAAGTGTTCAAGGAGCATGATGGATACAACCTACACTCAAGTGTTCAGAAAATGGATTGATAGATATATGGATAAATATACAAAATAATATCACAAAAGGGGCAAAATATTAAAATTGATAGATTTGGGCATCTAGGGGTGAAGGGCAGATGTGTGTTGGAGGTCTGAGGTTTGTATTAATTCTTTAACTGTCCTATAAGTTTGTAAGTATTTCAAAATAAAAAATTTTAAAAAAACACAAATGGCAGGATTACAATGAATGCCACAGCAGCAAACTCTCAAAGATGCTTATTGTGCAAGGATACAGTGGGTTTTAAAGACGGAGGAAATCTGATTTCAGATTATTATTATAAACTGAGAGACAGAAGGCTGAGAGAGTGCTGAAGCTTTAAAAAGACTGTTCAGGCAAGAATACTTCTCTTCCTGGGAACTGAAAATTTTGTCCAAGATTGACCAGGAGCTGAGAGAGAAAGATGTGAATACATGACAAATAAACATTCAATGGGCCACTTGGAATATTTCCAAATATAGAAAAAAAGATGGACAACTTGATGGTCTTGGGGCATTAAGCTGGCCAGGTAGGAAAAAGCAAAAATCTGATTCCTATATACTCATTAATCAAAAAAGAATCCCAGATGGAAAATAAGACAGAAAAATGAAACTTCTGGGAAAAAATTTCATGTAAAAAAAAAAAGTAGGTATGCTTTGGGAGAATGGAAGAAGACATTTCTAAGCGTGAAACTTATCTAAAAGCCATGAGGGAGAGCGGATGTAGCTCAAGTGGTTGAGCACCTGCTTCCCACGTATGAGGTCCCAGGTTCAATGTCCAGTACCTGCTAAAAAACAAAACAAACAAACAAACAAGTGAGAAAACCAACTTGGGGAAGCCAATATAGCTCAGTGGTTGAGTGCCAGCTAACCACATACAAGGTCCCAGGTTCAATCCCCAGCCCCGGTACCTCAAAAATACATGAATGAATGAATGAATGAATGCCATAAGGAAAAAGACTGATAATTTTGACAATATAAACAGTAAAACATCTGTAAAATATGGACAAAAAGCAAACAATAACCTGAGAAAAAAAAGCATTTGCAACACATATGACCACCCCTCACTTGGCCTCCACATGTCTTATCAACAGGAGTTAAAAGCCACCCCCAAATTCTAGATGCTCTTGGCAAGGCCCCCTCTCCTACCACCTTCACTCTCCCTCCCCCTAGTCCTGGCCTTGCACTCCTCACAGCCTCACCCTTGAAACCATCACGACACTGACACCTGTTTATATCAAATCACTCAAGAAGCCCAGGACTTCCTTCATCATCCCTTACTCCCATTCGGTCTGTACATTCCATTTCTGGCCCCATGTCTCACCCATTTCTAATTCCTAAAACCATCCCACTGTGCTGTCAGTCAAAAGCAAATCTCCTATTGCTCAGCCTCTTTATACATTCCCATCCACTTCTTCCTCCAGCTGCAACGAGGCTCTTCTTGAGGTCATGACTTCGAGGCACCCATCCTGTTTTCTTTAGTCCATGTACTCTCCCACTCTCCCACGCAGCTATTTCATAGCTTTTCTACTCTCCTCAAACCTCCAACATCTCCTCTCACCTCGCTTTCAGTAAATGGTGTCGTTTCCTAGCTTGCTGGGAGATTGAAACAATCAGGGGAGACCTTTCTCAATCTTCCCATCTACCTCACACACCATCTATTTTATTTATCCTTGTTTATTTTCTGTCTCTTCCTAATAAAAAGTAAGTTCCATGAGAGCAGGGATTTTTATCAATTTTCTTCATTTCTCTAGACCCAGTGCCTGTAACGTAATAGGCACTCAAATATTTTTTTTTAATAATGAACAAATAAATGTGACAGAGAGAGGAGCAATTTCTTTATTATATGGAAAAAGTTCTTACAAATAATAAAAAAAGAAATAACAATTCAATTAAAATTTGCCAAGAATATGAACGATTGTTCATAAAACAAAGAAAGATGCATAGCCCATAAATATATAAAAGAGATTTAACATTGTTCATAATCAAAGGAGGGTAACTCAAAGCAGTAAAGAAACACCACTAGACTGGCAAAAAGTAAAACAAAATCTTGATACAACAGTACTGGTAGGGTGCAAGGAAACGGGTGATTTCATGCCCTTTTAATGGAAGTGTCAACTGGCATTCCCTCTAACAATATCTATCAAAATAAAAACAGACACATCTTACCCACACAACTGTGCTCATTACAGCTTTGATTATAATAGCAAATATTAAATTTAAGTCAATAGGATACTGCTTAAATAAATTTGGTATATCCATGCAAAAGAACACTTTGCAGCCATTAAAATGAAAGAGGTAAAACTCCATTTGCTGATACAGAAAGATGTCCAATATACTCAACAGTCAAGCGATGAACAAAACAGACTATAGAGTATGTGTGTAGGTGTGGCCATTAAATATTTCATAAGAAGCTCTTAAGGATTGTTTTTAGAGAGTGACTCCAGGAAGTTGGAGAAATAGGGCTTTTATTTTCTGTTTTATTCTTTTCTATAGTATTTTTCTTTCCCTGAGGATATATGACTATTTTGATTTTTCCAAAATAAAAGAACACCTTACAGGACAATGGCCCAGCTCTTCTTACCTTTCATGGGTTCAGTATTCTGCATCACATTTTATGACGGGCACAGGTTTAAAGCAGTTTTGTACCTGCTAATGGATCTGATTTTCCCTTCAAAAGCTCTGTTCTCAGAAGGCAAGAACAATCTGCCACGACAGTTGATTAAGCGCTCCCATAGACACATATATAAATTCAATAAAGGAAAAAATTCAGAACATTTGTTTTGGCATTTTGAGGATGATCAATAAACCACGTCTCGGCTCTGTGTGTGTCTTGCTCTTTAGACAAGTACTATGCTTTAAGATTTAGGTAGATAATCCTATTCAGCCTGCTGTGTACTTACGGCATTAGGTTCTGTAAGTCAACCAAACTCCCTCAAGAAGCTCATGACCTTTGAAAAGGTGGGAAGAAAAATGTAAGCATATAAGAAAAAGATGACACCACAGATATGCCAATTTGAACATAAGGAGCCCAAGGCACAACGAGGAGGGAGCAAGAATTACCAAGAAAGACTTCACAGGAGAATGAAGACTAGAGGGGCCACAAACAGAAATCAAGTCTCAAAACCACTGACCTCTCAAAGTGGCCTCTGGAATCAAGATTTTTGTGGTCCATGTGTCCCATTCAATTATGACAAAACAGAAATGTTGCTATTAAAATGGACCTCTGGGGCAAAACTCCTTACCAAGCCAATTTGAATTCAAATTGACAGCAAAATATACAAAGGGGTGGGAGGAAAGCTGGTATGTTTCCAACACTGCTTTGTGAAGATGCTTAACTTTTATTTATTTATATAGAAGAAAATACTGCATAGTGGGAAACAGTGACTATTTGGGGATGCAGGTTTTTCAGGAGATTCCCTCCCCTCAGTTCACCCTTCCTGAATTATTATGCCCATTACCAACTCCATGTCTAAGTCAGAAAATTACCGAAATGCAAATTGAACAGAACAATTTATCTGTGACTGAAAATATCTCAGGGTTAATAGAGCTCCACTGATGAGATCTAAACAAGACAAGGGAATAGTGGTGCCTCAATTACAATGGTATTACTTAGCAACATAAATTTAACCACAAGCAATGTCTAGCTCAAAAGTCATAAACAAACACCAGAGAGAAATGGAGGAAAACTAGGGAGTTATGCAGCATGTGCTTTGTTAAAAGAGAAAGGGATCACGGGACCATCACATTAGTGCTTGATACACAGTCAACATTTCAAAGAGTTGAATGTAATTAAGACAGCAAATTAAAAATCAAGTTTCAAGTTCTTTCCCCACTCCAGATTTATAAAGAAGCAAATTGGCTCTCCGTGATTTACAATCACTTGGGAGACTTGCACAGAAAAATATTTCTCAAGCACATTGCCATGGTGCCTGCTGGGGATTGACTCATTTCCTCCACAAAAAGCACGCTCGGGTTCCCCCGGGTCCTGTAGGTATAAACCCATTCGTAAATAGGACCTTTGACGGCGTTACTAAAGTGTGCCCTCACCGAATTCCTAATCCAACACGGCTGAAGTCCTCAGAAGCAAAGGAAACTGGACACAGAGAAAGGAAGCCCTGGGAGAAGCAAGATGCTGGAAACCTATGGAAACTGCGAGAGAAAGAAGACGACGCTGCCACGTGCATTGCCATGTGATGAAAGAGCCAAGGAACCCCAGAGATTGCCAAAAGACACCCACCGTGGGAAGCAGCAAGCCTTTTAGCCTCTGAAACCACGAGCCAAAGGTTCCTGTTATCCAGCCAGCCCATTGAATGAAATTTGTTTTAGCAGTTGGGAAACTAGAGCAGTGCTCACTCTTCTTACCGTTAAAAAAATTTGAGATTTAAAATCTTTGGGTTTTCAATATTTCCCTATTAAGATGAATAAAACCCAGAGAAAAATGGCTCTTGATCAGAATATACTAGTGGGAATGCTCTATTCTAAAACTATAGAAATTTATAGACAAACGAGGTCTTACTAGTGCAACTACTCCTGGCCTCCACATTTATAGATGGTAAACTGTTTCTTACTTCCTGCCTGGTCCCTTTCTCTAGCAGGGATTCAGATTATTCCAAGGTCCTACAAGAGTGAGACACAGGAGAGATACCTGGGGAAGGCTACAGATATTGTATAAGAGAGAGGAAAAGGGAAAGCACCATGGTGTAATTTCATAATTACACCACCTGAAAGACCAGGTCATTGTACAAGGTGAAGTGGCCAGCCATTAACAATCTTCAGTAACTCTCTTGGAATTTGCTTTATCAGGACATTGCAAAGGATGCTTTCCATCTTGTCCTATTGTGAATTTCTAATACATTTAGAATCTCAGAATAGTGAAAGCTTTAGCCCAGCTGGGATCTGGGTCAGGAAGCCAGCCGTGGTGGCCAAGGAGTCAGCTCCTTCAGAATGACAAGGAAGGGCAGTGCTTCCCCTCCGTGAACCTGGAGCCAGGTGAACTGAGAGCCCAGGGACTAGGTGGGGCTCCTCTGACTCTTTTTTTTTTTTTTTTTTTAAAGATTTATTTTATTTATTTGTTTCTGCCCACCTCCTTGTTGTTTGCTCTCATTGTCTGTTCTGTTGTGTGCTTGTCTTCCTTTTAGGAAGCACCAGGAACCGAGCCCGGGGCCTCCCATATGGAAGGGAGGTGCCTAATCGCTTGAGCCACCTCCGCTCACTGCTTTGTTGTATCTCTCATTATGTTTCCCTCCTTGTATCTCTTGTTGCATCATCTTGTTGCGTCAGCTTGCCATGTCAGCCCATTACATCAGCTCGCTGTCTTGCTCGTCTTCTTTAGGAGGCACAGGGAACCAAACCTGGGACCTCCCGAGTGGTAGGCAGGAGCTCAATTGCTTGAGCCACATCTACTTCCTCCCTTTAACTCTTGAAAGGATACC
Source organism: Tolypeutes matacus (assembly GCA_026826555.1). Taxonomy (NCBI): domain Eukaryota; kingdom Metazoa; phylum Chordata; class Mammalia; order Cingulata; family Chlamyphoridae; genus Tolypeutes; species Tolypeutes matacus. The sequence goes on along the minus strand of JAKSZT010053830.1, from coordinate 19,850,300 downwards.
AGAGGGCTCCCTCACTCCCCCTCCTAGGCAGTGCCCTGCCTACAGGAACCATTATTCCAACTTCTATCACCAAAGATTAATTTTACCTGTTTTGAAACTATATATTTAGAAGCATAAAGTATGTAATCTTTTGGGGGGAGGGGGCCATGGAGAAAGCGTTAATTTACTGATTATATGTTCTTTATTTACCCAGCAGCTATTTAGTCACTGAGTGCTGGGTGTGCAAATACATGCTCATAGAGAAAACATACATCCCTGGACTGTTCTCCTCATCTCACGGTTAAGGACACCTTTTGGGGGCTTTTAATTTCATCATCTCCAAAACAGGTTAACGCAGCCCACCCAAAACCTGGTTACTGGGCTGATTCAAGGAGGTAGACTGTGAGAAAGTGTAAAATGTCAACCTGCCTTTCAAAGGCAAAGCCTTACTGTTATGGCAATTCCTTTATTCATTTCTGAACAAAACATTCAGAGTCCAGAGGCGTTGCCTCTTCTGCAGGCAAGAGCCGCCATTCTTCTTTCCACACTGAGTGAGACTCAGAACCATTTCCTCACAACCCTTTGCTGTAAAATCGTGGCAGAGTCAGGGCCGGAGCCCACTCCAGTGTCCTCTTCCCTAAAACCTCTTCTACTCGACAGAAGGATTATCACACCCATTTGGACTTAATTTCCAGGATAAAGACATGCTTGCAATCAGTTAATATTTCAGCCTTTGGCATCTGGGAGGCTGGAACGCCAGCCGTGCAGTTTGCATCCATCACTGCATAATGAGCAATTAGCTGAGCACAACAAAGAGAGAGCTGCGGGTGTGCACCTCTCCTGCAGGGCGAGGTGCGAACTGGGAGCCATCCAAGTATTTAGCAAGAATACAGTACAACACTTCAACGCACTGTTGAGAAGCATCCTGGAGAGGCTTCAGGCCACAGAGGCAGGCCTTCTTTGGGCACCTCATTTTCATCAAGATTCAGCTTCCTGAGCCCAGGGTGAGTCCCCGAAGGCTGTAAGATATTATAGTTTAAATAATGCAAAAAATCTTCAATCACTTAAAAATACGATTTTAAATTTTTAAAGTGAAGATGGGCTAGAGTTCGGAGTAGTGATTTTAGACCCTCGCTCCAGTTAGCAGCTGACAAGAGACTTTGGAGCTGAAAGATGATCTCTGAGAGTGGACTTGACGGGGCCTGCTGGCTCTGCCTGTCGACGGGGAGCTGTGCAGTCCCGTGCCTGGTGAGAGGGCGCTTACGCGAGCACACCCCACGCATCTTTCAGCCTTGCCATTAGGGTAATGATCACCCTGCCCCAAGTTTGCCTGCCGCTGCTGGAACTATAAATGGCATTTTGTGAGGCCACAAATTGCTGTGGGACACTTAGCGCATGAGGGCATTCTCTCAGCGTGGAAATGGATTGGTTTCCACCCTAAAATTACTGGCCTCTCCCTGACAAAATGATGGGGGAGCCTTGTAATTGCCTGCTGAGCTGTGTAAAATCAGACCAACTTTACAGGAAAAAGCTTTCTCTGTCTTACAGTCTCTCAAAATGGAGGCTGTCACTTTTGGGTCAAACCAGTGGGCTGAAGGAGTCATCACTTTCCCCTGTTATCGTTTAGATACCTAGAACCGCTATGGTCCAGGAAAGGAGAGCAGTTTCTGTTTACAGCAATCAGTTGCGAGTCCTCCCCACCCCCAGGACTCTAACCCTAAACTTTCTCAAATCCCCCTCCCCCTTTTAAAGATCCATTGTTACCAGTCTGCCTAAAATCTCACACTCCCTCCAGAGCCTTTCTTAGAATAGCCAAGAGCAGTAAGCACTCTGCCTTGCTCATGCTTCTAAAGTAATCACTTCCCTCTAAACATTTGTTGAAAATAAGTCTCTCCACTAACTCTACTGCCCTGGGAGGCAGAGAATCTTTTCCGTTCAATTTGGCATCCCCAATATATAGCACCATGCCTGGCACAGGCTTAAGCATCTTCCTGGGAGTGTGAACCCACTTGTAAATCGAAACTTTGGAGATATTATTTGTTAAGGTCTGGCCTAACTGTATTAGAGCAGGCTGCAATCCAATTTGGCTCAAGTCCTTATATATAAAGAAAACTGGACTTGGAAGTAGAAGCTAGAAACGAGAAATCGCCAGAGAAAGAGGCAGATTGCCAGGTGACGGAGGCAGAGAAGCAAGCCAGAGAATCCCAAGAATTGCTGGCAGGGTACCACCAGCACTCTACAGACGCTGGCGGAAAGTGTGGCCTGTTGAGACTTCTAGTCTCCAAAACCATGAGACAATGAATTCCTACTGTTGAAGTCACCCCTGTCTGTGGTATTTGTCATAGAAGCCCTGGCAAACTAAAACATCTTTTACAAGAAATGGTTTAAGCATAGTTTTATGATAGCAGTAAAAATAAAATGGGTAGATTTGCTTCATTAGATACATACATTGTGTATCTCTCCTTGGAAAAAGTCTGAGACACTCCTATGTCCCAAGAAGCTCACAGCCCAATGATCTTGAAGACAGATCATTCCAAAGCTAAAAGAGGTAAGTAAATGAGGACACAGTGTTAGCGACCAACTCTGCCAGGGGTAGTCCAGGAAGTTTCCACAGTGGGGGTGACTACTAGCAATGGTCTTGAAAAGGGGGTACAGTTTGCCAGGCCTAAGGGCACCAAAGGGATTCTAGAGGAAAGGGACTGTTCCGAAAATAAAGCATGCACATCTAAAAGCGTGGAAGGGAACACATAAACCTCTGCGGGGTTCAGAGCTCTGCTCTTGCCCACGCACTGCATGAACACTCTCCTTTCTCAATCCCAGCACATTTGGTGGGTTTTCAAAAGGAATCTCCTACAACCATTTCACAGTAGCATTTGTCCTTCTTGCCTTGTATTTGGGAACTGTGGGTCCCAGTAAGCGGGGACAAGAAGTCTCTACAAGTTCAGTTCACTTAGGCACCATTCTCAAAAGGGAGGGAAAAGCCTTAACTATAAATGGGATCTTGGAGTGACTGGTTCTGGTTGCTTGTTTGTAGAACCAGAGAGTCTTCTTACCAGAAGTCTGCAGATTTCACCACCTCTGCCCGGTCAGGACAGTTCCGAATCCAGCACCTGTACTCTCCTCCCTCCCTTGTGCAGCTGACCCTCTGAACCAAAGACCCTGGGGGAAAGTCCTGGAGCCTTCCTAGGGGACTCTCAGAGAGAATCTCACAGGAACACGAAGATGTCTTCTACGTTCCGACCAGTGGAAACCAAGGCAGGATTTTTGCTCCATTTCTCTTCCTCGCTGCCATTTTATCATCTACTCTGACCTCCTAAATGGTGTGGAGGACTGGATTGGGAAACAGGATGGTTGTGTGGTAATACCACATATTTTAAAAATCTGGTTAGGTTATTCTTTTAAATCAAGGCCAACATTAAATGTGTGTGGCCATTTGATATTATTTATGAATTCCAAAAAGAGATATTGATTAGGTTTGTAAACTAGTCTGTTCCTCTGGGCATGATACCCTTTGATTGAATTAAATTCAAAGGCTTTACATTTCCTTGACTAAATCAAGATTAGGGCTTTGATTTGACCATGTCATTAGGGCATGCAGGGTTGAGTCCCCACCCCCTTGGTGGGCCAATAAAGCAGACTCTTACACAGGAGACAAGAGAAGACACACAGAGGAATAGAGAAAGCTCCAGAGACATGGAAGAGGAGTGGACTTTGATTCTGCAGCCTCAGGAAGAAAGATGAGCCATTCACCTGATAGTTTACAGTTGACTTTGTGAAAAGAAAAGAGCATCTGAGCCCAGAAAGAAATGGGCCCCAGGAAGACAGATGAGCCCTATGCCAGCCTACAGCTGAGATTGGAAGAAGCTGGACCCATGGAGACTTAAGAGGGAAGAGGAAGACTTGAACCCTTGCAGACATCGCCTGCCATGTTGCTTCAACACATGGCAACTGACTTTGGTGAGAAAGCAACCTTGAGTTGGACTCTTTAGGGCCTTGTCATTGTAAGCTTTTACCCCAAATAAATGCCCTTTATAAAAGCCAACAGATTTCTGGTACTTTGCATCAGCACCCCTTTCGGCTGACTAACACAATATGTTTCCGAATTGCTCCTTTTAACTGCAGTCATCTGGGTAATTGGCATGGAGAGAACATATGAAGGTGCCTTGCATTGTCAGCTAAGATACAGCAGTGTGCTTTAACATAAACTTTAAGAGCTTTGGACCTATACCGGTCCTGATTCAACTCATCTTGTATGTCTCTCTCGGCCCTTTGGCATCCCCCTTGTCATTTCTGACATTCTTAGGGTGCTCTTATCCTGCTCAAGAGGCCTTCTCTGAGGAGCACCTTGCCTGGGACTGACCTCCTTGTTCCTTAGACCAGTGGTTTCCCACCCTGGATTGACAGTAGAATCACCTACGAAAGTTTGTTGCTTTGTGTGTGTGTGCATGCACATGCAGTTGTTTGTTGTTATTTCTTTTATTTCAATGCCAGGGCTCTACCCCAGGTCAAATCTATCAGGGATTTTAGGAATAGGACTGAGTCAGTGTTTCTTTAAAGCCTTTCAGACGATTCTATTGTGCATCCAGTCTTGAAAATCTACTGCTCTGCAAAGTGTTTTTTTTTTTTTTTTAACTTTTAAAAGGTGTAGAACACTTTGTTCAAATGAAATCTTATGCAGAAAGCCAAAATGTAAAAGATATTAAAATAGAGTTTCTTTGTTTTGTTCAAGTGTGAATGTGGAAGGAAACAGGACCCAGAAGGCTTGGTGGAACAGCTTCTAAAAACCCATGCTCCACCTTCATGGACACTCCCTTCCATTAAAATGTACCTGTCCTGAAAGCCATTCCCTTAAAGCAGAGCTTGGCATGGCCTTTGAGTGCCATGCAGTTTGTGCTGCAACTATTCACCTCTGTCATTGGTGAGCATGCAAGCAGCCACAGATAATACGTAAATGAATGTGCATGGCTGTGTTTCAGTAAAACTTTATTTACAAAAATGGGCTGAGTGCCAGATTTGGCCTGCCAGCCATAGTTTGCCAACCCCTGCTTTAAAGCATTGCTACCTTATAAATCATTGATCACTGATCTTACAAATTAAATACAGTCATGCTCTCCTCCCATCCAAGTGACATCTGTCCGTTTTAATTGGCACCCTCTGATAATAGTCCATAACACCAAGGGTTGGTTTTCCTGGGTGGCTTTTGTCATGACCAGTCCAGGGCACACAATTATTTGGAGGGAACTGGAAGGTCTATGCAATGTGCTAAGCTGGGCTACTAGTAACTCAATCTATGATCTCTTCTGAATTGGAGTTTAAAGACTATGGAACTGAAGTCGTTCCACCTACCTAGAAGTCTTGCAGGAGGTGAACGGATTTGGGCCAGGAGTAGATTTGGTAACCTTGACACCTTTGCAAGATAGTCATGAAGTCATGCTGGGGTTTTAAAGAAAAAAAAAAGCCTTGCCAGAGTTTGCCATACTGGCTTCTAAGAGCCTTTGTGCTTGGGCTTCTCCCAGCTGAAAGAGCTCATTCAGAACAAAAGCTCAGAACAAAAGCTAGGCAGTGCAGCTTCGGGAAAGCTGGGAGTGCTCCTGTTACAGAGTCCACGGAAACTCGCACGGGGCTACTCAGCTGGGAGTTTTTGTAAGTTCTGAGGTTGCATTTCCCTTTGCACTGCCCAGCTCTGGCTTGCGTTTCTCTTGGGTCACATTCAGGCTCCACTGTCCTCAGCTGCTGATGGAACAATGCTCTCTTCTGCGGTTATGCTGCTCCTTCTAGAGCAACTTGATTTAAGAGCGTTTTTAAAACCACCTTCTTTTGATTTCTTCTGTTTCAAATTCACTTGATACTCAATTTTCTTTTTCACTCAAGAAATACCTTGGTTTTTTTTCATCTATATCCCCAATAAATCAGAAACGAAAATAATATCGGATCTAATCTATGACATAAAGGCTTCCGTATCTGGGGAGAAATGTAGAAATATTTGCAATTTACTTTGAAATGCAACTCAAAGAAATGCAAAAACTGCATTGATGGATGGATAGAAGGATGAATGAATATGTGATAAAACAAGTATACTAAAGTAGAATCTAGGTGCTAGGTATATGGATATTCATTGTATTCTTTCAACTTTACTGAATATTTGAAATGTTTTTTAACAAAATGTTGGAAAGAATGAAATGTTGGCATATTCAGGGGAAAAAAAGGTTTCTTCGATGATTTATGTCAGTACTTGATTCAAGACTCATGCATTTGGGCCAGCAGGTGAGATCCACTCTGCTTGGAGTACTAATTATGAGTAATATAATTACCAAGGAGACTGATTAGATTCAAATATCTTATTCCACAATTGTGGCTATGAAATCCTGTTAAACACCAAGTACTAAATGCAGTGTCCTGGGATCAGCATAATTTATTTTTCTTTATTTTTTTCCTTTTGGGTCTCAGGGGCCCAGAATTGGATTCTTCCTAATAATCCTTGGTCACACACTCATGATTGGCCAATGCATGTCTCACTTCTATGTGGTTATTATTTGGTCATTTGCATTAAGCATTGGCAAACCCATCACCCAAAATGAAATCCAAGACATTGACAACAACTCACACCCAACCACATGGTCCCTAGCCTCTCCCTATCATTCTGAATTCTAGGCTTATCATTTCTATGCTTTCCTTTTTATTCAGTTCTTTGCATATATATGTAATCCTTTAAAGGCAGATATTTTTAGTGGTTTTTAACTTTAGTTCTAGTTGTCTTTAGCTACATTTACTTTTTTCTCTCTCTTTTTTTTTTGTTTTTTTTTTCTATTTTTTAATTTTTTTTCCTTTTTTCTACATTTACTTTTGATGAGTATTTTTTTTCCACTTAACACTATTTTGCAGAGTTTATTCAGACTGCTGTATAAATGCTGTGGTCCATTTGTTTGGCTACTGCAGAACGGTATCATAAGTGATAGGCATTTGCTGCCAGGTTTTTATATTATGAGCCTATTTATAAATATCCCCTGCTGTACACGTGTAAGAATTTCTCTTGTTTATATACCTAGAAGTGGAATTGCTCTATCTTAGGGTATGTCAAGGTTCAACTTTTGAGATAATGCCAAACAGTTTTCCAAACCAGTTGTACCAATTTGTATTCCCTCCAGGAACGCAGTCTCTGTCTTTAGGCAGCATTCAGTCCAGTAGAATATAAGATAAACTAATGAAATAGTTTTACATTTTACATCCATGACTAGGGTGAATCATGGAATGGAAGCTTCATGATATGCCTCTTAGAGATAGAGAGAGTGGGAAATGGATTTCTCTCCCCCTCTCAACTGATAGTCATTGGAGTTGCATCTAGATAGATGTTTGTTTTCCTCCTTTCACTCCTGTTTACCTCGTATGGAAATTGTTTGTACTAGGTGACTGCCTTGGGTACCTCTCCATCTTAGAAGCTGTGGAAATGTGTTAACCTTTCATTCCTTGGTAAAACCAAAAGTCCTTCCCTACAGCACTTCTTTCCTTCACAAACAAGCATTAGCTTCCTACATACCTCTTCAAAATAGTAGTTTGTCCTTCTTTCTCTGTCAATTTTCTTATATCCAAAGAGCGCCTTATGGTTGGAGGTCAGAGGAGCCAAATTAATTTACCTTGTTATTCAGCATCCAGATATCCCACCCGGGCCTCGGGGCCTGTTAAAAACACTCCCTTCTGGAAATCAATTGACTTCATTCACTTTCCAGCTAACCCCAGAACAGTAGGCCGTTAGGGTCACATTTGAGTTGTCTAATGTTTGGACAGCTGACTCGAGCACACGCCTACCCCCACCCTCCCAGCAGCTTTCCCACCCTTGTGCTGCACAGCAGTTCACCCTGGCAGGGAGAAATCCCCGCCTCAGGTTCCCGAGAGCCTGACACTCAGTACTCTGCTGCCTGCCAACGAGGCTCCTGAGCCCTGGGGCTCTCATCAGATAGCAAGTTTCATTATGTTCTGTCCACTGGACACTCTACCAAAAGCAGTAAATTCATTTCACTGTGCAAGTCTCTGGACTATTAAAGCTTTTTAGTCCTATTTCTCCTTTAACCTCCCATGAGCCAAATATTCACTCTAACAAAATGCTATCCATTACACCGTTAAGCTGACTTTCACTCTACTTCTCTCACACATAATACAATGAAGACGCTTTGTCCTGGATTGTCTGTTGCCTGACGGTATTACGGATAAAAACATGCCAAGGCAGACAGTCTTTTTTCCAGAATGGATTGAAATTACCTCTAGCTAGCTAAGCCTTGCTTAGATAAAGAACAGCTGAGAAAGAAATGTTTTGTTTTGTTTTTTCCTGCCCATTTTTAATATCCTGACCAATATATATTGCTTAAGGGAAGATGATCAGAAAAGAAAAAAAGAAGGATAAGGTAGAAAAATGAAACATCACAGGAATATAAAAGAGATCAAATCCCTTTCATGCCTCTTTGATCTTTCACTCCTCGAATCCCTTTCACTCATATCTTTGGATAAAAATATCTTATCCAACGATATTTTTCCCTGCCCTTTTTCTCCATGCTGAGTGTTAACAAATAAATGTTGAAATTTGTTGGAGTTACAGAGCATTTCCAGGGCTGAATACACAAGAAAGATCTGGCTGCTTGATTGATTTAAGCAAGATATTTTGACTTATCTAAGTCAGCTGCTTGTCCAAACCCTGCCTGTAGCATGCATGAGCATAGGGTAAATTTATTCATCTCTAGGGGCCTCTTTCCTCATCTATAAAATGGGGAAAACTGTATCCACCTTTTAGGTTTGTAGTGGGGACTAAACAAAATAACATATTCAGATTTCTTAGCCCTGCTGTAAGCATACAGTAAGAAGAAAATGAATGTTTTTTCCCTTTTCTTCCCCCCTACATAATGAGCTAAAGAGAGAAGCAGGGGAGGAGGGGACAAGCACACAGAACTAGACCATCGTGACTCTTAGAAACCTCGGTCACACCGATCAGACTAGAGAATGTGCTCTTCTCTCCTCTGCCTGCATTAAAGGGATTCTACTGAACAACCACAGAAAATATGACCACTGGCTTTGATGTAGGAATGCTGTTGTAGGTATTCCAGATAAAAACTTTGAGAGAAATTTCCTTCTGCTAGGAAGATGGAGGACAGCTGTGCTTCTCGCGGGAGCTGGTTGTAAACATAACCGATGGCGTTGCCTCCTCGTTTGTCCTGGGCTTTAGAGCTGTACTTTGGTACCAGTTTTACCCCTCGTCTCATCTTAATCCTTCTCCTCATTTCCCCTCTCCTTTCACCCACCAGTCTCCTTGATTTCCTTACTTTATCCTCTACATCGTTGTGTGATAGGTGCCTGTGCAAGTGCCTTATATCCTAACCTAATTACTTCGTTGAGCAGTTAAAACTGGGTGCTCTGAGTTTCTCCCCACGTTTCTGCATGAGGCTTTTCCTCCACAGCTGGATGGGTCCATCAGAGCAGCTAAAACTCTGCCTCAGGAACAAAGGAAGCTTCTGCTGCTTCCACAGCCATGGCCAGCGCCCTCCCAGAATTAAGAGAAAGTCCAGGGGAGCTAGTCTTCACCTTAAGGAGAATGCCGGCAAAAGCTCCATAACAGCCAAGCAAATAGTTCACCCTCTCACTTGCTTGCCCAATTACATGATTAATTATAGATAATCCACTATTTTTCAAAAAATTTTCCCATCCGCCCTCTTTTAAATTGAGTAATTTTAAAATCCCTGAATTGTCAACCATGTGGTGTTCCTTGGAGGATATGTGGAATCTCCCAGGATATGAAAAACATCTTTTAATGCCTTCCTAGACTCTGGAATTCCTTGTCAAGGGCAGCACTGGAATAATAAGACTGGGGTCAAATGGTGGCTGCTTAAGGACAAACAGGGATCTTTCTGTTTAAATTTATATATTTGTGCCTCGATATGTTCAAATAGCTCATCAATTATTAACCACCCGGGAAAATTTCCAAGTACTACGTTAAAACCTATAACACCAGAAGGCATTCACCCAAACTGGTTCTATTTATTGAATGCTGTTTACTATTTCTTGGCAACTTTATCTCTTCAGATGATGTTTGGAAGTCTCCCTAACGTATACACTATCAGGTGGGGGGTGTCTGTTTGGATTTCTCAAACAGAAGACTGGCAGGAGCCCAAAAGCAAGCAGGCTCACTTAGAATTCTACAAGAGATAAAAGAAAACTGCCCGGCAGGAAACACACCTTTGCTTAACCCTTCAATTTATTGAATTTGATTCAGGACCAGAGGGTAGGAGTGAAGATGAGACCCATAACGCACTGGAACGAAGTGGTGAAGGTCAGGGCTTAAAACATCGTGAATAGGGGAATGGGTAATAGTGGAGAATTAAATTGCTAGTATTTAAGATGCAAGCTAGTGTTGTCCAGTTCTGACAGTGTTGCAATGCTTCTTAACAATTGTTCTCAAAATCCTTCAATTGTTTTGTTGTTCTAGAGAAAGAATGAGAAATACAGGAAATTTTACTCTGTGTGTCTGTGGATGTTTTTTCCTCCATGCAAACATAAAGACAACAGCACACACAACGGAGTGGCCTTTGGTGTAAAATTGTGAACTTATTAGGTCTGTTTATTGATAGTCTTTTGAGATGAGCTTTCGTTGAGGCCTAACTTTCGGAGGAGTCAAGAATGAGACAATAGAATGAAGAAAAGAGAAAGAGAGCAGTACAGAAACACAGATCCACCAAGACCTCAGGAGTGACAGACCACGGGCCTGCGTTTGCAACCCCTTCTCAGAGATGGTCAGACCTCTTGCTGTGTGAAAGATGGTCGAGCAAAGCAGCACCCAAGGGGATGATCTGGGCCCCTGCCCGGGACGCAGCCGTTCAAAGGATGCCAGAATATTCAGGGGGGCTGTTTATTCTTTGATGACTATTTTTACCAAAGTAACCGGGAAGCCCAGAACTCTCTCCTAGCTCAGGCCAGATGGATGTGGGGTATCTTATACACAGGTGGGGAAGGCAAGGATGATGGAGGCATCTGCCAGCCTCTTTTGCATTCCCTTACCTCAACTCCCCTCACAACCTGGCAAGAAGCCCATGTGGAACTCTGGGGGGACTGGACATCAGTTTGCACAGGCAACTGTAATAGGCAAGCTGTTGTAGGGCTCTTCCCATTTTAACCCCCAATTCCCTGGAGAGACTAATGGAAGCCCAGAGAGGTCAAGGTCCTTGCCTAAATCCACATGCAGCACAGCTATGGCTGGGAATTGACTGAAGCCCATGCGGTACAGAGTCCAGGTCCATGGTTAATCATCCAACAGGATGTCCCTCTCCTTAGAGGAGCAGGGTGTGTGTGCCACAGAGTGGATGATTCCATAGGTGGGGATCAATTAAATCGAAATAATTTCTATTCTCACATATAGAGGCATAAACTGAAAATATTTTCAGGTGTTTTTTTTTTTTAAAGAGAAGAAACACATGAACATATCTGCGACTATTTAAAAGAAAGATGTTTCATAAATCCAGAATAGTATTATTATTATATTATAATATTTTGTCATTCACATGTCTAAGAAACACCACACTACCTAACCTCAAAAGGGGCTCGAAGAGGGCACAGAGTCCTGGCTCTGTCAAGAACGGTTGGAGAATTGGGGATCTCTTTTGCTTTGGTGACAATTCAAAAGAAACTCACCATATCTTTGCTGCAACACCTGAAGATTTATATTCCAAAAAGAATCATTGTAATGTGCTTGATTAATAGAAATCGTGTTTTATAATAACAACCCTGTAATAACGATCCACTTGCTCTATGCTATCACTAATACGGAATGCCAAAATGAAAATAAATCCCTGAGATCATAACCATCCCTGTGCCTTACCTTTTTCCTCTGATGTGAAAGCAATGCCATTTCCCACTGAATAGCAGACCTTAAAAAGAGATAGACTTTTCTTTTACACTTCCCCTGAGGAACAAATTTCATAAGAAACAGTCATATCAACCGAAAGCAATCTGTGTTCCTAAAGTACTCGGAAAAGCTCAGACTGCACTGCCGTCATTAGCATTCGATTGCACACTTTGTTCCTAACAAGCACTCCCTGGTCCCACAAAAGGCAGTGATTGTAGCTCTTCTTCACCGTCTTTGAAGTAATTTGTCCTTGGGGGGTCACAGGACTGCCAGTTTAGCAGCCCTAGAATCTAACCTCATAATCGTGCACAGCCATAGCTGTGGAAGTCTTCCTTAGCAACTACTCGGGGAAAAAAATTATAAAACTGGAGGCTGAAAAATAGGTAGTGTGGGTGACATCCAACCCGCGGTTGCGTCCGACCTAGAGGATGGTCTCTAAATCATAGAGATAAGGAGACAGAGCTTTTTTGCCCTTTGCTGGGGACCAGCTGATATTTAAAGCCTTCTTAGCTGCCATTGTTCTGGATGACCCGGAGTTAAAGAAAACATAAAACGCACACTCTTCCTTGAGTTACCTAAGCTTGGTTGATTTTAACCTGTTGTTCCTCTCTTCTTCCTGCACCTGGTACAAAAATGTATTCAATGACTGTAAGAACCAGGTGTGCTCTGATGTCACAGACTGGAAGCGGCAGCTCTAAAACCTCGAGAAGGAACCCACGTTTTTGAGCACCTACTATATGCCAGGCATTGCACTAGACTATCTTATTTAATATTCACAGCACTCTGGGGTAGATTCTCTTTCTTTGAATTAACAGAGGAGGATTTGAGGTTCAGGGATGTTAACTAAATCGTCCAAGGCACACAGCTAGGAAGTGGTGGAGCCGGATTCTAGACCCATCGCCCAGAGCATGTCTTTTCCATGACTTCGTGAAACTCTTTGAAGAGCAGTCATTGCATCCTGCTCTATCTGCTACAGCCGTGCTCCAGTGGGACTAGAAGCGTGGCCTGTGCTGGGGAAGCAGGCTGGGCGTCCAAGCAGACAAGCACAGTCTGAATATAGGGGTGCTGGCATCCATACACTTGATCCAGCTCCTGGTCATATCTAAGAAATTGCAGGGTGAAGCACTGCCCTCATGGCTGAGGAGGAACCAAACCCTGAAGAAATAGTCATGGTCAACATTAAAGCCCATTCCAGAGTCCAGGAACAGTTACAGGAATTATAGGCTGCACCGAGCAGAAAGAATAGCCATTCATTAGGTCAGACTGTGCTCAGAGGATAAAGATGAGGGCTGAGCAAAGCTACAAGGAAGCCGAAATTATCAAGGTCGGAACAGAGAGACCTAAGCAGGTCAAAGGCAGTGGGCAGCTGTTCTGGTGAACGTCCAAGGGGCAGTCTCTTCTTGAAGTGATAGCTTCAAACTCTGGCCTTACCAGACCTGATTCTAAATGCCTCTCTTGCCCTAGTAGGCTGTGAAGCTGTGCTCCTACCAAGGATCAAGCCAGCACTTGGTGAGTCTAGAAAAAGCTGCAGAGGGGTGTCTGGATGTTACTTTAAACCCTCGTAATCCCCAGGGTCAAACGCTGTGCCAAGGTCAGACGAGGCACTCAGTAAATATTTGTGGGAAGCAGGAGGGGAAAGAGGGAGGGAAGGAGGAAAGGCCAGATTCAAGTACCACTAGCAAACCATTTGAAACAAGTCTGGAATCCGGGGTTGTGCATCAAGCAGGGGCAGAAAAAGCCATTGCATAGCTCCCAGCTGCCTGAAGGCAGACATCAGAAAGGGCTTGGGGCTGAGAACCCAGCCACCAGGAGATACGGATTGAGGGACTCTTCAGCCTCTAAGAAGGGCTGGGGGGAAGCGGCTGTGGCTCAATTGGTTGGGCTCCTGTTTACCATATGGGAGGCCCCGGGTTCAATTCCCGGGGCCTCCTGGTTGAAGGCAAGCCAGGCTGCGCCGTGCGGTGAGTTGACGCAGCAAGATGATGCAACAAAGAGAGACAAGCAGACACAGAAAAACGTGCAGCAAATGGACACAGAGAATACAAGCAGCAAGGGGGGGATAAATAAATAAAAATAAATCTTTAAAAAAAAAAAAAAAAAAAAAAAAAGAAGGGCTGGGGCACAAGATGAGAAGGCCCGGCACTGAAAGTTCAGGGAGGAAGGGCAACACACCCTGCCCACAAGGACCTGGAAGAATAGTTAGGACCTCAGTTACCACAAAATGCACAGGGGCTCCTTCCTGAGAAACAGAATCACCAGGAGAGATCTGTAAATAGTATGAGATTTTATGAGTCTCTCACGTGACCGTGGGGATGCACAAGTCCAGGTTCCGCAGGCAGGCTGCAAACCAGGGGCTCCGATGAAATTCCAGTGAAGATCCTTGATGAGTTTCTGGGAGAAGATGGCTGTCCAAAGACGAGCTGGGAAATTCTCTCTGAATGTTGAAATCACTTCCTCTTATAAGGCATTCAACTGATCGGATAAAGCATCACTCGTTGCCGATGGCAATCTCCCTGGTTGATGTAGATGTAATCAGCCATCTATGTAGTAAACTCACTGATGACTAAAGCCCATAAATGTCCTCGTGTTACAATTAGCCCAGTGCTTGCTTGCCCAAACACCTGGGAACAATTACCTGGCCAAGCTGACACATTGGCTTAACCATCACAGCCCCTTACCCCGGCAGAGCATAGAGGGCCAGTCCCGCTTGGTCGGGTGAAAGATCTGCTTCTCCCATTCAGAGTTCTAAAGACAGGAAAGAAAAAGGACGTTGGATGAACCACTGCCTGGAGACATAAAGCAGTGGGGCAGCTTGTTCATAAGCAGGGTCCTTTTAGGAAAGGGTGGTTGTCCATAAGCAGGGTCCTTTTAGGAAAGGGTGGTGGAAGGAGCAGTATGACCTAAAGGGAGAAGCATGAAGTTCCACCTCAACTTGACGCACTAACCGGTCCTCGGCCCTATATGCCTGCTCCCACGGAGGGGTTTTTGTCCCTTCTTAGCATCTTCTGCTTTTCCCATCTCTCTAAACTTAGTACATTTTTTTATAATTGCCTGATTATTTTATTTTTATCTCTGTTTAGACTATAAACTGGTACCACATCTGTATTTTTCATCTTTGGATCTGAAGAACCTAGTTTTGTGCTTAGGAAGCACAATAAATAAATAGTTGGATGAATGCATGAATGAATGAATGAATACCAAGAACTCCTCTCCAATTTCATCTGGAGGAACGACAGAGAAAATTTTGAAGAGATACAGCATAGTGCTGCTCCTATTTCTCCTTAGAAAGTCTCCAGAGGGCTGCAGTGTAACAACATAAAATCTCTCTCAACACAGGCCTTGGGGGTGGAAGTTCAAAACTTACAAGAAAAGAATGGGTGACAAGATGTATGCTGCAACTCGACAGTAATTTCTAGGTCAGTTGCAAATGATTACCATTAATAATTACAAGCTTTTGTTGGGCCCTTTCTATTTTCAGAGTGCTTTGCAATGGTTAATTTATTATTTCTCACAACTTCCCTATGAGGTAAATTATCATCATTATTGTCCCTTACAGATGCACTAAGGATGTCAAGTTGGATTTAACTGACCCAGGAATGTAGCTATTCTTAGTAGTTCATTTACCCTCTGCTTTCTGCTCTTAAAAATCTATGGATGCTGCCAGAGGGTGATGCTGCTAAAGAGCAATTTAGAAAGAAACATAGCAGACAACCACAGAGAATCACAGGAGCAGAGGAGGTCCTAAATTTCTGAAAGGTAAGAGGTGCCAGGGAGACACTTCAAAGTATTCCAGAAGCACATGTATTAGCTTCAGACCGTTTTCCAAAAGGCTACTTTTCTCCTAAGGTAACTGCCACTCTGAAAATACGGATTTCGTTCCACATGCATAGGTTTGGAAAGCAGTTGATAGAATTTGACCTCA
The DNA here is from genome assembly GCA_026826555.1 of Tolypeutes matacus. Classification (NCBI taxonomy): domain Eukaryota; kingdom Metazoa; phylum Chordata; class Mammalia; order Cingulata; family Chlamyphoridae; genus Tolypeutes; species Tolypeutes matacus. The sequence goes on along the minus strand of JAKSZT010053830.1, from coordinate 19,834,521 downwards.
CGGTGCTGAGCCAGGCTTCCTCTCTGTGTTATAGCTGAGTCCCAGAACCAAGTTATTTTGTTCACTGGGAGCTACGTGTGATCAGTTGTGCACTCCAAGGACTAAAATACAGATGATCACATGCTTTAGTGAACAAAATAACTGACGAGGACATTACAAGAGAGGAAAATTACAGGACAATATCCCTCACGAGCACAGAGGCTAAAATCCAGACATTATGTGTTGACTCATGCCCCACCCCCCAAAAGGCCAGCTCAGGTCTCAACCCCTGGTTTGTGGGGGTGGACCTACTGTAAATAGGGCCTTACTTCAAGTAGGGTGTGGCGGGTTGGGCTTTAATCCAGATTACTGGGTTACTTTATAAACAGAATGAAATTCAGACAGAAGGGGGGAAAAGCCATGGGGAGCAGCAAGAAGCTGGAAGTCAAGGGAACTCAGAGGAGAAAGGAGACAACACTGCCATGTGCATTGCCACGTGACAGAAGAGCCAAGGAAGCCCAAAGTGTGCCAGCCAGCCAGAAGATACCAACCCCAGAAGGAAACGAACCTTCTGGCCTCTGAAAGCGTGAGCCAATAAATTCCTCTTGTTTAAACCAACCTATTGAATGGTATTTGTTTTAGCAACCAGGAAACTAAAACAATATGTTAACTAATTAAATTCAGTTATATATAATAAGGATAATACATAATGGCCAAGTGAGGCTTATACCAAGAATGCAAAATTTGTTTAACATTCAAAAATCTGTCACTGCAATTCACCCCCTTAACAGAGTAAAGAGAGAACACGTATTATCATCTCAATAGATACAGAAAAAGCATTTGATAAAATTCGATATTTGATATGATATAAAAAACTCTTAGCAAATTAGAATAAAAGGGAACTTCAATAATCTCATAAGGAGTATCTACAAAACAACAACAGCAAATACCATACTTAATTTGTTATATAAAGACTTTCCCCAGAAATCAGGAATGAGTTAAGGATATCCACTTTCAACAATTCTACTCTACAAATGTAGAGGAAGTCCTGGCCAAAGCAATAAGACAAAAAAAGAGTATAAGGATCAAAAAATTTTAAAAACCTCAAAAATGACATGATTGTGCACTAAAATTAGTAAGTGAATTTAACACATTGCTGGGTACAAAGTTGATAAATAAAAATCAATTATATTTCTACACACCAGCAGCAAAAATATAGAAAATGAAAAATTTTAAATAAATAAATAAAATTAAAAATGAAAGATGTGCAAGACCTCTTCACAGAAAACTATAAAGCATTTTTGACAAAAATTAAAGATGACCTACATAAAGGAAGGAATAAACCATGTAACAATTAGAAAGTTTGATATTGTCAAATTTTCAGTTCATCCCCAAATCAATATATAAATTCAGTGAAATAACAATCAAAAGCCTGTAAGTTTTATTTTTGTGAACACTGACAAACTGATTCTACAGTTTATATGGAAAGGCAAAGAATACGGAATAGCCAAGACAACCTAGAAGGACAAATCCAGAGACCAAGATTTAATTATGTAAAGCTACATAATTAAGACAGCACAGTACTGGCACAAGAATGTATAAATAGATTGATAGATAAACAGAAGAGAGAATCCAGAAATAGACTCTTACCAATATAGTTGCATAATTTATTACAAAAGTGACACTACAGTGCAATGAGAGAAAGGATGGATTTTTCAACAAATAGCACTGGGTCAATTGGAAATCCATTCAGAAAAACTATATTGTGCTGCCTGCCTCACATCATACTCAAAAGAATGAATTCTAGGATATTTCACATCTCAATGTAAAAGACAAATGAATCTAGATGGGAGAATATCTTCATAATCTCAGGTCAATCAGATTCCTCAACAGGACACAAAAAGTACTGGCCTTGGGAAAAAAATTGACAAATTGTACTTCATAAAATTAAGAAGTTGTATCCATCAAAAGATAACATCCCGATTGATAGATGATAGATATATATAAATAGATTTCTTCCACTCTGTGGCTTGCCTGAACATACATGTGTGTGTATGTGTATGTGCCCATGTGCATATAATCATATCTTTTATATATATATATAATTACATCTATTAAATATATATTTATTTACATATACAAAAATATATGTGAGTCCTGTATCTAGGATATAGAAATCATTCCTAATATATAAATAGCCCCTATAATCAGTAGAAAAAATGGTCAAAGGACTTACATAAGCACTTCCCAAAAGAAAGAAAACCAAATGGCCAATAAACATGCCAGAAGTTCTCAACATCTGTAGACATCAGAGAACAGAAATTAAAATCACGGCGAGATGTCACTACACATCCATCCAGAACGGCTACCATGAAAAAGACCTACAATCCCAAGTGTTGGTAAGGAGGTGGCAGGGCCCCCATAAGGTGCTGCTGGGAATACAAATGGACAACCACTGTGGAAACTTGTTGGCAGTAGCTACTGAAGCTAAAGATGCACAGACCCCACGACCCAGCAATTCTCCTTCTAGATATATATATTCAACAGGAATGCATATTTTCTTTTACCATGCTTCTATAAACATTCTTGTGTATGCCAAACAATGGGAGCAGCCCAAGGTCCTATAAAAATTAAACAAAGAAGCAAATTGGAATACAATACAGCAATTAGCAGATGAGAACAGCCAAACTATTGTTATGTACACTCAGTACAATAAATCTCACAAACAAATTTTGAGTAAAGAAGCAAAATAGAGAAGAGTATATACTGTATGATTCCATTTACATAAAGTTCAAAAAACAGGAAAAAGTGATCACAGATGATGGCCCTCAGGGAGCAGCGGTGATTGGGAAGGGGCCTGAAGAGACTCATGGGGTACTATTGATCATCCGCTTTTGATCTGGGTGATGGTTACACTTTCCATTTTGAAGATTAATCAAACTCTCTACTTATGGTTTGTGTATGTCTTTGCTTTATATTTCAATAAAATGTTTACTTGAAAAACTGCCTATCTTACTGATGGTGGGTCTTACAAACCCACAGTACTTTAAAATCTGAAGGGAAGAATGACTGACCTACCCTTGAAATGGAAGTGGTTAGAAATGTGGAAGGGAAGATAAATTCAGGGCAGACTGTGAAGTTCTTTCAATGCAATGCCAAGAAGTTGTGAATGTTTCCAGTAGATCATAGAGAGTTGGCGGGGAGTGAGTGAGGTGATGTGATCAGATCTATGGTTTTAGAAAAATTCTTATCACATTATATAAAATACTTTGAAAAGGGGGAGAGAAAACATAAGGAAAAGAGTGAAGATACTGTCAAGATAACAAGAAACAATGAAAGTCTCAGGCGGCAAAGAGAGAATGATGAGTCTGCCCTCTTATCTGGACCTGGGAGTAAATAAGCACAGATTCCAAGAACAGTGGTAATGCCTGGAGCGCTTCCATCTTCCCATCCCAGGGGCATCTTCACTGTGGTTGGCTTGCAGGAGAGGAGCAAGCCCCAGGAGAACCACTGTCAAGCAATTTCTACTCTGACAAGTACTTGGATGCTAGTTCTTGCCAGACTTCATATCTCAGGGCACATTCAAGCATGGAATTTCCTATAAACTTGGAAGATAAAGTTCTGTTGTCTGATGAGAAATCACAGGACAGAAACTGCACAGGCAGCAGAGAGCTGAGGATTAGAAACAAGGGATCAACGTTTTTTTGACATTATCTTCTTGACTTGGGTAATGTGGTCTGATGTTAAAATAGACTGGAAGCAGTAAACAGGAGCAAGAAAAAAACCCAGAGAAGGTTTGAGGTTTGTGTGTATCAAGCAGGCTCCTCCAACCCTCTGAACATAAGAAATGCCCTCTGGGTTATGCACAAAGCGTATCTGTACAAAGATTTGGCCTAGGAACAAGACAACCTTTTCCTCCTTTTTACATGTTTACTCTTTCTATGGTTTACGGAAAGTACATGCTATGGGAGTATGTGCAGCAAAGGGTTAAGAGGCCTGACCTGCCATTCTTGCAAAGACCTGCTTGCAAGCAAGGGTGGCCCTTGGCTGGCATCTGGGAATTTAGATCTGGGGACAGTTCCCACCAATAACTGATAAGAATGGCTCACTGTGCCTACAATATTATGCAAACAAAAATATGGTTTATATTGAACATCTGCTTTCCTTCTGGGAGCTTGGAAATTTGGTATATACCAGGCAGAGGCTGCCTGCATGACCAGCCCCCAATAAAGACACAGGACACCGAGTCTCTAGTGAGCTTCCCTGGTTGGCAATATTTCACGCCTGTTATAACAACTGGGGGAATTAAGCATGCCCTGTGTGACTACAGTGGGAGAGCGTCCTTTGAAGCTTGCACATGGTTTCCCCTAGGACTCACCCCATGTGCTTTTCCCTCTGCTGTTTTGTGCTGCACCTTCTTGCTCTAATAAATTTTAGCCATGAGGACAAATTGGGCTGAGTCCTGTGAGTTCTCCTAGCAAATCATCCTGGGTCTTGGAAACCCAGGACACAAGGTATTACAAGAGCCCATCTTATTCCCTTTCTTCACTGAAATGTTTCAAAGGCATAACCAAAGCAAATCACATGTTGTATTAAAAGGACATTATAACGAATAATATAAGAATAGCTGAAGAAGAACTAGTGATTACATAGTACTTTGGAAATAAGAAGTGATACATAAATACCAAGTAACAATAATAGGGCAAATTATACTTTTCCATAATTCCAAAGGACATTTCTATAGATTCTCACAGAAAACAAACTTAATTATGTATGTTCAGCAAGAACTGTTGTAAATCTTTCAACTTGACCTAGAATATTTTTAGTGATAAGAATAAGTGCATAGATCCATTAGCAGAAGGGAAAAATGTTTGGAAACTATGGAATAAAATTTCAAGCCTAATAGGTTTTGAAATCAGTATATTAGAATTATTTGGAAATATTTCATGTACAATGCTCTCTGGGTTTTGCTTAATAGTCATAATCATTAACTTCCAAAATTCAATTAAAATGTAGGAAATTACTGATGTTCAGTACTTGACAAATAAGTCATGGTGATTACATCGTCACATGGCCAACGATATTTTCTTTTAAATCAGAGAAGTTGTGGGTTTACAGAAAAGTCATGGGTAAAATACAAGCTTTCCATTAATCCCGCTATTATTAACACCTTGCATTGGTGTGGTCCATTTGTTATAATAGACTAAAGCACATTTTAATAATTGTACTATTAACTATAGTCCATGGTTTAACTTAGGGTTCACTGTTAATATTGTGCAGTTTCATGGAATTTTAAAACATTTTTAATCTAGTAACATATATACAACCCCAAATTTCCCCTTGAAACCACATTCAAAAATAAAATTCAGTGCCGTTAATTTCATCCACAAGGTTGTACCACTATGCACCATCTTCCACCAAACATATAGAAACTCTGTACATTTTAAGACTTAACTCCCTATTTCCTACCCCCGCCCCACTCCCTGGTAACCTATATTGTAGATTCTGACTCTATGAGTTTGCTTATGCTAATTATTCATATCAGTGAGATCATACAATATTTGTCCTTTTGTGGTGGCTTATTTTGTATCAACATGATGTCTTCAAGTTTCACCAGGTTGTAACATCTATCAGAACTTCATTCCTTTTTTTTTTCTTTAAAGAGGTTTATTTTCCAGGTACATTACAAGCTCAAGAAAACAGACTCAACAATTATGCAATATAATTATGTCTTAACAACTCAATTGCACATAATGCTTTAAGGTAGGTTTGGATGAAGTTCTCAAACACTTTGGTATATGTCCCTCAGGAAGTTTTGCTAGATTTAACAGGAATTATAAGTCCCTTCAATCCCCATTTTGCTTTAAAATGAGCATGTCTTTGGTTAAAGTTCTACATTTTGGGCATTTAATACAATTAAAATGGTCCCCAAACCAACAAATGGTGCTGATCTGTTATTAGTTCACAAGACTTCATTTAACCTGTTTCTGATGCAATAGGAACCATAGATATTCATTTATTTTTAAAATGTTATTAATAGTTTCAATCTTTCACTTATAGGCAGAGAAATCAATAGGTTTAGTTGATACTTCTCTGTTAATTTTCTCTGTTAAAATCTAAACTATATAGTAATTTGCAGTGGCTATAAATACTGCTTCACAATATATGTGATTATGATTGGAAAGATCTAGAGCATTAAATTTGGAGTTAGCTTGCTGTGATAAGTCCATTAGACTGCACAGCAATTATGCATTAATTATTGCAAGCTGTCAAGTAATGCTTATTTAAAAACCAAAATCATTTCACTTTTAAGAGAAATTGTTGCAAATATATAAAACAGCAGATAAACAAGGAGAACATACATTCTTAGCACAGAAAAACAGCCATAACAAGGCACAGCCAGCAGAAACATATGTTAGCAGTCAAAGGGTTAGTGTTACCTACAAATCTAGTTTTTCTTTTTTGTAGCCTTGGCAATAACCATAGGGGATATAAAATAATGTTCTGTAACAGCAGGTAAGGAAACTAAGGAGCACTCACCAGCAGTACAGAGCACATTAACAAATGGAGTTGACTACTTCAGTGCAAAATGTCTAGGACAGAACTGTAAATTCAGTTCAATACTAAGAAGCAAACTCTAGAACTTGGTATTTCTTCCAAAAAGCGCTCAGTCAAGTAGTATTGCATACTATTCTAAGTGACAAAAAGGTGCTAAGTAAAGTTATTTACAGATACAGTGGTTGTCAAATACCTTTAAATCTGTAATTTAGTTTCAGGTTTTCCATTAAAATTAACTGCACTGAAATTCTACAAATTATACTTCAGCAATTCAGCTATAAGAGTTTACAACAGTGATGCATACTGCCATCCAAATTATTAATTACTCTGTAACAGTAATCTTGACATCAGCAACCACTGTAGTTATTATTATCTGACTCATCTAGGCATCATCTCTCCTCATTTTCTTCATGGTTCAAAAACTCATCCTAGGCATAGGAAAACATTCAACTTCAACCATTAGTCTGCATATCAAGTTTAAAAATAAATCACATGGGAAACGGATGTGGCTCAAGCAATTGGGCTCCCATCTACCATATAGGAGGTCCAGGATTCGATTCTTGGGGCCTCCTAGTGAAAAGCAAGCTGGCCCGTGTGGCAAGCTGGCTGGAGCAGAGAGTTGGCCCACATGGAGTGCTGGCCTGAGCAGGAGAGCTGGAGCAGAAAGATGATGCAACAAAAAGACACACAGGAGAGAGAATGAGAGATGCAGCAGACCAGGGAGCTGAGGTGGTGCAAGAGATTGAGCACCTCTCTCCCACTTCGGAAAGTCCCAGGATCAGTTCCCGGTGCTGCCTAAAGAGAAGACAAGCAGATACAGAAGAACACACAGAGAGCAGACAGGGAGCACAAAACAACGGGGGGGGGGGGGGGTTCTTTAAAAATAAATAAATCACATGCAAGACTATGTTGTAGAAGCTATTTCAAATGCCTGTTTTAAGTTAAAGCACTCATTAAAAAGTTAATACTTGGGGCTTTTAAATAAATTTCTAGTACTAACTTTATAAGTTTAACTTTTAAGATCTACTATTTAGAAAACCTGATTTACTTAAAAGTACCTCTTGCAGAAGAGAAAAGGACATTGATTATAAACTACATCAATACTTAAGTTGATGTCCTTGTGGCCAGAAAATTGCATTTCTTCCCAAAGGAAGGCAGTCTTTATTTTTTTTGGACCTCCGAAGCATGAGTTATAAGACGTACAAATATCACTACTTTTGGAAGGTTATAGAAAAATTCCTAGAAAAAATAATTTTCAACATTAGTCACACGTGTTGAAATCCTCATGCAATATAATAGTTTGTTCTTCAGTAAGAAATAGAATTCTTCATAGCAAATGCCCCAGAGTTGTTTCACCTGGTTAACATAGCCTTTAAAAGTCAAACCTTTACCTAAATTGGCCCAGTGTTTTTGTAGGCCTTCCTGAACACCTGTAGCCCTACCCGCTGTTGTTTCAGTAGGCACCAGGTTTACCTGATCAACAGCAGATCACACCTGACAGATGGTAGCTCTAAGCTTACGTACTGCGCTGAAAAAGCCTGACTGCCGTGTGTGCTTGCTAGAGCTGTGCTTGTTGATGCTCTGGGCATGTCTGGACACTACGGGCAGGGCAGACAATCTCAGGAATTCAGGCCCTGTCGGTGGGCCACACTTTAGAATATATGCTCCCCAGTGTAACAGAGTTAGACTCATTTACAATGTCCCTGCACGTAACTCTTCTGCCCCTTTTCTTTCAACCTATAATTAACACTATGCTCGTTACGTATGTGTCCCAGAAACTTAAATCTTCTGTCTGTTCACATGCAAGTTGAGCCTTGAATCTCAGCAGAGATTCCTTATGTGTTCACCAACTGTAACAAATGGACCGCACTAACGAAAGATGTTGTTAATGGGGGAAAGTGTGGGAAGGGGAGGGAGTGAGGAATATGGGAATTCCCTATATTTTTGATGTAACGCTTATGTAATCTAAAGTTTCTTTAAAAAATAAAAAATTACACACACACACACACAAGCAGATGTAGTTCACTTTGCCTTAACTGGTTCTCATTGTAACCAGCGAAACCTAACTTTTTGTTTATAGTGATACTCTTTTTAAAAATCCTGTAACATTGATGGTAAAGGGAGCCCATCAATTCCATCGTATGGAGCGCATCTGCAGATTACTGCATGACAGATACATTGTGGGCTAAAAGGAAAAGTCCTCTTTAATGATATAGTAAGCAAGCGTTCAAAAACCATGCAAGAACTGGGACCTCTGTAATGGTCCAAAAGCCCTGTTACAGTGGAGGAGGGAAATACACACGGGCCACGGAGACTAAAGCTGTGATGCCCCTGTTCAGCGTGGGCATGCACAGATCTGCTGTAGCGACGGAAGCTCACAGAGGAGAGCCAGTCCCTGAGCCAAAACCTGCTTCAGGTTTCCCTTCAAGGAGGCTTTCTGCTGAATAAGGGTCCACCGCTCCCCAGGAATAGGGACTGCCTGTGATCTGAAGCAAATTGGGCACGAGGCAGTACATGTAATGGGTCTGTGTATGGACATTCCTAGCTCCCTGTCTGCTAACATGGGCATGGCTATCTCCAGACACCTGACCTTGCTTCTGCCTACGTGACTACAAACATAGGGTGGTTGTGTCCTCTTCTGAGTCACAATTAGTTTGTGGAGCTGCAGAATTGTCCCCATTTATTTCAGTCACTCCAGGAGCTAACTTTGGTCCAAGTTTATATAACAGATTAACCTGTGCAGTAGTTTCCAATGTATGTTTGTGCATTGAACCAGGATCAACCCCGTCTTCAGTAATAAGCCCTCTTCTCTCTCTGTCTTCTTCATCTTCTGTAGACACCAAAGATGGACCAAATGTATTTAAAAAAAGGTTGAATGTGGGCTCACAGGAGCTGTATACTGTTTAAACAAATGCCATTTGGGGGCTAAATCAGAGCCAGCAGGAAAGGGGCATTTCTCAAGCATTAATTCAGAAAGATGTACTTTTCTTTTACTAGCAAAGAGGGGTTTTGACTGCTTGTTGTAGGTTCTCACGGGAAAGCAACCCAACAGTGTCCTGCAACCTTTGTCCCAGAGAGAGACCACCTACAGTTCTGCTGGAAACGCTACCCACCTCGTGTACAGAGCTTACGCCGCATCACCTTTCTCTCCTTGGAAGTCCACTTCGAGTTCTACCAAACTTTTAATCAGTATCCAGTGAACTTTGTGTCTTTGTAGAACAGGAATGTTTCTTTTACTCACCCCATGGAGCATTTCAAGATTAGACGTCTTTTAGTGCAAGTCTTGTTCCTGGGGCGACATATAAATCATTATCCTTTCCAACACTTACTTCAACAATCTAAGGGATTTCCGTGGCACAGTTTTGGTTTCTCCTTGAAGAATTCTTTGTAGGGCTTAATACCAGTTGTAAGGCAACATCTCCTCTTAAGGGACTGCTTGATTGCTGTGGAGTTGAGTCTTCTATACAGATGTCCTTCTCTTTGAGTTCACGTCCATATTTTCATAGCTTCCCTCCTCATGACTGAAGAGATTCTGACACCTGTATTTGAACTTATTCCATATTTCCCCCATTTTATGCATTGATTATAATATTGGTCAGGGCGGTCTCGTCCAGGGGCACCTGCTGCCAGGCACAACAGGACCAGATGGCACAGTTACCAACAGGATGAATCCACCTGTTGGTGCAGCCCGCCCATCCAGCTCTGCCAGAGGTCCCCGCCAGGTCCCCACCCACTTCCCTGGTCGCCACCCTCTCTTCACCTTTTTCCCTTCTGCCTCCCTACAACACCCACCTGAATGGAAAAATCCAGAACTTCATTCCTTTTTATGGCTGAATAAAATTACATTGTGTGTTTATCCATTCATCAGTTGATGCACAGCTGGATTGCTTCCATCTTTTGGCAATTGTCAAATAATGGCACTATGAACATCAGTCTAAAATATCTGCTCGAATCACTGCTTTCAATACCTAGAAATGGGATTGTCAGGTCATATGGTAGTTCTATGCTTATTTTCTGATGAACTGCCAAACTGTCTTCCACAGCAGCTGCACCACTTTACATTTACAAATGAATGAGTGCTCCTATTTCTCTACTTCCTCTCCTACACTTGTAATCTTCCATTATCTTAATAGCAGCCCATCTAGTGAGTGTGAAATGGCATCTCATTGTGAAGTTGACTTGCATTTCCCTAATGGCTAATGATGTTGAACATCTTTTCATATGCTTTTTGGCCATTTGTATATCTTCATTGGAGAAATATCTATTCAGGTCTTTGCCTTTTTTTTGTTTGATTGTTTTGTTTTGTTTTGTTTTGTTTGAGGTACCAGGACCGGGGATTGAACCTGGGACCTTGTATGCAGTAGGCTGGTGCTCAACCACTAAGCCACATCGGTTCCCCTGAGTTGGCTCCCTGATCTGTTTGCTCATTGTTTTGCGCGTTGTGGTTTTTTTTGCTCAATGTTTGCTTGTTATTTTTGCTTGCTGTTTTTGTTTATTTGCTTGTAGTTTTTGCTCATTGTTTTGCTCATTGTTTTCTCATTGTTTTTGCTCATTGTTTGTTTTTTTCTTTAGGAGGCACTGGAAACTGAACCAGGGACCTCCCATGTGGGAGATGGGTGCTCAACTTCTTGAGCCACATCTGCTCCTTCTTTTGCCCATTTTTATTTGGGTTGCTTTTTATTGTGGAGTAATAGGATTTTTTAATATATTCTTCTCGGATATAGAGGTTTCCAAATATTTTCTTCCACTATGTAGGTTGTCTTTTTACTTTCACGATAAAGTCCTTTAAGGCACAAAAGTTTTTCATTTTGATGAGTATTTATGTCTTTTTTCTTTTGTCACTTGTGCTTTGGGTGTAAAGTCTAAGAAACCATTGCCAAACACAATGTCATGAAGATGCTTTCCTATGTTTCTTCTAGGAGTTTTATAGTACTGGCTTTTGTATTTAGGTCTTTCATCCATTTGAGTTAATTTTTGTACATGGTGTGAGGTAGGGGTCCACCTTCATTCTTTTCCAAATGGAGAGTCACTTTTCCCAGCACCATTTGTTGAAGAGACTACTCTTTCCCAAATGAGTGGTCTTTGCTCCTTTGTCAAAAATCAGTTGGTCATATGCAATGGTTGATTAATGAGCTCTCAATTTGATCCCATTGGTGTGTATGTCTGTCCTTGTGCCAGTACCATGCGGATTTGATTATTGTGCATTTGTAATAAGTTTTTAGATCAAGAAGCATGAGTTCTCCAACTTCATTATTCTTTTTCAAGATGGTTTTGGCTATTTGGTACCCCTTATGCTTCCATATTAATTTTATTACTGGCTTTTCCATTTCCACAAAGAAGGTTTTTAGAAAATTGATTGGGATTGTGGTGAATCTGTAAATTGCTTTGGGTAGAATTGACATCTTGACAATATTTAGCCTTCCAACCCATGAACACAGTATGTCCTTCCATTTATTTAGGTTTTTTCAATTTCTTTTAGCAATGTTTTTAGTTTTTTGTGTACAAATCCTTTACATCCTTGGTTAGATTTATTCCTAGATATTTGATTCTTTTAGTTGTATTGTAAATGGAATTTTTTTTTCTTGATAACTTCTTCTGATTGTTCATTGCTAGTGTAATGAAACACTACTGATTTTTGGGGTGTTGATTTTGGACCCAGCCACTTTACTGAATACATTTATTAGTGCTAGGAACTATGTTGTGGATTTCTCAGGAATTTTGTTTATCTGCAAACAGGGAAAGTTTTACTTCTTCCTTTCAAAATTGGATATGTTTTGTTTATTTATTTTTTTCTTGCCTAGCTGCTATGGCTAGAGCATCCAGTACAATACTGAATAAGAAGTGACAGTGGGCATCCTTGTCTTGCCCCTGATCTTAGAGGGAAAGCTTAGAGTCCACCATCAGCCAGGAGCAAAGGAGCCTGGGATATGTCCATATGATACCGTGCAGAGTAAGGGAAGGGTAGAGATGGATCTGAAATCTGACCTGAGACCGAACAGGCAGTTGATGGGAAAATATGTCATGAACAAGGAAGATGGACCTCTTTCTACTGTACCGGATAATACACTTAGAATAAAAACATTTGATTCTGGGATCCACTCTATTATCTTTGGCTTGTAGGAGCTTCACCAAGTCAGTTCACCTTCCTGAAACTTGGTTTCTTTTCTGCAAATCAGGGTTAGCTGTATGATCAATATCAACCTCTTAGAGCTGCTGTAATTATCAAGTGGAAGCCTATGTGTGCACATGCTTGTCGACTGTAAACCATCTTATGGATATAATGGCCTTGTTGTTGAAAACAGAGTAAATGATGCTCTGGATAAATTTTCACCCACTTTGAGAAAATGGAATTAAGACACCATCAATAAATTTCCAAAGAAGAACTGGAATGTTTCTTCTGTCCAATGTTACTCCATCCCATTTCAAATCCTGCATTTTAGAAAGGCAGGCTTCTTTAACAGTGCGCTAATCCACAACATGAAGCACCGTTCAATTTTTTGTCAAAAAAACATTGGCGGGAGCTATTGGGGAGCAGTCCCTGGACTTGTATCCTAAGCCTAGGCTGTAGACTCAGACTGCCCCTATCTTGCTATATGACATGGCAGAAAAACTCTCTTTTCTCAGCTTAAAATTAGGAGTTTGGGGGACATTGTTTCTAAGATCACTTCCCATTCTAACATTTCAGGTCTTCCTAGTGAACAATGTAATTTTAATTTTATTTAGAAAAGCTGTACCAATATTGTGAAATAAAGACCATTATGGTATTTGACTCTTGCTGAGATAATAACTATTCTTGAGAATACTGCTTTTGAGGGATGATAACCAACATAATTTCTGTAAAATGTCTGTATATATCTCCCCATTCAATTTTTCAAATTTCCAAGATAGGTCCATCAGCAGATGGTAATCTCCAGTCTTTAGTAGGACTGTTAGGGCTTAGCTGTATGATGCTTAATGACCTCAGTGAGGCAGCACAGCTGGAAACATCCAAGACAAATGGACAGGGCTGTCTCAATATCAAAGGACAGGGAAGTCTGGTCTTCAGCAGCAGTTATGAGTTCTCACTCTTCCTGCAGGCTGCAGCAGGCAAGGAAGAACCAATTCATTGGTGGACATAAATAACCCTGGGAGTCCTAGAGAATAGGTGGAGAGGAGAAACCTAGGAAGAGTCTGGACTTCTTACTCATTTGGCAAGTGAAAGGGTAGAGTTGTAATATGGGATAAGTATGTGACTATATTTCATTGTCACTGATGGATAAGGCCAAGCCATTTGTGTTACAAAGGGAAATAATAGTGACATGCGGTTGTCTGCAAGGCTTTTTCCAACTGAGGTCTCATACACATTGATTTGTTTGAAACCCTTTTGCACTTATTTGATTTATATTTGGTAGGGAAAGAGTCTCTGCAGCTGATTCAGCAATATCTGACTATCCCTGCCAATCTAAAAGCCAGGCAACTTAAGGAAAGTAAAATAGGAGGAAAAACAGGAAGAACACAGAATATCTGTGGAGGGTGGTGGGCTTAAAGAGGGTCCCATAGGGGTCCCACAGGCTACATCTATTAGGGACACTTCAAGAATCACCGTGATAGGCATTTGGTAATGGATACTATTGATATGCTTATTATGCTACTGCCTTGTACCTCTAAAAGTTCTTTTAGTAAAGACTTACTTTCTGATTATTTACATCTACTTTGATTTCACATGATCATTAGGGGCGCTGAGTAGGCTCAATAGCTGCTAAGAGCTTCTGGGCTCTTTATCTTCCTCCATGTCTCTGTTTGCCTTCACTTTGGAGCTCCCCGCTCCCTTCTCAATGGCCACCCTGGGTAGCTGCTTCTCTTCTGGTCTGGTCCTCTGCTCCAAGGCTGAATAGTGAGGCTTGCAAGTACTAACGGAGGCTTAAGGTATTGAGGCATCCAAATCCATAAGACTTGGTATAATTAAAATTAAGCACCTTTTTTGTGCTTGAGAAAATCCATAACAATGTTCTTTCTCTTTAGAAAGAGTTGGCTGAGATATATACATTTTCAATACATTAAAATTTCCAAAGAGACTTACTTCTCAGAGGAGCAAAGGAAAAACGATATAAAGAGTTGGAGAGTACTGTATTGGTGAAGATAATTACCCAGATTAGTCACGTTTTATCCATTTTCTTTCTCTGCTTTTTCCTAAAAAAACTCAAAAAGGGAATCCAATACACAATTCTGTTGCTAACAGAACAGATCCCGCTTTAAACTATAAATACACTGAGATCTAAATCCAAATGACACTGCTGTCACTACCAGCTGATGTTCAAATAATCGGTCCAAGGTAGGTGATGAAAGGACCTCTATAAAGAAAGGGATCATTGGCATTCACAGGCCCTTACCCTTGGGCACCCTGGGGTTGGCACGGAGTCCCCAAGGCAGTTTGTGGTGTGGTTCCAGGAACTCTGCTTATGGAGTGCAAACAGCTCTGCTGCAAGAAGCATAGGGGCCCCGGAGGCCAGAGGGTGTCCCTCCAATACTTGAAATGCCATTAACACTGCTTACAAGTCATAATGCACTCAGCACCTGACTGGCTGCATTCATATTTATTGGATATCTGTGATATTTCCAGGGTGTACAAATTTACAGAGATACTATTATTTAAGGTGTGATTTATATTTGCAACCCCACTCCATCTGACGACCCACAGGGAGGGGGTGATATTCAAATATTTCAAAAACTTATATGCCTGGTCACCAGCCAGTCAAGAAAATGCCAGCCAAAAACAATAGGTTCAACCCTACTTCTGCTTTTCAGCTGAAAACGGTGGCTTTGCTTGGGTTGGATTCAGAACCCAAATGAGAATACCAAGTCATCTAGAGGCCTTGGATCCTAAGGGTAAAGGGATATACAAAAATAAACAAAGAATAGTCACATCAGGAAAGAAAAGGAGAGGTATAAAGTTTATCTTGAAGGGCCCTTATTGAACTCTGAATTTTTGAAAAGACAGAAGCTTTTGTCAGAGGAAGCAACCCCATTGTGGCAACAGCAATTCTGAGCATATGTTTCTTAACTTAGCATGCATTTTGCAGACCACTTTGAAGGAAGAGATAGGACTCTATCATTGGACAGAGAACCCTTGGCTTGTAATGCAGATGTTTAGGCCAACTTGATGGGTCCTGGGACACGAGGGGCTGGAGCCATGCTGGCCTCACATGGGACTCGGTTCCACCGGCACCCATTTCCTTCCTGAGCACCGAGCCAGAGCCAGAATCTCTGCTAGATGGAGAGCACAGCAGGAAACTGGAGGTAGGGCCACCTCCCACTTCCTGTGCCTTTATGCAGCACAGCTGCTCACCCCTTGGGGTCCCCATAATTATCCCTACTCAAGGTCCGCTTTGCATGCATGTCATTTTATAGTCTGAGCTTCAGGAAGGTGCTGAGGGGAATATGGGATGGGAGAAAGCTAAGCCTCCTGAAAGAGTGGGTCGTGACACACAGTTTATAGTTGAAAAATCTCATTGTTATGCATTGAACTTATAAATTAATTTAGACCAAATTGATATCTTTGCGATATCCTATTCAAGAACGCGATTGCCATTTTATTCACTTACGTATTCTTTTGCTTCCCTCAGTAGCACATTTCTTTCTTTTTAAAGCAGTTTTGTTGAGATATATTCACATTCCATACCATCTATCACACACATTTCTTGTTAACTTTATATCTAGGTATGTGGAACACTGCGCAGTACTGATGCTCACCTGGACAAGTTGAAAGAGCCTCGAGTAAGTGGCGTACTGCAAGTGGCCCAGTCTCTCTCCTTCTCTCTCTCTCTCTCTCTCTCTCTCTCTCTCTCTCTCTTTCTCTCCTCTGCCACTTCAAGTGAATAGTCAAAGCCTCTCACGTTACATCAAATTCCTCAGGTGCGTGCCAGTCAGACACCAGACTACTGAGGACAACAAGCTCCAGTGTTCACATCTCAAACCCCTGAATGGTCGCTTTGAAGAAGGGAAGAGTCAAGCACTCACTCCTCTCTCATGGGGGCCAGTATGCACACATAAAACACTCTCCGAAGAAATTTCTTTTCTACTCTTTAATTATTGTACATCTTTGAAGTGTGCATTGGGCCACCTGAAAGCCATTTCCTTTGCAAATGGCGGGTGGGCTGTATAGCAATTCAGTTTGGGTGGCACACTTACTATCTATTGTCTTGCTGTCTCAGTTAGAACTGAGATTTGCTAAAGGAACACTTCAACATTCTGTTGCACTCAGCATTTACCTGAAATTAAACTATACAACCAAAACAGACGTTTTAAATCCAAAGAGACTGAGTTACTCCTTGATGGCAAATTTAACATTCATTTCTCTCCCTCCTCCATTCTCTTTATATAGAAAAATAACAAGATTAAAGTTACCTTCTTAATTAATATAAAAAGAAGTGAAGTTTTAAAGTTCATCAAGGAATAAGCAAAAATAAATTGTAATGTGTAGGCAAACATGCTTAAATGATAAAACTATAAAGAAAGGCAGGAAATGATTATTGTGAAAGTCGCCATAGAGGAAGAACAAGATTGATTGGGCAAGGTGAGCACAGAGGGTTCTGGGGGACTGGTAATGCTTCATTTCTTGGTTTAGATGAAAATAGGTGTTTGCTTACTGCTAATAAAACAATAATGTACATTTGTTTTATATAATTTCTCTATGTATATTTTGCCATTTAAAAT
The DNA here is from genome assembly GCA_026826555.1 of Tolypeutes matacus. Lineage (NCBI taxonomy): Eukaryota > Metazoa > Chordata > Mammalia > Cingulata > Chlamyphoridae > Tolypeutes > Tolypeutes matacus. Next base: position 19,817,292 of record JAKSZT010053830.1, on the reverse strand, counting down.
ATTTTTTTAAATTAAGTAAATTACATAAAATGGACTGAGCTGATGGGGAGGCTAACAGAAAGTGGAAGTGAAGGGCTAAGGTAGAAGATGCTTAAATTAGTCCAGGTAGGTGATGCCAGGGCCGTGAAAAAATGGTGAAACAGGCTAAGATTTGCACCATATTTACGAGGTTGAGTTTCCAGGATTTACCAATGGCTTTGTTTTGGGTGTGTTGGTGGGGGGGGGGGATGTTAAAGAATAAAAGAAATTAAGGATGATTCTTAGAGTTCAAGTCTGAACAAGTAGGTGAATGGATGATGCTATTTAATAAAGTAGAGAAGACTAGGATAAAAGCAAATTTTATGGGAGAGAAAGAATAATTTTCTTATACATTTGTTAACTTTGAGATGCCTATGGTCATACAACTGGAGATGTTGGGTAGGAAGTTGTACACATATTCTAGGGCTTAAGAGAGAAGTCAAGGATGGAATAATCTTTTGGACCAAAGAAAATGTCTTTGATATTCTAGATTATGATTTCAATGTATTTTTGTCCTTTTTTTTTTTTTTTTTTTTCATTATCAATCCTATCATTTAAGTTTGGCTTTTCTTTTACTAGTTTTTAGGCACATCAGTTTCTCTTGCATTATTCTTATGTCTATGTAGATGTCAATGTGACTAGAAATCCTGTGTCATTTTAGCTTCAGCACAGTTCATCTCTGTTCTGCTATATCAGTTCTGCCCTTTACAGGTTCTATTGATGTTTTGAGTTGTCAGGTTTAATTTTTCTGCCTCGCTGAATTTCCTTTTGACAATCATTGGTTCTTCCTTTGTCTTTTTTAAAAGGCAAAGAGCATTGCTATAAGGAGGCTACTAATTAGGACCATTTAAGCAACTACATTCAACTACAATAGTCTACAAAGTTGTACTAGGGGGCAGATATGGCTCAAATGGTTGGGCGTCCGTCTCCCATATGGAGGAACCTGAGTTCCATCCTGGGGACCTCCCAGTAAAATAAAGAGGATTATAGAAGGCGTGCAGGCCTCCAGGCCACACGCACAGGTGTGCCACTAAGCCCCGCGTGTGGGCATGCCAGGCCCTGCCGAGCCACGCAGCAAGATGATGACGTAACAAGAGAGTGACAAAAAGGGAAAGCCAAGACGAGACACACCAAAAAACCAGGAACTAAGGTGGTGCAGGAGGTAGGACGCCTCTCACCTGCATCAGAGGTTCCCAGGATCGAATCCCAGTGAAGATAGGAGGAGAAGGATGAGAAGAAAGGGCAGGAAACAGACACAAAGATTTGCCCATTGAATGGACACAAAACAGCAGCAAAAACCTGGGGGGTGGGGGGTGTGGGGGGTGCAGGTTAAAAATGGATAAAAGTTTAATAAATAAATAAATCTTTTTTAAAAAGTTGTACTAAAGTATATATGCAATTTTGTATTCTACATGTTTCACCAGTGGAGGCATAGAAAAGAAAATAACATTTATTGAAGGTATGTGCTCATCTCTGTGCTTGACATGTTATATATGTTAACTCACTGATTCCTCAGTGTTACTCTAGATATTATTATCCACATTGGGTGATGGGGAAACTGAGTCTCAGATTATCTGCCAAAGCCACAAAATAGGATTCAAACTGAAATATGACTCCAAAATCTGTATTCTTTCCACTATGCATTATCACCTCATGATGAAAGAGGTTGGATGATATATCTAATTTACATTATTTTATAAATGCTTTTCCATGTTTCTATTATAAATACATTTCAATATTTATTTTAACAGAACTTTAAAATTTTATCAAGTTGGTAAGTCTTAATTTGAATAACAATCTCTAACTACTGGACTTTTTATTGATTCTAGATTTTCACTCTTATAAATGAAAACTACCTTAATAATATTTGGCTTCTATTCTCACAAATTACTTCTTTAGTAGAAATATTCAGATTTTCTGCAAAAGAGGATGTATTAGTCAGGGTTCTCTCGGGAAACAGAATCAACAGGAGACATTTGTCAATAATGTGAGATTTTAAAAGAGTCTCTCACACGACCGTGGGGATGCACAAGTCCAGGTTCTGTAGGCAGGCTGCAAGCCAGGGGCTCCGATGAAAGTCTGATAAACGGTCCTTGATGAGTTTCTGGGAGAAGCTGGCTGTCCAAAGACGAGCTGGGAAATTCTCTCTGAATGTTGAAATCACTTTCCCTTTTAAGGCATTCAACTGATTGGATAAAAGCGTCACCCATTGATAATGCAATCTCCCTGACTGATGCAGATGTAATCAGTCATCCACACAGTAAACTCACTGGTGATCGAAGTCCATAAATGTTCTTGTATTACAATTAGTCCAGTGCTTGCTGGGATAAACACCTGAAAACAATTACCTGGCCAAGGTGACACATTAACCTAACCATCACAGAGGAGTTATGCTATAATAATCTCTTCCCTTGTAAAGGATTATGCTCTGAAAAATGAAAGGAGATAAATATAGATCCTTCTATATTAAGGTATTTCTTTTTTTTTTTTTTAAAGATTTTATTTATTTATTCATTTATTCCCCCCCCCTTGCTGGCTTGTGCTCTCTGGGTCAGCCAACCACACCGCGCAGGCGGGCTTGCCTTCACCAGGAGGCCCCGGGAACTGAACCCGGGGCCTCCCACATGGTAAACGGGAGCCCTACTGATTGAGCCACAGCCGCTTCCCAAGGTATTTCTAAACCAACTTTCCCCTCTACCTTTCTTTGACCAGCATTCTAGGGAAATCATTAGATATGTAAGCATTACAAGAATGTAGTATATGTAATATTTATTTATAAGACTATATGCTGACTTTCTTCCAGTGCTCACTAAACTAATACAAACAACCTTTACATTTTAAAAAAGAAATTCAATATGTACTTTGAAATGTCCTCCTTTTTTTGTTAACAGCTTTATTGAGATATGCTCCACATAACATTCATCCATTTAAAATGTACAATTCAGTGTTTTTTAGTATATTCACAGAGTTGTGCAACTATCACCACAATTTTAGAACATATTCATCACCCCCAGAAAGAAACCCCTGTCCTTGAAGCAGTCACTCCATCACCCCCCACCAGTCTTAGGTGACCACTGTCTCTATAGATTTACCTAGTCTGGGCATTTCACATAAATGGAATTATACAGTATGTGGTGTCCACATTGTTTAAAAGTAGTAACAATAAGAATGTCAAGAAGAAGGCAATGAAAAGAGGTGTGTTGGAGAAATAAGTAAGTAATTTACACTTCAAACAACTGGTCAACATTCTTGATAGGTAACTGTCACAGGTCATGGGGCTTTGTCACTAGAAAAGAGAGAGCAAGATACAGTGTGAGATTTTTCCTCAAGGCAGGTGAGGGACATATGAACTCAGGTTCACATGAACTCTGTTCCAAGTACCTCAATTTCCCTAATATGGATGGTTTGGACCTTGATTCCTTCAAGCAGGCCAAGGGAACCTTTGGGTTTAAGCAGGCTGTGAGACACCTTAGCCTCTGCCCACATTCCACACAGTAGAAAACAGCTCACTCCAGAAGGGTAATTTGGGAGGCTAGCATTCAATAAGGAGATGCTCTGGGAGTGTCTTCATTTGGCAGTTTTTCCAGTGAACCTCTCTCTGGTCAAGATATCACAGTAGAGTTGACCCCATTATGCTTCTCCAACGGTGCACATGGTGTTTTCTTTCTTTCTCTTTCTTCCTTCCTCCCTTCCTTCCTCCCTCCCTCCCTTCCTTCCTTCCTTCCTTCTCCTTCCCCTCCCCTGCTCTCCCCTCCCCCTCCCTCCCCCCCCCCTCTCTTTCTTCTTTCTTTCTTTTCCAGGGCCTGGGATTAAACCCAGGACTTTGTATGTATGAAGGTGGTGCTCAACCACTAACCTACATTGGCTCCCCTGAGTTGGTTTTTTCTTTCTTTTGCTTGTTGTTTGGTTTGGTTTGGTTTTTAGGAGGCTCCAGGAACCAAACCCAGGACTTCCCATGTGGAAGCAGGTGCCCAACTGCTTGACCACATCTGCTCCCCCACATGGTGCTTTGTCTTCTGCTTCTTCCTTCCATGTGATAAACGGGTCTAAATCTGCCCCTTAGGACAGGTGTTTCTCTCCTCTTCTTGTATGGGGTGCTTGGGCATTCTCAACGTGGTGGGTTGAATACTGGTCCCCCAAATCCCTAATCCCCAGAAACTGTGAATGTTGCCTCACGTGGCAAAAGGGACTTTGCAGGTGTGATTAAGGGTCTTGCGATGAGATTTTCCTGGACTATCCCAGTCAGGCCGACGTAACTACAGTGGTCCTCAAAGAGGGACACAGAAGGAGTCAGAGCCAGTTAGAAGTTGATATGATGACAGAGGCAGAGTATAGTCCATACACTCACTCCCATGATCATACCCTGGACCTGTTCATTACCAATAACTGAAACTGCTCTGTAATCACAATTTTAAGCACCCTACTTTCCCACCACAAACTGCTATGTGTCCAGCTCTTTCCCCCTAGTTTCCTAAAGTCTAAAACAAACAAACAAACAAAAAATCAAACCAACTGTGTCTTCCACACGTTTAGCCTACAGCCCTTTCACTTTCACCCACTCTCAGCATGTCCTCATCTCTCTCCTTAGCCTGTTTAAATCCCATGGAACATTATTAAAATTCCTCCTTTGTGTGCATCCTCAATCAATTTGCTTCTCTCTGGTTTCACTGGATTGTTTGGCTAAACCCCAACCCTGGTTGAAGTTCAATTCCTTTCCTATTCTGCACTTGTGACCATGTAACTAAACATGGCTGGAGAAAACACCCAGTGATAACCACTGGTCTCATTTTAAATTCATCCTCACAACTTCAATCACCTGTCAATTTTACTAATTTCCTCAGTCATTCATGCCCATCTCCATAACTGAGTCATACCATCCCTCAGACTCAAACATTTCCTCCTCTATTTTCACTCAGCTGATGACACTGCTTCCTATTTCACTGAGAAAGTAGAAGCAATAAGTCTTCTTCAATCTCCCGCCACCATGTGCAGCCTCTTACTTGCTTCTGTGCCCATATATTCTGCCTACTCTCATGATACTAAGAATAAACTGTCAGTAATTGTCCTTTAAATCTCATCTGTCTTACCTCCCCAAGGACACATTGCTCCAGCAATTCTCCCCTCTATCTCCTGCATCATGAATTTCCCTAACTTTATGGGATCCTTCTCATCAGCATAAAAATATTCTTTATTTTTCTCATCCTAAAAACCTCTTTCTGACCGCTAATGGGTATGAATTTCCTTTTGAAGTGCTGAAAATGTTCTAAAATTGTGGCAACAGTTGCACAACTCTGGAAATATACTAACTCCATTGAATTGTGTACTTTAAATGGGTGAATTGTATGTATTTGAATTGTATCTTAATACAGCTGTTACAAAATAAGAACAGCATGTTGGCAAAAAGGATATTCTACTGGGTGGAATAAGATGAAATGTTATTGCAACTACTTTTCTGGATGATCTGTAACATTTGCAATCTTATTCTATTTTAAAAATGATACAAATAGTGCCAACTTACTAATAAAAATATGATAACGTAGAAAACAAAAAATAGAAAATAAAAGCACACCCAAACAGAAAACTCAATGTCCAAAAGAATGAAAGTGGACCTCTACCTCACACCATATACAAAAATCAACTCAAAATAGATCAAAGACCCAAATATGGGAGCCAGAACTATAAAAATCCTAGAAGAAAATGCAGGGGAGTATTTTCAGAACGTTGTGTTAGGCAATGGTTCCTTAGACTTTACTCCCAAAGCACAAGCAACAGAAGAAAAAAATAGATAAATGGGACCTCATCAAAATGAAAAAGTTTTGTGCCTCAAAGGACTTTATCATAGAGTAAAAAGACAACCCACACAGTGGGAGAAAATCTTTGGAAAGTTCCAAATCTGGTAAGAGTTTAATATCCAGAATATATAAAGAAATCCTACAAATCAACAACTGTAAGACAAACAACCCAATTAAGAAATGGGCAAAAGACTTGAATGAACATTTCTCCAAAGAAGATACACAAATGTCCAAAAAGCATACGAAATGATGTTTAATGTCATTAGCCATTAGGGGAATGCAAAACAAAACCATGAGATACCATTTCATCATTTTCATCAGAAAGTTAAGCAGAGAATTACCATATTATCCAGCAATCCTACTTCTAGGTATAAACCCAAAAGAATTGAAAACAGAGATTTGAACAGATATTTGCACACCAATGTTCACAGTGGCATTAGTCACAATTGCCAAAAGATGGACACAAGCCAACTGTCCATCAATGGACAAATAGATAAATAAAATGTGGTATATACATACAATGGAATATTATTCAGCCATACAGAAGAATGAAGTTATGAATCTTAAAGCCGTCTTGTCGCATGAAATCAGCCAGACCCAAAAGGAGAAATTTGTATGATCACACTGATATGAAATAATTAGAATAAGCAAACTCATCGAGTCAGAAACTAGAATATCAGTTACCAGGGACCGGTGTGGGGTTAGAGAATGGGGAGTTAATGCTTAAATTGTACAGAATTTCTATTTGGGTTGATGGGAAAGTTTGGGTAATGGATGGTGGTGATGGTAGCACAACACTGTGATGTAATTAACAGCACTGCATTATATATTTGAACATGGTTAAAAGGGGAAATTTTAGATTGTATATATATGACTAGAATTAAAAAACAACAACATAGAAGTATACTACACAGTGACCCCTAATGTATACCATGGACTATAGTTGTGGTGGTTTGAAGTTGTATATACCTTGGAAAAACACGTTCTTAAATCTAATCCATTTCTTTGGGTGTGAACCCATTGTAAGTAGGACCTTTTGATGAAGTTACTTAGTTAAGGAAGTGTGGCCCACCTGAATCAGAATTGGTCTTAATTTATTACTGAAGTCCTTTATAAGCAGAGTGAAATCCAGACAGACAGAAAGAAAGCCACAGGAAGCAAGAAACTGGACATCAATGGAACCCAGACGAGAAGGGAGAGACCAGGAGATGCTGCCATGTGACAGAGGAGCCAAGGATCACTGGCAGCCAGTCACAGAATGCTACATTCTTTGGGAGGAAAGCATCTCCTTGATGATGCCTTGATTTGGATTGTTTTTCCTAGTCTCAAAACTATAAGCAAATAAATTCCCATCATTTAACCCAACCTGTTTCATGGTATTTGATTGAGTAGCCTAGGAAACTAAAACAATAGTTAATAGTACAATTGTAAAACAAAAATGTTCTTCCAGCAACCGTAACAAATGTAGCACACTAATGCAAGGTGTTAGTAATAGGGTGGTTGTGTTAGGCAGCCAATGGGGTGCTGACGCAAAATATCAGAAATTTGTTGGCTTTTATAAAGGGTATTTATTTGGGGTAGAAGCCTACAGTTAACAGGCCATAAAGCCTGTTTCTTCCCTCGCCAAAGTTCATTGCCTAATGTTGGGACAAGGTGGCTGCCAACATCTGCCAAGAGTTCAGGCTTCTTGGGTTCCTTTCTTCCTGGGGCTCCATTTTGCTCCATGCTCAGCTCCTCTGTTTCCTCCACAAGGTCAGCTGTAGACTATGAGGCTCTCTAGGCTTTGCCTCTCTCCACAAGGCCAGCTGTGAACTGTCAGGCGAACGACTCGCCTCTTTTCTTAGGGCCTTCTCTCCTTCCTCACGACCAAGCTCCTCTGTGTGCTTACTTCCCCGGGCTCCAGCATTAAAACTCAGCATCAGCTCTCCAATTCAAAACTCCAACATCAAAACTCCAACTAACTCCTCTGTTCTGCTATGTAGTTTTATCTTCGAGTATCTGCCCGCCAAAGGGCCTACTGACATGGCCCAATCAAAGCCCTAATCATAATTTAATTAAGTAAATGTGAAACTTCAGACAGTTTAAAAACATAATCCAATATCTATTTTTGGAATTCATAACTATATCAGACTGCTACACTGGTATATTGGAACTCTCTATTTTATACATGATTTTATGCATGTACTTCTCTAATTAAAAAAATGTACACCCAAACAAACAAAAATTTCCAGGGACATCATTCTCCTCTTTGGCTGTTACTTGATTTCTTTCCTTCCTTTGCAGCAAAAACAAACAAACAAACAAAAATAAAGCAAAACAAAAAAAAAAAAAACCCCACAACGAAACAAAGAAAAAACACTGCTCTTTTCCTCCAAATTCTCTTTTCCCACACTCTATTGAACCCACTCAAGTCATGTCTCACCACTTCAATAAAACTGCTTTTCAAAGTCACCAGTAACCTCCATTTAGCTAAATCTAATGGTCAATTCTCAGTCCTACTCTTATTCTATCAGTCATATTTGACATAGTTTACTATTTCTTTTTATTGGTCAATTATTGGCACAATAATGCAATGTAACAAATCACCCCAAACTCAGTGCTTAAAACAACATTCATTTTGACTCATGCACTGGGGGGGGGGGGGGGGGCGGGCTGATCTTGGCTGGGCTCAGCTGAGGTGGGCTCCATGTAGCAGGATGGGTCCGGGTCTGCTCAGCATGTTTCTTGGACCAGGAAGATAACTGAGGCATGTTTCTCCCAATGTGGTGAGAGAGTTCAAGAGTGTAAGTGGAGGGGTTTGGATGTGGCTCAACTGGTTGGGCGTCCATCTCCCATATGGAGGGACCCGGGTTTTTTTGGGGATGGGCATTGTCCATCATCATCCTTTTGTTAGTTGTGCTGGGCGAGTCTGATGAATTGGAGGGTAGGTGTTGGCTGCAACTCTGCTGAAATTCAGGGCTTGACTAGCATATGAACAGTCAGAAGATTTAAGTCTCTGAGACACATAGTTAACAGATATAGTGCTAATTATAGGGCATAAGAACTATGTGTAGTAAAATTATAAATGGTCCAACTCCTATACAGTGGGGGGAATAGGTTATCATATATTCTAAGATAAGTCCTACGGACAGGTTGCCGAATTCCTGAAGTTGTCTGCCCTGCCTATTGTGTCCAGATATCTCTAGAGCCCTCATGAGCACCCCTGCTTTAGGCACTGTTTATTGCAGCAGTCAGTGAGAGCCTTCTAAGATGTGCATAAGTGTAACCTCTGGAATGACTTCCCAAATCACTTTGAAATCTCTTAGCCATAAAACCTCATTTGTATTTAACATTTTCCCCTTTTGGTCAAGGTCTTTTTCCAAATGCATAATTAGTTGGTGCTTGGTAATAATCCCTTGGTGCCAGGGAGGCTTATCTTCAGGAGTTATGTCCCATGCCAGGTTGGGGGCGTGGGGAAGGTAGTGAGTTTATATGCCGAATTTGGCTTAGAGAGAGTCCACCTTAAAGCAACAAGGAAGTAATTCTTAGGCAATATATAATACTAGACTAAGTTTCAATTTCACAAGAACGAGGTTCATAAGTACAAGCATCAATACCAACGACCTGGCATATTGGTCTCTCCTTCTTCACTAGGCAGTGCCCATGTACTCTAGGGATTCTTGTGACTTTATTAGAGAATGTAGCAGGACTCCCTAGGATGGGAACAATATTCAATATTTCATAGAGATGTGCCTCAGGTTCACCCCTCCCCACACATCACCCCACTCTCAACACCCCACACCAGTGATCCTCCCCTGCCACAGTTGTGACTCTTCTGTAATCCAAAACCTCCCCCAAAACAAGCCAAAACATAAATAAATGAAAATAATAAACAATAAAAAAATATATAAAAATTAAAAAAAAAAATTTTTTTTTGCATTATTTCTTTCATTCCCGCAAGATCTGTTATATTTTATGGACAGTGACAGTATCTTCTGTATATTCCCTCAGTGTCTTATTTTTTTTCACTTTATTTTCAAAGAAGCTTTTGGTACCAGAAAAGTCACATAGAAAATATAGGGGATTCCCATATAACCCACTCTCTCCCCCTCTCACATTTTCCTCTATTAATAACATTTTACACAGGTATGGTACATTTGTTACAATTGATGAATAACTATCGGAGACTATTGAAGAATTGCCAGTAACCATGGTCAATGGTTTACATTATGGTTCACTATCTGTACCATACATTTTTATAATATCTAACAAAATGCATAATGGCCTGTATCTGTCATTGCAAGATTATGCAGTACAATTCCAATGCCCTAACAACGCCCCGTGCTACATACATTCTTCCTTTTTCCTGCCTTTGGATCCCATGGTAATTAGGTTGCAATTTTTGTCTGTCTTCTTATACTAGGCACTACCTATGCTCTTGAAAGATTTTTGCCCCTCTATTTGAGAACCTAGCAGGACTCAGGATGGAAGTTCATAATTTTTTTTTTGTTGTTTATTGTATGGGTTTCTGTGACAAGGTGAACACTTTCATATTCCATAGAAGCACACCCCAGGTGTGCCCTTTCCCTCATACTCCCCCAGCCCTGACACCCTGCACCAGTGACCCTCCCCTGCCGTATCTGCTAAAAGAACATTCCCACCATTTAGTTTTAACCACAGACCTACAAATCCTCATAGTTCACCTGTCCTTCCTCCAGCTCTCCCCCAAGTTCCATGGATAGTTTAACACCTGCCCCCCCACCTTCTTACTCTCATATTCCAGCACCATCGACCCCACTCATTTCCCTGCACCACTATCACCCCCATCCACTGCCAAACCACCACCTTCCACATTTTCATAGGTTTTGCCCATATTGACCATCAGATCAGCTCAGCTCACCACACTCTACTCCCTTTCTGTCTCCTGATAACCTATCTTGCAGGCTCTAGCTCTGTGAGTCTGCTCAATTTGCTTTGGTCATATCAGTGAGGTCATGTAATATTTGCCCTTTAGTGACTTGCTTACTTCACTCAACATTAGGTCTTTAAGATTCACCCATGTTGTCTCATGTGGATACCATTCTTTGAATCACTTTCTTCGTTTGATTTCCAGAATACTACTTTCTACCAGTTTTACTCCTACTCCACTGGCTGCTCCTTGCCATCAGTGGAGTCAGAATGCCTCAAGGCTCAATCCTTGGATAGCTTTTCTAGCTATAATCTTTCATTTGGTGATCTTATCTTGTTTTATGCTTTAAAAAACATTGTCTATATGTTGATGACTCTCAATTAGTATCTTCACTCTGACCTCTCCTCTGAACTCCAGACTCATATGTCCATTTGTCTATACTTGTATGTCTCACAGTAATTTTAAACTTAATATGCCCAAAATCAGACTTCTGATTTTCTCCCCAAACTCATCTCAGTAAATGGCAACTCTTTCCTTCCAGTTACTTAGGTTAATCCTTGGAGCCATCCTTGTTTCCTCTTTTTCAAGCTACCCTCAGCTCATATTTTATTGGCTGATTGTATCTATTCTCCATAGAGTCTGTTTCCAATGGAACAGCTAGTGCAAACTTTAAAAATATGAGTCAGACTATGACACTTCTCTGTTCAAAACCCTCTATGGCCTGCACTCACCTTACTATGATTCAGCAGCCCTATGCAACCTGATCTTCTGTTATTGTTTGACTCTTTCTCCTACTTGCCTCCTCATTCACTGAGCTCCAGTCTCATGAATTAGCCTGGTGTTCCTTGAATATGCCAACTACTCTTGGCCCAGAGTTTTTCTATTTGTTCTTCCCTCTTCCTCATATATACTCATGTTTGCACCTTTACCTTATTCAGATCTTTGCCCAAATGTTACCTTTTCTGCGAGACCTTTCCTAACCACCACATTAAAAATTACAGCCCCTATCTCCATCCCCCTGTATTTCTTTACCATCTCTACTTTTCCACAATGTTGATCATCTGACATACTGTAGATTTTACTTGTATATTGTGTATTTCCCCTAGCTAGATGTGAAAGCTTCATGAAAGCAGGAATTTTAATGGTTTTGTTTACTGCTGAATCCATCCCCAGAATGTGGACCTGTTCCTGTCATTTGTATGCATACATAAGTTGGTGAATGGATGGATGGACAGGTGACATTGAAGAGTTTGGTTTACATGCATAGTGATGTATAATATGCTTCGTTGGTTGTGATTGAGCTTAGTGATTATGAAAACTGACCTGACATGCCTTAAATGTCCCAATAAAAAACTCACCTGATGACCCAGCTGGACCTGGTTACCTGCCAAGTGTTATTACACTCCTGGGTGTGGGTGGAATCACCCAGGAAGTACATAGCTAGGGAGGAGAGAAAAGGGCACGCACGGACAGTCTTGTTCTTTAATCCCTTACCTGCCTGGTACTTTCTATGCCTCCTTTAAGTGCTGCCATCTCTTAGCAGCCATTTAGCACAATCACTGGGGCTGAAAGGAGTTACTTCGCCTGTGACTAGAATTGATGTCTCTGCAGCTCAGGGCAAAAGTGAAGCTCGGAGGGGAGCCAGGCCTCACTGTGAGGAGAGGCATTAGTTTTGCTCTTGGCACTCAAGCAGGGCACTTGAGCAATTACAGAAGGTAGTATGGGGTAGGGGCTCGAGGGCCAGACACAAGCGCCAAATCCCTTGGTTCAAGTTACAGCTTATTAGTCATGTGAGCTTGGACAAGTTACCTAGGCTTTCGGTTCCTCAGTTTCGTCACCTGTGCGTGACAGTTAATAATAGTCTTTACCTTGCAGAGTTATCAGGAAGAATAAATGAATTAATGCATCTTAGTTTCCTAGTGCTGACATAACAAAGTACCACAAATTTGGTGGCTTAAAACACAGAAATTTATTCTTGCACAGTTCTGGAGCCCAGAAGTTCTAATCAGTATGTCGACAGGGTAGGTACTCCTCGGGGGATTGGGGGAGAGTCCGTCCCGTGCCTCTGTCCTGGTTGCTGGTGGGTGCCAGCGAGCTCTGCTGTTCCTTGATCAGGGTCTGCATGACTCCATTCTCTGTCTCCATCTTCAACCAGCCTTCCTCTGTGTCCCTGTGTCTCAAATCTTCTCCTTTCTCTTACAAGGATAGCAGTCAGTATATTTAGGCAATCCTAAATGCAAATCCACTCTAAGTCTGGAATGGTCTCATCTCAGGGTTCTTCATTACATCTGTAGATACCCTATTTCCGATAGACACATTCTCAGGTATCAGGGGTTAGGACTTGGACATAACTTTTTTGGGGGGCTCTAATCCACTAACATGCAGGTAAGGCATTTAGGACAAAGTATGATACATAGGAAGCACTGTGTGAGTGGGCGCTACTGCTAATAGAAGCTGGAATTTTACTGTTGGAGAGACGGAGGCATCGCCTCCGTGAAGGCTTCCCCGAGACTGGGCTACACTCTGCTTCGTGCTCCCAGAGTGCTCAGTGTACGACGCTCTTGGTGCATTCGTGGCACTGTACTGCCATCTGACATGATCAGTTTGCAAATCTATTTCCCCCACTAGAGCAACATCTAGGACCAGGTCCGGTTGTTCTGGAAATCTCTATGCCTGGTTTAGTGCCTGACACATAGAACACACTCCACTGCCCTGAAAGAAGCTCTTTAAACCTGACTGGACGTAAATTTAATAAAGGAATGGTAGAGAATAATTCCCTGTCCCCCAGCACTGCCAAGTGACAGCAATTATGCAACTCCAGAAACTAGCTGTGTTACTTCCCTTGAGGCGGTCTTGGCAGGTACGGAGCTTTCCCACATTTCAGCAGTAGTGGTGTCTCAGCACTGGGGGGCAGAGAAACATGCATACTTCCAGGCTGAGGTGCCCTCCCTTGCAGTCTCCATCCACCTCCGCCCCCCATCCTGACCATGGCCAGAAGTGCATTCCCCAAGCTTATTAGACTTACCTTTAGGGCACTGTAAGGTGAACGAAACATGTATAAGAAGCCAAATAACATTATTGGGTGAAAAAGAACTTGCTTATGGTTGAGCAGGCAAAATTAGCCAATGATTCCCAGGTAACCTTTATATATCCTCATACCTGAGACCTTCCCCAGTTCTTGATGATAATAGCTGACATTTCTGTGGCATTAATTTTATGCCAGAAGCTGTTCTAAACACTTGGCATATATTCTAACTCATTTACTTCTCATAACAGCTATTACTATCCCCACCTTACAGATTTACAAAGAGGTTAAATGACTTATCCTAGAAAACATTATTCTGAGCAACTCAACATGAAATAAGGACCTAGATTCAGGAGGAGTAGGCAATGGCAAGATAAATTACTGTACACACAAATACCACTTAACACAAACAGCTTTCACTCATTTAGTTCCTTCAACAAGCCAAGCAACAAATGCAAGCAAACTAGAGGGGGTAGCGGGTGAAAGGCAAACAGCACCTGCCCAGGGATTGACTAATGTCGCTCATTGTTTCGGCTTCTACTCATTCCCATTTAGTATGTGTGGAGGTCTCTACTTGTAGAGGTCTTGATCCCAGTCCTCATGAGGAAAAGGAGTTGGTTGGTGGTCAGTAGGTAGTTGTCCATTATTTCTCAGGCAGTCGCAAGGACTCAGTGCTCACAGTGACTGGGTGGGCTGACCCCATGTTCTCACTGGGGAGGCTGAGATCTGAGCACACTTCACAATCTATTAGTTTGGCAACAACCAAAGTTACATAAGCCATTACATCACTGGTTATATATGTTGTTGGCTAGTTAAACCATTATCAATACATTCCAGAACTTTCTAGAACATATTTATGACTTTAGGGAAAAGAAGGTTTTTATCTTTTTCGACTGAGTTAGCCACATGCTTATCCTTAATGGATTATACATGTAGTTTTGATTGTAATCACTTTTGAAAAAACAAAAAACATGCTTACAAGGAAACAAAGTTTTTGGTGGGAAACCTTGCTTAACATTTTTTAAGCACAGCAAATAGTTTTTTTTTTCTTTACCCATCCCAGTTAAAATGTAGGACATGACATCCTTTAATCACACACAGTTATCAACAAAGCTGGGATTCATATCCAAGCAAGCCAGATGCAGAATTCACATTCTTTTAACTATTATTATTACACTGCTTCTCTGCCTGGAACTAACATCTCATGTCGAACTGACTACTCCCAAGTCTACAGACCAGCTAGAAAAATCTAACTTATTTGGAAGGCAGGCTGCATATGCCTTGGGAGCAGCATTTAGAGGACTCTGGTATGCAAGAAATCTTGTAAAGCAACTGAAAATTTCAATGGTGTAATGCTAAGAAACCTATAAATGGAGTTTTCGAATTGCTGTAATTTTCTTACCTTGTAATAAGTTGTAAACTCTCTTTTAATAAAACTTCCTCTGGTACAACGTGGCCTGCCTGATTGCAGCTGTTGAAATTGTTGTCTACCTGTTGACTTTACAAAAGATTCTCCTGGGTTTCTGGGTGGAATTTCAACAAAGAGAAAGTAACATTTTCATAGAGAAATCTGGATCCTTGGCATCATAGGAATTTTTGACATAAAAATAACTTTTCTTGTAAGGCTGATGTGAGCAAATGGCACTGCCTCAGACAAACTATAGCTTTAGTTTGTGCTTGTGAATTTGTAGAGGAGGCATTTCTCCCCCTTGTATGAGGCATCAAATAGTAACTGAGAAATAAACAAACAAACAAAAAAAGTAACTGGACTTAGTAGATCTGAAATGTGATCAGTGAACTTGGATCTAGGACAGAGCAATGGGAAGCGTATGGATGGAATAATCATATCAAGTCCAACTGAAATATGGAACCTGGGAAAGTTTATGATTGCGAAGCTTTCAAAACATTTGCTTTTAATTGCTAGTTTATACTGTAGTCTCTGTCTTTTCCACTTGCTTAAATTTACATATTTATTATTTTTCATATTCCAGGATGATGAACTATAATTTAATCAACTAGTCTTTTGTTATTGGACTTTATGTTGCTTTTGGTTTGGCTATTACAAAAACAGTGTGAGAAAGTTCTTGATAAAACTCTTTCCTTCTTTTGGATGATTTCCATGTGATAAAATCCCAGAAATGTAATTACTAGGTCAAAAGATATGAATGCTTAATGGCTTTTAACATGTATTGTCAAAGTAGATTATAAAAGATTATATATTTATTACATGGCACCAGCAACATTTTCCCCCCACTTTGTCTTCACCGAGATTATCCTGTTTGTTGACACACATTTTTTGATGGCAGACAAAAAAAAAAAAAAAGTAGGTTTAGACAGAGAAAAGATCTCAGTTGGTGAAGAATGGCATCTGAATGTGGGTGAATGAGAGTAGTCTGATTTCATCTTTTTTGGGGGGTTAGTTAGGGGTAGGGAGGTGGAGTGAGGGGAATTTAAGAATGGACAGGAAGAGAGACTTGGCTAAAATAATTATTTTTTTAAAAAAAGGAACATATTCATAATCAGTTGAGTCAAGCTTAGGGTATGAAATAAAAGTAGAGATACTAGAACAGGAAAAAATCATAACCTAAAAGTTAACATTTACTGATCTATTTTTATTTCGATTTTACAGAGGGGAACCTGAGAATGTACAATTAGTAAACGGCAGAGTTTGAATTCCAATCCCGGCAATCGGAATAACTATTTAAGAATGGAGGTTTAAGTATTCTAAGAGTGAGAAAATGTACAGGGAAGGGGCACGGGCTTAGAGATAAAGGGGATAACTGGGGAATTAAGACTGCATTTCAGAAAATTACCAATGGGCTAATTATAGTTATCTTTTACTGAGGGTCACAGCGCTATATAGCCCCGCTAACAATTTTGTGAAGTAGGTTCCATCAGTTCCATTTTTTCAGGCCATGGGACTGAAGATACATGACACATCCTCTGCCTAAGCTGAGTGAGTTACACCTGAAGAGCTGGCTCTGGAGCAAGATAAGGAAGACTGAGTCTTCGCAACAGAACGGGGCAGGGCAAGGCAAGCAGGGTGAAAGTGAGAAACTCAGGAAGAGTTTCTAAACATTTAAGGCTTTGGCTGCTTCCAGCATTCAAATCTCTCCAGCCATCCCGCCAAATCGTCACAAAGCCCGCCCCGCAGCCAGAAAGCCATACCCGGTTCCTCGGCTGCTTTCTGAGCTGCCAATACTTCCCTCCTGCCTTCTGGCCCCGCCCACCCCGCCCAGCATCATTTCCTGTGCGCTGGATGCTGATTGGCCCAGCGGTCGGAAGTGAGGGCGGGCGGTGGGGCCGTTGCCGCAGTGACAGTGCTGGGGGAGTCCGAAGATGGCGGCGTCGCGTCGCTCTCAGCATCATCACCACCATCATCAACAACAGCTCCAGCCCGCCCCAGGGGCTTCGGCGCCGCCGCCGCCACCTCCTCCCCCACTCAGCCCCAGCCTGGCACCGGGGACCACCCCAGCCTCCCCCACGGCCAGTGGTCTGGCCCCGTTCGCCTCCTCGCGGCACGGCCTAGCGCTGCCGGAGGGGGATGGCAGTCGGGATCCGCCCGACAGGCCCCAGTCCCCGGACTCGGTTGACAGTACCAGCTGTTGCAATACCACCAGCACAATTTGTACCGTCGCCGCCGCTCCCGTGGTCCCGGCAGTTTCTGCTTCATCTGCCGTCGGGGTCGCTTCTAACCCAGCCGGTGGTGGCAGTAATAATTCACCATCGTCCTCTTCTTCCCCTACTTCTTCCTCATCTTCCTCTCCATCTTCCCCTGGTTCGAGCTCGGCGGAGAGCCCCGAGGCGGCCGGAGTTAGCACCTCAGCAACTTTGGGGCCTGGGTCGGCGGGACCAGGGCCGGGGGTCTCAGCAGTGAGCGGGGCCCTACGAGAGCTGCTGGAGGCCTGTCGCAATGGGGACGTGTCCCGGGTAAAGAGACTGGTGGACGCGGCAAACGTGAATGCTAAGGACATGGCCGGCCGGAAGTCTTCTCCCCTGCACTTCGCTGCAGGTCAGCGACTATTGTTTTTTTAAGGGTTTTGGGGTAGGGATCGGGGGTCCAAGTAAGGTAAGAAAATTGGTTAATATAATGGGACAAAATGGGGGCGTGGTTATGGTTCTTTAACACTTCACCTGAAGGCAGGAGATTCCTTTCTTGAGATAGTGCTTGGGTGACGGGGGCGTGGTAGGGGAAAAGCGTGAATCCATTCTTGAGTGTTTGCACAGTGACACTTATACTCATTCTAAAACTCTCTGTCGTGGTAGTCTCTGGATGTGGGTATACTTGAACTTTTCAGTTCTGAATGTACTGGTATAAAGTTAGATTTGGACAGTCTTAGAGTAGATTATTTTCGTTCGTTTGCTAGTTTATTTCTTTTTTACAAGAGTAAGTCTCTTGAGGACAGATCTAGACCAAAAGAAGTTTAGTGTAACGCCACAAATTTTTGAGGATCTATCATGGACTTACCAAGTCAAAGGAATACATAAATGAAATTTGTGAAACTTTCCCCTTTCTCAAGGAGTTTGCTATCTAGTAGGAAGTGACCAAAATAATGCCGATATAAAACAACTGGAGAATATTTTGCTGCATTCTTTTATAATGGAAGAAATATAAACTTTGAAGTTCTGGACACTGCCATTTGTTAGTTGTCTAACAGACAGTTTATCTCAGCTGCCTCAGTTTTCTCAAGGGCAAAAAAAATGAGAAGTGTCTGACACATAAGTTCTCCAAAAAAATGCTAATTACTAAACCCTGGAGTGCACCGCCTACTCTTTTGTCTTTTTTTTTTTCTTCAAACAAAAACAAGTAGTCTATTCTCTTTTATAAACACCTAATAGCTTTTTATAAAATACAGAGAAATAGAAAGCAAAAACAAAGAACCATAATCTTACTGCTCCAGATAACTGCTATTGATATTTTAAAAAATAAATGTAAGTTATATACATTAAGAACATTACATTGGAAATATATATTTCATATATATATTTAAAAATTCAAATAGGACAGATTAAAAAATGAAAATTGAAAGCAACACACAAACACATGTACACATCACATAACACACCAAAGATACACTGTATCTTGCCACTTTTAAAATATATATCACTCCTTCAGTTTATTTTGTTAATGATAATACAAATGTTAAGAACTTTCTATATTACTTATCTTTTACTACAACTCAGAAGGTATAGTAATCCTCATTTTACATAGGCATATATTGTTTACATAAGGCAAAGTTCACACAGGAAGTGGTGGAACCGGATTTGAACTCAGGGAGTTTGAGCTTAGAGCTTGTGAAATCAAGCTTAAACTGTGTTAATGTATACCTGGGTTATGATCATTTTTCCTTTTTTGAGCAATTGTATTTAATGTTTCTACTTTCTCAGTGTTTTGGGGGAAAGAAGTAGTTTGTGTACTGCATATATGGCAAGGGTAGCGTTCACGAAATTTTTTCCACATTCACAAAACTGAATTAAAAGTTTCAAGAAACAGCTGAAATTTGCTACATGTGGTATATTCTGTTATATTATATCCTATGCCACTTCATTTCTTGCAAATGCTGTTTGTGGCCCACTAATGGGTCGTGGCCATCAGTATGAGCAGTACCTTTACAGGAACTCTCTGTTGGGTTGCTGTATTCATTCTTGATACACAGATTGCTATTGAGAATGTTGTGAATGGAATCATTAACAGACTTCCATCTAATTAGATATTTACTCAGGAGTGCTGCTTATTTTAAATGAAATAACATTTTTTTCTTTTTATGTTAAATAAAAGGTCAAGTCTTGTTTCATAAATAAATCTAGGTTTGTTTTTTCATAGTTTATTGCAAATTTGACTACATTGTTTTACAAATCTTGCGATTTTTCACCTTACCTCTTTGTAAGTAATCACTACCAAATGATAGTTGGTTATATTTATTTGTGTAATAATGTATTAATTTAGGATTAGTTACAAAGGAAATAGTGCTTGTCTCCCAAATCACTGCTTTTGAGTTTGCCATAATGGTTACTTTTTATTCTGTTTTAGAGTTTTATGTGTACCGAGATAAGCTAGAATACAAACAGTAAAACAGTTCTGATAAATTGCAGTTGTTGCAATTGTGATATGTTGTAGTTATGAGAACCTAACCTTGAACTGGATTTTCTAGAAACACTTTTTTAGCCCAGTTGTGGAACACTGGCAAAACAATAATAATAAAACTCTCCATATTATAAAAACATAACATCATGTACTCATTTTATAATATTTTCATGTTTATATACATAACATTAAAACTTTGTTAAATCTGGTATTGTCCATCATGTACAGGCTAAATAGTTAAATCCAGTTCTCAGATGACTGTTAATTGGTCACTGAATTGTCAAGGAATAGTTGTTTTAAAGATGGAAAATTAGTATAGTCACTTAGGTGGAAAAGTTTAGAAATTGTAGTTCATTTGTTCCACAAATATTTTATTCCTTATCATAGGTCAGATGTTAAATACTGGCCCAGTTTTGGATTTGTAGATAGTTCTTACCTTTGTGGAGTTTATGGTTAAGTGGGAAGACTAAACAGCTGAACATCACCACCAACAAAAACCTACAAAGTGTGTTCCCAAAAGTGATAAGAAAAGTATATTATACTATTGGAGCAGGTAATAGAGGTTCTTGTCCTGGTTTTAGAGGGGTTCAGGAAGTCTTTCCAGATAGGGATTTTTAAGAAGGGATTTTAAGTATGAGCCCAAGCTAGCCAAGCAAAGAGTGAAAGAAAGAATATTAATTAATGCCTTTGTGTATAAGAAGTGTGTTTATAGTTCTACAGAATGAAATGAAACTATTTTAATGATCTTAGAAATTGTCTGAAGCCAGATTTTAATCCTAAAAAAAAAAAAAAAATACCATAAGTGTGGTGGTTTGGAACTGTATGTACCCCAGAAAATTATGTTCTTTTTTTTTTTTTTTTTTTAAAGATTTTATTTATCTATTCATTTATCCCCCCCCCCTGCTGCTTGCGCTTGCTGGGTCAGCCAACCACGCCATGCGGGCGGGCTTGCCTTCACCAGGAGGCCCCGGGAACCGAACCCGGGGCCCCCCATATGGTAAACAGGAGCCCCACTGATTGAGCCACAGCCGCTTCCCAAAAATTATGTTCTTAAAGCTAATACATTACTGTGGGTGTGAACTGTTGTAAGTAGGACCTTTTAAATAAGTTACTTCGGTTAAGGCATGGCTCAGGGTGGGTCTTAATTTTCTTACCGGAGTCCTTTATATATGGGGTAGACAGAGAGAGAGAAAGCCATAGAAGCAAGAAGCTGAAAGCAGTGAAACCTGAAGGAGAAGGGAGAGACCAGCAGATGCTGCCATGTGCCTTCCATGTGACAGAGGAGTCCATGATCTCCAGCAGCTAGATGTTGGAGCCTTTACCTCAGTGTTCGGGGAGAACATGGCTGCTGTGCAAGCTCATGGAAAGGGTGGAGCTGCCACTCCATCAGGCCTGGAGAACAAAACATCTTCCTATAGATGACTCTCAGATCTTGCAAACCAATGGAGTTTGCCCTGCAGGGTTTTGGAATTGTTTGGGAACTGTGACCCCTGTTTTCCTTCCAATCTCTCCTTATGGAAATGGGAAAATTCATCCTATGACTGTCCCTCCATTGTATATAGGAAGTAGATAACGTGTTCTCTAGGTATCATAGGTCCACAGACGAAGGGGAACTGTGCCCCAGAACAGACCACACCTATAACTGATTCCCCCTCACCCCAGATGGCACCTTTGTCTGTCTCTGTTCGTTGTGTCCACTTGCTATCTGCTTGTCTTGTTTAGGAGGCACTGGGAACCGAAACAGGTACCTCCCATATGGGAGGTGGGTGCCCAACTGCTTGAGCCACATCTGCTCCCTGCTCGTTGCATCAGCTTATTGCATCTGCTCATCTTGAGGAGGCACTGGGAGCTGAACCTGGGACCTGTTAGGTGGGAGGCGGGCACCAACTGCTTGAGCTATATCTATATCCTATAACTGATTTTTGATGAGGTGACTTTGTATTAAACATTATTTCTGAAATGATTTAAGGCTTTTGGGATATTGTGATGGAATGAATGTATTTGCATATGGAAAGAACATGTCTTTTGTGGGTCCAAAGTTTGGAGTGTGGTGGTTTGGAACTGTATATACCCCAGAAAATCATGTTCTTAAAGCTAATCCATTCCTGTGGGTGTAAACCTATTGTAAGTAGGATGTTTTGAATAGGTTACTTCATTTAAGGTATGGCCCAGGGTAGGTCTTAATTGTCTTACTGGAGCTCTTTATATACGGGATGAATATAAAGAAAGAGAAAAAGCTACTGAAGCAAGACGCTGAAAGCAATGTAACTTGGAAAAAAAGGGAGAGACCAGCAGATCCTGCCATGTGTCTTCTCATATGACAGAGTCCAAGATCTCCAGCAGCTGGTCTTTAGGAAGAAAACATCGCCTGATAATGCCTTGTTTTGGACCTTTTTCTCAGCCTCAAAACTGTAAGCTAATAAGCAAATAAATTCCCATTGTTAAAAGCTAACCCGTTTTATGGTGTCTACTTTGGGCATCTTAGCAAACTAAAATAATAAGCACAACCATAATTCTTTCCAGTGTAGAATTAAGAATCTTTTCTCTCCCATCATGGACTGTAATAGTTATTTTGTTTAAAATATAGTTCAATGGGGAAACGGTTGTGGCTCAAGCGACTGGGCTCCCGTCTACCATATAGGAGGTTCAGGGTTTGATTCCCGGGGCCTCCTGGTGAAAGGCAAGCTCGCCCACATGGTGAACTGGCCCGAGTGGAGAGCTGGCCTGCGCAGAGTGCTGGCCGACGCAGGAGTGCTGGCCCATGTGTAGAGCTGGCGCAGCAAGATGACGCAACAAAAAAAGACACAGAGGAGAGACACAGCAGAACAGGGAGCTGAGGTGGTGCAAGAGATTGAGTGCCTTTCTCCTACTCTGGAAGGTCCCAGGATTGGTTCCCGGTGCTGCCTAAAGAGAAGACAGGCAGACACAGAAGAATACACAGAGAGCAGAAAGCAAGTGCAAAACAGTGGGGGGGGGAGGATAAACAAATAAATCTTTAAAAAGAATATAGCTCAATTAATATATTAATAATGGAATCATTCTGTGTACAGTTAGAAACAATTTTCAAATGGTGTATCTCCATTATTTATATAGGTTCTGAGAATACATTTTTGTACTTTAAAAAACTTATTTTTTTAAATATATTAGAGAAATTGTAATTTTACAGAAAAATCATGCAGAAAATAAAGAGTTACTATATACCAACACTATGATTAATCCTTTACATTAGTGTGGTACCTTTGTTACAGTTAAAGAGAGAATATTTAATTGTACTGTTAACTATAGTCCATTGTTCGCAATAGTATTCCTTGTTTGTGTTGTACAGTCCTATGTTGTTTTTAAAAAAAATTTATTCTAGTAACATGTATTAGCCAAAGGGGTGCTGATGCAAAATACCAGAAATCTGTTGGCTTTTATAAAGGGTATTTATTTGGGATAGAAGCTTATGCTTACCAGGCCATAAAGTGTAAGTTACTTCCCTCACCAAAGTCCATTGCCATGTGTTGGAGCAAGATGGCTGCCGATGTCTGCTGAGAGTTCAGGCTTCTTTCCTCTTCCTGGGGCTCAGTTTCTTTCCAGGCTCAGCTGCTGTATTCTCTCCACAAGGCCAGCAGTAGACTCTCAGGCAAATGGCTCTGTTTCTCTCTCCCAGACTTCTGCTGTGTCTAAGGAGCCATCTCTATTCCTCTGTGTTCTTCTGTGTGTTCACTTCCGAGGCTCCAGCACAAAAACTCCAAACTTCCTTCTCTACAGTGTGCACTTATCTACAGTGCAATTTCTCTGTGAGTCCCCGCCCACTCAGCGTCCTACTGACGTGGCCCAGTCAAAGCCTTAATCGTTAATCAAGTAAACCTCTGAATCCAATATAATCTAATATGCCCAGAGGAAAAGACCAGTTCACAAACATAATCCAATATCTATTTTTGGAATTCATAAATAATGCCAAACTCCTACATAACATAAAATTTTCCCTTTTAACCCCATTCAAGTATATAATTCAATGGTGTTAGTTACAATCACGATGTTGTGCTACCATCACCACCACCCATTACCTAAACTTTTCCATCACTTCAAACATAAATTCTGTACCAATTAAGCACTAACTTCCCATTCTCTACCCCCACCACAACCCCTGGTAACTATTCTAGTTTCTGAGTTTGTAATTTTGTTTACTCTAATTTTTTCATATCAGTGAGAACATAGAGTATTTGTCCTTTTGTGTTTGCTTTTTTGTGTTTGCTTTATTTCACTTAACATGATGTCTTCAAGGTCTACCCATGTTTTGCATGTATGAGAACTTCCTCCCTTTTTATGGCTTAATAATATGCCACCATATTTTGACCATATTTTGTTTATCCATTCCCCTGTTAATGAACACTTGGGTTGCTTCCATCTTTTGGCAATTGTGAATAATGCCACTATGAACATTGGTGTGCAAATATCTGCTCGAGTCCCTGCTTTCAGTTGCTTTGGATATATACCTAGAAGTTGCATTGCTGGGTCATATGGTAATTCTATACTTAACTTTCTGATGTACTGCCATACAGCTTTCCACAGTGGCTGCACCATTTTACATTCCCATGAACAATGAACAAGTGTTTCTATTTCTCCACATCTACTTCAGCATTTATTTTCTGTTTTTTTTCCAAGAGTAGTCATTTTAGTGGGTGTGAAATGGTATCTCATTGTGATTTTGGTTTGTCTTTCCCCAGTGGCTAATGATGGTGAGCATCTTTTGGCCATTTGGGTGTTTCTTTGGAGAAATTTCTTTTCAGATCTTTTGCCCATTTTTTATTTGCGTTGTCTGTCTTTTTTTATTGTTGAGTTATAGGATTTACGTATATGTTTTGGATATTAAACCTTTATGGGAAGTGTGTTTTCCAAGTGTTTTCTCTCATTCTTTAGGTTGTCTTTTTACTTTCATGATGAAGTCCTTTGAAGCTTCTTTCTTCATTTTCAAAACTGAAGAACCGACTGCATTCATAGAGTTTTAGGTAAACCAGGGTATTGGAGTTGATTGTAAGTCAAAACACGAACAGAGCTGCCAACGAAAAGACTATCTTGCTTCATTGTCAAAACTGAGGAGCTGCCTGCATTCAGTTTTTAATTTTGATGGTTTCATTTATCAATTTTTCCTTTACTTGCTTGTGCTTTTGATGTAAAGTCTAAGAAAGCATTCTCCAGTCCAAGGACCTGAAAATGCTTTCCTGTTTTCTTCTATGAGTTTTATAGTTTTGGTTCTTATATTTAGATCTGATCCATTTTGAGTTAATTTTTGTATATGGTGAAGGAGTCTACCTTCATTCTTTTGCATATGAATAGCTAGTTTTCCCAACACCATTTGCTGGAGAGACTATTCTTTCCACATTAAGCATACTTGGCACTCTTGTCAGGAATCAGTTGCCCATAGATGTGAAGGTTTATTTCTGAACTCCCATTTCAATTCCATTGGTCTATATGTCTGTATTTGTGTCAGTACCATGCTGTTTTGGTTACTGTATCTTTGTAATAAGTTTTAAAATCCTATTCTTTTTTTTTTTTTTTCTCCCCAAGATGGTTTTGGCTATTTGGGACCACTTATCCTTTCATATGAATTTGATAATTGGGTTTTTCATTTTTGCAAAGAAGGCTGTTGGAGTTTTGCTGAATTTTTTAGCCCTAATAGCTTTTTTTGTGGATTTGGGAGAATTTCTCTTTATAGAATCATGCCACATGCAAATAGGGAAATTTTACTTCTTCCTTTCCAATTTGAATGTCTTTTATTTCTTTTTCTTACCTAATTGCTCTAGCTAGACCTTCCAGTACAATGTTGAATAACAGTGGTGACAGTGAGCATCCATGTCTTGTTCCTAATCTTAGGGATAAAGCTTTCAGTCTTTCACCTTTGAGTATGATTTTAGCATTGAGTTTTCCATATATGTCCTTTATCATAATGAGGATGTCTTCTCCTAGTTTTCTGAGTGCTTTTATGAAGAAAGGCTGCTGGCTTTTGTCAAATGCCTTTTCTGCATCAACTGAGATGATCGTGTGTTTTTTCCTTTTTTAATGTGGTATATGACATTAATTGTTTCTTTCTTTGAGATTAATTGTTTTTCTCATGTTGAACCTCGTTTTTATTCTTGGGATAAATCCCATGTGATCATGGTGTATAATTCTTATAATGTGCTGTTGGGTTTAATTTGCTAGTATTTTGTTGAGGATTTTTGCATCTATATTCATCAGAGATATTGTTCTGTAATTTTCTTTCTTGTAGTATCTTTATCTGGCTTTGGTGTTAGGGTGATGTTGGCCTCATAGGAAGTATTTGCTCCTTTTCAATTTTTAGGAAAAGTTTAGGCAGAATTGGTATTAATTCTTAGAATGTTTGGTAAAATCCAGCAGTGAAGCCTTCTGGTCCTGAGTTTTTGATTCCTGTTTCAATCTCTTTACTTGTTATTGGCATTGAGACTTTGTATTTCTTCTTGAATTATTGTAGGTAGTTTGGTTGTTTCTATGTATTTGTCTGTTTCATCTGAGTCATCTAATTTGTTGGTATACAGTTGTTCATACTATCCTCTTATAATCCTTTTAATTTCTGTGGGCTAATTGTAATGTTCCCCCTTTTCATTCCTGATTTTAGTTATTTGCATCCCCCCCCCCGGGGTTTTTTTTTTTTTTTGTTGTTGTCAATCCAGGTAAAGGTTTGTGAATGTTATTTTTCTGGAAAATACTGCTTTAATTAATAATGTCTTCTTAAGATGGCCATATTAAAATTATTCAGTTTTTTATTGTAGAATAGAGTTTATACAAGACTTCCTATTCTTCAGATACGGTCCTTGACCCTGGTTTTTTATTGTTCAAAGGACAGCAGTGAAAGGGCTTTATAAATAGTACCAATTTAGACTGATATCATCTCCTTAGTTTAGTTCCTAGTAGTAACATATTTTTATTTGTTAAAGGATCAGTTATATTCTGATGAGGTCTCTTCTACAGAAAAGTTTTGATGAGGTCTTTTAAAAAAGGCTTTTAACTAAGCATTGAATTCTGATGTTTCATAATACTTACTTCAAGTTGAAGGAATTTAAAATTAGGCTTCCTTGTCAGTTAATTAATATGTGACTTATACTTTAACATATAACTTAGATTATGCTATATATAATATGGGTTATTTCAGTAGCAAAACCAACAAAATAAGGGTGACAAGTTTTTGCTTTGTTTTCATTTGTATGGTGTTGGTGGTTGAATTATGTAGCTCAGAAAGACATATTCTTAATATTGATCTGCATTCTGGTGAGTGTGGACCCATTGTTAATAGGATCTCCTGAAGGTGTTTCTTTAGGTAACGTGTGGTCCATCTGAATCAGATTGGGCTTTAATCCAGATTTACTGGAATTCTTTATAAGCAGAATGAAATTCAGACATTAGAGAGAGAAGCAACAGGCAACAACCAGAATTTGGAAGGCAGTGGAACCCGGAAGAGAAAGGAGAAGAGACCACCATGTATACTGTCATATGATGGCAAGGCCAAGCTACCCCAAGACTGCCAGACAGCCAAAAGATACTAATCCTAAGAGGAAGCAAATTCTTGCCTCTGAAACTGAGAGCCACTAAATTCCTGTTGTTCAGCCAACCCACTGGATGGTATTTGTTTTAGCAACTGGGAAACTAAAACAGATGGTATCTACTATAGCACACATTTGACCATATAGACGATGCTTAACTCATTCCTGACTCTTCCTGTTTTTTAGTATGAACATGCTTGCCTTTTATTTTTTCCCCTTCACCACTGTACAAATGTACTTCTTAGTAAAAACACTCTGTCCTCTAAACTATTGCCTTTCAGTGGGTAAGAATGTAAGTCAGAATTCTTTGATCCAGAGTGTGAATCTTTTTGTACTTCTCATTGTTTGACAAAGTCATTGATTATACTTTCAAGGTCACTGATTATACACTGCTTCAGGGTTTAAGAAGGGTCTAATTTGATAATTAAAGAAAATGAACCATCTTCATAAATACCTTTCCAGACCTAAAATTGTTGATGAGAAATGATGAGAAATAAATCTTTTACTTGTTGTTTTATTAAAACCCACACTTTGCTTAAGGTACCACTTTTAACAAACTTCACATCGAACTTTTAGTTAGAAAGATGAGCAAAATATGTATATCTATAGCTCTTTTGATTTAAAGACCAAATTAGCTATTTGTAAGATGTTTTTAAAAATTATCTCTGATAGTGAAAAATTGGTTACAAGCAAACTGTTCAACAGTGAAGGAATGTGTACATCAATTATAATCCTGTATGTACCAGTTATATTATACATCTATTTGTTTTTGTATTCCTATGTCCATCTATCAATCTATCTTTTTTTTTAGGCCAGTAAAAAGAATTTATTTGGGAAATGGGGGAAAGAACAGAGCTTGCTGAGAAATGGGAGAGAAAGGTGGAAATACACACCAAGATTTGGTGTGGGCCCCTCTAGGCAGAGAGAGCACTTTCTCTATCAACCTATCTTTTTATTAATGCATTATCATTGTAAATTGCAGGCATCTGTAGAGTTTCTCCTAAATACTTCAATATGCATATTATTACCTAGAGTTCAGTATTTGTTTAAAGGTTTGTCATTTGATGTAACATCTGTACAAATATTAAGTGTACATTCACTGGGTTTGACAATACAAATACTGATATAATCAACCCCTTATAGAAGTTCACCATAACCTCCGAAAGTTTCCTTATGCCCTTTCCTTCCATTTTCTGCCCCAACCTCTCCTCAGAGGCAACCACCATTCTGACTTTTTTTCCCATGCTGGTTTAAGAGTTGCCTGTGTTAGAAGTTCAAATAAATGGAATCACAGAACATATACTGTTTTATGTAAGGCTTCTTTTGCCCAGCATAATGTTTTTGATGTTTTAATATGTATCAATACTTTCTTCTTATTGCTGAGAAATATTTTATTGTATGAATATGCCATAGTGTGTTTATCCTTTCTCCTATTGATGGATGCTTTTGCTATTTTCAGTTTTTGGGCATTATGAATAGAGCTGCTATGCCCATTCTTGCAAAATTCTTTTTGTGGGTATAAATTTTCTTTTGTCTTGGATAAATACCTAGGATTGGAATTGCTGAGCCATATAGGGTAGCCGAATGTAGGTGAATGTTCAGTTTTATAAGAAACTGCTAGACTTATTCCCAAAGTGGATGTGCCGTGGATGTGCCCTCAAGAATGTATGAGAATTACAGTTGCTCTATATTTGATGTTCTCAGATGTTTTAATTTTAACCATTCTGGTGAGAATGAGGTGGTATCTCGTTGTGGTTTTATTTTGCATTTCCTTGAAGACTAGTGATAAACATTTTTTTGTGTGCTTATATGCCCCTTATATATCTTTTATGAAGTTTTGCCCATTTCTTTATTGGGCAGACTTCATTTTTATTGGGTTGTTTATCTTTTTATTATTGAGTTCTAGGAGTTCTTTATATATTTTGCATACTAGTCCTTTGTCAGATAAGCATTGTGTTAATATTTTCTCCTAGTCTGGGGATTGATGATTCATTTTTCTCATGGGGTTCCTTTGATGAGCAGAAGTTTCGAATATAATGAAATTTTACTTAATTTGTTTTCTTTTATGGTTATTCTTTTCTATGACCTGTGACCTGAATAAGAACTTTCACCTATTTCTTAACTCCCAAAGATATTTTTTTATATTTTCTACTAAAAGCTTTATGGTTTTAGTGTTTACATTTAGGTCTGTGATCCATCTTTAGTTAATTTTTGTGTATGCTGTGAACTTGGAAGTGAAAGTTTTATCCCCCCCCCCTATCTATCTAGTTACTCTGGTGCCATTTGTTGAAAAGACATTTTCCCTATTGGATTGCTTTTGTGACATTGTCACAAATCAGATATCCATCCATATAAGTAGGAGTCTTTCCCAGCTCTTTATTCTCTTCCATTGACCTGTTTGTTTTTGCACCAAAACTACACTGGCCTGATTACTGTAGTTTTGTAGTTAGTCTTGAAGTTGGGTAGTATAAGTTCTCTAATTTGGCTAGTCTTTTTCAACATTGCTTTAGATATTGTAGGTCTATTGCATTTCTATTGAAATTTTAGAATCAGATTGCCAATTTCCACAAAAGCCATCTTAGGATAATGATTGGGATCGTGTTGGACTATAGAAAACATGTAATTTTTTGTAGTTTTAAGTGTAGAAGTCTCTCAGGACGTTCATAAAATTTTATTCCTAATTAAAAAAAAAATGTTTAGTTAAGGCATTGTAGGGGGATTTAAATTTTTTAAAAAAAATTTTCAATTGCTTGCTGTTAATGTAGAAACTATAATTGGTTTGTTTATTAACCTGCAAGTAGCTCTTTTGTAGATACCTTAGGATTTTTATTAAAGAATCATATATGCAAATAAAAACAGTTGTGCCTTTTATTTCTTTTTATGGACAATGTTGAATTAAAGTGGTAGAAGTGGATATCTTTTTCTCCTAGGGGGAAAGCATTCAATATTTTGCCATTAGATATGATGTCAAGTTTAAGTTTTTTTGTAGCTGCCCTTTATTAGATTGAGAAAGTTCTCTTCTATTCCCAGTTTGTTGAGTGTTTTTATCATGAATGGATGTTGAATACTATCAAATGCTTTTTCTGCATCGACTGAGAGGATGATATGGGCCTTCTCTTTTGTTTTTTCAATATAATTAATCACGTCAATTTTCCATCTTATATTAATCTTGCATTTTTGCAGTAAACTCTACTTGGTCATGATGTGTGTGTGTGTGTGTGTGTGTGTGTTTAAATTATTTTTTAATATTGCTAGATCCCGTTTGCTAATAGTTTTTTTGCATCTAAGTTCATGTCTTAGTTTCCCAGCTGCTGAAACAAATACCATACAGTGGGTTGGCTTAACCAACAGGAATTTATTGGCTCATGGTTTTAATGCTAGAAGTCCACACTTGAGGTGTCAGAGAGCAAGGCGATGCTGGGACTGGCTGCCAGTGATCTTTGAGGTTCCTTGGCATTTCCGACACAGCATTGTCTTCTCTTTTTACTCATTCTGTTGACTTTCATCTTCTAGCTTCTCTTGGCTTTCTGTCTGTGGCCTTCTCTATAATGCTTCCAAAAATAGGATTAAGACCCATCCTGATTCAGTTGGCCATACCTTAACTAAAAAAAAAATCTTCAAAAGGTCCTATTTACAATGGAGTCACACCCATGGGAATGGATTAAGGTTAAGAACATGTTTTTCTGGGGTACATAATTCAGTCTACCACAGTTCATGAGAACTATTGGTCTGTTTTTGTTTTGGGTTTTTTTGGCAGTGTTTGTCAGATTTTGGCATTAGGGTTATGCTGATTCCATAAAATGTGTTTGGAAGTGTTCATTTCTCTTTTCTGAATGGGTTTTTGAAGAATTGGTATTATTTCTCCTTAAATATTTGGTCGAATTCCCAATGAAACCCACTGGGTCTGTGTTTTCTTTGTGGGAGGATTGTTGATAATGAATTTTATGTCTTTAATTGCTATAGTGCTATTCAAACATTCTCTTTCATTATGTGGCAGTTTTGGTGAGTTGTATCTTTTAAAGAATTTGTTCATTTTATCTAAATTTTCAAATTTGTTTGCATAAAGATATTTATAAAATTTTGTTATGGTTATATTATCTGTAAGACTTGTTGAGATGAGTTGCTCTGTTTTGCATGTTGATAATTTTGTTTTCTTCTGATTAGTCTATCTAGAGATTTAGCAATTCTGTTGTTCTTTTCAAAGAACCTGTTTTTGGCTTTGTTAATTTTCTGTTGTTTGCTTTCCATTTTGTTGGTTTCTGCTCTCATCTTTATTGTTTCCATTCTTCTACTTATTTTTAATTTACTATACTAGTTATCTATTGTTGTGTATGAAACTACTGCAAAATTTAGCAGCTTAAAATGAGAAACATTTTTTTATCTCACAGTTACAGTGGATCAGGATTCAGGTGCTGATCAGGAATTTGGACACGCCTTACCTATGTTCTTTGGCTCAGGGTCTCTCATATGGCTGTAGTCAGGTTGAGGGCTACGACTACAGTCTTGTCTAAGGCTTGATTGAGAGAGGATCTACTTCCATACTTACTTGGGTGGTCATTGGCAGGATTCAGTTTCTCTCAGGCATTTAGACTGAAGTCTCTCTCAGTTCCATAGGCAGCTCATTATATGACAGTTGACTTCTATCAGAGCCAGCAATTGAGAGAGAAAGAGAGACAGCAAGGGAAGACAAGCGAGAGGGAAGCCAGAATCTTTTTAAACTCTAATTTTGGAAGTGATTTCACATCATTTTGTTGTGTTCTGTTTGATGGAAGGAAGTCAGTGGGCCCAGCCCATACTCAGAGGGAAGGGATTATACAAAGACATGAATACCAGGAGTTGGGGATCACTGGGAGCCATCATAAAAACTGCCTTCCTTGTTTACTTTGATCTTTTCCTAGCTTCTTAAGGTGGAACTTGAGGTCATTGGTTTTAAACTTTTCTTTTCTAATATAAGGATTTAATAGTATACATTTCCCTCTAATCACTGCTTTAGCTGCATCCCAGAAGTTTTAATATGTTATGATTTCATTATCTGTCAGTTTAAAATATTTTCTATTTTTCCTTGTGGTTTCTTCCTTGATCTATGGATTATTTAACAATGTGTTATTTAATTTCTAGATTCTTGGAGTATTCTAATTTAACTTTATTGGGATCAGAGGACATAGTCTTTTTTTTTTTTTTTTTAGGCGGTATCGAGGGTTGAACCCAGGACCTTGTACATGGGAAACAGGTGCTCAGCCATTGAGCTACATCTGCTCCCCAGGATATGTTCTTTATGATTTCAATCCTTTTAAATTTATTGAGACTTATCTTCTGGCCCATCATTTGATCTTGTTGAATGTTCCATGTGCTCTTGAAAAGAATATGTATTATGCAGTTGTTGGTTGTAGTGTTCTATAAATATCAGTTAAGTCAAGGTAGCTGATAGTGTTGCTCACATCTCATATCTTTACTGATGTCTTTGTCCAGTTGTATCAGTTGCTGAGAGAGAGAAGTGTTAAAATCTCTAGCTCTAATTGTGGTATTGTCTCTTGCCTCATGCATTTTGAAGCTCTGTTATTGGGTGTGTTTATGATTATATGTCTTCCTGGAATTGACCTTTTTATTTTTAAATCATTATGAAGCACTTCCCTTTGTCTCTGGAAATAATCTTTTTTCTTAAATCTCTTTTATTGGATGTTAATATATCTACTTCAGCCTTCCTATGCTTACTGCTTGCATGGTATATTTTTTCCATCCATTTACTTTCAACCTATCTATGTTTTCTGTGTTTTCATATTTAAAGTGTATCTTGCTTTTTAAACCATTCTGACAGTCTACTTTGCTAATAGTTACACTTCCATTTCAAATTCAGAGCTATGTTTTTTTTTTTTTTTAATAGGCGGTACATATCATCAAGGGCCAGGTTGTGAGCATAAATATATCTTAAAAAAGGGCATCATAACCTTAGAGCCCCAGAATTAATTTCTCAATCGGTAGGTTTTAGGTGAGGCTGATACTCTGAGATCAATGATTTTTAACCCTAGACCAATTAAATTAAATCTGTGGAGTAGGGGCAGAGCTTTGGTTTTTCAAAAACTCTTCAAGTGATTTCTCACAAGTGGGGTTGAAAATCACTGTCTTAGGACACATGGAACCTAGGTTAAAACTCTGTGGAGGGAAACAGATGTGGCTCAAGAGGTTCGGCGTCCATCTACCATATGGAGAGACCAGGGTTCGATCCCCGGTACCTCCCGGTAAAAAAAACAAAACAAAACAAAAAAACCAACTCTGTGGAGTCCAATGAGATTAAGAACGTCTAATATTTGTACAACCTTTTACGATTTTGAAATTATTATGATAATTGTTACTACTTATAAGCTTATAAGATAGTTATTATCTCTGAGGAAAAACTGGCTTTAGGGTTCTTGAAATTAGTTATAGGTGTCTGGACTTTTGAGCCTTTCAACTAATAGTAATTGCTGAAACTTTTCAAGACAGTTCTTTACATATATTCTTAGAGCAGTGGTATTTCAGTCCTTTCAAACCTAATATTCCCCTTCTATAACAAATATTTTGTTATGCTCCTTTATTCTCATAAAATGAAAAAAATCAACATGATGTCTTAAGGAGAAGTAAGAGGAAAGTAATTTACATTAAATAATATGTATTTCTATAGCAATGCCACAGTAGAAGGAAGATATAGTGAAGCAATCATATTTGAGCCTGTTATT
Source organism: Tolypeutes matacus (assembly GCA_026826555.1). NCBI lineage: Eukaryota > Metazoa > Chordata > Mammalia > Cingulata > Chlamyphoridae > Tolypeutes > Tolypeutes matacus. The sequence goes on along the minus strand of JAKSZT010053830.1, from coordinate 19,783,230 downwards.
TGTGGAGTTACTATGGATGCAGTAGCTACAAATACAAACTGGTTGAGGGGAATTTTATTTGTAACTCAGATACTACAAAATGCCTTGCCATTTGTGATGTGATTTCCTGCAAAGGTGAATCATTTTTGGTCCAGGTTTAATTAAAGTAAGTTACATTCCTGGAAAATTCATTGTCTATTAAAACTGTAAAAGCTACGTTGTTTTTATATTTAAAATAGTTATTCTAGGCTCCTTTAATAATTTTCATGTTTTTCACTTTTATGAATGTCGGTTAGGACATTTAAAATTTGGGCAGGAAATGAGGTAGTTGTTTGTTTGTTTGTTTTTAAGAATCTAGGCAAAAATAAAATTTATTGGTTCAAGGAGCACAGGGGTTCATCTGGGTTTTTTAGAACCGGAAGTAGAGATGAAAGACGGAATTGAAGTGTTGCCCTATATCCTCACCAACACTTGTTATGATCAGGCTTTTTAATTTTAGACATTCTAATAGATATGTAGTGATATCCTATTGTGGCTTTAATTTGCGTTTTCCTGGTGACTAATGATGTTGAGCATCTTTTCATATGTTTATTTGCCATCTGTACATCTTCTTTGGTGAAGTGTCTGTGCAAATCTTTTGCTAATTTTTAATTGGGTTGTTTGCCTTTTTTACTATTGAGTTTTGAGAGGTCTTTATATATTCTGGTTACAGGTCCTTTAACAGACATATGATTGCAAATATTCTTTCCTAGTCTGTGGTTGGTCTTTTCATTCTTTTGACACTGTCTTTCTAAGAGTAGAAGTTTATAAATTTGAAGTACAGTTTATCAATTTGTTATTTTGTGGGTCATGCTTTTGGTGTTTTATCAAAGAAATCTTTGCTCAACTAAAGGCCACAAAGGTTTTCTCTTATGTTTTATTCTAGAAGTTTTATACTTTTAGGTTTTACATGTCTTTATTTTTTGCTTTTTTGTGCTTTTTTTTAAATTAGAGAAATTGTGAACTAACAAAATATTGTACATAACATGCAGAATTCCCATACCTCTTCCCTCCACCGACACCTTGCATTGTTTTGGAACATTTGTTATAGATTATGAGAGAACATCATCAAAATATTACTACTAATTATGGTCCATAGCTTACATTTGTTGTATTTTTTCCATACCCCCCCCCACATTATTAACACCCTGTATTAGTATTGTACATTTGTTAGGGCTCATGAAGGAACACTTTCATGATTTACTGTTAACCACATCTATCATCCACCATATGGTTCACTGTGTTATACAATATGGGACAGTTTTTGTTATGAGGAATTGCTCTGTGCATTGCAGGAACTGTTGTGTCCCTGACTCCCAACCACTAAATGTCAGAAGTGTCCTTTATCATTGTAACAATATCATGTTTAAAATTCTCCATCCTTCTTGAAAAAGTATCTATTTAGCTACATCCACTAATTTGCCAAATTTTATTGGGGGAAAAGGACAAAATTTCCATGTAGATATGTGTGTTGTTAAACTTGCTTTCCTAAAAGGTTCTACCAATTTATATTCCTACCACTCCCCCTGACAATCCCAAGCATTATCATACTTTTCTGAAATATACACACAGAAGTGGATACAGATCATAAGAGGATAGCTAGATGAATTATCTCAAAGTGACTATACTTGTGGAATTTGCACCCAGATCAAAAATCAAAACATTTTCAGGGATCCAGAAGACCCTTTCTTGTGTCATTTTCTTCACTACCTCTCCACTGCTCTGACTGTAACCCATTGATTTAGTTTTGTCTATTTTTAAACTTGATGTAAGTAGTAGTATGTAATATGTACTGTTTTGTGTGAGATTGATCCATTTTGTATATTTGCAGTTTGCTAATTTTCCTTGTATAGAATTCCAGGGAGAGGGGGTAGGTTTTATGGAAATCCCCTATATTTATGTAACATTTATGTAATTTAAAGCTTCATCAAAAGGTTACGTGAGTTGGTAGGATGTGTGCATGTATCAAGAAGTGAAATAGGATGAGTTATTTTTTTTGGGGGGGGGAAAGAATTCCACTGTGTGAATATACCACAATTTATCTATTCTACTCTTGATGAGTTTTTGGGCAGCTTCCATGTGTTGGCTATTAGGAATAGTGCTGCTGCTGTGAACATTTTTGTATATCTCCAAACATCGTCATTTAAAAAATAGTTTTTACTTTGTTGATTAACAATAATATTTTTATTTGCATTCTTTGATTATTTCTGGGGTGACGAATTTTAGTTTTTAAAAATAATTGATATTTCCTTTTTTGTGACTTGTCTTTCATCAATTCTTTTGATTTATGTTTTTCTTATCCATGCCTTGTGATGGTTATTGAAAGTCTTTTTCTAGGTTTGTCTTTTAATTTTATCTATAAATTTATCAGATCTGTTGCCTTTAAAAATTTTCTGTGGTTTCTTCTATTGCTTTTATGTTTAGAATTTTATCTTTCCATCTGGAGATCATGCATATCCACCTAAAATTTTAATGTTTCATTTCAATATTTTATACTTTAATCTGTTTTTCATTTATTTTGCTGTAAACTGACAGGTAAGGGTTAAAGGTTTCTTTGTTTACATTTTTTATTCTTTTGCTTTTAGTATAGCTGAAAGCAAAAGTATTTGATAGGGGACCTTTTTCCCCCCCTTATTTCCTTTGACTTCTAGTTACTTTGATTCATTCATTGTGCTAATGAGGCAGTTTAGGGAATGGGAAGAGGAGTCTAAAACCTGGCCATGGAACCCTGCCTGGAAACCCCCTGAGAAAAGACCCCACCAGAAGAATGCTGGAAGAACCTGGCCATGAGAACTCCAGTTGGAATAAGATTTTGTCCAGGGTCAAGGGAAAGCCCAGGATATCCTTCAGGGGCTTCATCATTGGGCCCCCTGGGGGACTGACGGGTGGGGTGATCAATCAAAACAGCAAACAGCTGGGGCCCTTCCCCTGACCATTAGCAAGGGGAGAAATAATTAATGGCTTGAAAAGTAACCACACAAGCCAAATCTCTCTCTCTCTGCCTGGAGCGGCCCACACCTACACCTGGGGATGCATAATGTGTTATTTTCTCCCGTTTCTGTTCTCGTCTCTCCATTTTCCTCAGTAAACTACTGGCCTAACTAAACAGACATTTCTTAAATTCTTTTATGTAACATAGCCAAGAACCTAGAGGAATCCCACTTCATTAGGTTTAACCTTTTCTCTTCTACTATTGCAGTGAAAATAACTTCTCTTACAGTATGTTCTATATTGAAATAAAGGAAGGTAAACTGAAAACTGTAAGAATTTCAAGATGAATTTTAGCCTTTTTGTGCTTGTCTCTAAAGTCAACGTATATACAGATACGTACCTACATAACGTGGTTCTCTTTACCTGTATCTAAGTTCATGTAGCAGAAATTTGAATTATGCCACTTTGGAAGGGAATGGTTTAGGTCTACCTACTGAAATAAAGAATTTAAAGGAATTTTAGTTCTGATATTATTAGTGTTTCTTGGTCAGTGTTCTTTGGGACAGCAATAGATATTACTAGATTAATTCATCATATGTAAATATAAACATAGATTCACACACTCAACTGAATTCCTTTCTCATCATGCTAAAGTGTCCTTGCATGAGTGCTTTCAACCAGGGTTTTTGTGTTAAATCGAACAAATCTATTTCATCTACCCCAGTTTGAAAAGTCATAAGAAGCCAGAAGGCACAGACGACATTGAAGAGTCTTTCGCTAATTCACTAGGGGTGATGATAGAACAAATTAACCAGGACAAATATTGATGGAGAAACCAGATCTCTTGGCTCATCTCCAGGCAGGGGATGCAAGGCCATATGCATATGTATGGTATTGGAGACCTTTAATACAAATGAAAAAAGGGTGTTGATATCATCTAGATGGACTAGATAGACTAAAATTATTCTGTATATTAAGCAGTATTTATAATTTTAGAGATCCCTCAACTTATTGACAAACTGTTTCCAGCATCTGATGATAATTGTAGTGGGGGGAAAAGTGGGGAGGGTTAAACAACAAATAGTTGTTAAAACAACAAATAGTCTGAATTATTTAATTTTTATAATTTTTATAATGATTAGTTTTAAAAAGTCACAGAGTTTATTTGCTTTGTTAGTAGGTAAAAATACTTAAAAAAAATAACAAAATCGTGTGTGTGTGTGTATATATATATATATATATATATAGCAAGTGCAGGGAACTTATTTCTAAAGTGTTTTTTAGAATTTTAATTATATACTCTGGGAACTTTTAGTTTCCTTCTTTAATTATAGGTAATATTCTGAATCTCTCCATGTAAATATTGGACACACATTTTGGCGTGTGAATTTAATAGTTATGTCTTGTCCTTCATCAAAGAATGTTTTCTTTTTTCTATATCAGGTTCTATAAAATGGAAAAATTAACTGGTCAGAGTCTGCTTTTGACAAATGAAAATCCTATATAACTTCATTGACTTTATAGAAGTCATTTTGTAGTTTTCTAAACTGTTGTTTTAGAAACAATGGGAAATGTACTCCCTGTTGCTTAACAATGACTTCTGAGCTAATGAAGTGTAAAGTATTTCTTTATTTAAAGGCTAATGTAGTTAGAACAAATTAGAAGAGAAAATAGTGATTTTGAATTTTAAATAGAAAATGTTTCTTTGTCAAAGAACATTTATTTCAAAGGAAGCCGAAATCTATTGCTGGATAGCTATGACTTGAGTCTATAGGACTGCATAATTTTACTTAGTATATAGAAAACCCTTGACATTTTTACAGAATATGTCACAAGGCTTTTCCCAATCTTCAAATTAGGGAATGCTACTATGTCGTGTAATTTCCTTCATAAAATACAATAAAAATGAACACTAAAAGACTTACACCTTTAGAAGGTAGGTCTGTACAAAAAAAATGAATAGAGGGGAGTGGATGTAGCTCAAGTAGTTGAGTGCCACCTTCCCACATACGGGGTCCTGGATTCAATCCCTGGTACCACCTAAAGAAAAAATAAGCAACAAACAAACGAGGAAACCAACTTGGGGGAGCCAGTGTGGCTCAGTGGTTGAGTGCTGTCTTCCCACATGCGTAAGTCCCCGGTTCAAACCCCAGTACCTGATACCTCAAAAAAAAAAGGATAGAATTAGAAAACCATGTAGAGATGGTGCTCCTCTCTAATTTTGAGGCTGCTTCCTGCACATCATGCAAGACACAGATGTGATTCAGATTTTTAATCCAGCAAAATTATAAATAACTGTGTTAAATGGACCTTTAGAGATAACTCCCAAATATCTGGAACCACTAATGTTAAAATGGTGAATGATGAGTTTATTGGCTTGGAAACAAAAGTTATTTTAAAAACCTTGTAGCAAATTGCTTTACTATGTCATAGCTGAAATTTTTTCATTGTAAGTAATTTTATTGTCATTGTTAAGAGTTTTTGTTTTGAATAGAAGCAGATTGATATTTCTTAAAATGTGGGAATTAAGATATAAAGTAACTAGATCACTTTAATGTTTTGAGTTCTAGTTTTTTCTAATGTTTTAAAAAATAATAATGAACAAGTCATATCTTTCACCAAGTCCCTTTTTATCTTTCCCAATTCAGCTTTTGTGATTTCCTTTTATGTCAGGAAAATAGATGCAATATATATGAAAGTTCATGAATCACTTTTTCTAGATTATCCCAAACTTATTTTACTACCACTTTTGAGTATCTTTTGGGTATAATTGGGTCTTAAACTTATGGAGAAAAAAAAAGAAATATGAGAGGCATAATGTAATATAGATTTCTCATTTCTCTTTGGGTATATAAGTGTAGGTCAGTGGATTAGCAGTTCAAATATTGTACAGTGATTGTGGCTTTGCTGACAGTTCAGTTAAGGGGAAAAATGTCTTTAAGCTATGGTTTCCCTACCATAAATAAAAATATCACTTTAAAACACTACAAATGCCTTAGGTTTTTCTCCTTATATTACATTTTGGGAGTAATAGTTGTCAGTTAAAAGTTTTAGTATTGTACAAAGTTGTTAACAAGCTTTAATTTTAGGCAAGTTTAAAATTTTGAACTTAAGTTATGCAATTTTCTCTTTGGAAACTTAGACGTGGTGAACAGATACAAATGACCTTACCTTTGATACAGAAACTTTTGAACGGCCTTAATTGAAAGTCTTTAACACCAGAATAAAGAAATGTATTAAGTATGTTGCGGATTAGGCTATGAATTTGGGACATCCTCCCAGTGCCAGTACAGTGCTTACCATATAGTATGTTCTTAAATTTCTTTAAATATGTGAAATAATGTCGTTGTTTCTCATGCACTCTTTGTGTGGAAAAATGTGTTGGCATTGACAAAATAGGTTTGTATTATTTAATTTAGTGGTTGGAGAAAAGCAATTCATCATGGTGAATTTTTTATTGTTACCTGCTTGCTGTGACCCATCCCCAAATGGCACCTCTATAAGCTGATTTTCTTGAGCTAGGAACCTAGGAGCTGGTCATCCTTGCTTTAAAACATATCTCAATTCTCTTCCTCTATCCTGCCACTATTGTATTCCAAGCCACCATCAATTATTACCCAGACTATGGCAGAAGTTTTCTTAAATGATCTCTCTGATTTTGCTCTTTACCTCTCCAATCTATTTGCCATATAGCCCACTGATAATACCTTTAATACTTAAATAGAATCAAGTAATTTCCCTTCAATGGATTCCCATGTACTGATAATAAAATTCAATTCTTACCCATGACATACAAAGCTGTGACAGATACTGTTGTTTATCCACCCAGTTTCCTTCTCTCCTTAATCTTTACATCAGGTCCCGGATTTTGTTCAAAGCAGTGTGTCCAGATAAAAACACTTGATTTTCCAAAAAATTTTTTGTGGCTTGGCTAATAAGATGTAGATGCAAGTTCCTGGGGTGGCTGTCTCTTCCTAAATTGAAAGAAAGGCTAAGAGAAAGCCTTTCTCTCCCTTTGCCCTCTCTCTCTTCATGTCTAGGAACCTGAATGTTAGGCCTGGAGGTGCAAGATTCTTTTATGACCATGAGGTGACAGCATTTGGAAGAAAGCTTATACATACATGTTATGGATGCCAGAGTGGAAAGATTTTTTTTAAAAAAGGACATCACCTTCTAATACCATTGTAAAGCTGCTGTATGAACTTGGAGTGCCTATGTGTAGACAAGTTGTGGGAGACAAGTAAATCCCTACATTTTCTTTAAGCCTCCACTAGTTAGGTTTTTTGTAATTTAGAACTGAATGCATTTCTATCTGATATAAAGGCCCCACATGATCCAGTGCTGGCCCATCTTTCTGACCACATTCCTGCTGCTGACTGCTCTAGCATATTAGCTGGCAGACAAATCTTGGCTGACAAAGCCCTGCTAAAATCAAAACTTAGTTACAACTCAAAGACTCCATATGACATGGCTCCACTGACCACCCCTACCGTACCATTGCCCTCTTCATCACAATAGCAACGAAAACTTTAAGATTTATCCAATAATCCCTGACAAATATATGCACGATATTAATGGAGAAAAAACACAAAAGAGAAGGATGTAAAAGGAGACCTGAATTGATGGAGAGGTACACCAGAGATAAAACTTGAATGGTCAGTGATTGTGAACAGATGTTTGTATTAATTAGTATGGGTTTAGCTATAGGTATTCCCTAACTTATCTAAGAGTACCTTAAAGCTTAAAGACATTTATTTCCTGCTTGACAAGAAGGATAGAGGTAGGAAGTTCCAGAGGTGGTTCAGGACTCTGAGCAAAGTAAGGGTTCTATGCCAGTATTTTCATAATTCTCTTTACCTTTCTATCATGGCATCAGTGACTTGAAATGTTATCAACCCATATGAAAAATTTCTAAGAGTAGGAAGGAAGGAGAGGAAAAAGGGACTTTCTTCCCACACATACCCATATACGTTCTTTTAGTAGGGAGAAAAATCTTTCCAGAAGCTTCCAGGTGTACCCTTTCTGTCTCATTGCTAGTCTCTGGAAGAGAGGAATGAAGTCACCTGATTAGCTTAGAGTAATATTCAGTAATGTTCTCAAGTGTTTTAGTTGGGAATGAAAAGTGATAGAATGACTTAGAGGACAGTTTGGTGACATATGAATATTTAAATGTATATCCTTTGACCTAGTGTTTCTACCTTGAGGAATTTATCTTAAATGAAGAATTGGACAAATATATAAAGATATATGTATGAGTAAATTTATTGTAATTTTTTAAATATACTGGTAAAAATCTTTTTATAATGGTGAAACCACCCAACTAAATAAATTATGATGTATCCATGTAATGAGATGCTAAGGATCCATTAAAAATTATATGTAAAATTTCAATTTTTACCAAAAAATCCATGAAATTTGAAAAGTGAAAACACAAAGTATGTGTTTAAAAATGCGTACATGTTTACGAGGAAAGAAATGTGGAAATGTTTATGGTGATATCTCTGGTTGGTGTCATTACAGATGATGTTCCTTCCTGAAAACTTGGTGTTTTGTTTGAATATTTTAAAATATTTAAAATATTCTGATATATTCCTTGTCAGAAAAACCTTTAAATCTGTTTTCTTTTTGTAAATTAAAAATAATTAAAATCTGCTTACTTACTATTTGAGTCTAATTACCATGAAGCAAATAAACATTATGTATATTTACTTAGTCAACAAATATTTTATTGAGTGCCATGCCTGTGTATCAGGCACTATTCTAGATGCTGGAGATATAGGCAATGATTAAGAAAGCCAAGTCAGGTTACCTGTTTTCATGGAATATCTTTAATGGTGAGATGCATAATAGGTAAGTAGACAAATAAATGAACAAGGCACTTTCGGGTAGTGGTTAAGTGCAGGGAGAAAGTAAAACTGGGTGATGTTAAAAACAGTGATTGTGTGTGTGTGTATATGTCTGTATATGTGGGTGACTTTAAATTGGGTAGCCAGGGAAAGCCTCTCTGAGTTTACCTTTGAGGTGAGAATTGGATGATAGAAGGAGCTAAGCATGTGAAGATGCGGGGCATAAATTAGGTATGGCACACAGCAAGTGTAGAGTCCCTTAGGTTGATTCAGGTTTGTCATATTCAAGCAACAGAAGGTGAAAGGCAGACAGGGAGAATAAAACTCATTGAAATTGGAAAGGTGACAGGACCTCTTTATATGACATGACCTGCTTTATAGATCATGATAAGGAGCTTGTACTAATATTTTATTATATGTGTTATGGGAACCCATTGCAGGACTTCACACAGGGAAGCTCCAGAATCACATTTATTCCTTTAAAGATCACTGCCTATTAAAATGAATTGTAGGGCAGCAGATGTGACAGCAGAGACACCAGTTAGAATGCAATCTAGACAAGAGATTACGGGACTTGGATATGGGCTGGTATCATCTGGGGAAGCAGACAGATTTAAGATGTATATTTGGAAGTATAGTTCATGACTATCAGAACTGAGAGAAAGAATTTCTCGACAGTAAAATGATGATCATAGTATCTTACAGGGTTTTATGGTGAGGAGCTAATGTGTGTCAAGCACTTGGCAAACTTCTTTACATGAAAGCTTACTAAATGTTAGCTACCACACAAACTACCTACACTGACTCAAGAAAAAAAAACGAAGACCTCAGCTGACCATTTACAAATAATGAGAGTTGAATCAATAATCAAAGACCTCCCAACAAAGAAAAGTCTAGGACCAGATGGTTTCACTGCTGAGTTCTACTAAGCATTTAAAGAAGAATTAACACAAGTTTTGCTCAATCTCTTCTAAAAAATTGAAGAGGAGCTAACACTTCCTAACTCATTCTGTGAAGCTAGCATCATCCTAATACCAATGCCAGATGAAGTTATCGCAAGAAAAGAAAATTACAGGCCAATATTCATTATGACTATAAATGCAAAAATCCTCAACAAAATGCTAACAAACGGAATCCAACAGCACATTTAAAGAATTATACACTATGATCAAGTGGGTTTTATCCCAGAAATGCAAGCATGGTTCAACATGAGAAAAACAGTTCATATCATATACCACATTAACAGAACAAAGGAGGAAAAAACCCATGATCATGTCGGTTGATGCAGAAAAGGCATTTGATAAATCCAATACCCCTTCTTGAAAAAACACTCAGAAAACTAGAAATAAAAGGATACTTCCTCAACATTAAAAATGTTGACAGACTGGAATGTTTTACCCCTGGAGATTAGGAACAAGACAATGATACTCACTCTCACCACTATTACTCAGCATTGTACTGGAAGTTCTAGCTGGAGCAATTAGGTAAGAGAAAGAAAAGATAACCAATTGAAAGGAAGAACTAAAACTTTCCCTATTTGCAGATGACACGATGATATATGTAGAAAATCCCCCCAAATCTCCAACAAAGCTCTAGCGCTAATAAATACAGCAAAGTAGCGAGGTACAAGAACAACATGTAAAACTTAGTGGCGTTTTTATGCACTAGTAATGAACAACATGAAAAGGAAAGCAAGAAAAAAATTCCAACACAACAGGAAGAAAAAGAACCAAATATCTATGAAAAACTTTAACCCAAAACATTACTGAAAGAAATTAAAAAGACCTAAATAAATAGGAGGTCATTCCATGTTCATGGATTGGAAGACTAAATATTGTCAAGAAGCCAATTCTACCCAAAGTGAATTACAGATTCAATGTAATCACAGTTTTTTTTTGCAGTTAAAATTAAACAGCCTTCTTTGCTGAGATGGAAAAACCAATAATCAAATTCACTTGGAAGGTTAAGAGGCCCCCAACAGGCAAAAACATCCTGAAAAAGATTGAAGTTGGAGGACTCACACTTCCCAATTTTATATATTATTTCAAAGTTACAGTAGTCAAAACTTCATGGAACAGGCACAAGGACAGACATATAGACCCATAGAATTGAATTGAGAGTTCAGAAATAAACACTTACATTTATGGCCAATTGAGTTTTGACAAGGGGGCAAACACCACTCAATGGAGAATGAGTGGTCTCTTAAAAAAATCGTGTTGGGAAAACTGGATACTGTATACATCATACCATAAACAAAAATTAACTCAAAATGGATCAAAGATCTAATTAAAAGAATCAAATCTATAAAACTCCTAGAAGAAAACATAGGTAAGCATCTTTGGACCATATGCCAGATATTGGTTTCTCAGACTTTACACCAAAAGCATGAGTAAAAAAGGAAAAAGTTGATAAATGGGACTTCATCAAATTAAAAACTTCTGTGCATCAAAGGACTTTATCCAGAAAGTTAAAAGCCTACAGAATGGGAGAAAATATTTGGAAACCATATATCTGATAAGGGTTTAATATTCAGATTATGTAAAGAACTCCTACAACTCAACAACAAACAGCCCAATTAAAAAATGGGCAAAGCACTTGAAAAGACTTTTTTCCAGAGAACATATACAAATGGCTGATAATTGCACTCGAAAAGTTGTTCAACATCATTAACTGTTAGAGAAAGGCAAATCAAAACCACCATTTCACACCCACTGGAATGGTGACCATTGGAAAAGTAAAAGGAAAATAACAAATGTTCGGCAGACTATGGAATAATAAGAACTCTCATAAAATAGTATAGCTGCTATAGAAAACAATTTGGTGTTTCCTCAGAAAGTTAAACATAGAATTACCATATGAACTGGCAATTCCAGTTCTAGGTATAGACCCAAAAGAATTGAAAGGAAAGATTTGAAAAGATATTTGCACACTGATGTTCATAGCAGCATTTTTCACAATTGCTAAAAGATAGAAGCAGCTTAAGTGTTCATGAACAGCTGAATAGATAAACAAAATGTAGTATATTTATAAATGGAATATTAGTCAACTGTGAAAAGGAATGAAGTTCTGATGCATGATACAACATGGATGAACCTTGAAAACATCATATTGCATGAAATAAACTAGACACAAAAGGACAGATATTGTGTGATCTCATGTATATGATCTTCACGTATATACAAATACATAGAGGCAGAAATTAGAATACTGTTTACCAGGGTTAGGAGTAGAGTAGGGAACGGGGAGTTAATGCTTAATTGGCCAGAGTTTCTGTTTTCGGTGATGGCAAAGTTTTGGTAATGGAGGAAGATGATGGTAACCCAACAATGGGAATGTAACACCACTGAATTGTATACTTTAAAGTGTTAAGTTGGATAATTCTAGGTTATATATGTGTTACTATGGAACTATACAATACAAAAAGTACAACTTTAATGTAAACTCTGGAGTATAGTTAGTAATGTAATTATAACAATATTGGCTCGTCAGTTGTAACAAAGGTACCACACTTTGCAAAATGCTAATAATAGGGAAACTGTGTGTTTAGGCCATGGGGTAGAGATGGGAGGAGAGTATATAGGAATTCTGTATGTTCTAAATTTTTTTTTTTAAACCTGCAACTACTTTAAAATAAAAAAACAAACATGTTAGCTATTTATCATTATTGCTATTTTTAATGTCAAGAATAAGGCATGCACTGTACCTTGAACAAAAATAATTTTTTGTGAAAGTTAATTTACACCTTTCTTACAATTCTTAGACTGGAAGTCTTTCCAGCACATACTTTATAGGTGAAAATTAGATTATACACTGTCTTAGTTTCTAGTGACCTTTGCTTGATCAGAGAGAGACATTAGATTGGTTTTCCCGTTGTCCTTCACAGTACTGAGCCATATATATATGGGTAAGCAGCAGCATTATTCCTTTAGACAAATTGTGACTTTACTATTTTTTTTAGGTGTGCTTGGTTAATGGGTTGGGCAGTGAAAATCCTGTCTGTAGTATGTGGTTGTAATGCTTTCATTTAGGGGATATTTCCTTGAGAATCAATCAGTGATAATTTATCTTTCAAATTCTGTTTGGTTCTTCAAGCTTTCCTTAATTATTGTTTTTTATTTTGGTTCCTTAGACCCAATAAATCACTTCTAGATGTAATTTTGACTATAAATGTTGGTTATGAAACAAAGGTCTTATATATAAGGCCTCAAAGATAATGAATTCTCTTCATATGTGAAAAATAATGCATAAGCATTTAGTATTGGTAGAATGTTGGTGACCAATTAAAAATCATACTCAATAGAACAGATATAGTATAATTTTGTGAAATCTATATAGATGCAGAGTAAATACTTTCCAAAGAGGCAAGTCAGTATCAGAGGCATTAATGTTTATTATCGCAGAGAATCCTTTAAAAGGCAGAGATGGGTTTTAAAAGAGATGACTGTGTCATCTGTAATATCATCTTAACAGGTCACTTCATATTTTGTAGTTTTCTTCTTGTTTTATTTACATGCTTCTAAATGATTACACATACTTCCACATCGCAATAACATAGACATATAGTGAAGCATCTGCCTTCTACAATTTATTTTATAAAATAAATACTTTCTTATTTTGCTTTGTAGTTTTTATAGTGGGTATTTTTAAAAATGCCAATTAAGTTAAAAATTATCTTTATTTGATTATTAATGAAGAAAGGAAATTAATTCTCAAACACTATTAGGGAAATGTGTGTTTGCACTTGTCTTTTATTCTAGATCCAAGAGAGAAAGACAGTCATTAATCTTCTTGAGTAAGGAATGTACCTATGGCCCAGTCGAAGAGGGTAGGGTTGTGGTGGTAGGGGAAGGACATCAAGTTAGAGAATTAAACAGAACTTAAGCTCTATGAAGGTCTGCAGGTATTGAAAAAAAAAAAAAAAAAAAAAAGCTAGCAAGATAGTGACAGTTACTTTAGCAAGTGCCCTATAGTTTCGATGTTCTAGTTACTAATACAGAAATTATTCTCTTTTTCTCCCAAAATTTCAGCTTAATTTGAAGACTATTTTCCATGGAGGCCTTATTTTGACTTTGTGGTAATTATCTGTGGAGACATAATTTCCTTAGAGCCTGTTTTCCTGGAAGACATGAATTTCTATAAATAGCATGGAAGTCATATTTGAAATAAAACTAGTTTCTTTCCCCTCTCTTTTCCACTTGGTTTTCATTAGTTTTGTATGTGTGAAATAGAAGAAGATAAAACTCTTTTACTGCCTTTTAGTTTTATTTAAGATGCCATTTTCTAACAACATTACACACTAGCATGGAGGTTATAGTGACAATCAGCCAAAGGACCTAGTAAAATTTAGAGTGGGAAAGAAAGAGTCATTAATAAAGGTACTAGCATGTAAAGATAAAAATGTTAATATTTGCAGGTTCCTTTTTAATCCATTGCAACCTAGTTTGTGATTTCATCTCTTACTAAAAGGACTTAAAAATTATCAGTGGCTGTTTTTTCCCCTCCTCATTGTGCCTGACTTTTTTCATAATGCTGTTGACCACTGATTTTGAAACTTGCCCCTACCTCTATCATGTTATAATTCCTTGGTATTTCTTACCTTTTTATGTATTTGCCTCATCCTTACATTGCTTTAGATCCTTTCTCCTTCTTCCCCCTTTCCCCTCCCTCCCCTACCTACAAACTGAAGCTTCTTACCACTGTTCTGGTTCTTTATTGCCAAATGTTTGTCATATTGTTTCCTCAAACTCAATAAATCCAAGCCTGAGCTGTTAGACTTCTTAACTACCCATTTTGTTTAGTTTGGCCACAAGTCGCAAGAATGGCTGTTTTGACAACACCATTGATTCTTCCTCTTCAAAATTCCCTCTAACCAAACTATCACCATGCATTTCTGGTATCCATACATTCCTTTTCAATTTCTGTAGAGTAATGTCATGTATTGTGATTTGTTTTAGATTTGGTTGTCAGCAGTATTTAAATAAGCATTATCTCTTAAAATATTGTCTTGTGAAATACGGGGGTAAAGTGAGAGCCTTGGACAGGAGCCTGGTCTCACTGCTTTTGTATTTCTTGCACAGTTGCCAAGGACAAAGACTAAAGGAAGAACTATTTTAGTTCTAATGTCTTTGAGAATAAGTTTGAATGGCAGCCCATGTTTTTTTTCATTTTTTTATTTTTAAATTTTTACTCTTTTTGTGTACACAGTATAGCACTTGAGTTATTCGTATTTGTTGATATTTTAAGGGAATTCTAGTTGTTCTTTTTTATGAAAGTTCATGAATGTTTGTCATTTTTCCCTGTCCTCTTTAGGTTTTGGCAGGAAGGATGTTGTAGAACACTTACTGCAGATGGGTGCTAATGTCCATGCTCGTGATGATGGAGGCCTCATTCCGCTTCACAATGCCTGTTCCTTTGGCCATGCTGAGGTTGTGGGTCTGTTGCTGTGCCAAGGAGCTGATCCCAATGCCAGGGATAACTGGAACTATACCCCTCTGCATGAAGCTGCTATTAAAGGGAAAATCGATGTCTGTATTGGTAAGTATTATTTGATGATATCTAAATTGTAAGTTCACCCTAAAGGTTATATCATTTTAAATAAAGATTTTCCAATCACTCTTGTTTTTTTATTGCAATGTTCTCTCAGAATAAATATCCAAGAGTTTATAGCTTCTGTACTTTTAGAAGCAATTCATTTCCATCAAAAGGGGAGTAGAGAGATGGTAATCTAAAGTTGTTTAAGGACAAGATTCAAAACATTAATTCTCCAAATGCAAGTCAAATGCCAGCTAGTGTGGAACTAAATTTTGTTGGATTACTATTGTCAAGTTCAGTTCATTTACAATCGTTTTAAAAGACTGTGAATTTTCCATCTTAGCATCAATGAGAGCCATTATAAAAGTACAAGTTCTTACTGAATTGGATGACATACTTTGGATACTTTAGGTTAATTCAGAAAAAAGTCATCCAGTACTAAGGCAAAGTCTTTTTCTTTGTCTTGGTAAAATGGAACACCAACCATTTGATTACTCTTGGAAAACTTTGAGTGAGTGGTTTGAATACAGTAATTCAAAGCTTAATATTTTCAACTTGTGCCATAGCCTAGGAGAAAAGCAATTTAAAACAAAATTGGACTTTTCAAGTACATTTTAAGTGTGTAGATTATATGAAAGGGTATTCAATCAGCATTTCTTTCTCTTATATATGTCCTCTTTTGCATTCTTCCTGGATTATGCTTTATTTTATAAAATCTTTAATCCTGAAGTCTGAAACATGCTGCTCGAGGGCAAGCGTAGTTTCTCCAGAGTATGGCATCTATTGCTTGATACTCAAGATTATGGAAGTTTGTTTATACAATGCCAGGTTGATTTACATAATTGTTGTTTTCCTGGATGATACCATCTCAGTTTAATCAGTTATCTTTATGATAAACTCAAATATATAGGTCATTTTTAAAGAAGTGGTAATGCCATTAAGATTTTTCTCCCTCTTATTTACTTCAGTTTCGAATATATTTTTCAGTTTTTCTAAAATTATTGTAAGGTCAGACATATAACTTCTTTATTACAGTCTCTGTTATTATCCTCAGCATCCATTGGAATGACCCTTTAGAGACTCTGTCCTTTTAGTTCCTTCAACTTTCAGCCAATTTTTTTATTTCCTTCTAAGTCTCTTACTAACATAGCCACATCCTAGACCAAATCAATATATAAAACTACCTTGAAAAACTTGCACTTATCCTCTCTCTGGCCACACAACCTCTTAAGTTACTTCCTTTTTCATTGATAACTCTTACCGAACTTGGTATGTTTTCTTACATAATCTTCCATACTTTCAACTTTCCTACTTTCTCCTCTTCTTGCTTTACCTTGTTAGAGCATTGGATTTTTCTCAGTCATTAGTCATAGAGTTTTATATTGTTTTCATATCCTTAAAATATTATCTTTTGTAGGCTTATTTTATTACCTTTACTTCTCTCAATTTTTCATTCTTTCAGTACTTTGAGTATCTTACTGAAACGAATATTCCTCTCCTTCTCCTCTTAACCCTTTCCCAAAAGTACATAATGAAAAATCTTCCTTTTATCTAGGTTCTGTTGAGATAAAGGACTAGATAAAGGACTTGAATCCCTGCAGCTCCCCAAGGACCCAATCCTCAGTAGGCTTTGGCACATAGTGCTTTCTTTCTGTTTGAGTTCTTGTGTATTACAGAGGTTGAGAGAAGGTGAAGGGCACCTTTGAAATTATAATCAAAATTGAGGATACAGCTGCTATTAAAGTACATAACAGTTATTATAGGCAACAAGATTGGTTGTAGACCCTTCTGTACATTTAATTGGCATTCAAGAACCTGGCAGAAGACTTATTCTCAGGTACACTGAAACCTCTAATAGCTTATATAGGAGACTTTTTGAATTTGAGTATAATCAAGGAATTCGGAAATGTTTCTCTGAGGCAAATTTTCACTTTGGAATGACTGGAGAATAGAATTGGAAGCCTTGTCTTTTTTCCTTTTTGCTTGAGTCTGACGATTTTGAGAAATTAATATACAAATTTAACTTTTAAAAGGTTTTTGCCTAGGTGATGAAATGCTGGTCTGATTACCTTAAGAATATCTCTTTGTGTATGTGGGGGTAGACAGGCAATTTATACATTTTATAAAGGATGCTGAGCCAACTGACCAGTCGCTTAAGGGAGGATTTTGGGCAGATTGCTGCAGAGCACATGCTCTGGTCTTATATCCTGGCCCCACCAGTTAGCAGCTGTGTGACACCAGGGGCCACCTAACTTCCAAACTTCACTATTTGTGAAATGGGAATACTATCCCTACATCACAGGAAGGGAGGACTAGTGCAGTAATACCTGCAAAGTACTTAAAGAGTACCAGGTTCCTGGTAAGCATTCAATAAATATTGATTGTTGTTATTAATTACTATTGCTGTTAAGACCTCAGGTTGAAATCTGACTGCTATGTGATATAAATTTTCTGGTGTCTTCTGTTTGCCCTTTATTGTTGTTTCTTAAAAATGCCAATATAAAAGTCTTTAACCCTTGTGTTTCTTTCATAGATGCTATTTAGCTGCCATCAAAAAGAACAAAATAGAGTCTGAGATTATTAAAAAATACAACACAAAGCAGACTTTAAATGTTTTTATAATTAAGCTGACTACCTAAGGCAGAGGTCATGGAGTTCATTAATGTTGATGATATGATTTTCATATTGTATATAACAAATCTAATTTATTTCAAAAGTTAACACATTTTCTGTTTTAGAACTTACTCATTTCTCCCTACTTCCCTCTTGTCCCAGATAGAAAATCTACAAAAAATTAAATGATGCTTTCTTCTCTGAATATATGTCAGATGTTATTTCTTCTCTGAATATATGTCAGATGTGATGGTTTGAAGCTGTATATACTCCAGAAAAGTATGTTCTTAAATTTAATCAATTCTTTTTTTTTTTTTTTTTTTAGTTAGGCCAGTAAAAAGAATTTATTGGGAAATGGGGGAAAGAACATAGTTTGCTGAGAAATGGCAGAGAAAAATGGAAATACACACCAAGATTTGGTGCAGGCTCCTCTGGGCAGAGAGAGCCAAATTTAATCAATTCTTGTGGGTGTGGACCCATTATAAGTAGGATCTTTTAGTAGGATCTTAACTTAAGATGTGACCCACTTCATTTAGGGTGGGTCTTCATCCTCTTACTGGAGTCCTTTATAAGAGAATGAAATTCAAAGAGAGAGAAAGCCAAGGAAGCAAGAAGCTGAAAACAAGGAAACCAGGAAGAGAAGGGAGAGACCAGCAGTTGCCAACATGTACCTTGCCATGAGACAGAGGAGTCCAGGATCACCAGCAGCTGGTCTTTGGGAAGAAAGCATTGCCTTGATGATGCCTAGTTTTGGACATTTTCACGGCTTCAAAATTGTAAGCTTTTAAGCTAATAAATTCCCATAGTTAATGCCAAGGCATTTTATGGTATCTGCTTTGAGCAGCTTTAGCAAACTAGAACATATCCTATCCAAGTGTTGGTGCTTTGAAATTCCATTTTAAAGCAACTTGTAGGTATGGCTTTAATAGGTTTAGCTGATATAACATCTGGGAGTTAGAGGAGACATAATTTTTTTCTTCTTTTTTGTTTTCGGATGGCTAGTCTCCAACTCCTTTTCTATTTTTAAAACTATGGATGGTCATTATGGAAAGGGATACAGAAGCTGGTGCGGTCAAACCTTCCTTAAATATACCCCTTGGCAGTCAGGGATGGATGGCCTAGGCGTGGTCAATCAGATGCTGCTTTCTGTAATATTGAATTTTGAGAACAAAGACTTAGAGATACGAAGAAATCACTCATAGCAAAAGTTTTCTGCCACAGTGTTGATAGTGCCCTGGTCAGAATGTTCCTACTAAAAGACAGCTGCTGCTTGCCCTACAGCTTTTTTGGTATTTGTTTTCTTGGCCTCATCCTCTATCCTCCTGTCAGTTCAGTTTACTTAAGATTGCCAGATTTAGTTTCTGTTATTTGCAAGTGAATATAACTGATTCAGAGATTTTGAGAAGGTAGCTAAGTGGATGTTCCAGAATGGGGTTTCTTGAATCTAAATAATTGCCATTGCCTTCACACTACTCACATATATTCTACACTCTCCTTTCTCCTTATACCCTGTGATTCTCACAAAGGGACAGAGGGAAAGCATGTTCCCTTTGGAGACTTCTTCTAGGTTGCACAGCAGGGAAGAAGAGGCAGTCTGCTGGCTTCTACAGCAGATCCTCTCAATGATAATAGAGGTACATGGTCCTCAACACTTGGGGAATTTTTTACTGTTTGGAATGCCTTAAAATCTAGACCTGAAGCTCAATTTAAGTGAAATGAAAAAATTGCATCCTATTTCAGCCAAAGAGGGGAATCAGAATACATACCCAGACAATCAGAATACATATCCAGAATTGCTAAAATTGCCACAGGAACGCCTTGAGTTTAAAAAAAAAAAAAAAAAGTCTCCCAAGAAAATTGAAGTATGGTATAGAATAGATTTCCAGGAGCCAAAAAAAAAAAGCTAATTTTTTTTTCAAAGTGAAAAATCCAATAGATGAATTAAAGAAGGAACCCATTAGTAGCTTGGAAGATTACATGCAAAAAGTATTTCCAAATACTGTAAAAATGTTAAGACATGGAAATTATGAAGAAAAACAAAATCATCAAGGATAGTCAACATTATTTCATTATTTTAAAATCTTAGGTATGATACAAGTTCCGAAAGGGGCATGGGGTGGGGGTGGGAAATCTGGTGGAAGAGATTGGTAATAATTAAACAAATGATAGGAAAAAATTTCCTAAGTAGAGAAAAACTCAATCTTGATATTGAAAAGGCTCACAGAGTTTCATGCTTAATTCATAAGAAAAGCCATGCCAAGGTAGGTAGATAGCAAAGTTTTCCAGGTAGAAAGAAAAAGCGCTTACAAAGGAAAATACTCAGGTAAAGGACTTTTCACCTACAATGTTGAAAGTTTGAAGACAGTGGAAGAAAGGGCTATTGGAAGAAAAGGATTAAACTGTAATTTACTCAAGAAAGAGCAGTTTTTTAGCTTTTTGGGGGTAAGAAAGGCTGAATAGAACAAGTGGCATTCTATTAGAGAAACAAAGCTCCTGCTACTTGCTTTGTCTTTTTGTTTATTTTCAAATAATTCTTGGCTTCATTTGTCTTATAGGCAGACACCAAAGAAATCTTTACTGTATGTGCTACTTGGGAGCCTAAAGTTCAACTTGCTGCATAAAATCTAACAATTAGGAATTTTAAAAAACAGCTTAGTTTTCTTGGTTCTACGGTATCATGCCATAGTGATTGGAGTCAAAGAGACCTGGGTCCGTGAATGAGTTACTTAACCTCTTTTAGGTATTAAAGGTATTTAGGTATTAGGTATTAGGTACAGTTGTTAGGATTAAATGAGATAATGCAAGTAAAGTACCTTAGTACAATATCTATATAGTATATGCTCAAAAATAAACTCTTGTTGTTATGAAAATAGCATGATTAGGAAAAATTTTTCTATTGTATTACATAATATTGATTCAGATACTTTTGAATTTACTGGAAAGGCAAGGAAAAATATAGAACTGATTATATTTTTCTAAAAAGCTTTTGAACAAATTGCCATATTAAGAGAGGTTAAGCCAACTGTGAAAAATCATATCATTTAATACTATAGTTACAATAAAATTGGCTAAATAAGCTAATTTAAAAAAGCAATTAGCTGTGATTCTCATTTTCCCCATCCCAATTGAGATATTTCAATTATTTATTTAATATGTAACAAAATTTCTGCCTTTTTTTTTTTTTTTCGTTATTTAATTTGGAGATTCCCTTTTTAAAACTTCTTTTCTCTCTTCTTCCTCTTTCTTTCCCATAGAAAGGTAAAGGGCATGCCATAGCTTGAGATCATTCAACTAGATAAAACAATTTCATTCAATCAAATGCAATACATCAACCCAGATAAGATCTTGGTTCAGAAAAAAAAGTTAGAATAGTATTATAGGATACGAATATATAATTTAGGTATATAAATACATACACACACGTATGTTTGTGTGTGTGTGTGTGTGTGTGTGTATATATAATTAGGTGATAAATAGCCCAACTGAATGGGTTATTAAATTGTGGGCTAATAAAGACAAACCAAGGAGTTAGCAGCCTGGAGTTAACAGCAGTAGGGAAGACGTTGTTCTTAGTATTAAAGTAAATGGGGGCCATTGTGGTCTCTTGCAAAGAGCAATGAAATAGGAGTCAGGGGACCTGGGGTCTACTCTTGGACCTCTCCCATTAGCAAGCATTTTGACTTGGGACATATTACTCTTCTTGCAATGAGATAATGGAACTGTTCTATTTTTACCTTGCTAAAGTTTTATGGAGATAATATAAGATGTTAGAAGGCCATATAAATATAATATGTTTTATTTATGCTTTTAAAACTTTTTGTGCATATAAGAATTGACATGCTATATGTGGTATGCAAAATAATGGCCATTCAAATATACCCATGTCTTAATTCCCAGAACCAAGGATTATGTTACTTTACAGGGCAAAGGGGAATTATGGTGCAGATGTATTTAAGATGGTTAATCAGCTGACCTTGAGATGGGAAGATTATCCAGGACTATCTAGGTGAGCCCACAGTAATCACAGAGTCCTGGTGAGTAGAAGGAGGCAAAGAGAAAGTCAGAGTGATGCTGATGTGAGATTTAATCCGCCATTGCTGGCTCTGAAGATGAAGGAAAGGGACCATGAACCAAGGAATGTGGGTGGCCTTTAAAAGCTGTAAAAGACATGCATTCTCCCCTAGACCTGACAGTAAGGATTGCAGCCCTGCTGACACCTTGTTTAGCTCATTGAGACTCTGTCAGATTTCTGACCTTGAGGATTGTATAATTTGTGGTGTTCTAAATTTTGAATTTGTGGTAATTAGTTACAGTAGCAATAGAAAACTAATACACTATAGAATATCTTACTTTAGGTTTTCAAATTTTATTTAGCTTTAACATCTTCTGAAAAGAGTGGTAGAATGTTTCTTGATAAAATTAAAATTGCTTTCTTGTTAATGCTTCAAGTTTGAACCACATAGGATAAGTTGCATTTTTTGTTGGTAAATAGAGAATATTACTTGTCTGTACTCTTAATATTATAATAAAGAAGATAAATTAGTAACTATGTGGTGGATGCGTATATGTACTTCAATTATTGGTTTCTCTAAAGTATTTGGAGATATGGATTAAGTTATATGACTGACACAAACTTTAAAACAAGAGATTTTATGTTAAATTAGGTGTGAAGAGTCCTTGTCCTTATTGAGTTATTTAGACTAAACATTTCCTTTATAATCTTTGTTGTCATCAGGTGTTACATGATAAAAATTTGAAAACATATAGCCTGACAAATTGTTTCTTACACTTAAAAGTGGGAAGTTTATTATCTTCAATGTGAAACATGATTAAATATTTAGTTACAACTGAAGACTAGGGCCCCGAGATCTCATTCTTGTCTACCTCAAAATCACTATTACCTTGTACAGAGTTGTAATAAATCTGTTTCTGAAACGAGTAAAGTCGCTATTGTAAAGTGTTACTTATATAGAGAGAGTGTTTTGAGGACATTCAAACCCAAATGAGTTGTTTGGTCTGTAGTGAACATGAAAACAAAGGAAATGTGATGTTGAAGTCCTATAGCCTCATTTTAGATTACAAGAGGAAGCTTACATAGGATGAGAGGAAACAGGTTAATGGGGGTGGGAAAAAGATGATTATGTTCATTACATCATTGATATTATTGTCACAAGGAATTAAATGCACAGCAAACTTATTGGTATGAGGATTTGTCTTGCTAGTGTTTGTTGATAATTTTGTTTACTTTCTGTAGTTTACTTTAGCTCAAGAAAAGAAAATTTATAAAGGGTAGGGGAATTCCTTGGCAAGAGTAAAGCCTATAACGCTTAAAAGTTAACCTTGGAGGGAAATACTTAGTTGCTAAATGTCTGATCAAATGGCCGACCTGGCTGTATCCCTCTTAAGCTTACCTTCCCCCTTGAGTTGTATTTCATTTCTTGGTTCCTGAGTGACAGTTATAAATTGGGGTTTTGTTTCAGAAAACCCATTTCTTGCTGTAAAAATAATAAAATTTGTCACATAACTGAAATAAGTATATACCTTTAGAAACATTAGCATATAAAACTAAACTCTTAATATAAAATTGTATTATAAATATTTCTTTTGGGTTTTTTTTTTCTGCATTGGGCAGAATTGAATGAGACCATTTAATTTATGAGTAAAGTGAAATTTGTGATTGATAAATTGTTGTCCTGGTGAATCTTGCATAGGCAAATATAGGCATTCTTTATTGTTCCAAGAGCTTTTAAGTTCAAAATTAATTATATTGTTCTAGGTTATTTTCATTGGTGATTTGAATTCTCTTCTTGAAATGATCACTTTTTTTTTCCCACTGAAAACTTCTACTGATGTCTTACTTTACCTAGAATTTCAAAGGAACCTGTTTTTGTGGATGCTTTAGCTTTGGAGGCATGTGGATTTGTTTCATCCATTCTGTACATTCAGAAGGATTTATAGTTCATAAATCAGCCCATTGCACCTTTTCTCCATCTCCACTGATTTCACTAGAGTTAGTCACCATTAGTAGGCTGTGATTAATAAGATTATGTAGGTCATGTCATAAGGACACAAATGTTTCCAGTGTGTGGGTGGGAGGTGAGGTCAAGCTTTTAGCTCCTAAATTCTTATGAGCAGACATTCTACTAGACTTAAAAAATACACTTAACACCTGTGGGGTTTATTGGCTTATATTGTTTACTAAGTACCCAAAGGCTAAATAATACAAAATATTCACAAGATTGCAGAATATTTACTAAATTAGAGAGTACATTTTTCTCATTGTCTTATTAATTTTCTAGGCCTGTATAACAGATACTACAATCTAGTTGGCTTAAAGGAATTTATTTTCTCAGCATTAGGAGACTGAAGTCCAAAATCAAGGTATCGGCAGGTAATTCTTTCTCTGAAGTCTGTAACATTCTCGTGGTGGCTTGCCAGCAATCCTTAACTCAGTCTCTGCTTCTGTCACATGGCTGACTGTCTCCCATCTCCTCCTGCTCAGCCGTTGGGAACTCTCTCTAGACTTCTTCTCCTTATAAGGACTCTAGTCTTATTGTATTAAGGCCCTCCGTGGTTCAGCTTGGCCTCATTTGAATAGATGATAATCACAGAAGATGATCAAGTGACTCCACACCCACAGGACTGGGGATTAGGACTTGAACATTCTCTTGTGGGGGACATGATTCAATCCCTAACATGTATCTATCTGTTTCTCTTACTACTGAATTGGTGAATCTTTGCTGCTGAAACTTTTACATCAGGTGCTTTAAGAAATCTTCCTACTACTGTGTTGTGTTGTCTTTGCTAGATTGTTGTTTGCCGGTAAATCACAGATCTTAAAAAATGACAGTTTGATTAATTTTTTTTAAAGATTTACTTTATTTATTTATTTATCCCCCGCCCCCTTGCTGCTTGTGCTTGCTATGTCCATCTGCTGTGCATTTTTCTGTGTCTGCTTGTCTCCCTTTGTTGCGTCATCTTGCTGCGCCAGCTCGCAGTGCCGTGCGGGCCGGCTTGCCTCCCATATGGTAAATGGGAGCCCAACCACTTGAGCCACATCCACTTCCTGTTTGATTATTTTTGACTCTGTAAAACTTTATGTAATGGGTAGCATTTATTATGTATTTTTATCTTTTTATTTTGAAATTATTATAGATACACCAGAAGTTGCCAGAATAATACATAAAGAACCCATGTATCTTTCTCTCAGATTTCCCCAATGGTTACATCTTACATAAGTATGGTACAGTATCAGAACCAGGAAACTAGTATTGATACGATGGATGTGTATAGTCTATGCCTTTCATGCAAGTGTAGATTCATATATCTACCACCTCAATTAAGATGCAGAAATGTTACATCATCATAAAGATCTCCCTTATGCTACCTCTTTATAATCATACCCAGTGGCTTACTCCTTTCCCCATTCCTTAAAACCTGGCAACTACTAATCTTTTCTCCATGTGTGTAATTTTGTCATTTTGAGAAAGTTATATAAATGGAATCATACAGTATGTGAGTGACCTTTTGAGATTGGCTTTTTTTTTTCACTCAGGGCAGTGCCCTTGATATAGATCCAAGTTGTTGCATACTTTTTTTTTTCTTTAATTGGTGGGTGGTAGTCCATGGTATTCATGTGCCACAGTTTGTTTAGTCATTCACCTATTGAAGAACATTTTAGTTGTTTCCAGTTTGGGGATAGTGCAGATAAAGATGCTATGAATATTCATGTATATTATAAGTTTTTGTATGTATAAAAATTTTGATTTCTCTAGGATGAATGCCCGGGAGTGTGATTGCTGGGTCATATGGTGAATATTCTTTTTTTTTTTTTTTTTAAGACACTGATAATGTTGGAAGGATAAATTAGGTTCATGTTGTAGAGCAATTTGATATCAGCCTGGATATTTACTTTCATGAAAGTCTTTAATGAACCATTAAAGATTTTGGAATTAATCTAAATGGTGATGATTGAACCTCTCATCATTCTCCTAAATCTGCTATCCCCTTAGAAAACTTCCAAATTCTACTTTTACTTGGAGTACATTTTACCATTTTCTTCTCTTGAGTATTTCTATTTATTATTATTATTATTAGAGAAGTTGTAGGTTTACAAAAAGATCATTCAGAAAATACAGAGTTCCCATATATCTGCCCCCATTTCCTTTTTTAAAAACATTTTGCATTAGTGTGGTATCTTTGTTACATCTATTCATTTTTCAAGAGCACATCCCCTGGGTAAATCTTGGGTAAAGGTCAATGCTGTGTTCTCTGTACTTTGACCATCAATATGGAATATTTTTGAGCACCTGCAGTGCACTAGTCACTAAAGTAGATATCGACTTATGTTCTTTATTAAATTATTAACTACTTGCATTATTTAATTCTAAAATAACAAACACATGTAGTGCTTACTGTCACAGACACGGTGCTAGGTGTTTTACCAATAGTAAACCATTATGAGGTTAGTGATCCCGTGAGATATTAGCATCATTTTCTGTGTTAAGAAACCGAGGCACCCTTTTAAATTATGTATGATATGTTTACACAGTTACATATGCATATTCCAATAAACTGAAATTTTTAAAGATATATATCTTTTATTTTGTTTTTTATTTTATTTATTTATTATTTATTTTTTGGTATATATATCTCTTAGAAGTCGCTAGTTCCATGCACAGAGTCTTGTGTGTCGTAGTTGGTATTCAGTAGTATATGTTGAGTGAATGAGTAATGTGGATATGAACTATGTGGAAAGAGTAGGTATGAACAGCTGTGATGTGACCTCTGTGCCTCATGGTTTCCTGTGTAGTCTCTATTTTCTTTGGAAAAATAATCAAATCAGAAGACTACGATTTTGACCACTGAATGTTTTTCTGTTCTGATAGCATGCTAGATATTTTGTTTCCATGAAGGATTATGTAGCAAGCATTTTCTATCTCTGTCCCTATTTGTTTTCAAACATTTACTCATTTACTAATTATTTATTGCCTCTACTTTGTAACAGATGCTGTGCTAGGCATTAAATTTACACAATGGTGAAACAGGATTGAAACTGAAAAGAATATAGAATAAATTTAAACACAGATGTTCACTTCCTTCAAAACATTTTTTTTTTCTGCCTCAGGTTTAGATTCCAATATAAATTATGGAAAAATAATAAGATAGCTAAAATTTCTTGTTCATAGGTAGCATATTAAAATAGACTTTGGGGCACTTTTAATTTATTTAGAAATATTGCTATGTAAGGAGAGAAGATGGTACTTCTCTTGGGACATAAATAGTGAAAATGAAGTCTATGTCATTGAAAAAAAATTTAGTGTCCTGGCAACAGCCATGGTTGGTGAGATCTGTGTTGCTTTTTAAATATCCTTTTATGATATCTCATTACTCTTCTTAGCATATTGAATCATTTTTAGGTTTACCTTTATTTGTAGAAAAGGACCTCATAGTTAAGAGTTTATTTATTAGCCCAGGCCTTGATCTAATGTAGTAGACCTAACAATAAACCCTTTCAGACCTTACTGTTCCATGATACTGGATATTTTTTTTCCTTATGAGAAGCACCTCTTCCCTATTAATTGGGTTTAAGGATGATATTAATATGGGAAAACAAAGTACAATTCAATTTAAATGTGGAAGAGTAGTAAAAAAATCCAGTGAATATATGTTTCTGGTTGTTTTTTTTGTTTGCTTTATTATTATTTTTTAATGGTCTATCTCTGTCATATATATTGCTGCCTTTTAAAAGGTTATTTAATTTTCTTAGAGGGTGAATTTTAATGGATAGCAATTTCTGTCAGTTTCTTCTCAGACTGTGAATTGCTTTTGTTAGGGAGATTGATAGAAGGAATTCCACATGTGGCTAGCTAGTATTTTTGTGCTTAGTTAGGGTTGATTCTGCGAAGACGTTTATCCTTTTTTTTTTTTTTTTTTTTAATTTGGTAAACAAACTCATCCTATAAAGCCTGAAATAAATAAGCCCTTTGAGAGAAAAAATAATGAAATGCCTTTGGTTATGAGCTACAGAATGCCTTTATGATTCTGTTTTGTTTCTCTGAATTTTAATATGGTTAATTTTAAGTCTCCCTTAATTCATTATATTGGTTTCCCTTCCCTTTCTTTAAGTGTGTGTGTAGTGCTTAGTATTATGAAATAACTTATTTTCCATTTTTCCATGATTGATTTATAACCTTATTACTATAGAGTTATATCTTATGTTGTTTTATTTTAAATATAAAATTCTTCTTTTGTATTTATGTTAGACTACATGCAAAGTATTATTAAAATGTAAACAGTATACTCCAAAATTAATGAGGCATAAAAAGCAAAACAACATAAATCTTTAGTTACATATTCTTTGGAAATATGTGCAGATTGGAGCCAGCTTTCTAGATATATGAGCTGTCAGATCTTAGTTTAAAAATCTTTATATCACCAAAGTAGATGGTGATATGCTTAGTCTAAAGAAATGATTTGAATATGTAATATAAACTTATTAAGACTATTTTAAGTAACAAAATTGATATGATTCCTATGTATGTTAAGTTTTTGGAAACCAAACAATCCAATTTTCATAATCTCTAATTTATCCCAAATGACTTAATTTTATTACTTAAATGCTATTAATCTGCTGATTTTAAATCTTATGATTAAACCTTCTGATTAAATATAGTGACTGAACACACAGAATTACATCCCTTCTGTCACCAGAACATATTGACATGCTAGAAAAATTCTGAAACTAGTGATTTTTATATATGGAAATCATAAAGGTTATATTAATAAAAGAATTATTTACTTTGTATTGAATAGGTTTGATTAGAAAAATATGAAACCGGAAATAGGGTACAAATTCTGAATCATGGGTAGCAGTTGGATCAGCCAGGCTGGAAAGCTCTAGAACCAGGTAATGGGATTGGCTATTGAATGGTATTGTTTATTGATTACAGGACCCTTATAGATAGTCAGATAACTATGTTAAGTTAAAATAAATATTGCAGGTAAAATTGAAGTCAGAAACTCATCATTCAGGAATTGAGAAGTGAAGAGTCAAGTCAGCTGCAGAGACAGCAGCAGCAGAGGTTTGTGAACCTTCCTGCTGGAAGACTGCCTTACTGTTGGCTGTGTCTTGGGTTCAAATCCATTCTGCTTTTCAAATTCCTGATACAGAAAGAATCTGATGCTCCACCTTGAGCCAGCTATTAACCCCTAAGTCCATCATCTTTGGTAATGGCACGTCTCCTAATATGGACTTGGCCTTTGGGGCCTCACTGCCATATATAGGTGCCATTCTTGTTACCGTAAACATGGCTATTTCCAATAGGCCCTCTGGATCCAGTGCCACAAAGGACAAACGTGTCTCTTAGTGAGAAGGTGATTTATTATGAGTGTTTAAGCAAAGAATTGGGGGAATCTTGCCTAAACCAGTTCAAAGTGAGAATGAGAACTAGGGTTTTTATAGGCAAAGGAGAAGGGTAGGGTAGAAGAAAAACAATTGATGCCAGGGGTCTTGTGAGGATGGTACGTGCAATTTTCTCAATCCTGTGCTGTTTCAAGCACATCAAATTTTTCCTTGATTTCGGTGGCTAATAAACCACAGTTTAGATTAGTTGTGCAAGTGCAAGGCCTCAATGGCTCATTTCTCAGCCAACTGCTCAATGATATCAAGCTTTTTGTCTCTGAGAAAAGTTACAGATTTACACCATTCTGTCTGCTTTTGCTTTGAGACGCTATCTTACTCCTGTAAGCAAAACTG
This sequence comes from Tolypeutes matacus, assembly GCA_026826555.1. Taxonomy (NCBI): domain Eukaryota; kingdom Metazoa; phylum Chordata; class Mammalia; order Cingulata; family Chlamyphoridae; genus Tolypeutes; species Tolypeutes matacus. The sequence goes on along the minus strand of JAKSZT010053830.1, from coordinate 19,753,533 downwards.
AGAAGGTCTGGTTAATATCCTTCAGGGAACTGAGTGCAAAGAGTAAACTTCTAAAATTAAATTAATAGAAAACCAGCTCAGTTAGTGTATTAGAAATTTCAGAACTGCTTAAGTGAAGAAATTTTAATAAGCACTTTTTTCCAGCTATCATTCTCTGAGTGGTATCTACTACAGAAAGTAAATTGATTTGGTGGGGCAGGAAGAGTGATGGGTGAGGTAGAGGAGAAAATATAAATGATTTTGGTTTTGACTTTGGGTTCCTACAAAACTTGTTTAATGGTTAGCATTTCTTGAGCCATCTCACTATGCATGTAAAGGATGCCTAAATAAAAATACTGTTTCTGAAAAAAGTATTTTTCTAATACCTTTCTACAGCTGTCTGTAAACTCTTCTGAGTTTGTGTGTAACACCTGATGTATTTGTTCTTCTCACCCACATGCCCCATTGACTTTGCTCACAAACACAAATTAAAAGATAAAATTATTAAGGATTTTAAGAGGTGACAGCAGAGCATTAAGCCAAGCACTGGGTCTCTTCTGAGAAAAGAGCCTGTGGAACTGTGCGCTGATCAGGTTACACCTATTTAAAATGTGCCAAAGAATTCCCATTACACTTAAATGATAACCAAACTCCTTGTCATAGCTCTACTTGGGATCTGGCTCCTGCCTCCATCATTGACTTCATCCTTATCATACTCTCCCTTTTTCTCTACCCTCCAGTTATACTGTCTGCCTTTTTGTCTCTGGAGTATGCCAGGCTTGTACCTTCATTACAGTCTTTGCTCTTGATTTTGTTTTGTTTTCCATCTGGTTGCGTCATTGTCTTTTTGGTGCATCGCTTTGCTGTGTGGGGCCCTGTGCCTCTCCACACTGGTCGGGGATGCCTCTTTTCTTTTCTTTTACCAGGAGGTCCTGGGGATTGAACCTGGGTCCTCCAGATAGTAAACGGGAGCTCAATTGCTTGAGCTATAGCTGCTTCCCTGTTCTTCTTTTTACCTGGAAAACTCCTTCCCCAGATTTTACTCATAATGTTAATTCAATTACACTGAGAGTCCTGCCCTGACAGTGCTATTGTAATTTCTTATGCTGCCATGCTTGTCTGGTTACTCTACCTTTTACCCTGTTTTATTTTACTTTGTAGTAAAATTTTACTTCACTTATTAGGTGAAATTACGTATTTGTTTAACCATACATGTATTTGCTTGTTTGTCATCTATCTGTGTACTTTTCCCCACTCTGTGCCTGAATGTGAAGATGGTAAAACCTTGTTGGTCTTGTTCTACACTGTATCCCTAGTTCCTAGAATAGGGTATGGCACAGAATAGGCATTTAATAAATATTTGGTGATATAATTATTTAAGCAATAATGTATGTGACTATCATTTCCTAAAAGTTGTTTTAAATAAAGCTTTGGGATGATTTTGTAAGGCTTTTAAAAGCAGCTTTATTGAGATATAGGCCATATGCCATACAGTTCACCCATTTAAAATGTACAATTCATTGGTTTTTAGTACATTCACAGATATGTGCAACTATCACCACAGTCAGTTTTAATCACCTCAGAAAAAAGCCCTGTACTCTTGAGCTGTCGTTCCCCCACCCCCCTGCCCCATCATGCCAGCCCTAAGCAATCACTAGTCTATTTTTTGTCTCTTTTGATTTGTCTTTTCAGGACATTTCACATCTGTGGCATCATATGACCTGATCTATGTCTGGCTTCTTTCACTTAGTATACTCTTTTCAAGGTCCATCCATGTTGTAATATGTATTGGTACTTCAAACTTTTTATGGCCAGTTAATATTCTATTGTATGGCTATACTATCTTTTTTAAAAATCTCTTCATCAGTTGGTGGATAATTGAATTGTTTCTACCTTTTGACTATTAAGACTAAATAATGCTGATATAAACATTCATGTACAAGTTTCTGTGTGGATAAAGTTGTTTATTTCACTTGAATATATACCTAGGAATGGAAATACTGGGTCATATGGAAACTCTATGTCAGATATTTTTAGGAACTCTCAAATTGCTTTCCAACGTGGCTGCACCATCTTATTTCCTACCAGCAATGCATGAGGGTTCTGATTTCTCCATATACATTTGGTTATTATCTATTTTTTTATTCTAGCAATCCTAATGTGAAGTTATAATTCTTTGTGGTTTGATTTGCATTTACCTGATGACTAATAATTTTGAACATCTTTTTCATGTGCTTATTCACCATTTGTATCTCTTGCTTATAGAAATGCCTATTCATTTGTCCATTTTTATGGTGTTGTCTATTATTGAGTTGTTAGTGTTCTTTATAGATATAGTTATAGATATAGATATAGTTCCTTATGAGACCTATGGTTTGCACAATTTTCTCTCTTTTTGTGGATTATTTTCACTTTCTTGATAGATTCCTTTGAAGCACAAAAAGCTTTTAATTTTCATGAAGTCCAATTTATCTATTTTGTCTTTTCGTCGTTTATGCTTTTGTGTCATACCTAAGAAACCATCACCAAATCCTAGGCCAGGAAGATTTAAACTTACGTTTTCTTCTAAGAGTTTTACAGTTTTAGGTTTTCCATTAGGTCTTTGATCCATTTTAGTTCATTTTTTCATATGTTGTGATGTAAGGATCCAACATCATTCTTTTCATTATGGCTGCCTACTTGCTCCAGCAACATTTTGAAAAGACTCTTCTTTCTCTGAAGTTGAGACTATAGATACCAGCCAAGAATTCTGTCTTGGCAAAACTGTCCTTCAGAAATTAAGATGAGTTCAAAGTCTTCACAGACAAACAAAAAGTGATAGAATATGTTACCAAAGACCAGAATTACAAGAGATTTTTTTTTTTTTTAACATTTTTTTAACTTTATTTTGTACATTTAATAATTGAAAATATAAACAATTAAAAACTAAAAAGTAAACACAGATGAATAAATATATCCATTTCTCAATTAAATGTAATGGATACATATACATTTTTTTTTTTTGAATCAAACAATATATTATACAATATATTTGGTTCATAGTAATGCATTCATACAGTATTTGTCCTTTTGTGTCTGGCTTGCTTCACTCAACATAATGTCCTCCAGGTTCATCCATGTTGCCATATGTTTTATGACTTCATTTCTTCCTACAGCTGCATAATATTCCATCGTGTGAATAGACCACAGTTTGTTTATCCATTCATCTGTTGATGGACACCTGGGTTGTTTGCAACTTTTGGCAATGGTGAATAATGTGGCTATGAACATCAGTGTGCAGACGTCTGTTCGTGTCACTGCTCTCAGTTCTTTTGGGTATATACCCAGTATTGGTATTGCAGGGTCATGTGGCAAGTCTATATTCAACTTCTTTAGGAACTGCCAAACAGTCCTCCATAGTGGTTGTACCATCCTGCATTCCCACCAACAGTGAAGAAGTGTTCCTATCTCTCCACATCCTCTCCAACACTTGTAGTTCTCTGTCTTTTTCATAGTGGCCATTCTGATAGGTGTGAAATGATACCTCATTGTAGTTTTGATTTGCATTTCCCTAATCATGAGTGATGTTGAGCATTTCTTCATGTGTTTTTTTTGCCATTTGTATTTCTTTTTCAGAGAAATGTCTGTTCAAGTCTTTGGCCCATTTTTTAATTGGGTCATTTGTCTTTTTATTGTTAAGTTGTAACATCTCTTTATATATCCGGGATATTAAACCCTTATCAGATATGTGATTTCCAAAAATTTTTTCCCATTGAGTTGGCTGCCTTTTCACCCTTCTGACAAAGTCCTGTGAGGTTGCAAAAGTGTTTAATTTTGAGGCGGTCCCATTTATCTACTTTTTCTTTTGTTGCACGTGCTTTGGGTGTCAGGTCCAAGAAATCACCACCTACTACAAGGTCTTGAAGATGTTTCCCTACATTTTCTTCTAGTAGTTTTATGGTCCTGGCTTTTATATTTAGATCTTTGATCCATTTTGAGTTGATTCTTGTATAGGGGGTGAGATAGGGGTCCTCTTTCATTCTTTTGGTTATAGATATCCAGTTCTCCCAACACCATGTGTTGAAGAGACTGTTTTTTCCCATCAGCGTGGGCTTGGTAGGTTTGTCAAAAACCAGTTGACTGTATAGGTGAGGGTTTATTTCTGGATTCTCAATTCTATTCCACTGATCAATATGTCTATCTTTATGCCAGTACCATTCTGTTTTGACCACTGTAGCTTTGTAATATGTTTCAAGGTCAGGCAGTGAAATTCCTCCCACATTGCTCTTCTTTTTTTAGAATACTTTCGGCTATTCGGGTGCACTTACCCTTCCAGATGAATTTGGTAATTGCCTTCTCTAATTCTGTAAAGTCAGCTGTGGGGATTTTGATTGGTATTGCATTGAATCTATAAATCAGTTTGGGCAAGATTGACATCTTCACAATATTTATTCTTCCAATCCATGAACACGGAATGTCTTTCCATTTGTTTAGGTCTTTTAAAATTTCTTTTAGCATTGTTTTGTAGTATTCTGCATATAGGTCCTGTACTTCCTTGGTTAAATTAACTTCTAGGTATTTGAGTCTTTTTGTTGCTATTGAAAATGGAATTTTCCTCCTGATTTCCTCCTCAGATTGTTCAGTACTAGTGTACAAAAACATTACTGATTTTTGCGTGTTGATCTTGTATCCTGCCACTTTGCTACACTCATTTATTAGTTCAAGTAGCTTTGTTGTGGATACTTCAGGATTTTCTAAATACAGGATCATGTCATCCGCAAACAGTGAGAGTTTTACTTTCTCTTTTCCTATTTGGACGCCTTTAATTTTTTTGTCTTGTCTAATTGCCCTAGCTAGAACTTCTAGTACAGTGTTGAATAACAATGGTGAAATTGGGCATCCTTGTCTTGTTCCTGATCTTAGGGGAAAAGCTTTCAACCTTTCCCCATTGAGTATGATGTTGGCTGTGGGTTTTTCATATATGCCTTTTATCATATTGAGGAATTTTCCTTTTATTCCTATCTTTTGAGGTATTTTTATCAAAAAAGGCTGTTGGATTTTGTCGAATGCCTTTTCTGTATCTATTGAGATGATCATGTGGTTTTTTTCCTTCAATTTGTTAATGTGGTGTATTACATTGATTGATTTTCTTATGTTGAACCAGTCTTGCATACCAGGAATAAATCCCACTTGGCCGTGATGTATAAGTCTTTTGATATGCTGTTGGATTCGATTTGCAAGTATTTTGTTGAGAATTTTTGCATCTATGTTCATTAGAGAGATTGGTCTGTAATTTTCTTTTCTTGTGGAATCTTTATCTGGCTTGGTATTAGGGTGATGTTGGCTTCATAAAATGTGTTGGGTAATTTTCCCTCCTCTTCAATTTTTTGGAAGAGTTTAAACAGGATTGGTGTTAATTCTTTTCAAAATACTTGGTAGAATTCACCTGTGAAGCCATCTGGTCCTGGACTTTTCTTTGCTGGGAGATTTTTGATGACAGATTCAATCTCCTTAATTGTGATTGGTTTGTTAAGTTCTTTTATTTCTTGTTGTGTCAGTGTAGATTGGTTATGAGTTTCTAGAAATTTATCCATTTCATCCAGGTTGTCTAGTTTGTTGGCATATAGCTTCTCATAATATCCTCTTATGATTCTTTTTATTTCTGTGAGGTCATTTGTAATTTCCCCGCTTTCATTTCTGATTGTATTTATTTGCATCTTCTCTCTTTTTTTCTTTGTTAGTCTAGCGAGGGGTTTGTCAATTTTATTGATCTTCTCAAAGAACCAGCTTTTGGTTTTGTTGATTTTTCTCTATTGTTTTTCTGTTCTCATTTTCATTTATTTCTGCTCTAATCTTTATTATTTCTTTCCTTCTTTTTGCTTTGGGATTGGTTTGCTGTTCTTTTTCTAGTTTCTCAAGTTGTTCAGTTAAATCTTTGAGTTTAGCTCTTGTTTTTTAATATAGGCATTTAGGGCTATAAATTTCCCTCTCAAGACTCTCTTTGCTGTATCCCATAAGTTTTGATATGTTGTGTTCTCATTTTCATTTGTCTCAATATATTTACTAATTTCACTTGCAATTTCTTCTTTGACCCACCGATTATTTAGGAGTGTGTTGTTTAGTCTCCACACATTTGCAAATTTACTTTTTTCCTGTCTGTTATTGATTTCTAGTTTCATCCATTATGATCTGAGAAGGTGCTTTGTATAATTTCAGTCTTTTTATATTTATTGAGAGCTGTATTGTGACCTAACATGTGGTCTACCCTGGAGAAAGATCCATGGGCACTTGAGACGAATGTATAGCCTGCTGAGTTTGGATGCAATGTTCTCTATATGTCTGTTAGGTCTAACTTAATTATCATATTGTTCAAGTTCTCTGTTTCCTTTCTGATCTTCTGTCTAGTTGTTCTATCTAGTGATGTGAGAGGGGTGTTGAAGTCTCCAACGATTATTGTAGAAATGTCTACTTCTCCCTTCAGTTTTGCCAGAGTTTGTCTCATATATTTTGGGGCACCCTGGTTCGATACGTAGATATTTATGACTGTTATATCTTCCTGGAGGATCGTCCCTTTTATTAATATATAATGGCCTTCCACATCTCTTATCACTTTTTTGCATTTGAAGTCTGTTTTGTCTGATATTCGTATAGCTACCCCTGCTATTTTCTGTTTACTATTCACGTGGACTATCTTTTTCAAATCTTTTACTTTCAGCCGGTTTGTATCCTTGGGTCTGAGGTGATTTCTTGTAAGCAGCATATGGATGGCTCATGTTTTTTTATCCATTCTGTCAGCCTGTATCTTTTGATTGGGGAATTTAATCCATTCACATTCAATGATATTACTGAAAATGCACTATTTATTTCCTCCATTTTATTCTTTTGTTTTCATATGTCATCTTATTTTTGTCTCTCTTTTTATTCTTTTGGTTATCCTTTCTGCTTTTCTTTCTTCTATACTCTCCTCCAAGCCTCTCTCTCCTGTCTTTTTCTTTCAGGTTCTAAGGCTTCCTTTAATATTTCCTGCAAAGGTGGATTCTTTTTTGCAAACTCTCTTAGTTTCTGTTTGTTTGTGAATACTTTATATTCACCTTCATATTTGAAGGACAGTTTTGCTGGATAAAGAATTCCCGGCTGGCAGTTTTTCTCTTTCAGTTTCCTAATTGTATCATACCACTGTCTTCTTGCCTCCATGGTTTCTGAAGAGAAATCTGTGCTAAGTCTTACTGGATGTCCTTTGTACATGATCGTTTGCTTCTCTCTTGCTGCTCTGAGAATTTTCTCTTTATCTTTTACATTTGACATTCTGAATAATATGTGTCTTGGTGTAGGTCTATTTGGATTTATTCTCATTGGGGTACGGTGTGCTTCTTGGACATATAAGTTCATTTCTTTCGTGAGAGTTGGGAAATTTTCAGCTATTATTTCCTCAATTACTCTTTCTGCCCCTTTTCCTTTCTCTTCCCCTTCTGAAACTCCCATGACACGTATGTTGTTGTGTTTTGTGTTGTCATTCAACTCTCTGAGCCCCTGCTCAATTTTTTCCATTCTTTTCTCTCTCTGTTCTTTTCTCTCTTCAATTTCAGCTGCTCTGTCTTTGGTATCACTTATTCTTTCTTCTGGCATTTCGAGTCTGCTGTTGTATGCCTCAAATGGATTTTTGACTTCACCTATTGTGTCTTTTTTTTTTTTTTTTTTTTTTTTACTGGGAGGTACCGGGGATCGAACCCCGGTCTCTCCATATGGTAGACGGACGCTGAACCTCTTGAGCCACATCCGTTTCCCCCTATTGTGTCTTTCATTCCCATGAACTCCGTTACTTTTCTATTCAGGATTTCAAATTCTTCTTTGCGTTCGCTCAATGACTTCTTGATGTCATTTTTCTCTTTAACTATATTCTCTTTCATCTCATTAATTTGATTTTGGAAATGTGTGCTCACCTCCCCGATTAGTTCTCTCAAATTCTGCATCTCTTCTGGGACTTTGCTGTATTCGTTTTCCTGGGCCATGTCTTCTATTTTCTTAGTATGGCTCGTAATTTTTTGCTGGTGTTTAGGCATCTGGTTAGTTTGTATTTTACTTAGATGCTAAATCTCTTTCTCTTTTATGGGGTTTTAGTGGCAGGAGGCTGTGAGTTACCACAGCTCTTTGATTTTTGGCTCAACCTTGATTGTTAGGATTGTTCTGCTGGTAGCTCAGAACTGGGCACTGGACCCAGTAATTGGTTGTAGAGTCGTTTCCTAGGGCCTTGGGCAGGGAGGCTATAGAAGCCAGGAAAAGCCTCTCTTACTTATTAATTTTCTTATGTGCACTTCCTTGGTCTGCCAGGAGATGGCACTTGTTGGCAGCTCTCAATTCAATGCCTGGTCAGAGCGTATTTGTTGTGACACAGACCAGATCAATGTGATAGGGCTTCCTGTCTGGGAGCTAAGATCCCTGTGATTCAGACTTTCTGAGACAGTTCTCCAGACTTCTCTCATAGCGCCCCCCTTTTCTCAGCTAGGAAATATTTCCACTCCCTTCTGAATCCTCAACAATCAGTCCCTGTTAGTAGAGGAGGAGATTGGGAGGTTTGTATATCTTTAGCCCCTTGCAGACTCCAAGGCAAACAATGGCGCAGCCCCACCCGGCCTGGAAGGGCTCTGGGGACAGGGCAGACCAAACCTGGGAGTCAAAATCAGGGTCAGCCCCAGGCTCTCTCTCCCCTCTCCTGTGGAGTCCTCAACAATTAGTCCAGGCTAGAAGAGAGGGAGGTTGTGAGGGTCGGGTTTCTCCAGTCCTTCCTAGGCTCCCAGGGCAAACCACCGTGTGGAAGGGTCCGCAGCCAAAATTTACAGGTCAGAACCTGAGTCAGCCTAAGGCTGTGTCCCTCTCTCTCCCTTTTCCGGGAGTGGTAGATCCCTGGAGCCCCCATTGTCTGTGGTCGCAGGCCCAGAGGCCCGAGAATTCTGAAGAATGTGGGGGAGGGTGCCAGCAGCAGCAGAAGCTGCTACTTCTAACTCATGGTTCCGTTGTCATGATTTTCCTCTTCTGTCTCTCTCTCCTCTGGGTGGTGTGCAGCCTTCACTTGTAGTCCTAAACCCTAGAAGATCTTTTTCGGGGCTGTTTCAGCTTGTCCTCTATCTATTTTTCTGGAGAAGAGATTCCTGTGTCTAACTAGTCCGCCATCTTCCTGGAAGTCAAGAGATTCTAAAGGGAGTATGGCAGCCTGAAATGAAAAAATAAGGGTGAGAAACTTGGAGAAGAGTGTAGAAATGACGATTATTAAGAACGATAAAGAGTAAAATGACAGACCATAATGAGATATGAAAACAGAAAGCCAAAGGACAAAATGGATAAAGTAAGTAATGCTTTACAGTAATAACATTGAATGTTAATGGCTTGAAGTCCCCAATGAAAAGACATAGACTGATAGAATGGATAAAAAAAATATGAGCAATCTATATTCTGTCTATAACAGACTCGCCTCAGATGTAAGGACACAACCAGGTTAAAAGTGAAAGGTTGGAGAAAGATACTCCATATCTTTCAAATGTAACCAAAAAAGAGCTGGAGTAGTGATACTAATATTGGACAAAATAGATTTTAAATGTAACACTGTTATAAGGGATGAAGAAGGTCATTATATTTTAATAAAAGGGGCAATTCACCAAGAAGAAATAACTATAATAGATGACACTACAATAATAGTTGTAGGTTTCAAAACGCCTCTTTCAGTATTGGGTAAAACATCTGGACAAAGGATAAATAAAAAAACCGAGAGCTTGAAAAATATGATAAATTAACTAGACCTAACAGGCATCTGTAAAGGATTGTACCGCACAACAGCAGGATATACATTTTTGCCAAGGGTTCATGGATCCTTCTCCAGGATAGAACATATGTTGGATCACAAGACAAGAATCAATGAATTTAAAAAGATTGAAATATAAAAAACACTTTCTCTGATCATAATGGAATGTAGCTGAAAATCAATAATGGACAGAAAAAGGGAAAATTTAAAAATATATGGAGATTAAACAATACACTCTTAAATAATCGGTGGGTCAAAGAAGAAATTGCAAGAGAATTCAGCAAAAATCTTGATGAAAATGAGAACACAACATATCAAAACCTATAGGACACTGCAAAGCAGTGCTGAGAGGGAAATTTATTAATGTTAACATTTAAAAAGAAGAAAGCTAAAATTGAAGGTCTAACTGCACACCTGGAGGAACTAGGAAAAGAAGAGCAAACTAATCCTAAATCAAGCCAAAGGAAAGAAATAGTAAAGATCAGAGCAGAAATAACTGAAATTGAGAACAACAACAACAACAACAAAAAAACCATAGAAAGAATCAACAAAACCAAAAGTTGAACTTTGAACTCAACAAAATGGAGAAACCCTTAGCTAAACTGACAAAGAAAAAAAGAGAGAAGATGAAAATAAATAAAAAATGAGAGGGGGGATATTACCACGGACCCCGCAGAAATAAGAGAGATCATGAGCAGATATTATGAACAACAGTATGCCAAAAAAATAGACAATGTAGATGAGATGGACAAATTCCTAGAAACACACAAACCACCTACACTGACCGTAGAAGAAATAGACGACCTCAACAAACCAATCACAAATGAAGAGATTGAAACAGTCATCAAAAACCCCAAAGATGAAAAGTCCAGGACAAGATGGCTTCACAGGTGAATTCTACCAACCACTGAAAGATGATCTAATATCAATCTTGCTCAAGCTCCTCCAAAAAATTGAACAGGAAAGAACGCTACCAAACTCATTCTATGAAGCCAATAATCACCCTAATACCAAAACCAGATCAAGTTAATATGAAAAAAGAAAATTATCAATATCTCCAATGAATACAGATGTAAAAATCCTCAACAAAATACTTGCAAACCAATTCCAAAAGCACATTAAAAGAATTATACATGATGATTAAATGGGTTTTATCCATGGTATGCAAGCGTGGTTCAGCACAAGAAAATCAATTAGTCTAGTAAGCCACTTTGATAAATTGGAGAAAAATCACATGATCCTCTCAATTGATTCAGAAAAGGCATTTGACAAAATACCACACCCTTCCTTGATAAAAACACTCGAAAAGATAGGCATAGAAGGACGCTTTCTCAATATGGTAGAGTACATATATGAAGAACCTATAGCTAGCATTGTGCTCAACAGTGAAAGACTGAAAGCTTTGCAGCTGAGATCAGAAACAAGACAGGGATACCCACTGTCACCACTGTTATTCAATATTGTGCTAGAGGTTCTAGCTAGAGCAATTAGGCTAGATAAAGAAATAATAGGCACCCAAATAGGAAAGGAAGAAGTAAAATTTGCACTATTTGCTAATCATATGATCCTATATATAGAAAATCCTGAAAAACCCACAACAAAGCTACTAGAACCAATAGACAAGTTTAGCAAAGTGGCGTTAATACAAGATTAATACACAAAAATCAGTAGGGTTCCTATACACTGCTGATGTGCAACTTGAGGAGGAAATCAGAAAAAAAAATCCATTTAAAAAAGCAATTAAAACAATCAAATATGTAGGAATAAACTTAACCAAGGTCATAAAGAACCTGTATTCAGAAAACTACAAAACATTGCTAAAAGAAACTGAAGAAGACTTAAATAAATGGAAGGATATTCCATGTTTATGGATTAGAAGACTAAATATTGTTAAGATGTCATTTCTACCCAAACTGATTTACAGATTCAACACAATCCCAATAAATATCCCAACAGCCTTTTTTGCAGAAATGGAAGTCAATTATCAAATTTATTTGAAAGGGTAAGGGGGGCCCGAATAGCCAAAATGTCTTAAAAACAAAACAAAAAAAAACAAAAAACAAAGAGGACTCTCACTTACTAACTTTAAAGCATATTACTTTGCTACGGTGGTAAAAACAGCATGGTATTGGCAAAAAGACAGATGGATTGACTAAGGGAACCAAATCGAAAACTCAGAAATAGACCCTCACGTCTTCTGTCAAGTGCTTTTTGAAAAGGCTGTCAAGTCCTCCCAGCTGGGCCCAAACAGTCTATTCAACAAATGGTGCTGGGAGAACTGGATATCCATATCCAAAAGAAAGAAGGAAGACCCATATCTCACACCTTATACAAAAATTATCTCAAAAGGCATCAAGGACCTAAATATAAAAGCGACAACCATAAAACTCCTAGAAGAAGATGTAGGAAAACATCTTCAAGGTCTTGTGGTAGGTAGTAGTTTCTTAAACCTTACACCCAAAGCACGAGCAACAAATGAGAAAATAGATATATGGGACCTCCTTAAAATTAAACACTTCTGCACCTCAAAGGACTTTGTCAAAAAGGTGAAAAGGTGGGAAGCGGCTGTGGCTCAATCAGTAGGGCTCCCGTTTACCATATGGGAGGCCCCGGGTTCGGTTCCCGGGGCCTCCTGGTGAAGGCAAGCCCGCCCGCACGGCGTGGATAGCTGACCCAGCGAGCACAAGCAGCAAGGGGGGGATAAATGAATAAATAAATAAAATCTTTAAAAAAAAAAAAAAAAAGGTGAAAAGGCAGGCGACTCAATGGGAGAAAATATTTGGCAATCACATATCCTATAATGGTTTAATATCCATGATATATAAAGAGATTATACAACTCAACAATAAAAAGACAAACTACCTGATTTAAAAATGGGCAAAAGACTTGAAAAGACAGTTGTCCAAGGAAGAAATACAAATGGCAAAAAAAAACACATGAAAAAATGTTCAACATCACTAGCTATTAGGGAAATGCAAATCAAAACTACAATGAGATTATTATTTCATACCTATTAGACTGGCCACTATTAAAAAGGTGAAAACTATAAATGTTGGGGAGAATGTGGAGGGATACGAACGCGTATTCACTGTTGGTGGGAATGCAGAATGGTACCGCCACTGTGGAGGACTGTTTGGAACTTCCTAAAGAAGTTGAATATAGACTTGCCATGTGACCTGACAATAACATTACTAGATATATACCCAGAAGAACTGAGAGCAGTGACAAGGACAGACATCTGCACACTGATGTTCATAGTGGCGTTATTCACAATTGCAAAAAGTTGGAAACAACCCAGGTGTCCATCAACTGATGAATGGAAAAACAAACTGTGGTGTAGTCACATGATGGAATATTATGCAGCTGTAAGAAGAAATGAAGTCATGAAGCATATGACAACATGGATGAACCTGGAGGACATTATGTTGAGTGAAGCAAGCCAGACACAAAAGGACAAATATTGTATGATAGCGCTATTATGAACTAAATATATTATGTAAACTCATGGAGTTAATAATTAGAATGTAGATCACCAGAAAACAGAATGAGGGTAGAGAATGGAAAGCTGAGGGTTAATCTGTGCAGAATTGGTAAAATGGTTGTAAATGTTTGGAAATGAATAGAAATGTTGTGTTTCTAGAACTATTATATGGGTATGACAGTGGTTGAAAGAGTAAGTCTGTTGTTGTGTATTACTAGAAGGAAAGCTTTAAAATGTAGCATGGGCCCGTATAACAAGGTCAAAACTCATGCAAAATATGAATATGGGTGATATTGCATATATAAGACAGTTTTTACAAAATCTAAATAAAAATATACTAGAAAGAAGGAAAAAGAATAGCAGCTATATATGGCAGGGGAAGCATGGAGAGATTGAGAGGTGATGAGTTTTGTTTGTTTTTTTTTGTTTTTTATTATTTTTGGAATAATGAAAATGCTTTAAGAATGATTGAAGTGTTGAATGCACAACTATGTGATTACACTGAATACTGTTGATTATATACTTTGGATGGATTTATGATTTATTAATATGTATCAATATAATTGATTTGTTTAAAAAATTAGTGTCTCATTTGCTTTGGAATAATAATGTAAGATTTATGTTAGACAATTATTCCTACTTTAAAAATAGTTGATAGTGAAATAAGATTATAATTTTACTTACATTACAGCAATGCAGGGCAGCAGTATTTTTAAGTGCTTTATGACAACTTGTTTTGGATAGCATTTTTAAAAATTAAAATTATAAGGTCAGCTATTGCATAAAGAAAAATTGAATATATTTTGTGCCCCCCTTTTAAGATTTAAGAATAAAATCAGGTGGACTAGGTAATAATTGGAATATATCTAATTATTTCTGAAACAACATTGCTTGGTCCTACTATTTGGAACTATATTTCCAGTATTTTGGAAAATAGAGATTGTGACATTTATTAGCATGTTTCCTGAAATCTCTCATAAAGGAAGGTTCATTTCATTAATACGTAATACTTTAAAAATTCTTTGGTTTGTGTTTTCCCATAATGTATTCTGTTAGCATTATGAACATTCTGTGCTAGTTCAGGATCAGAAGACACATAGTTGTTCTTCAAGCTGTTTCTTCCTGTTCTTAACTTTGGTAGACTTCTTGTAGCTTTCCATACACTCATAATATTAAGGGCCAGGAAATTTGAGCAAACTCTGGTATACTGAACACTTGGAGTTCTCTTTAGTCTCTAGAACAGGGTCTTAACCAGGGGTCCGTGAGCTTGAATTGAAATTCAGAAAAACATTATTCTTGTGGGGATGTGTTGGTGCGGGTGTGAGATAATTATTAAATAATATTCAGTAGCGTATGGACTTAGTAAGGGGTCCGTGGTTTTCACCTGACTGGCAGAAGGGTCGTGGAACAAAAAAGGTTAAGAACCCCTGCTCTGGAAGTAGAGTAGTTCTTCATGCACTGAGTATACTTACTTTCTAATGCAGCCTTAGGACCAGGTGACTCTCTAAATGCTAATCAGGCTAGTGTGAGCGTAAGCATGTTCCACAGAGATGAGTGCCTTGTTACAGGCCCCCGTAGTATTCTGCTTAGTTCTTACTTGGTCCTTCCTTCCTTCCTTATAGATTGTTGTTTCCTTATGATAGGGAATCAACAGTCATCTTATTCACTCTTGTATTGTTATTGCCCATCACTGGTATCTAAATATATACTCAAGAAATGGGTGTGGGGTGACAAAACAATTCACCAGAGCTTGGCTTGGTTCCGTCTGGCCATCTTGGGTGTGGCTGCGTAATATGGATAGGGAGGCTGAGAAATTTTCTACTTCTTGTTTAGGTAATATTTGAAGGTTCTTTTGCTTTTTTAAAGTAATGTGAATTTGCAGTATGTTAGATATACCCATATTCATATCCAAATATGAAGCACATTTTAAAGTCAGATTTTCTAAGTCACTTTATATGTTGAGCATATTTCATTTTCAGTGAATATTTTTATCTAATCTCATTTTAAAGACTGTCAAGAATTACATTATATAGAAATAACCATTTTTTAAAAATCATTCACCTATTTTAGGCCATTTAGTCCATTTCTGACTTTTCACTACTGTTTTATAAACAGTACTATAGTAAATATCCTTTTAGTTAAATAAATGCGTAAACTTTACTTACTTTGGTTTAAACTCTTGGAAACCCACAGCTTCTTAATAACTAAAGAGGTTGTATCTGCCGGGAAACTCTTGATTTAGTCTGTCACATTATCTATTTATGTGCCATTCCATAAATGACTGAGGTGAGGAAAATAAAATCACACCTTTCTTCCTTTTTGCAAAAATTAGGTGAAAATTCAGCAAACCCTTGAGAATTTGATTCTCTTGATTTTGGTTTCATTATTGTTTATTCTCTCTTTTCCTGCCAGAATACCTCCCTCCTGCATTTTAAACAAATTTTTCATATAAAAACTGAATTGAGATTTTTTTTTTTTTTTTTTTCATTTGGTGCCATGCTTTTATTCAAATGATAGGGGAAAAACTACATGGTACCAGGAAATAACAAATACAACAGCATTTTATAGCACAGCATCTTAAAAAAAAAAACCCGTAATAAGCAATGCTCTAGAGTACACAGGTAAGCACACCATACCCTGCATACTCTCAACAGGGCCCATGAAACATAATTAAATTGCTGAATTTGGCTTTAAACAGCCAAATAAAAACTGTAACAGACATTCTAAAATAAAAATGAAAAACTGAGAGAAATTTAAAAACTTTCCAAAGCTGTGTCAAGTAGCAGAATTTGAGATTCTACAATGGTAATCATGGTAAATATTTGACAAATTTAATTGAATAATTATCATAATAATTTGACCTGAACTGAGATGTTTTAAGCAAGTCTAAATGTAACATTTTCATAAAAACAAAAGTTTTCAAAATTCCACACTTGTATTCTTAAAAAATGGGAAACAGAACCAAGAATGATAGTGATTTTTCCTCTCTGAAATAATTTCTGCTAACACTGTTGTCTTGATGACTTGCCCACTCATATTCAAACTGCTTTCAGGAAGGTTAAGAGTATTTGTACTTGTACTGATAAGTTTGGGACTACTTTAATAGCCATTTTGGATAATGGTCGTAGATATAAACATTGAGCTTTATACTTGTTCATTATATTTTATGTA
Source organism: Tolypeutes matacus (assembly GCA_026826555.1). Classification (NCBI taxonomy): domain Eukaryota; kingdom Metazoa; phylum Chordata; class Mammalia; order Cingulata; family Chlamyphoridae; genus Tolypeutes; species Tolypeutes matacus. The sequence continues at coordinate 19,737,130 of JAKSZT010053830.1, read as the reverse complement.
AAATTCCCAGGAAAACATGGATATGAATGTCTTCATTTTCTTAAGTCCTCAAGAAATATGTCAAAGATACCCAAATCTGTTGAATTAGTTCTTAGAGGGATAGGAAAATAATAGTAGTGATATAATTTCTTTAGAAACTAAAATTATAGAAGCAGATTCATAATATTAGAATCAATCCTGTGTTCCTGTGGGAAATGTTTTTAAATGTGTAACTTTAAACTTTGTAACTAATTGCATTAAAACTGATTTTAATTGGTCTTAAATTTTTACATAATGAGCAGCTTATCTGGAATTCTATACTTGAGGCCTTGGGAGAGAAAAGGTGGGATTATCAATTTAGGAAGGAATCAGAAAGGCAGGTTGAGAAGTTTGTGTAGGATTTGCCCTTTTTTTCTCTCACAGACAGATTGGGAAGCACCTTTTGCATATGGTCATTGTCCCTTGGATCTGTAAAAATTCTGTGATCCTATTAACTTACATGGTCACATTGTAAAGATATCTGCTTTAATCCTTATTGAGCCTAGTCAAGTTTTAGGAAAGTGGAAAGAAGCATAAAACAATAATTGACTTGGCATAAATGAATTCATGCCTATTACGTTTGCCTTGTTGTCTTTCCAATGGATTTTTTTTTTTACATTCTCTTGTGTACGTGGTTCTGTTTTTGAAAGGCAGATGAAAGGTCTTGATTGGTACGGGACAGGGTGTTTACTGAGTTCCTATTATGTACCAAGAATGAAGCTAGTTTTATATATTTGTCTCATTTAGTTATAATGGCAATCCTCTGAGGTGTAGGCAGTGTTTTATGGAGGAGGAAATTGAGACTGACAGACTTGACATAACTTGCCCAAGGTAAGACAGTTACCAAGTACAGAGCCAGTCTTTTAAACCCCAGGCTTTCTGACTCCTGGGGCAGTGGTTTCTTTCAGGCATTGCTCTCAGGTTTCAAAGGGGAAGGAAATAGGCTATATTATATTAATTCTTACAGTTATTCCGTTGCCTGCCTTAACTTGTAATAAAATCTGGTTTGTGTAAGCACCAGATGTTAACTGGTTAATTTTTAATGCTGATTTAACAAATGTATGTATTGTGGCCTGACTTAACTCTGTTCATTGGAAATAGGAAATAATTGGTCTTGGATATAAAAATCTATAAACATGTACAGAATAATCTATAAATTACTCCAGATGTAATGGGCCTGTTAAAAAATTCTTAATTGTCTATATTTATAGGAGAATGTGACAATAGGGGCAAAATTTAACTGGGAGGTTCTTTTATTACTATGAAATTTAATGCCAAATTATTTGACCATAAAGACTGATGGATATACATTTGATAACTCAATTTCTTCTGTAAATAGAGTAAAATTTAATCACTTGGACTTATTTTTTTGAGTGGGTAAATTTTAAAGTGAAAACTTTAAAAGGAGGTCTTATATACACATGCCTACTGTATGCTGCCCACTGTTCTAAGTGCTTTTCCAGTATTTATTTGTTTAATCCTCCTAACTACCCTTTAAGGTAGGTACTAGTGTATATCTCCTATTTTAGAGCTGAGGAGGTGAAAGCACAGAGAGTTGGAGTAGTTTGCCAAGGTCTCAGAACTAGGAGGTGTCAGAATGGGGATTCTAACCCATGCAGTCTGGCTCCAGAGTCCACGCTTTTCACCACAACTGTGTTTCCAACCTCAACTATGGTGTGTCACCATTAGAAGGTGAAGGTGGATTCGAAGAACTGGATTTTGAGAGATTTTTTTAAAAAAGAAACATTTTTCCACAGATATTCATGGAACAAAGTTATAAATGGGTTAACTGTCTAACAAGGTGCATAAACACAAATAGTTCATTGAGTTGAAAGTAAATAATGTATCACAAATATGCTAGTCCCAGATGTTGGCAGAATTCTGAATTTTTTTGGTTACTTTAGTATGAAAGCAAAGACTTAAAAAATTATGATTAAAGCCCTGGGATTTTACACAATAGAAAATTACTTCCTGAGTATTTTAAGACTTGTTTTCTATAGTCTCAGCTTTATCACAGAACTAAATTAGTGGATTTATTTTATTTTAGTCAGTCCTATTTATCTAATGTTATCACCATATATAATGTTACTTACTTGACAGGAAGAACTAGCCAATTTTTATTTCCCCATTGTTTACAAATTAGTTACTTTTAAACAGCAGAATTAGGAAGTATTGTTTTGGCTAGCAGCATGCATAAAGCTAAATTTTGCCTGAGAACTATCTTTATGTTCTCACATTGTAAAAATAATATATATATATATTTAATAAACATTAAAACAATACAGAAATGTGTAAATAGAAAGTGGAAGTCCCTGTTATTTCACTGTCTCAGAGATATAATCACTGTTTTGTATATACTTATCCATTTACCATGTATTATCTACATATTTTAAAAAATACTTTAAATTTAAATATTATACCCATTGAGGTATCTGCCCAAGTACTCTTCTCTCAGAACCAGTGCCCCTTTCTCTATCCCCATCTTTTGTTTTACCTCTCTCTGCTTTCCTATCCAAACTTTTCAAGTCCAGAACCAAATATTGATACAATTCTCTATAGATGGGATTTAGAATTATAATATAGGTCTATGTGTTTGAATCTGAGAGGGATGGTAGTGGTAGTGGGAGACAGCAACAAGATAATTCTTGGCCATGTTTCTACCTTTAGAGAGATATCTCTCAATTCTTATAATAAATTTCCCTGTTTGTTCAGCCAGCTAAAGTAGATTTTCTCCCTTATTATCAAAGAACTCTCATTGATAAACTTCAACACTCAAAGATACATTCATAAATCAGAGAATCAAATTTAGAAGGATCTTTAGAGATCTAGTTTACTATTTAATAATATTTATTATTACTATATATTTTTTATTTAGTTGCTATTTACTCTTTTTACTTTCCTGACTACTATTTACATATTTTCTGTCATATTTTTAAGCCATAAGAATCTTTCTTCAGATGAAATCTAATGCAGTAACTCAGTATCTAAAACTGTCCACAGAGGGGGAAGAAGCATAGACCTTCATGTATTTCACCTTACACAAGTGTGTATGTGTGAGAGGATAGGGATGGGCAACTGCCCTTAAGAACCGAAAGAGCAGTGGCTCTTACCTGTGGACATCTGAGCAGCACCCCAAGGGGACATTTGGCAATATCTAGAGACTGTTTTGGGTTTTCACAACTGGAGGGGTGCTACTAACTTCTGGTGGGTAGAGGCTAGGGATGCTACTAACCATCCTGTAGTGTACAGGACAGCTCCCCATTAGCCACATTTCAAGGATTTAATTACCCATATGTGGTTAGTAGCTACTATGTTGAACAATACAGCTCTAGAGTAGTGGAGAACTGCTAAACTTATGACTAAGGAGACCAAGTTAAGACCTACAAAACTTTTCTCCTGAGACACAACTCAGTTCCCTGTTCACTATGCTAGAATTCCTGTTCTTAATTCTCCATTTTAGAAGAATTTTATAAGTAGGTCAGATTAGGCCATATATTACATTATGAGCTTCTCCAAGGTTCCTCCAAGGGATATTAAAATGAAAGAAGTCAGCTCTCTCTGCCTAGAGGAGCCCACACCAAATCTTGGTGTGTATTTCTGTCTTTCTCTCCCATTTCTCAGCAAGCTCTGTTCTTTCCCCCATTTCCCAAATAAATTCTTTTTACTCGCCTAACTAAAAAAAAAAAAAAAAAAGTCTACTTCACTCAGTGAATACCACTATTTATTTATTTATTTATTTATTTATTTATTTATTTATTTATTTATTTCAAAAGATACTATTTCCCATCAAAGAAATGTTTAGCTTATGTCCTCAAGAGAAGGTTACTTATTAATATGGGTATGCTGAGAAAAAATAGAACTTACCCTTCTTTTTGAATCCCAAATTCAATTTTGTATATACAGCCAGTGCTTATCTCCAATGAATGTTAGAATTATAAGAATTTAAATATATAGTTTATGGGATTCTGTTTTCTACAATAGAAACTCTGTTGTGGAAAAAAATAGATTATATCAATGAAAAGGATCCTAAAAATAAATATAATGAGGAAATAAATAGAAATAAAAATTTTACAAATCTTTGATTTGATTAGTTAGACCCTGTTTATCTTGGTTTCAGGGTAGCGTTGTAACTTTGAAAGTATTATTTTCCTATTACCATTTATTTTAAAATATTTTTAAAAGAATAATATTTAATTGATGTCACCTAAATTAACCTATGCTAAGAATGGCCATATGGTGTTTTTACACCTTCAAATTCTTTTTGCAAATGTACATGGGAACAGAGTTATAGTTATTAAATCATTGCTTAATTGTTATATAGTATAACGTGCTGTAGACTCACAAATTATTTTCCTTGATATAGTTTGTATACCATTAATCTGTTGACTTACTTGCTTTCTCTTGAGTTGTTAGCTATTTCCTTATAGTAGTTGTTTCCAATTTATGTGTAATTTTTTTTTTTCCATATTGGTAATGAGTTATCCTGTTTGGGTTTCTTGAACCTGTAGATTAGTGTCTTTCACTAGTTCTGGGGAAAGTAGGCATTATCACTTCAAATATGTATTTTTTCCCCTTTCTTTTAAGACTGATTACAATGTGTTAGACTTTCTCAAACTTTGTCCATGACTCTTTTGCCTGTATTTTTTAATCTTCTGCTCCACGCTACATTCTTGGAAATATTTGTTGACATGTTTTCCAGTTCAATAATTTTCTCTTCAGGTATTTCTCATCTGCAGTTAAACTCTTCTATTGAGCATTTTAAACTCAACTTCATTGAGTTATAATGTAAAATGAGTTTGAGTCAATGAAATAAAATGCATGCATTTTAAATATATATTTTTGAGTTTGACAGATTTATATGGTCATGTAACCATGATCACAATCAAGATACTAGTTCATTTTCATCCCTCCAAAGAGTTACCTTGTGACCAATTAAGTCAATTTTCCCTTTCTCTCCATCACCTCCAGGGAGCAGTTGATCTGTTTTCTTTCACTATAGGTTAGTTTTCTGTTCTAGAAATGTGTTTGTTGGTGCCTGGCTTCTTTTGCACAGCATAATGTTTTGGAAATTTCATGCCTGTCCTGAGTCAATGTCCATTTCTTTTTATAGTCGAGTAGTCTGTTGTGTGGATAAACCACAATTTGCTTATCCTTTACCTGCCGATGGATATATTGGCTTCTAATTTTTTATTGTTATATATAAACAAAGGAACATACATGTACAAGTTTTTTGTATGGACAAATTTTTTATTTCCTCTTGGATAGAGAAATAAGGGTAGAATTGCTGGGACATATGGTAGGGTTTATGTAACAAACTGCCAAACTGATTTTCCAAGTGATTATACCGTTCTACATGCCCACCAGAAAGGCATGAAAGTTCCAGTTTAGTACATCCTCATTAACATTTGGTATTGCCAGCCTTTCAAATTTTCATTTCTCTCTTGACTAAACATTATAAGCATCTTTTTAAGTGCTTATTAGTAATTTGTATATCATCTTGGCTTAAGTGTTCTTTTGCCTATTTTTCAAATTGGGTTGTTGGTCTTTTTGTTATTGATTTGTATTAGTTCTTTATATAACCTGGTTTTGAGTTTTTTTATCATACATAAATATTGTAAATAGTTTCTTCTAATCTGTAGCTTGCCTTTACATGTTCTTAGTTGTGTATTTTGCTGAGCAGAAGGTCTTAATTTTGATGAAGGTACAATTTATCAACAGTTTTTTTTCTTCTTCTATAGTTTAGGCTCTTTTTAGCCTGTCTAAACCTTTGCCTGTCCCAAGGTCATGAAGATTTTTTTCCTTCATGTTTTCTTCTACAGGTTTTATTGTTCTTGTTTTTACATTTAAGTCTATGATCACTTTGTGTTAATTTGCTATTCAGTTGGTCTATATATCTATTCTTATTTCAACACTACACTGTCTTGATTAGTATTGATTTATAATAAATCTTAATATTAGGTAGAATAAGTACTTCAACTTTTCAGTTCTAGAATTTTCCATTTGGTTCTAAGAGTATATCTGTTCACTTATTAATGCCATATTTTCTTTAATTCTTTGAACATATTTTCTTTGATTCTACTTATTTATTTATTTAAGGAGGCACCAGGGATTGAACCCAGACCTTGTATGTGGGAAGCAGGCACTCAACCACTGAGCTACATCTGTTCTCCTGAACTTATTTATAATAGGTGCTTTAAAGTCTTTGCTAAATCCATCATCTGGGCCATCTTGGGTATGGTTTCTATTGACTGCTTTTTTTCCTTGACTGTAGATCACATTTTCCTTTTACTTTATGTTTTAGTTTCCTTGGCTGCTCAAGCAAATATCATGCAATGTGTTGACTGAAACAATGGGATTTTATTAGCTCATGGTTGTGAAACTAGGAAAAAGTCCAAATCAAGGCATTATCAAAGTGATGCTTTCTTCCCAAACACTGGTGTTCTGGGCTGCCAGCGATCCTTGGTCCTGGGCACCTCTGTTACATGACAGTGCACATGGTGGCCTCTCCTGGCCTCTTTATTCTTTTCCGTTGAATTTCAGCTTCTTGCTTCCCATGACTTTCTCTCTGTCTGAATTCCATTCCACTTATAAAGGTCTCCTGTAATAGGATTAAGACCCATCCTGTTTGAGATGGGGTACACCTGCACTGAAGTAACTTCATCAAAAAGTTCTATTTACAGTGGTTCATACTCACTGGAATGAATTAAGTTTAAGAATATGTTTTTCTGGAGTACATACAGCTCCAAAGCACCACACTTCATATGACTAGTAAATTTTTATTCAATATTGGACACTGTAGACACTTGGCAATGCTTCTTTAATTTGTTATTCTTCTCTGAAGAATTTTTATTCTTCATTTAGTAGATATTTCAGTTGCTGGCAGATCACCCTGAGCTTGTGGACGTTTCAATTTATACTTTAATAGTGCTGATCCTTGGAAAGCCCAAGGTGTTTCCCACATTTAACATAGTGGGACTCAATCTCTAAATTCTGTCTTCTCTGAGGTTCTTGTTTAGGCTTGGTTTTAGGCTTTGTTAGGGTGTGTAGAGACCAGGGCCTAAAGTTAGGGCAGAAGTTTCAAACATTTTGTTGTCTTTGTACTCTTTGTAATCTGTTCTATGTTATTTGGGTTGAAATATATGAAGAACATCTAAATTTATAGTTGGAAGAAGGAAGAGTATTTTAATAACATTCAAATAATTGTGTATATTCTTCTTGATACCACATTCAAACTTGACAAATGGTGGTTTCCTAATGGTTAATTGCAATGTGGAATCTGAAACCATATTAGAAAACTTTTGTACCATGTACCATCCCAATCCATTGGTCTGTCTTGTACTTTGAAAAGATCTTGTATTCATTTGTGATTTTGTAAATTTTTACATTGGTCATTTTGAAAATATTAGTTTACTGAGTTGTGCATATAATGTTGACACATTTTTTTTGTACTGTATCAAAAATTGCATTTGCTATTATCAATGGAAATTCAAGTTCAAGTTTACGTAGGCAGATAAAAATTTTATTAAATTTTAATTTTTGCTTGAAGCTCATATTTTATTACTGCTTTAAAAATACATATATACTAAATATCCAAGTTTGAATAATCATAGCCTTACTGTTCTTTTAATAAAAAATGATGCTTTATGATAAAAATATGGTTAGTTCAGCTTGCAACTCCAGTAATCACATAAGGTTTTTTCCTTGAGACAACCACTGTACTTTTATATATAGCAGGAGTCCTTTATGTGTACTTCCCAATTCTTTACATAGAATATTAAAAAAATGTGTATCCAAGGTTCAAGATTTGATAAAATTGATAATTTCTACTGATTCACGAAGAACATTCTCAAGTAAAACTGCGGATTTTATTTTCTTTTACTGCAAATACATGATGATGATTCACCATCATTACAAATGTCAAGACAATGAAATAAATTTGTAATCTAAGTATCTTGACAAAAAAAAAAGAAGTGAAGAAATAATGTCTTAATGTTATATGAAAATAGTTTTTCACTTTGTGGTCTTCCAACTCTTTACTCTGGGGTATGATGTTTATTCGTAACCAAGGTGGCCTTTCTGTTTTCTCAGCCACGTGCCAGGTGTATTAATGAGTCATTTTCAGGATCTCTTCGCTCTCTATAGGCCAAAATTCCAATTTGTCTCAGCAATTTTCTCCCTGCATCAATTCTTGTACTATGCTAACTCTGTTATGCTCTCAACTCATAGCCATGTTTTCACAAAGGACCTCTACACAGACAACTGGGCCTACTCTTTGCTCCATTCTCTTCTCTCCAGTTTCCCAACCAGTTCATCTGTCCTGAATTCTGGTCTTCTCTGATCTGCATGATTGCCAAGCTCTGTTCTGACTGCATTTATGTGCACATGGTTGACACATTGTCCCAGGCAGAGAGCTGGGTGTTATTGTATCCTTCTTAAAGCTTTTCCTTCTTTCAAGGATCACAGTCTAGCACTGCTATTGACCACTGCCTGCAAGTAGTTGCTTCATGTATTTTGCCCAGTTTTATATTTGCTTATTAAGGGAGGGAGGGATGGTCCAATGCTGGTTATGCCATTATATCTGGAAACTAAAGTCACCATTTTTAATTTTAGTTTTACTTTTATTTCTAGAGGATCTGCTTCATTCCTTTATAAATCTGTCTTATCACCTTTTAGTTTCCTTGTCTGTGGAGAGATCTTTCAGCTTGTCTTTTATTTTATTATACATGATAAGCATACTTTTTAAAGTAATCTGTCAGATAATTCTGATATCTAAAGTTTTTATGGGCCTCTTTTTGTGTCTGTTATTGCTAGTTCTTGCGTCTGCATTTTAGGTTACCTGTGGGTCTGGTTATCTTGATTATGTGCTGGACATTTTATTACATATATATTTATAGGAATAAGTGAAGCCTCAGATGAAGTATCTTCCTCTGGAGAGTATGGGCATACACATCTGCCAGATGCCTCGTGTTGCTGCCGATAGGGACCAGCTTAAACCAAATTCAAGGCTTGAGATAGCCTGGCCACCCAGACTTTCCAACCAAAACCGTAATTCTGTATAGGGCTAGGTTACTTCCACTTTATCCTCATCCTGAGGGTATAGCCCTTATTGTGTGGAAGGCGCGTGGTGGGAACCCTCACTTTTGGGGGGCTTTAGGCTTCAATTGCTATTTCTCTTGTTCCATAAGACATTGAAAGGACAGTTTATATTTTTCTGGATTAACAGTTGTCTTTTTGAACAAAGGCAGTCTCCAAATATGTTTACTTCTCTGGATTCCTTTTGTCCCTCTGTTTTGGGCTGCTAATTCTTTAACTGTCTCATTAGATGATTGTAGAAACTTGTGTTTTTGTTTTCAATAAAGTTGTGTTTCATTGTTTATAGCCTAATGATTGGTTCAGATAACCTAGTCTGCTATTACTGAAAACAGAAAATTGTGCTATTTAAATTCTAATTCAGATTCAATAAACCATAGTACCAGTGTAGGGTAATACTGAATTTTCATGTTTATTGTTAATAGTAAATCAACTCTTGATGATTTTTAAAAAAATAAAATACATTAGGTAGGCTAATTTTCTGCCTAAATATTTAAAGTGTATCTTGAATGAAATGATAATGACTTTAAAAAATATGTACAATAGCTTAACACATGCAGTAAAGTATAATATACTATAATATACTAATAATACTGTACATATTTCTATAGAAAGGGTGGCATGAATGTGTATTAATTTTAGTATATATGATATTTGTTACTTTTGAAAAATAAATTGCCTCATAAAACCCATATGTGTTGGTAATAAACATTGAAATTTGTGGGTAGTTAAAATTTGGCCCTTAATGTTTTGCTATGAAATTTTTTAAATTTTGTTTGCTAAAAATAGCTAAAGAACTTGGTCCTTCGTGTGATTTAATTTTTGAAACTCAAGCCAATAAATAAAAATCTTTGTTCCTAAAGAGTAAGGTGCATATAAAATACTTGGAAAATATTTTAATGTAAACCTAACTTCTTTTAAAATTAATTGAGTAACAATTAAATTAATTGTTCATTGTGATAGACAACTTTAGACTCTAGTGTAGTTCTATAATTCATTTAACAAATCAAAAGAATTTTTAATGTGTTAATAGGGTGATTTGTATCACTTAAAGTGAAAACTATACTAAAACATCCTTTGATAATTTTCTCTAAAAGATTTGCTATATTTTTAGCTTGGGCTTGTTTGAAAATTCACATTGTTTTTATTTCTCCTATCTTCACTCATTAGTTAATAATGCCTGTTAAATACAATTTTGTCATAATAGCACTTTGTATTTTTCTGGGAATTTGATGCGACAAGAAGTTTTCATAAATGTAGAAATATTTTCTTTTTATTTGTGAGAAGTAAAATGATGCAAATGCTTAAATTCAGTAGTTTTGAGGAATGTAATGAAAAAAATTTTAAGCCTGTATTCCACTGGTTACATGCTAAAGAATTGCTTTCTGAATCTGCCTCACAGTAGCTAAGTGCTTGCACCAGAAATTGAAAAACCACATTTGTCCTTCTTGCTGTAAGCTCTTTTCAAAATGACATTTTGAATATTGTGATCCTACCTTAGTTTTAACTATGTTATTAGCCAGCTGCTATATCCTCACCATCCCTCTTACCTCAAAAGGAGATAAATAGATTTGAGATACATCAACAGGACAACTGGAAACAGCTAAGGGATTTGGGATTTGGGTTTTGATAATGCCCTAATTGGTTAAAGATAGTACAGGGGGATTTTGATAGGCAACAGTATAGTCTTCTTTCAAACCTTACTTTGTATATTTTGGGAGCTTTGCTTCAATCATTTGTCTACTTTTTAAAAAGAATCTGTTTTATATTGGTGTGCTGTCAATGTGTATTTGATTTTACAAGATGAATTAGTAATTTTATTATATGTTATGAGTCACATTTTATAATTCCCTTTGAAGTCTCAGAACTTTAAAAACAAATTTTTGAAGCATCCAGAACTAAGAATCTTAATTGTACCCCCTTCAAATATAGTCTGGTATTTGTGCGAGCAGTTGTTATAACCTCTCCATTCGCCATTCTTTTAATAGAAAATAGTCCCACACAAATACCTCATGGGGAGCAGTGTGAAACACCAGAATTTGAAGATACTTTAGAATTAAGTTTGATTTGAAGACTTGCTTGAGGAGTAGTTTAGGACTTTATAAAGTACCCCCATAACTTTCTTTGATTGTAGTCTCAACTCTTAGTTTTATTTTCTTTTGTTAAATTTTAGGATTAATGAAAACCTTTTTTTTTTCTTCTTCCATTTAGATTTGAAAGGTTGGGGAGGAAATGCTTCTACTCGAAGCAAGTCCTCCTCCCTCATTAGCTTTAAATACTTCAGATCTTTGGGTATTATTCATAAAGCATTATCAAATATTTGAGCATACCCCAGAAATCTAGTCTAGCTCCTTTATTTTCTAGACCTGGGAACTGAGGCCTAGAATTTTATATGTGCCCTGGCTCAGTACTTCTCAAAATAACTGTGACAGAGAACAAGTTTTGTTTTTCTCAATATAATGGCAGACGAAAAATTTTGTAAAATATAATAAAAGCGAAGTACCGGAAAACAAAAACACTTAAAAAGACATACGAGGGGGGCGGCTGTGGCTCAAATGGTTGGGCGTCCGTCTGCCATACGGAGGGACCTGGGTTCGATCCCCGGGACCTCCCGGTAAAAAAAAAAAAAAAAAAAAAATATATATATATATATAGAGAGAGAGAGAGAGAGAGAGAGAAGGCGCATGGGCTGCCAGGCTCTGTGTGCTGCTGAGCCGCCAGGCCCCGGGAGCCATGCAGCAGGATGATGACGTAACAGGGGAGAGACGCAGGGGAGAGACAAGACGAGATGCTCCGAAAGCTCCGAAAACCAGGAACCGAGGTGGCGCAGGTGGCAGAACACCTCTCTCCTACATCGGAGGTCTCCAGGATGGAATCCTGGTGAAGACTGGAGGAGGAGGAGGAGAAGAGATGGCAGGAAACAGACACAGAGAATTGCCCAGCAAATGGATACAAAACAGCAAATGGGGAAGGAGGGGTTTAAAATGGATAAAGTAAATAAATAAATCTTTAAAAAAAAAAAAAAAAGACATACGAAGTTCTTAAATGTTTACTCTCAGTTTCTATGCATATCTCAATGTGGGTGAATTACAAATAGTTCTGGAACCTGAATGGTCCGTGGACCATACTTTGGATAACACTTGCCCAAGGTCAGAGGCCCATGGGCCAAATCCAGCCTACCATCTGTTTTGGTATGGCCTGTAAGCTAAGAATTATTTTAACGTTTTTTAAATGGTGAAAAAAAAATCAAAAGAATATTTTGTGAAACATGAAAATTATGTGAAATGCAAATTTGTGCCCATAATTAAAATTTTACTATAATCAGCCATGTTTATTCATTTATGTATTGTCTCTTGCTCTTTTGCACTATAGCAGTAGAGTTGAGGCTATATTACTCTGCAGTGGTTATTTGTGTGTTCAGGTCCAGTGAAAGTGATAGACTCCAAAATATTTAGAAAACAGATATTTCAAGTAAAAAGAAGACTCCTTTTAAAGTCACCTAACACAAAACTGCAGCAAAACTTTAAGATAATGGCCTATATCTGTTGCAAAATAGGAATGATGTAATAGGTAAAATACTGGTTACACACACACACACAAATTGGGGTTGTAAGTGACTTTTGGAGGAGCAGTAAGGCTTTCAATGTTTAGTATCTACCACATATTAAGCTGCAAAATGGAAGCTCCCATCATGTTCTTGTCAAACCTTGTTCAATTAACATATTCATTTACTTCTTTTTTAAGTATGCTTTGAAGTTCCTGAAGTATGCAATAAAATACACTGCTTTTCATGGGAACTGTTACTTCTTTATTTTCCTCCCTTTGCATCACTCAGCAACTAAGTAAACATGGTTATCAGCTTTACATTTATCACATGAATCTGCTTTCTGATAAAGACCCTTACAAGTCACATTTTGATACTAGCCTTTTTATGGGTTCTGGAATTAAAAAAAAAAAGTTACTGTGAAAGCTCTAGTGATTATGATGAAAGATTAACTACAGTTGTGGCACTTGCTGTGTTTGTCTACTTAAGTCAGTTTATAGACATCTGGAAAATAATTATGTTCACTGTTTACATTCTAGGATGAAATAATATAGGAAGTCTTTGCTTGATCCCACTGCAGCATCTCAAGCCATGGCTAAGTTTTATTATTTCAACTCTGAAACTGTACAAGATCTAACACAGGAGATGCAGATGTATACTCTCCCTGTAGCTGTGTCCTAATTCTGAATAAGGTTACTCCTTTGTAAAGCCATTGCCTTGATGGTTTATGCATTAAAGACAGAGAAAGTTCTTTATAAGCAGTGGGTCTTATTACTTAATAATATGTGAGGATTGCCTTCCAAACATTCCCAAAGAAAGTATGTTCTTTAACATGGAACTGTTAATGAACAAAAATTTAGAGTTCATCAACAGTAGTGGAGCGGGAGTTTTTGGTGGTGGTGGTGGTTTTTTTAATAGGAGGTACCAGGGATTGAACTCGGGACCTCATACATACAAAGCAGATGCTCAACCACTTGAGCTACCCCCATTCTGCCTGAGCAGGAGTTTTTAAACATTATGTAGCATGCCTTTAATGATTTAATATTTTTGAATTTAATATTGCTACTTTGCTTGAAATTTATTTTAAATTATATTGGTAAATGGAAACCTCGGTGCTTGTCAGGACTACACAAAAATCTTACCTATTTGAACTGTTAGAAATTTGTAATTGAATTGTATTTCTTTCAAATAGTTTTTAACATATTTATTTAATCATTGAGTAGGTAATATTACAGCACCCACTTCAACCCCACACACTTACACACACACACATACACAAGGTAGCTGAGAAATATTTTAGAATAATAAAATATTACATCTGGATTTTACTTAAACAGTGATTCTATTTTGTATGAGCCTCCATATCTTAAGAATTCTCTGTAGCTATTTTCTACTCAATATGGTCTGTGCCACACTCCTTCCTTAGCATATATTATAGTGATTGAGTTTCTGGTTCTGAAAATGTTTTTGGAAAGACTGTTTTAGAAGGCAGTTCTTTTTTGCAGCTAAACTGCAGGGGACCAGAGTTGCATGCATTACTCTGCCCGTAAAACTTCTTGGAAACAAGTCAATATGTTATGGTGCGTTTCATATGTAAGTGGTGAACCACTGAAAGGCTGGCACAGTGTTACCACTATTCTGAGGAGAGAAAGCGTTTGGCAATTCAGCAGTAAAGCAGCAGCAGCAGCAGCAGCAGCAGCCACAGTGGTAGTAAAGCTAGGGCAGGTTCACAGTTAGCACATCCCACAGTGTGAGTCAGTAAGCACACAGCTTTCCGTCCTGCTGTCTGGAGGAGGGAAATCAAATCTACATATTGAGAGATTTTTCTAGTTTCATGTTTATCATGTTAAGTCATGTGATAATACTGTACTATAAGTTGCCAACTTCGCTTTACTCTAGAGGATCTGTTGCTGCAGTGCTCTTTTTTCCTGTCTTTTCTTCTTTTTTTTTTTTTTTGAAAGAGAAAAAATTGTGCAATGTATGTTTATGCCTACACCATGCCGAGGCGACACTTACCAGTAAATAATCTTTGTATCCCCGAGGTAAGATATTGTTTCTGCTTTCCCTGCACAGTGCTGCTGCAGCACGGAGCTGATCCAAACATTCGGAACACTGATGGGAAATCAGCCCTCGACCTGGCAGATCCTTCAGCAAAAGCTGTCCTTACAGGTAAGGACACAGAGAGCTACCAAATTATTTTATCTGTGGAACTAGTAGTTGGATATTGTGAACTCTTAATTTTTTCTCACTGAGTTTTATTTTCTCCTAACCACTCATTAAGGTAAACAAGTATATATGCCATCATCTACTACTGTATTATTGATTTGATATATTAACTGTCTCAATTAATTGCTGTGCTGTCAGAAGTATGGATTGCTTATTCTACTTAGAATTTCTGAGAATTATAGCATTAAATGATAACATAAATTCTCCCCTCATATTTTAGTCTTATTTTACAATTTAAATCATAATTTTTCTGTACCTCATCCTCTCAGTTGACTCTTTTTAAGACCTTCACTGTTGATCAGGCAAGGGCATCTGTATTCCTGTAAAAGTAGCTTTGATTGGAAAGACAACCTGCTGGCTAATTACTTGGATCAATAGTTAAATAAAATATGCTGCTGCTTCTCCCTTGCCACCCATTTGTATTTTTATTATTATTTTCCCTTATTGTTTACCAGGATAGCTAAGTAATTTTTAACTGAGGCAATGTATTACCTTTTTACTTCAGATAGTGAAAATTTTTCCTTAAGAAGAGCCAGCAAGAAGGAAATACTAGAATAGAAAGGATCTCTCATAATATAGGAAACAGTACTGTAAGTGATATATGATATTAAGGAATTGTTTTCATTGATCTTCATTCTCAAAATGCTGCATTGGATCTATTTTTATTTTGAGTCTTAGCATCTAAGTTCTGCTGCCTTTGCCCTCTTTTACTTAACTGGCCTTTGTAATTTGGAGCTTTTTTGTCACTGCAGGGCTAACAGTATTATTTTAGGTAGTATGAAAGTAAATGACTTAACTACATTTTAAATTTGCCCATGTTTGAAGAAAATAAATCTTTTGTTACTTTAAGTTCAGAGTCAATGCTGTGCATTTTAAACAAAGATTCTAAGGTGAATGGAATATGTTGATGTACAGAAAGCTTTGAAAATATGTGGAATTTTGCTTAATTGCTCTGCATAGAAAGACAACTTCACACTCTGCTGAAATTAATGTAATCTCTGCTAAGTCAGGGTAATATGATTTTTCTCAATTAATAAAAGGTTAGGTGATTCAGTTGCTGAATCAAGATAACATACCCTAGAGAAATAAAGCTACTTTAAGCCAGTACATATAAGAAGAAATTTAAATGTGATTATAAAATTTAAAATAATGAAATGAAAATATATAGCCTCAGGCCTGCTTAGAATCTACAGCCTTTCAGTCTCTTATTTTAAAAAGCCCTGGGCAGCAATAGCGGCTTTACAGCACTCTGACCAAAGGAGAAATATAGTTCATAGTAACAGAGGTCTGTGATAAATGCTGACCAAGACTGTCTCTATTTCCCAGTGTCCTTTCCCTCTGACCTTTTCTTCTTTTCCATCATCAATGCCTGCCTTGCCCATTTGTTAAATTCCTTTAATGCAATACTGCCTTTAGATCCACTTTCACCTTTCCTTTTTAAAAGGCATAGTTTAAATATAAGTTATTAACAACAAGAAGCTATCTCCTAATTTGTTATGAATTTCAGGGGAAACTATGTTGGCTGTTGGTAGTTAGGGGAAGACTTTAGCAGTGATAACTCATGGAGACAGAAAACTCCTAGAGGATAGATACCATATTTACTAAACTTGATTTGAAAAGCTTCCAGTATTGTACTTTGCTTAGATAGGAAGATACTAAATTCTTCTTGGTCATAATACTGATTTCATTATTCTTTTCAAGAATATCTACTCTCTTGGAATTCTATACAACTTTTCAGATATAATTTAAAAGAAAAAACCCTCTGTATTAGTTAATTTTATTGAAAATATAAACTAATGATATTTTTATATTCATTTTCCATAATGTAGTAAAGTAATAACTTAAGTGAAGTATATTCCAGAATATTTTTCTGCCTATGCAGTTTGTCTCCTAAGCCATTCTTTCCAATGGAATTTTGATGGGAGTATTATTTCCAAAGCTAAATAAAAAAGAGTAAGCATTGATATAAAGGGTATATTTTGAAAGTTATGGGTGATGTATTATTCTTTATTTTGATGCCCCATGCAATTATAGTACCATTACTTATGCTGAGAGTGAAGTTTCTGTTCTTAATTTTTTCATATTAAGAATTTAGTTGCTGAAAATGTCTTTCCAGTATCCCATCTTTTATGTTAACTACTTTTGTGCATTAGCCAAAATTGTGTACAGGTATATATGTATCTTCCTTAAAGGAAACTAACAAGGTAAAAATCTCTTTTCACACGACATTTAAAAAATACATAAATGACTAACATCCTCTTAGGCAGAAAAAATGCATGGATTTTTGCAAAGCTATATACAAGGCAACAATCTTGATTAGTTTTACGATTAAGAGCATATAGCTATTTGCTTTGAATGGTAAACTTAGGTATTTAAGAGAATATTTAATTGAAGGAACTTATCAAACTCTTTGCTGATATTGTGTACATGAATAATATGATTAGAAGAAATCTTAAGGTTTTTTTTTTTTTTCAGAGCAAGAATAATTCTACGTAATTATTACTCATCCCTTTCTATTTCCAAAGCAAATAGACAAATTAAGCTGATTAATAATTACATAATGAAATAGAGAGATAGTTATCCAAAATACCTTGGCAAGGATCGTTTTCTTTTTTGCTGAAGAGCAGGAAAGATGTGACTTATTTACCTCCATACTTCTTCTAGGTTCGCATATTTGCTGTTCATTCACCATGAAAAGGTGGTGGTCTAAGTAGGAACTGACAGTGCAGTTTGTCTGCTCTTTGCCTCTTTATATCTCTGTGTGTGTGTATGTATATAAAGCTTCACTCTGTGTCCATTTCTACTCTCATTACTTAAGCGGAAACCTAAATACGGTTTTAACTTCTTAAAACTGCTGTGTGTTATACTAATCAAAATTTTTTACTTGTCTTCTCTTTTAACCTAGCATGGCAGAAAACCAAAGTTAGTGAATTTATTTTTGATTATACCAAAGATTACAAAAATAAGTACTTAAAGCTATCTGGCAATTAGATTTTTGCTTAAGGAATTCCAGATTTTGGACTAAATTACCATTTCCACAAATAGTCACAGAAATGCAAACACAGTATATTGCAAAATTAAGATAGTATTATTCCTCATATGACACTGAACAACAAAAACTTACCTCCATCCCAGTTATTTCCGATGAAGGTATCATTAAGTATTTTGACCCAAATCCAGGAATGGACGTAAGCAATAGTTACAATATTATATAAGGCTTAAGATAACAATGTTGCCCTTGAATTACATTAATTTTTACATGTAGTTTTTACCTCAGATCCTAGTCAAAATCACAGGGTGATGTGAAAAAAGATGCATATTGTGTTTATACTTGCTATCACTAGAAAGTTATGGGGTATTTTCTTTCAATAGCATAGTTGGAACAAGTATTTTGTTTTTATATTGGTATTGCTAAAAAGTTGCTTTTATAAATCTCTATCTGCCAGTAATTTAAAATATTGCTGGATTAAGTTGTTTCAGACCAGTTTATTTAGGCATTACACTTTTACTCCTCAGTAGATTTTATGTATTTCTCATATGCTTCTTCACTCATTAGTCCATCAAGTTCTGAAGGATTACTCAGTGTCATCTTTATTAAGCCAACCATCTTCATAACAAGATTTGTTGACAAATCCTGGATTTTCTGCAAGAGCTTCATTAGTTTCTGTTACTTCTGACAGAGGAGAATAAAGCTCATTAGCAGCTTTCACTCTTTCCAGAGCACCGAACTCCTCTTGTTCAACTTTGTCCCAACTGCAGGAAGACTACAGTAAGCAACATCTCCCGAAGCTTCCTGTGCAAAGTTGCTGATTCCCACTGTTCCAGTACTATTTTCTGTTGTTAGCCATTTGTGGTTGTGTATTTTCGCACCGAGAGCAGAGCTGGGCCCCCAGCGCCCCGGGCCGCGGCGGGCAGGACAGGGCAGGCCGGGGCAGGCCGGGGCAGGGTGGGAGCAGGCCGGGGCACGCCGTGGTTGCAGGGGCGCCGAGGGTGCCTGTGCAGCAATTCGAACACGCGGCCGGCGGGAACCTTAAGGTTTTTATTATTTTCAAATTCGGGGCTGTCAACTGAAGGACTTGAAAGGTTATTTTTGTTTTATTTCTCTCCTCTCTTGCTTTTGAAAGAAACAAGGATATGAAAAATCTAAAACAGACTATGAAAATTTTATTGAAGAGCAAGGTTTGGTGTGTTATGATTATTGATATTTTTAAAGTAACAGTTTGTTTTTTTACCTTTTTTTCTGATTATAAAGGAAATACATTCATTGTGGAAATTAAGGAAGATAAAAATAGCACAAAAAGGAAAAGAAATCATTTGTAATACCACCTAGAGATAATATTTATATCTTTTTTTTCCTGTGGGCACACACACCCCACACCCTTCTTTCTCTTTAACCAAATCATGCTTATTCTATACTTATAATGTAGTTACCTGAACATTCCTCAAAAGAATTAAGTATTCTTCTGCAACATGAGTTTTTAATGGCTTCATATATCTTAGCAGTTTTTTTTTTTTTAGCTAATTCCTTAGTATGTAACATTTAGGTAGGTAGTTTTCAACCACTATGCTTCTTTGTGAATTGAGCATCATTTTATTAATTTTATTCTTGCCTGTTGGAATTGCATGTATTTACCATATCCAATCTTAGTATCTACAAGTGTGGTGTATCTTTCCATTCCTGACTTTGAAGTATGTGAGGATTTGGCAAATGAGGAGCTTCCTCTTCACAGGCCTGCAGTACATGTAGTAGTATTATGGGAGAGCCAATATAAGTTAAAGGTGATTGACAATGACAGCGTGCAAGAGGGTGAGGATGTGAGAATGTTTGTAAACCATGTAACGGAATCCTGTGGAGTGCAGTGGAGAGGATGGAGGTTAGCATTGGGAAGCTGGGTCAGGAGAAGAGGCAACAGCAAATTGCAGCTGAGAGTTGGGAAAAGGATGGATGATCAAAGGAGTGTTTATCATCGGCAGGACCTAGGATGGCAGGGATGTAAAGCATGTGGGTCTGGATGGCTGCAAAGTTGCCAAGATAATTGGTCCCGTTATTTTTTTAGTAGATTTAGGGGTAGGGAAGTGGGGAAGAAGGATATACTTGCACTAAAGTGGCTCAGGAATAAGCCTTCACCTGGATTTGTTGCATTTATGAGGAAATCCTAATCTGTGGCTGATGTGCAGGCTCCCAGGCTCTTCAGAAAGTATTGTCTGTGGCTCAGGCTACCAGATGTTGAGTGGTCTTGTATGTCTGTACTGAGTTTGACCTGGTAAATCAGCAGAGTATATCTGGAATCCTACCTTTTTTATCTACTGCACTGCTTACTGCCTTCCTTCCAATAAGACTGAAAGTCCTCAGCATGATATGTGAGGTCTTAAATGATCTGGACTCTGCCTACCTAGGTTTGACTTCTAGGTTTTACTCAAACCAAAAATTTAGGACTTCTTTCCTTTCCTCATACTTTGCCTCAAACCTACCAGTAATTCAGGTCTACTGTACTTTCTAATTCTATCCCAGTCCAACCTTTTCTTACCAGCTTCACTGCTTCAACTCTGGTTCACACTTTTCATCATCTCTTTCTTTCACGACAGCAATAGCCTCCTCTAATGGGTCTCTCTGCCTCCACTTTTACCTCACTTGGTTCTCAGTGTAGCTGGAGTCCTTTTTCTAAGGCATAAATCAGATTATGACACCCCATGATCAGAAAATTCTCCAATATATTCCCATTACACCTGAATAAAATCCAATCCCTTTAAACCGTGGCCTATTTTGGTCTGGCTCCTGCCATACGTTTATTTCATCTTTCCTACTACATTCTCCCTTCATCTCTTTGCTTCTGCAACACACGGATGCTTGCTGTTCTTCAAGCAGAGGAAGCCCTTTTTTGCATCTGGATTAACATGTGCTATTGGCTGAAACTGGAACATTGGCGCCATGGTTCATCAGTCGACTCTCGTGCTCAAATGTCTCTTCCTCAGAGAGGCCTTCTTGTCCCCCAATCCCGTAGCCTACTTTATGTTCTTCATGAATGTGTTTGCTTATTTGCCCCAACAGAATAAAAGCTTCATGAGGGTTTGGACTTTTGCCTGTCTTACTCACTGCTTTGTCCCAAGGACATAGCAGAGTGCCTGGTATATAAATTAATTAAAAGAGACACTTACATCTAAGGTCTGTGATGACTGGTAGGTAAGCGCAGCATATTTGCCATATAAGTACTCCATAAGTGCTCTTTAATATTAATCACCTGACTCTCATGCCATATTTTAATAGTCTTAATAACTTTACTACTTCCTAAAAATTGTTTTGAATTTCTTATAACGTATGTGCACCTCTTAAAACATAGGCACATTTTAAAAATTAGTTTGGTGTGATGGTTGAGGTATATACTGAGCCTTGTATCAACAGATTTCTGGGATAGTTCCTTTGAGAATATTCCAACTCTGGAAAGATCAAACTGCCTGTAGCTATTAACATCAAACTTCCAGATGTCAAAGCAGGGCTAGTTTTTACTATTCTCTGTTGGTCATTGCTCTGTCAATGTACTTCATTTTCATATTAGCTCTACTACAATGCGGCATGTTGCATATCATGTGGAGTACATTTTTACTAACAACCTACAAGATTGAAGACAGAGTTCTCATGCCTTTGATTTGAACTTTAGGAATTATTTTTTGTCAGTTACCAGGCAGGCTAATGGTATTCAATGCGTCCTGGAAAATAAACCATATGATAAAATAAATTGTACCCTTAAAGAAAGCTGTGTTTCATCTACCTCCATTTTATTAGGTGAAAGATTATTATAATGTTAAGATGAATTTCTGATTCTTTAAAAAATCCCCTTTAGTATTAGAACAAAGGAAGTTAAAGGTTGTTGTTGAAATAAAACTGTGAATACTCATTTTAAATATATCTTGAAAATGTTAACTTAAGTAATTTTTAAGAAATTTTATTAATGGTTTAATGTATGTGTTTTATAATTTGGACATGACTAGGAAAACAATAGGGTTTTGTTATTAAAAGCAGTTGGAGCACTTTTTTCAAACTTTAAAAGCATGGAGATAATTTAGGAAAGTATTATAAAACCAGTGCTTGTTTTAAAACATGATGTCTGACATAGGACACATTAATTTAAATTTGAAAGAATTATTTGCACCTTAAACAGGTCAAAGCTTATCTGAGTTAGCTAATTTTTTCTTCTTTTTATTACCTATTTAATTTGTTTAGTAGTTTTATTGACCATTTTTTAGATTACTTGCAGCAAGCTAAAACTTCCTTTAGAAGTTAGAAATGTTATATAAAATGATGATGATGATAATGACGACGACAACTGACCCCTCCTGAATGCTTCTGTGAGCCAGGCACTGTTGTAAGAGCATTAAATCCTCACAATGCTATGAAGTAGATAGTATCATTGTACCCATTTTTATAGGTGGAGAGGTTAAGTTACTTTTACAAGTTCACACAGCTATTAAGGGGAATTGTTGGGTTTTAAACTCGAGCAATTTGGCTCCAGAATCAGTGCTTTTATATATGCCAAATCAGATTTTTTACCTAGTCATTCATTTGAAAAGATGTAGTTTAAAACATGTTTGAAAAATTGGACTAGCTCATAAACTCAGGGCTTATATCTGTTATATAATTTTTCTCTTCTTTCTTAGATTGAAGATTCTTCCTTTCAAAAAAAGAAAATTTACCTTATTAATATTACCTGCAAGATTCATCATTATATTATTACAATGAAATGAATTAATTGGTTAATAAATTGATATATCCAACTTTATAAATGCTATTCTTAAGTCTTTGTTCTCATCAGTAGACTTGATTAGCATTCAATTAATATCTTTAACATATTTAGAATCTGTAAGGTAAAATGTACCTAATATGTTTGAGCTATTCATAGGTAAGAGACAGCTCAAGTAATATAAATAGGACTTACATGAGTTACAATTTATATATATATATGCACACATACATACATACTGTCTTTCTGTTCAGAATACCCCAGCACTCTAGTGTTTCAAGTTCTTTCCCATCAAACATTTTGTGTTGTATAATTAAAGCCAGCAGGCTTACATCATTAAAACCAGCATGATCTTTCAACTCATCAAAAATTATATATTTGTAAAGCATAACTTCTTAGTGTATGTAACCTGAGAGCAGATGTAATTTTCCCTAGTAAACTATAGCAACTGTATAGCAGTTTCATGGTAGTTTTTTTTATTAGAGCTTTATCTATAACTAAACTGCTGCTATTTCAAATGGTTCTTTTAAAATTTCTTATAATAGTAACAGTTAAAAATTTGCCTTTTAAAAATTGCACATGCAAATTAGGAGTCATTAATAAATGCTTTGGGTGTTGTAAGGCTTAATGGCTCCATTCTTTTAAATTTTTATATTTTGACGTAATTGTAGATTCACATGCAGTTGTAAGATTTACATGAAGTGGTAATACAGAGAGGTCCTCTGTATCCTTTACCCAGTTTCTCCTAGTGGTAACATCTTGCAAAACTACAATAAATATCACAATTGGGATATTGACATTGATGCTGTCAATATACAGATTTCCATCATGAAAGATAATTATCTGCAATTTTTCCTATTTGTAATGTCATTATCTACTTTTGGTATTAGGGTAATGCTGGCCTCATTGAATGAGTCAGGAAATGTTCCCCCAGCTTTTATTATCTGAAAGAGATCGTGAAGTATTGGTATTCTTTCTTTCTTAAGTGTTCGGTAAAATTCACCTGAAACAATGTGGGCCTAGTACTTTCTTTTTTGTAAGATTATTAATTATAGGTTCTATTTCTTAAATAGATACAGGGCTATTTGGGTTATATATTTCTACTTGTGTGTTTTTGGTAGTTTATATCTTTCAAGGAATTGATCCATTTCATCTAAGATATTTGTAGTAGTCCTTTAATATGCTTTTGTCGTATGCAGAATCTGTAGTGATATCCCCTGCTTCGTTCCTGATATTGCTTTGGGTTTATCTTGCTCTTTTTCTAGGTTCTAGAGGTGGGAGCTTAGAAAATTAATTTGAAAATTTTCCTCTTTTCTAATGTATGCATTTGGTGCTATAAATTTCCCTCTAAGCACTGCCTTAGCTGTGTCCCAGAAATTTTGATATATTTTCATTCAGTTTGATGTGTTTTTTTTTTTTTTTTTTTTTTTTTTATTTCCCTTGAGACTTCCTCTTTGACCAATGGATTATTTAGAAGTATGTTGTTTTAGATCCTATGTGTTTGAAGATTCTTCTGTTATTTTTTTGATACTGATTCTAGTCTGATTCCATCTTGGTTGGGCAATCCTTTGTATGGTTTCAATTCTTTTGATATTTTTAAATTTTAATTTTGTTTTATGGCCTAGGATATGGTCTATCTTGCTATGTGTTCTATGGACACTTGAAAAGAATGTGTATTTTGCTGTTGGATGTAAATGTTGATTTAGATACTGTTGATTGATGGTGGTTTTGAGTTCTGTATCATTGCTGATTTTTCTGTCTAGTTCTATCAGTTGAGAGAGGGTTGTTCAAGTTTCCAACTATGATTGTGCATTTGTCTCTTCTTTCATTTTTATCACTTTTTGCTTCATATAGTTGGCAGCTCTGTTATTTGGTGCATATTCATTTAGAATTACTGTCTTCTTAGTGGATTGGGCCTTTTATCATTATATAAAGACCCTTTCTGTCTCTGATAATTTTCTTTCCTCTAAATACTACTTTATGTGGTATTGGTATTTGCATGATATATCCTTTTTCATCCTTTTATTTTCAACCTGCCAGTATCATTACATTTGAAGTTTCTCATAGACAGCATATAGTTGGGTCAGGTTTTCTCATCCATACAGTGAATCTCTGATTTTTAATTGGTATATTTAGACCATTTATAATTAAATAATATGTTAGGATTTAAGTCTCCCATTTTTGTTTTCTGTTTGTTCTATATTTTGTTTCTAATTCCTGCCTTCCTGTGGGTTAGTTGAAGTTTTTTAATATTCCATTTTGATTTACCTGTACTGTTTTTGAGTATATCTCTTTGTATAGCTGTGTTAGTGGTTTCTCTCTGTATTACATTATGTGTACAAAACTTATCGCAGTCTATTGGTGTTGTCATTTTACCAAAGTATAGATATCTTATCTGTCTTTGTGTCCCTTTACACTTTCTCATATATGGTTGTCTTAAATATTTTCTTTACATTCATTTAAAACCACATCATACAATGTTATAACTTTTGCTTCAATCATGAAGCATTTAGAAAATCAAGAGGAGAAGAAAAATCTATTTATCCATATTTGTATTTGTCATATTCTCTTTTCCTTTCTAATATTCCAAGATTATTCTTTTATCATTTACTTTTTGTTTAGAGGACTTCTTTTGGCCATTCTTTTAAGGTATATTTACTAATCAAAAATTCTCTTACTTTTCCTTCATGTGAGAATGTCTTGACTTCCCCATCACCTTTGAAGGATATTTCGTTGGATGTAGGATGCTAGGTTGACAGATTTTCCTTTCAGCACTTGAAAAGTGTTGTGCCACTTTCTTCTCACCCCCATGGTTTTGGTTATTAAAATTATTTCTCCCCTATAGGCAATGTGTTGTTTCTCTCACTTCTTTCAAGATTTTTTGTTGCCTTTATTTTTCAGAAGTTTGAGTATGATGTGCTTGGTGTTGATTTCTTGAGTTTTATCCTGTTTGGGGTTCACTCAGTTTCTTGAATCTGTGTTTATATCTTTTGCTAAATTTGGAAAGTTTTCAGCCATTAAGTGCTTTTTCAGCCCTTCCCTCTTCCTCTTCTCCTTCTGGGACTACACTGGCATGAATATTAGACCTTTTGTTAAAATCCCACAGCTCCCTGAGGCTCCAGCCATTTTTCTTTTTTCAGTTTCTTTTCTCTCTGCTGTTCAGATTGGTTAATTTCTATTTTTCTGTTGTCCCGATCACTGGTTCTTTCCTCTGTCCTCTCCATTCTACTGGAAGGAAGTGTAAATTGATTCAAAAGCATTTGAACAGGTACAAGAGAAAGCCATAAAATGATAATCTGGGCAATAAATGACAGTATAATCTTGCGATCAGGAAGGCCTTATTTTTTTTCTTAAGGTGGTACCAAGGATTGAACCCAGGACCTAGTACATGGGAAGCAGGCACTTAACCATTGAGCTACACCTGCTCCCCCAGGAGGGCTTTTCACAGCTTGGGAATTTCCTTTAGCAGTACGATAGTCTAGATGAGCCATAGATCTGTGTCAGTATGATGATTCTTATTATTGTTTAGTTGTAAGTACTTTAATTATTTTCAGGTTTATTAAAATATAGCAGGGTTTGCCATTGAATTTGTGAGCAGCAAAACAGGGGCATGGATAAATTGCTAAAAGGAGAGGTAATGGTTGAGTTTAAAGGGAAGTGGGTATTTATATATAGTTCCTGGTATTTGTTGGTCACTTAACTAGTGACTATACCAGATTCCATATGCAATGTAATTTAATCTTCATAATAACTAAGCTAGCATTTCTTGCATTTGCTTTGTGCTGGGTACTGTGCAATATGCTTTACTAGGCTGAAAATACTCTTTTTTTTTTTTTTTTTTTTTTTAAGGTTTCTGAGTTGTGTGTGAATTTAGGAAATAGGGTGTATCACAACTTATAAAATTCTTCTGTTTTCTCTTAGTGTTTTTTCTTTTACTTTTTATTCTCTTAGTATTTTTATGGCTTCATATTTTACATTTGAATTTCTTACCCACTATAATTTTATTTTGGCAGGAAGTTACAACACTATTCTTTATACCTTATTTTTCTCCATTGGTTATCCATTTATTGAATATTCTATCTTGTCAACACTTATTTAAAATGCTGCATTTATTATTTAATAAACTGTTATATCCTCGGGCCTGTCTGTGGACTTCTGTGCTATTGAACTGTTGGTACTGGTACCACATCCATATCACTTTAATTATTTTATAGTAAGTTTCATACCAAAAGGGCAGTTTTTCAATTCCTTTATGGTTCTTGCATCTTTATTCTTTCAGATTAACTTCAAATTCATCTGTTACAGTTATAAAAGAGAAATTACATTGAGATTGCATTATATTTTTAGGTTAATTTGTAAATAATTTGATCTCTTTCTAATTTTGAGCCTTCCTATCCAGATATGGGGTGTCTGTCACCATTTATTGCAGTGATACTTTATACTTCTAAGAATAGCTCTGTACTTATTTTTATTATGGGTTCTGTATAATTCCAGTTAGGTTCATTTCTAGATATTTCACATTGTTTTCCTTCTATTATAAATGGACCTTAGCTCCTGTTTATAAAAGATGTATTTTATATGAAAAATCGATATGGAAACTTGATTTTTCAGTGTGAATTTTTGTAACCAGCAACACTACTGAACCCTCTTAATAGTACTCAAAACTTTTTATTTAATTCTTTTGGGTTTTCTACGTAAATAAATTAAACATTATTGACACTTGATATGATGCTTTCTCCTTCTAACATTTTGTGTTATTTTAGTATTAATTCTATTATCTTGATCAGTATTTCTAAAACATTGTTAAATAGTGGTGATGGAGAGCATTAACATTCTTACCTTGTTCCTAATTTTAATGGGAATTCCTTATGTCTCACTACCAAGAATGAGACTGGATTATTAGAAATCAGTTTGTTTTGTTTTTTAATAATACTACAGAAGAATCCTTTTAACCCTAGTTTTTTCTTTTTTAAAATCAAGAATGGAAATTGGTATTAATGCATTTTTAGGCTCTACTAGGATGCTTATTATGGTTTTGAAATGCTTGGACCATATTTATTGCTAAAACTAACAAGATAA
The DNA here is from genome assembly GCA_026826555.1 of Tolypeutes matacus. Taxonomy (NCBI): domain Eukaryota; kingdom Metazoa; phylum Chordata; class Mammalia; order Cingulata; family Chlamyphoridae; genus Tolypeutes; species Tolypeutes matacus. The sequence continues at coordinate 19,709,437 of JAKSZT010053830.1, read as the reverse complement.
GGAAAAATATCCATTTACCAAAATAGGGTATCCCAACTTTACTTCAAGTAAAAGAATCAAATGACTCCTTTTTATTGTTTTCTTCTGAGATATTTGGAAAGTTAATTTGGAAACTTTTTTGACATTCAAATAAATGACATTAATTGTTGAGCATTTGAACTAAATAAATATAGTTTTAAAGAGCTATTTCTTGCCATAAAAACATATATAGAAAATAGATGTAGAAACACTTCAGTAAATGTGTGTTCATATTTGTATGCTTGTCTTGATGATTCCATTGCAAAACATTGATTAATTTAAAATTTTGCTCTTGACCTTTCAGTTAGCAAATTAGTCCCATGTGGCAGGTAGAAGATGAGTTTTGATGACATTTATTAAATCAGCGTATATGAAGTAAATGAAAAATTAAAACTAAAACTAGTGCCTCTTCTTCTGGCCGTGTTTTTCTTCTTTTGACTGCTTATTGGTGAAAAGCTCAAAATACCTATTTGCTTAAAACATTATTAGAAGAATTTTCTTGTCAGTATTATAAATGTAATCAGCAAAGTATGTTACACACTGTACTAAGCATAATTTTTGTGGGCAAGGAAAGCCAGGGTAGAGGAATGAAAGAAGGTGAAGGCTCTCCCTTCCCCTTGCCATAGGAACTTACTTACAGAGAGTTGTATGTGAAAACTGAACATAAATGTAGTTTATGTTGTCCTTGGCTACCTTTTCTAATGTTGATTAGAACATTGGGGATAGATTGTGGGCTGGAAATAATCAGAGAAAAGTTCATAGATACAGCATTCTTGATCTTAAAGTACCTGACTAGATAGAAGCATATGCTGTCTAAAAGTTTTTAAATAGGGGCATAGAAGTAGAAGTGAGCAAGGTTTTCAAAATTTATTTTTGGGAAAAGTAAATGGATAATTGTATAAAGTGTGAATTGAAATACATGAAATACCAGTTTTTTGGGCATTTACGGCTCTGAAGTCAATTTTATTTTAGAAATTATGTCAGATAATTTGTTCATAAAATTATCCTTTTTTAATACCCACGGATGTGAAGGCATTAGGAGACCTTAAAAATATTAAGAGGGTGGGTCAGAATTCTTTTCCTCTATATTCTGTTTATTTTTTTCCCCCTTATCCCCATGTCTTCAAGTCTAATTCAGATTGATGGAGAAAAGAAAGAAGAGTGATTCTATTTGGTGGAACAGAAACAAGAAAATGTTTGATAATACGGGCAGCCAAGGGTCCCTATCAGAAGTCATTGGATTCCAAATTTGATTATAAGGTATTACCAGTAGAAGGTCTTATTTGTATTCATTGTGGAACTATTTTTAGTTTCTAAATGGGAGATTGACTTGGGAGCACTGTATTTCAGGAAAATGAATTAGACACACATGCATTAGTATAAGGAAAGATGGGAAGCAAGGAAATTGCTCTGGAGAGAATTGTAATAATTCAGGCTTGAGGTGATGAGGGAGAAGGCCTGGACTACTAGGTGACAGAAAGAAGAGGAAAGGATGAGTCCAAGATACATGAGGAAGAAAACCACGGATTTAACAATAGTATATGTGTAATTTTAACTCTTAAATTTATTTAGGGTATTTGAATTTGACGAGCTCATTATTCAAATATTTGTAAGCCAGAAAGATATGTTTTTGAAGAGAGATGTCAGATGCAATCTTGTCTGCCACTTATTAGCTTTGTGGCCTTTGGTAAGTCATTTTGCTTCCATTATCTCTTCTATGAAGTGAGAATGGGAGAAGATCTTTTAGTTTTAAAATCCTTTGGTTTCTGATTTATTATGTCATAAGATGACCCATTAATCACAGTGGCATCAGAAAAACTTTTACATTATAAATAAGATTTTCCTGCAATGCTACTACTTTTCTGGCAAATTCACATTTCTGTTTACATAATTGGGTAATAAATTGATTCTGGGTCATTTTATGTATTTAGAATATCTTAGTGAGTTCCTTTCAGGATGTTTTAAAGCAAATTCGGCTCAAGGGCAGGGTTTCCTGGTGGGAAGTAAGATACTCCACTTTTTGTCTTTATTGTAGATTGGGTCCAGGGTTCCTTGGAAGCTAACCTCCCAAAACACAGAGAGTTGATTGTATGTTATTTTATGTTTATTTTTATCTTAAAAGAATTTCATTGGTATGTTAGTTTATTGTCATTTGGAACTTTCTCCAAGGGCAAAAGGAGAGCAAGTGGATTATTATAGGTATTGCTGGAATGAGTGAAAAAAAAATGCGAATAGTTGATCAGTCTATATGTTAACCCCCTTTACTGCCTTGATAAGCTAGTATTCACTCCTTTTGTTCATTCACTCTTTTTGATCCTGTTAATAACTGAAATTGAAGCATTATTTTATTAACATCATTGCAATTATTTGCATAATAATATTTTACAATTTTACAGCAATGATTTACAATTAAAATTATTTTATCTCTCACATGTGTGGCCTGCTCAATACCCTGCCTTTTCAGTTCCCTAAATGACATAAGTCTAGTGATTTTCCTTCTGTCCTACCTTAGCTATTCACATGATGGCCAAAACATTCACCTTGCCTTCTTAATAACTACAGTACATCTAAAATCTTAAGTTCTAAGTATTACAAAATCTGGCCCTCACCTCTTATCCTTTCAATCTCTCCAACTCTATTATTTTGTTAGTTCTTGAAATTTCATTGAGATTTCTAGTCAGCAAATCCTACCATTTTCTTCAATCTGTTACCCTCATTATCCAGCTTAGATTCCATTGTCCACCATTGTGCTTCATTCCCTTGCAAACACCTTTAACCTCTGCCCAGTCCTCCTGTCAGCGTACTAACTTGACAGAGCCGTAGTGTGTATTAAACCTGACTGTCTGCCTATTACACCTGTGCTCAAGAAATGGATGTGCTTGGGGGCTGGGGGTGGGCAGAAATGTGTGTGTGTGTACTCACATACATTTACCTACACATGCATGTATACATGTGCATATACACATAGGGGATTTCAAATGAGACCTTATCCTTACCTCTGCCATTTATCTCCTCGAATCTTTAGCATCCCTCCCATCCCTTCCTCTGAGCTTATTTCTTTTCTTATATTTCATTGGGAAAAAAATAGATTTAATAAAATAGCAACTTATTGCTATCACCAGTTCTCCCAACCTAGCTGCCTCTGTATTCATACACACTGCCTTCCTTCTTGTTAAACTGGAAGAAGCATCCTGCTTCTATCTACAGCTGGCCTTCTATTTTTGCTCTGGATTTATTCCATCTCAACTACTCAACTCAAGGACATGGCTCCTGCAGTTATTCTCTATTGGCTTATATACGCGTGTGTGCGCACGCACGAATTCTAGTAGAACCCATCTCTAAAAAGAAAAAAAAAAATCTTTTCTCGATTCCCACATCACTCTAGTTACCCATTTTACTACTTCTCTTCAGAACGTAAGGAGTTGTCCATGGTTGCTCTCTATTTCTGGCTGCTTTTTTCTTAATGAAATTCACCTGGCCCTGTTTCTGTTCTTAACCACTGTACTGATTATTTTTTTTCCCTTAGTTTATCAAGAAATCCTCTCTTGCATATTCAGTGGTCACTTCCTTGTGCAACCTCTCATCAGCATTCAATATGATTTCATTGTATGTATTACCTCCTTTGACTAGTTTTCTAATAGCTTCCAGGATACCATACTCTCTTGCTTTTTCTCTCATTTCACTGATGAACCCTTCTCAGCATCACTCGCTGATTCTTTCTCTGCTCCACATCTAAATGGCGGAAGGGCCCAGTTTTCAGTCCTAGGATTTTTATACCTCCCTATCTAACTTCCTGGGTGATCTCATCTAGTCTGTTCGCTTTAAATAGCATCTATATGCTAATGATCCTTCTTGCCTCTCAATTTTTGGCTCTAGTGCTGACCTCTCTGAGTTCTAGAAATGTATATCCTAGTGCCTACTTGATATATCCATTTAGTTGTCTGATAGATGTCCCAAACTTAACATGGCCAATGCAAAATTCATCTCCCTATCCAGTATCATTCCCACCCCCACAAAGTTTGAATCCCGTTTCATCTCAAGAAATGGCACCACAATATCCCCACTTGCTCAGGCCAAAAACCTAGAGTCACACTTGATTCCTCTCTTTTCCTCATACCCTATATTCAGTTCATCAGCCAGTCCTTATAGTTTTAGCTCCAAAATATATTCCAGATCTGTTTCTCCATCTTTGCTACCGTCATCAGCAATTATTGTTGAGAACAGGGCTAACCAAAGTGTAGTCTGTGCACACTTTTAGTTTAGCTGACTTTTTTTTTAAATAGCAAGGTTCCTGCAGTGCAGTGATCTACATTCTGACACAGGCTCCTGATCTTCTCGTAGGGACTGGTCACGTTGCAGACTAACTACTTAGAGTAGTAGCCCTGCTCTAGACCACGGCTAATAGCTTCCTGACTGCTCTGCCTTTGTTCTTGCCTCCTGTCAGCCCATTTTCTCTGCATAGCAACCAGGGAAATCTTTTCTAAATCATTAATTAGTTTACTTCATTCTCCTCCTTAAAAATCACTCTCCTACCTAGAATAAAAGCCAACCTGTTTATTTGACCCCCACCTCCTTATCTGACTATATTGCCTGCCACTGTCCCTGCTGCTCCTTATGATCCAGCTACAGTAGCCACCCTTACCCGTAGGCTTCAAGGTGGTTTCTGCTGTGGGTTCTTTCCCAACCCTCTGTGCTTTCTCTGGAGTGCTGTTTCCTTTGTTTGGAATGCTCTTTTCCTCAAGGCTTTGCTTAACTTCTTTTTCTTGATATTTAGGTCTCAGCTCAAAACGTCAGTTCAGCTCTTCCTGACCTCTCATATAAAGTGGTTTCCATCCCAGCTTCCAGTCAGCCTTTAATAGCACACATCTATCACTGTCTGAAATGATTTCATCCACTTACTTTTTTAACTTATTTACTGCCTGACTTTGGTAATTGCTTCTTGAGAAGGGGGACTTTCTCTCTCTTGTTTGTTGTTTTGGTCCCATAATTCAGTAAATATTTGTTAAAAGAATGACTCGTCAGTCGCTGGGTGCTTCATAAACTGGAGCTGTTTTATTATAACGTAACATAGTACTATCAAAATAGCGTACTAGAGGTATCAGATGTACAAGAAATGCAATATCAGGCAGACAAGCTGGAATTGAGAGTAAGAAGAAAATCTGGAAAGGGACCTTTGATAGGTTATTCTATCTGGTTGTTGCTTAATTTAATCTGTATTGGTCTATAGAACCCAGAATCTGCAAGCTCTACTTCAAACTGCTGTTTATTTAGTCTAACAAATGTTTTGTTAGATTGTTTTTAAAAAAATTCCTGCCACATTAATGAAAAAACACCTTTTGTGTGTAAAGTCATTTTATATAAAATCTCCTGTCATAGAGGTGCAATGTCTGGCCCATACTAGGACCTCAATAATAATAGCTTTTGTTATCGAGCAGTCATAGATAATCAGTTGTATACAGACCATATTCAGAATTGTTAATGTCACTGGGCTTCACAGGCAGAATCATAAGCCTAGATGAATGAAATAACCTATTAAGAAGGAGATTCCAAAACTTTTCTCTCACTCACTTGATGTTTATTGGTCACACTTCCAGCTATGACACTGTCTTGGTAGTGAGCCAGTGTTACCAATGGGAGCATATTGCTCCCCTCAAGTATTTTAGAGTAGACAAAAGTTTGTGAAATATCCAAGACTGAAAATCATCCTACCCCATCGTGATATGATTTTCTATGACTGTATTTTCACCTGTATTTGCTTAGAAATGATAAAATGTATTGATGAAAAAAAAGACCTTGTTAATTTTTTTTTTTTTTTTTAAACTAGGTTATCTGCTATAGTGGGAGAAAATATGCTAAAAACTAAACTATTTTGGGGTTCCTATCATTTGGATAAACAACCTTATATTTTTTGGGTAGGCTTAAGTAAGTATCATAATCATTAGGCAAATCTGTCAACTGCTTTAAAATATAAGGGGATTATGGAGCAGGTGTAGCTCAGTGATTGAGCGTGTGCTTCACATATACAAGGTCCCGGGTTTAATCCCCAGTACCTCCTTAAAAAAAAAAAAAGAAATATAAGGGGATCATATCTCATTCATTCCAACCTAGAATATTTTAAGTTTCATATTTCTGAACCTATTCGTTTAATTTTTCCTGCTTTCTCTTTTTGGAATTTTTATCTTCTTCAATCACAAAAGACTTTTCCAAAAATAGTGGTGAAACAAAAACTAACATGATTGATTGATTCCCATCCCCCCCCAAGAAAAAGGTAATAACGTTTTTAAGTATTTTAAATATGAGTGCAGCTCTAGAATGGCAGCTAAATGGCAACAATGCATGGTTCAAAGGTTAAATTGTTTAAAATATCATTATAAAGAAAGGGGAGATCAACATTTGTTTATATGTTTAAACATAATCAAATTCTACATTAAATCTTTGAGCAAAGTTTGGGGTAGATCATTAGTGGCAATGTTATTTATTAATATTGTTTGTATCTGCAGAAAACTTCATGTATTAAAATCTGAAACTTGTAATTAGATCTTTCATAAGTAGAAAGATGACAGATTTCATGTATTAAAAACACAATGAAAATTTTACTGGTTACACTGATGTTTGCAAATTCAACTACCATGTTCCCCCTCAAAATAGTATTTTCAGCCATTGGGTAATGCAGTGTATTTATTGAATATGACTCATCGGTTATAACTAACATCAAGCTTTATTCACTTATTACCTCAAATTCTTATTTTTATTTTGAAAATTCCCAACCTATAGAAAAGTTTAAAATGGTATGAGTACCTAATACTCTTCTCATAGATTCACCAGTGGTTAACATTTTGCCAGGTTTGCTTTATATCTTTTTTTTTTTTTTTTACTTTTTTCTCTGAACAATTTGAGAGTTACTTGTAGAAATCATGACACTTCATTCCTAAATATTTCAACAGTATTGTGTAAGGACAAGGGTATTCTTCCATATAACCTAATAAAATGATCACACTTGGGAAATTAAGCAATAATTCAATACTATTATCTAATATACAATTCATCCTCCTACTAATTTATAAAATATTTCTTGACCTTTCCTATCAATACTAGGTAACTCCATTTCCTTAAACAACATTTTATTCCTTTGGGATCTTTCTTGGACACAAAGATTGGTATATTATTTCACCTCTACCTAATTGCCACCCTTTTCTACAGATGTTCTCAATATCCCCTGAATGTTTGCCTTTATTCTTTTATCTCTTTTGTATCTGGTTTAATGATGTTACTATTATTTGTGCCTGTGTTGTTTCTTAGTAGAGATATTTGGATGTAGATAGTCAATATGGAACATGGTGTATTGCCACGTATAGTAGACTATTAATAACTGCATGATGAACTTTTAAAAGTCAAATTAAGACTGTTTAATCTCCCTTTTAAAAAGGTGTAGTTGACCTTGTCAGAAGGGTTTAAAGTATTGATGGTCCAAATTGGATTTTCTAACTGTTTATTATTTTTAAAAATAAAAATATATAAGTAGTCATTCATTATTTATCATTGCTAAATATTGGAGCCTACCTAAATATCCAAATATAGGGGATTGGTTGGAAAATCTGTGGTACATACACACATTAGAGTACTTCACACCTATAAAATAATGAGAAGTTCTCTATGAACCAGTGGTGTGATTTCTAGGATATATTGTTAAGTAAAACAAAGCAAAGTCTGCAGGAATATTATTAATATACTACCTTTTTATAAGAAACAAACGACAGTAGCCAGCCTCCAGGAAGGCCCCGAATGACCCTGTCTCCTGGGATTCATACCTTTGTGTAGTGCTCTTCCACATTGTGCCAGGGTTGTTTTGTGTGACCAATAGCATATGGCAGAGGTGATGGTATGTCATGTCCAAGATTAGGGCAGTAAAGACTGTGGTTTTCCTCTTGGACTTTGTCTTTCTCATTTTCTTGGATCACTTGCTCTGGAGGAAGCATGCTGCCATGTTGTCAGCTGCCGTGTGCAGAAGCCCATGTGGTGAGGTTCTGAAGTCTCTGGCCAGTGGCTGGTGAGAACCTGAGGCTTGCCATCAGCCATGTAAGAAAGCTTGAAAGCAGGCCTCAGCCCCACTTGAGCCCCAGGAACTATGTGAGATAATACATATTCTCTGGTTTAAGCTGCTAAGTCTTGAGATAATTTGTTAGTCAGAAATAAATTACTAATACACACTAGGAATTTTTAAAAAGGCACATTTAACTGCTTTTTGTTTTGCAGAAAGAGGCATAAAAAGGACAAACCAGAAAGCATTGACATTATTTATCTACAAGAGAATGGGGATCATCTGTTTGGAAGGGATAAGGAAAGTAAGACATTTCCTAGAGTATACCTTTTTGGTATAATTTTAACTTCTGGAAACATGTTAGTATACTACATATCCAAAACTTTAAATTAAATCAACAAAGATGGGGGAGGGACCCTAAAATTTAAGTATAAACAGATATAAACGAATAAGCTATATTTCAAATGTATAAGATATATAAAAAAGCACAATTGAGGTAACTTTTGAACTCATTCCTTTGACTGTATATCTTCAGTTTGGAAGAAAAAAAGGGGAGGAGCGGATTTCAAACAAACCTTCAATTCCTTTTAGTAAGTTTGCTTTTTGTAGTGTTGTGGTATAGTAATTCTGCAAATATTTTATGTATTTTGCAGAATTAAGCAATGAGTAAATGTATTAGAAGCCAGGGCTTTTTCCATGGAATAAGAAATATGCAAATGTCAAATGAGGGGAAGACCAAAGAGGACCTGTAGAATTTGGTTGAAATTGTAGGGAACAGAATCATTCTTTCCAAAGGACCTAAAAGCAGTGACACCTTAATAGCAACAGAACACACTTCCCAAATCTTGCTTTCTAAATGATCTTCTCCTATTAAAAAAGCATCAAAGCACGTTGAAAAAAAAGATAACTGATTTGAGGGCTAGGACAGGGAAGGTACAGATGAGCCTCAAATATCTTGTACCAGAAAATAAGGAAGTGTTCATAAAACATAAAGGTGGCATGTCAAAAGGACCCAGGAACCAACCTGAAACAGCAGCTCCCACTAACCATATCTGGAGCAATTTGAGCTTGAAAATATATAATGGTATGTAACAGTAATGGGTTATAACCTACTAGATAAAATAGGAATAGGTGTGTTTATACAGTGATAATAAATGAATGTGTGAATCAATGAATGAATGGGGAGGGACTCTTTCTTACAGGAAAATGCTCCCTGATAAATGTGAAAGAAATGGCGGTGATGGAAAATCACCATTTGCAACTATCATAGTAAAAACTGATTAGGGAAAGGTTCATTAGTAGATGTTAAATTTCAGGGGCCAAGTTTGATGCGGAACAGTATATGTGTGTGGTTCTCAGCATGTCTGTCTCTCTGTGTACCCCAGAAAAACATGTTCTTAAACTTAATCCATTCTTGTGGGTATGAACTCTTGTAAGTAAGTAGAACCTCTTGCTGAGGTTACTTCAGTTAAGGTGCGGCGCAGCTGAAGCAAGATGAATTTTAATGCTATTACTGAAAGCCTTCCAGGGAAGGTCATGGAGAGAGAGAGAGAGAAAAGCCAGAGGGTGCAGCCAGAAGCTGAATATCCACAGAACCTGGAAGAGAAGAGAGAAGCCAGGAGAGGCTGCCGTGTGCATTGCCACGTGACTGAAAAGCCAAGGAACAATGATTGCTGGCAGCCAGCCCCAGAACACCACAATCTTCAGGGAGAAAGCCTTGCTTTGATGGCTCTTTGATTTTGGACTTCTAGCCTCAAAACCACAAGTCAATACATTCCCATTGTGTAAGCCAACCCATTGCATGGTATTTGCTTTAGCAATGAGGAAATTAAAACACTGTCCTTAGAGTGGTTATTAGTTGGGAAAAATAGTAACTATACAGTAAAAAAATTGGATAATACCTTTATTGGGTGATCCAAATTAAGATCCCTAACAAAGGACAAATAAACCTTGTCTGTTGGTGCATGTAATCCCCACAGTATCTCTTATGTTGTATTCTAGTCAGGGGTATATAACTAAATCTCATGAGGAAGAAGTATTAGACAAATCCAAATTTAGTCATATTCTACAAAATAATTGGCATATATATATATTTTAAATGTCAATGTCTTAAAAGACATTAAAATCCTGAAGAGAAGTTGAAAGTCCTAATTGCTGGTATCTGTGAATATGACCTTATTTGGATATAAGGTCTTTGCAGATGTGATCAAGTTAATATGAGGTCATACTGGATTAGAGCAGAGCCTAAATCCAATGACTGTCTTTATAAGAGAAAGGAGAGGGAGAGTCAGATAGAGAGATGCAGAGGAGAGACACGAGAAAGAAGGCCATGTGAGCACAGAGGCCAAGATAGAGGGAGACAGCTACAAGCCAAGGAATGCCAGGGGATACTGGGAGCCACCAGAAACTAGCAGATGGGGGTAGGGTCCTGCTGACACCCTTATTTCAGAATTCGAGCCTCCAGAACCATGAGAAAATAAATTTCTGTTGTTTAAACCACCCAATTGATGGCACTTTGTTATGGGAGCTCTAGGAAACTAATACACATACACACATATATAGAAAGATAGAGGGAAGCAGATGTGGCTCAGGTGACTGGGCTTCTGCCTATCACATGGGAGGTCGCTGGTTTGGATCCCAGTGCCTCCTAAAGAAGACAGCGAGCTGGTGTGACAGGCAGGTACGGCTGGCTGACACGACAAGAGAGACAAGAAAAAAAGAACATAATGGGACACACAATAAAGCAGGAAGCAGAGGTTTCCAGTGCCTCCTAAAAAGAAGACACCGAGCTGATGAGACGGGTGGGCATGGCAAGGTGACACAACAAGATGATGCAACAAGAGACGTGGGGAGGAAAAACTGAATGAGACACAACAAAGCAGGGAGCAGAGGTGTCTCAAGCGATAAGGTACCTTCCTCCCACATCGAAGGTCCCAGGTTCAGCTCCCGGTGCCTCCTAAAGAAACAAGGAAGACGAACAGACTCAGCAAGTGAAAAACAACAAGGGGGTGGGGAGAAATAAATAAAAATAAATCTTAAAAAAAAAAAAAAAAAAAAAAGGAAGGAGAGAAGATATATAGCATATGTAGCAAAATGTTAAAAATTGGTGAATTTGGGCAAGGGTATACAGGAGTCCTCTGTACTAATTTTGTAGTTTTTCTGTTAGGTTGAAATGATTTCAAATAAGTTTGTAAAAAGTTATCACTGAGCAAAGAGATGTGTCAGTTTTTGTCGATAAATTATATACTCACCCTATCTGTTATCTATACTATTTTTGTGCCTTTTCACCTTGGTAGCCTTTTAAAAAATTATTCCTAGTTTTAAGAAAAGGTCAATCTTTTGAGTTTTTCTTTACATTTTACTTCTTGATGCTACTTTCTATTTATTTTGTCCCTAAATTAAATGATTGTTTCTTTTCTATGGATAAAGGTCAGAGTTCCCTTACTTCATTTTAAATCAGAACACCAGCTTATGGATATTGTTATAATTGCTAACTCTTCTTGTTTTCTGTGTTGCTCTGAAGAAAGCTCTTGGACATTAAATTTGTTTTGAAGCAAAACAAAGACCTTTTTGTCTTTTCTTTTCCCCAAGACTCAATGTTCCTAATTGGGTGAGAATACATTCACTTATTCTTTAAGATTGACATTACGTTAATGGACAAAACTAGTTCCTGGGAAGCTTTTTAACCAAATAAGCCTTCTTTGCTTTGTGCATATGACTGAGCTATGTAGGTAAGCATCATTTTCCTTTCTCAGAATCAGGTTTACTTAGAGTATCAGTAATTTAGAATATCTTAAAATTATGTGTTTTTTTCATCAGCCTCTCAATTAGAATTGCTAGACTTTTTTTTGTTGTGGACATTGAAAGTCATCTGAATTGATGGCCTAACTTGACATGGTAAGGAATGTAGTCAATGGTATGCCTGAGTCTTTTTGGATAAAATTGGACAATGTATAATTATCTGAAATGACTCTGAATGTTGTTTTATACATGGGAATTTTTTTAAAAGGCAGTTTTTAGATTAATTAGACAGGAAATCAGCCCTAGATAAGGAATGCTTTTTACAAATAGACTGTCCATTGATTTGTGGATTATCAGAATTTATTTCATTATCTCCAGTTTGTGTCGTATTTCTCTTCTTTCCAAAGAGAAGTAGCCTTTTGTGTACGTGTTTTTTGTTTATGCTCTGTCCCTCGGGTTTTTTCTTTATGGGGAAAATTCATTACTCTTTATAATTCTAGTTATATGTATTTGGCTTCAGTGTTTGTAAATGGGCCCCAAGTGAATGAAAAAAGAATCTTTTTTTCCTCTATGTTTTAATCTTTCCACATGTTGTTTTTCTATTCTACATTGCAGTAAGCATGAATGATATATTGCTTATGACAGGACATAAAAATGACTTTTGCTTTTAAGAAGTTGTTAGAATGTTGGTGGCAATAACAGAACATGGGACATCCTTTTCTATAGAATAGCAGCACATTTTATGAACTTGGTTGCAATATGTCTTCCTTCCTTTTTAAACCCTAATATGGAAAAATAAAATAACCATTTGCCTTTACCTTTGTTAAACAAAAACACACCAAGTTAAAGATATTAATGATGATTAATACATGAAAATGCTAGCCAGGACTACAGAAGGGAAAGAAACTCAAAGAATGGAGGCAATATTTAAACACGTTTATTAAATACTATTATACCAAAAGTTTGTGATTTTCTTCATTCCTTTCTCTTAAAGATGTATTTTTATATACACCCTATTCAAGATTTTAGTTCTTAGGGAACATATCAACGTGTAAATGACTAGGATTTCATAGAAAGTTTTTGGATCTTTTTATATTATCCTATATTTACATTAGCCATGGTTCCCATTTCATGGTTGCTCTCTCAATTATGTAAAGTACACATTAGGCCAAATGTCATGTTTAAGTGTTGTGGGTGATACATTAATTGTGGCAAGTTTTGCACCTAAGGATCTTCTAATCTCCTGGAGAAGAAAATAGCCATGCTATGTGGCCATGTCCATTTGTACATATACATACACACACAGGCTTACTTTCCAATCCCCTAATGAAGGAGGTGTTGAGTGCTAGCTTATATATTTTGTCTATGAAAGAAGAGAAAAGAAATGGTTATTCTAAATATTTTTTACTTTGGGCCCTGTATTAGTCAGAGTTCTCTCGGGAAACAGAATCAACAGGAGATATCTGTGAATAATATGGAACTCTAAAAGAGTCTCTCACGCGACCGTGGGGACGCACAAGTCCAGGTTCCTCAGGCAAGCTGCAAACCAGGGGCTCCGACGAAAGCCCGATGAAAGGTTGTTGATGAGTCTCTGAGAGAAGTTGCCTGTCCAACGACAAGCTGGGAAATTCTCTCTGAATGTTGAAATCACTTCCACTTTTAAGTCATTCAACTGATTGGATAAAAGCACCACCCATTGATAATGTAATCTCCCTGATTGATGCAGATGTAATCAGCCATCCACGCAGTAAACTCACTGGTGATTGAAGTCCATAAATGCTCTTGTATTACAATTAGCCCAGTGCTTGCTGGAACAAACACCTGGACACAACTACTTGGCCGAGTTGACACATTAGCCTAACCATCACAGGCCCTATGTGATACTTTTCAGAGACAAATGGTTAGACAAAAGTTGAGATGGTATTTTTAAATATGATTTGCCCAAAGAATGAAGAAGGTAAAAATAGTCACTCCAAAGAAATATATGAAAATGTAAAGTAGAAAATCCTTTTAAATGTGTTAAAAGCTATAAGAACAGAAAGAGGATTGACATATTATTTAGAATGGGATAGGAAGATGATATCCAGTAAGCCCTTCAAGAGAAATGAATATATGTACATTGTGAAATCAGTGCCCAGAGCATGGTGCTGAAGAACACTTAAAGGAATCAATGATTGCAAAAAATTTCTATAAACCTATTTAAAGAGAGATGGAAATGGAGGTGGGGATGTCCTGGAAATTTTATTCATAGAGAACAGTTAGTTACACAAACGATTTGTGTTTTAATTTGGGGCACATAGAAGGAGAGGGCTGGAAGAGATTGGGATTGGGGGAGGGAAGCTTCCCAAGATAGAGAATTAACAGATAGTTTTGACTAGGTATACGGTCTATGATTTTTAAAAGCCACAAAGCAAAATGACATGGGATAATACAATAGTCGTCTATAATAGAAAGTGTAATAACTCTTGAATGGATCATTCTTTTTTGTAGTTTATTTAATCTTTTGTGACTGTTCACTGCTATTCCTTTAGAATAAGCATCTCATCCATTCAAGTATCCTATTAGTCAATGAATACGGCTCAGCAGCACACAGAGCCTGGCAGCCCATGCGCCTTCTATATATATATTTTTTTATTTTACCGGGAGGTCCCGGGGATCGAACCCAGGTCCCTTCATATGGCAGACGGACGCCCAACCATTTGAGCCACATCCGCCCCCAATGAATACTTTTTTAAATTGAACTGGATGCTTCTGAAAATGAAGTGAATGTCTACTGCAGGAACGAAATGATGAGCAAAAAGTTTATATTATTAAGAGCCTTGTATATACCAGGCACAGCACTGTGCCCTTTACATCAGTGTATATCATTTATTTCCTGAACTATATGCATGGGAATTAAATGTGCAAGTTAATTGTAAACATCCTATTTTTTAAAAAATATTAAGGTATTTTTGAAAATACTCCTTAGAATTAAGAAAATATAGTAATCCTCACACAAGTTCGGTGAGGTAGGGGTTATTTTCTTTTATAGTAAGAAAACTGAGATAGTAAGTGAGGAAGCTGGAATTCAGACACAAACTGACCAACTTCAAATTCAAAATCTCCTTTCCAGAGAAAGAATGTACTTCTGTAAGAAGTAATGTAATTATCTGACAGATTATTTACCTCTAGAAAGAGATAAACTGGGAATGGTTAATTTGTAATAGGAAAGAATATTTTACTACCATTTTATCTTAAAACAGTAGTCTTCTAAAACTTAGTGTCTGGGTATAAATTTTGTTCAATAATGTAAAATATAAACATCATTATATAGTTGTAAGTATAGTATAACATGATTGAAGAGTTTCTGCCAAATGCTGAACTTGCAGTGATAGTTTGAAGGGCATTTCTTTTTTGAATCTTTACCATTTTCAAAGAACGATGTTTAAATGTCATGTTAAAGCTTTCCTTGGTGATAATGAGACAGCAGTTTTTCCAGAATAAGACTTGAAGTCTCTACAGCTTACCTTTCAAATATGCAAGCTGCTTTCTAATTGTAATGCCTTAGTTTTTTTTTTTCCAAATGAGTCCACAAATGTTAAACTTATTGTATGCCAAGCACTCTCTGCCAGTAAGCCCTGAGTATGTAAGGTAAATGAGATCCTAAAGGACTGCAGTTCACAAAATGGATACCTTCCAATAGTTTACCCTCAAAACAAATTGTCATCTTACCTACTTCTATTATTAAATTAATTTTCTTCCTACAAACCTGAGTTGAAAAGTCTTATGAGTCTTTTATAGTCACACTTTGCCACAATAGGTGTGCCATTGTCCAGTAGTGTGATATAATTGTATCTGAATGTTCTTTATGTTGGTATTTAAAGCAAGTTAGTTTGCTATCTTATAGATTCTCTTGGGTCAAAATTCAGAAAAGCTAGTTTATTTTTGAAAATACACTTATCTTTAATTGGCCTGAAAATAATTAAGCTTGTAAGGAATCTACATTTACAAACTATAAGTTGTTTAAACATAAGAAGAAAGCTAATGAACTGTTCATTGCTGGCAAGTGGTAGCGGCTTTCTTTTGATTTTGCCAGTCATTTCTCTGCGGTCTAAGAAATGAAATTGGTTGCTTCTTTCTTATTAAAATGACAACGTATATATGATGACTTTAAAATGTGTTACATGGTTGATTTTTTTCCTTTTCACTGTATAATCTTGTTGCACAAACCCCCTGTTTTTTTGGCTATCTTGTTTTTCCTAGTTATTTTTCAGTGAAAGACCTTATATCTTTTTCATCATATAGGTGAATATTACATAAATTTACTATTTTATGTGTTTGTTATAATTCAACAACTTTCGTATTTATCCCTGTTTTAATTGACTGGATTTACCCACTGAGGCTATTCCTCAGAAACTACAGTTCTTAGTGCCATATTTATATTGGGGGTTTTGGTTTGTGTTAGAGTATATTGGGGTGAGGAGGTGAGTTAAAGAGTGTGTTGAAGCAAAAGGGCTTCTTTGTACTCGAAATCCGTATACTTAGGATGTGATGACGTGAGCCAAAAGATCACTTCATAATTTTTTCTAAGCACAGACAAAATCAAGGTTACTATGCAATTAACAACACACCAAACATCCCCCCTCACCTGGCTAATATGAGTGGCAGCTACTTATTTACCCTACCATAGAATTGCCCCTATTTTCTAACACCATCCAATCTCGCACAAACGCCTGCCTTTTAGACCCTTCCCCCAGATCATCCAACCAAAGCCCGAATGCTGTAATAGATTCTTCCTAACACCTTCTGGCTGAGATGCCCCACTGTCTCCAGGACATGGGTTCTCCCTTGCCTGCAACAAGTACTGTACCTACCTTGTTCAACTACAGGTGTGTTCCTGGTGGTCTTTGACTGGAGGGCATTGACAGTGTCATTTAAGATAGTTCTTAAGATGCAAAATTATCCCCAACATTTGGTATTGAATGTTCTTGTCAATATTTTGTATACATATTTCTTTAGTTCAGTATGACTTTTTAGCACTTATTATGTCATGTATTTTGATAATCATTAAGTGTATATGAATAAATAAGGCACTGTTTATCATGTAATGATAAAAGTGAATCTGACTTATTAAATCTCTTTCCTTTAAACAACGTACGCATTTTTTTCATATTTTAATAAAAGGCAAAAAATGCTTGAAAATTTGTGACTATTGCACAGGGTATGGAATTGTAGTTATGGAAGCCTAATACCTTGGCAAGGCCTACCTAAGTATTTACAGTTTATTCATAAACTTCTAGTACCACACAATATTCATGACTTGATAAAGTAACCTCTATCTGAGAATGTTCCCTTATCTATGGTGGGGAGGAGAGAGAGAGAGACACTTTGTAACTCATTTATTATGATTTACTAAACAGAACCACCTGATAGCCAGTTATGATTACAACACTATGTGCATTCCCTGAAAGTACATCTGGAATTACTGTTAATACCTTCCAACATTGTCCCTAGTCTATATCCATCTCTACAAGTCTTTTTCTGTAAGCTACAAAAGTTTTTCGGTTCTGTCTGTCATGAAAACTGTAGATGTTCATTTCACAAAGCAGAAAGTGAATCTTTAAAATGTTTCTTAGTTTCACTCTTTAGCAAATAACCTCACCAAGTCTTTTAACATTCCAAGGCAAATCACTAGACTTCTGGTTTTAAAGTTTTTACACTTCCAAATAGTTACAGATAATTCTTTAAAAGCTTGATGTAGAGGT
Organism: Tolypeutes matacus; assembly: GCA_026826555.1. Taxonomy (NCBI): domain Eukaryota; kingdom Metazoa; phylum Chordata; class Mammalia; order Cingulata; family Chlamyphoridae; genus Tolypeutes; species Tolypeutes matacus. The sequence goes on along the minus strand of JAKSZT010053830.1, from coordinate 19,691,896 downwards.
GTTTGACTTAAATCTTTTAAGAGTATCAAGATGAGAAAACATTCAGACTGTCAAGAATCTGAAAATAGCTTGCTGAAATTTTGTACCAGCTACAAACCTTGTAGATACTCTTTCTACCTTTCCCAGGTAGTTATTTGCAGAAGCCATTATACAAATGGCTGATTCTATCAATGAAATTGTGTTTACTCAAAATGAATGCATAGTGTCTTTTGCTAGCATATGAGAAATTATGTAAAAGAAGAATAATTTTCAGTACTTGAATGGTACTAGTTTCCCTTAATAATAGCTTTCTCTAAAATGTGACTATTACTGCATAATCATAAAATAGAAATATGAATTTATTTGAAACAATTATCTCCTTTTGTCATACTAATATTTCCATAAACCTAATTTAAATTCTTTTTATATCTATGTGCTATTTGGGCTGGGGACAAATAATTTGAGATCATGGCAAATGGGCCAGAATGATGTCATCCCTCATGAACTTGATCATCCATCAATGATCTTGGTATAATTTATCAGACTGACTATTTTTTTAATCTGCAAGAGAAATCTTTTAATGTTATTCTTTAAATAAAACTCAAAATATTTCACCTTAGATTAAATACTGCTTTTTTCTTTAATTTTTTTAGCTCTAATTTCTCATCTAGTCTTTTCTGGAGATTTCTATTTAAAATGAATAATATGGGAAGCGGCTGTGGCTCAATCAGTAGGGCTCCCGTTTACCATATGGGAGGCCCCGGGTTCGGTTCCCGGGGCCTCCTGGTGAAGGCAAGCCCGCCACGCACGGTGTGGTTAGCTGACCCAGTGAGCACAAGCAGCAAGGGGGGGATAAATGAATAAATAAATAAAATCTTTAAAAAAAAAAAAAAAATAAATAAATAAAATGAATAATAATACTTTTAAGAGAAATGTATTACCTCCTTCTGTCATTTAAACCTTGGTTTATACTGCAAATAAAATAATATTAATGTGCAAATGTGCATACTGTGGTATCATAAAAATTCATGTAAATTAAAATAAAAACAGAAAATTCATTATTTTACCTATCTTGGAGGACTAATAGCATAATAACTTGACTAAAAGTACTTAACTTTTACTCTAATGTTGTAAGATAGCTGACTATACTAATAGTAGTAAGAAAATAATAGTACGAAAATATAAGTATTTTACCCAACTTTTATTTTTATGAATTTTATGTCAATGAAAGGAAAACACAGATAAGTTAAAGCCAAAATTTACCTTCACAAACATAATTTATAATTTAGTATGAGAAATTTTTCAGATAGGTTTGCTTTTTACTCATTATTTTGCAGTCATTTACAGAATTTTGGGAAATTAGTTTTTATTTAAAATTTATTCATTAGTCATACTCTTGGAAGGAAATAGAAAAGAAATTTGGAATGAGGGTTGATCAAGACTGAAGTGATAAGTCATAATACATGAAAGAACATTTTTATTTCCCATTGGATAAAGTAGTAATTGGTTTTTTCCAAGATAGCATTTGAATAGACTATTATCAATATCATTTAGTTATATCCCCTTGATATTAGCATGCTGCTACTTGCTTGAGTACTCATTTTCATTAATTGATCAGTCAAATTTCTGAAACAGACATTTTAAATTCTCCCATTATAACTTCTACCATGTTCTTGTATTTCACAGTCAGTGTGCTTGGCTCCTATGCTGTTTCATTCCTGTATTAGTTTCTTATGGCCCCATAATTCCCACAAACTGAGTAGCATATCTTTTGTGGGCCATTATTCAACCTACTACAGTACCTAAAGTTTGTGCCAGTTCTATCTCCTTTGTGCACTGTTCATTTAATAGTTAAATTTGAGGCGGACACGTATGTTGGTTAAGACCTTAATCTCTAGAGCCTGGGATTGAATTCTGACCCTGCCAGTTATTAGTTGTTGTATGATATTGGCAAGATTCTTAAAATCTATGCTCCTTAAGCTTTGCATCTAAAAATTGGGTTTAATAATAATGCCTACCTTATAAGAATGTTATAAGGATTAAAGAGGTTAATATTTATAAAGCACTCCAAACAGTCTTTGGCCCATTGTAAATACTATGCAAGAGTCTGTCAGATAATAATAATAACTCTCACTCATTGTTCTTTTTAATAATTTTTGACTCTGAATTCTTCTTTTTCTGATATTAATATTGACCTGATTACTTTTATTTCCGTTTGCATAGTATCTTTTTCTTCATCCCCTTATTTTCATCCTTCCATGTTTCTGGCACATTTTTTTTTTTTAAAGATTTTATTTATTTATTCATCCATCCCCCCTTGCTGCTTGCGCTCGCCGGGCCAGCCAACCACGCCGTGCGGGCGGGCCCTGCCTTCACCAGGAGGCCCCGGGAACCGAACCCGGGGCCTCCCATATGGTAAACGGGAGCCCCACTGATTGAGCCACAGCCGCTTCCCTCTGGCACATTTTTGTAATTGGACATTTGCAGCTGAATTTTTTTTTTAATGCATTCCTAAAGTCTTTTTTTTTGTTTTGTTTTTATTTTTTGATAGGAAAATTCAACCCATTCTTCACATTCCCCCTACTAAAATATAAACCTTATAAGGCAAGGATTTTGTACGTTTTGGTTACTCCTATATTCCTACCACCTAAATTAATGCCTAGCCTAGAGTAGATGTTCAGAAAATATCTGACTGAATTAACGAATAGTGACAAATGATGTATTTGATCTTATTCCTGTCTTATTTTAACCTTTTTATTTATTTAATTTTTCACTATTCTTTGTAATATATATATATATGCACACACACACACGTGTGTGTGTGTGTGTGTGTGTGTAAAACTTATTCTAATGGCTTAAACAAGTTTCTTTTTAGTCTTTTCTCCTTCCTAAAACTTCTGGTTTGGAAAATTTCACTCTGTTTGTCTCATGGTCATCTTTTCTTAACAGCTACACTTTTTACATTGATATGGCAAAATGAAATTACCATGTTCCTGAGACATTTTACTTGCTTATTCTTTCCATACCCTTAGTCCTTATCCCCAGTTGCCCAATTTTCTCATAGTCTAAAATTTTAGTTCTAGACCAGTAATACAATGTAACTCTTCAATTGTGCTAAAGAAATAATTTCTTGCTACATTATCATTATTTATTTAAGATTATTTATGTATTGCAAGATTCTTTGCTCACTTTTATTCTTGATCTTCTCTTGTCTCAAGGCTTGTTTTTATTTAATCTTAATTTTGTTTTATTATTTGTTTTTTTCAAGATAGGATCATAAGTGTTATTTTTTCTTGAGTTCTTACCTGTCTTTCTTTGGTTTCTGTATAAATGATATATTACCTGGGTTATATAATTCTTTAACTGGAATCTTTTTTCCCACTCAGTAGTCGGTAGATGTTATTCCTTATTTTCTAGTTTCTATTGTTGCAAATGAGAAATCTGTTTTTAGTCTTGTTCTTTCTCCTTTATGATCTTTTTTTTGTTTGTTTTTAAGATTTTCTCACCTCTGTATTAAAGTGTTTAATTTTAGAAAGTCACATTGTGTGTGGGACCTCTATAAAAGGTTCCCTTTCAAATGTAATCAATGGTAAATGGTATGTTTATAATCACAAATGAATTAAGGGTTAAATGGACTCTTTTTTTTTTTTTTTTTAGAATGAAAGAATGTATTTTTTTTTTTTTTTGCATTTGCTTACATAAGTGTTATTATTTTTTTTTCACATATATTTTAAAAGATGCTTAGATTACATAAATGTTACACAAAAATTACAGGGATTCCCATGATCTCCACCTCCCATACCTCCTATAACATCTCACATAAACATCTTTCATTAGTGTGGCACATCAACTGCAATGGATATACACATCCTGGGGCTTTGCCACTAAGCATAGACCACAGTTCACATTGTAGACCACACTCTCTCCCACACAGTTCTGCATGGTATGTGATGATGTAAAATGGCCTATATCTGTCGTTGTAATGTTACTCAGGACAATCCCCAAGTCCTGAAAAAGGTCCTGTATTACAACTGCCCTTCCCCTCCCCACCCCAAAAGCGTCTAGTGGCCACTGGCTCCACCTCACTGTTATAATTCTTCCATTGCTCGAATCCAAATATGTCTACAACAGAATTCCATTAAGTCCACTCTAGTCTTAAATGGACTCTTTAAAGGTCATTTATTTTCTAAGCATTCATCCAGTGCTTGGAAATTTCAATAAAATGCCAATTAAGCAATTCTCCAGCCCATGCTTAAATGAGTTTCTTACTTTGTAAGTCAACTTAGTTCATCATTCCAAGGTTAGATATTTATTAGATCTGCTTTTACTTTGATCTGAAATCTGGCATCTTGTAACTTTCTCCATTAGTCCTAATTTTACCCTTTGCAGTTTTACCATAAGCCTAATCTTTTTGTGTTATGTATTTGTGCAAGTATTTGAAGATAGCTATCATGCAGTTTAAAACTGTTTTCAAACTCACCCCACAAAGGGAAATAGATATATGATTTTAGTGATCATACTATGAAGCACAAAAGCAATGAGTTTTTGTTGTATCTCCTAGGTCCTACACATAGCTTGGTTGCTTAGGTTGTTTCTGGTTCAACATGTATGCTATCCATATCCTTACCTTGATAAAAGTTAACAGATTACCACATAGAAGCTCTGCAGAATGCTTTTTCCAGGCAACATAGATATATATAGATGTCTTCTACTTAACTTTTTTTTTTTTTTTTTTTACTTTGGGATGGGAGATTAAAAGTAGGAAAGATGGATAACTAATGCATGAAAATTTATATCCTTTCAAAGGTGGTTGACAGGGAGATAACAAAGCAAAGATGGCTAAACTAGGACATGATTAAGATTTAGAAGACCCATTTTCCTAAATGGAGGGCAGTTGGCAAACAATTGGCAAACACTGTCATAATACTTAAGATAGGATGGTAACTGAATCATAAGCTCCTTGAGGAGAAAGTGTTTTATGTATGTATGTTTGTTTTTCTTGGTCCTCCCTATCTCTAGTCCTTAGGTAGGAGTTTGGCTAAATAAGGATCACTTATGCTAGTCATTCATTCATTTGTGTGTGTGTGTGTGTGTGTAAAACTCCAGTGTATCAGCTAAGGTAAATTCTAAATAAAGCATAGAAACCTATGATTACAGCTTGAAGGTAGCATTTCCTTTTCTTCTTTTTCTACTTTCAGTAGCAAGATATTAATATCTTAAAATTAAAGAAAGGGGAGGTTTGGAATTCAAGTTAAACAAGTTACTTGTTGCCTGTTACCATTTCCAGGAAAAGGTTCCAAGGTTGTAGAAGTTGTAATTTTAAAAACAACCACTGGCAAACCAGCATATGGATAAACACACTCACTACAAACTCAGCACACACATATCTACCTTGATTCTGGACAACAATTTCCTGTGTTCGTTTTGCATGATGATTCTGATCACTTGATTCCTCCTGATGGATGCAGAAGAGAATGTTTTCTATCTGATAGAATGATACTATTGTTGCTGAGGACAAGATATGGAAGAAATTCTTTTTTCTTTTGCTTTGCTTGTTGCATTTATTTCCTGCCAGGCTTTTAAATGACCCAGAAATAACTGAAGAATGAAATTAAATAAGATCATTTGGTTTTGGTCTAGACTATATAATTTTGACACTGTTTATCAATAGTCTGAAAAACAATGAAATAGCCTAAATGGAAAAATATACACAAAAATTTTTAGGCAAAAAATACCAAGACTCAAAAAGGATAGAGAATAACCCAAGTGCAGTAATTGGTAATTTCTTGGCTTAACTGATTTCTGTAGAGAATAAATTGCTCCTATGTCTGTGATCCATAACACTTTATACGTTGTATTAAAAATTACTTGAGGATCTGTTTTCTTTGCCTGACTTGAGCTCCTTGAAGTCAGGGACCATATCTTATATTAATTCTTATATCTCCAGGAATGCTCAATGCATTTTATTGAATAAAGAGGAATACTTATCTTTCCCCTTTATCCTTGGAGTCACATAAGTTTCTTAAAAGAATGACTTATCTACAGGAAAGCTTGATCACAACTGTTGTATCTAGGCTTTAGAACTAAGAATGTAAGTAGCATAAGATTATCAAGGTAATCCCTGGGGAGGTGGGGGGGATACAATTAGGATATAGTTTTAGACAATAGTCTCATAGCTAAATCAGGATGAATAAACACATAATTTCATGTGGCAGATTGAAATTGTTGGATGAAAAGATTATGCTTTTAATTGAGCAAAAAATTATTGTAACTTTACACATATAGATTTTCTTTCCATTATGAAGTTTGGCTTGCTAGAACTTGTTAACTTTTAGAACATAAATTTTACTTGTGAAAGTAAGGTAAATGTTTTGAGGAGAGAGCTATTTGAATTGTTGTGAGAAGAAAACAATTTTAATTGCAATCAGTAATCAAATATTTAGCTATTGATGTTATGCAAAGAAATTGTTATTTTCCTTTTCTTTTTTCTCCCGCAGAATACGGGACTAATTTTAAGTAATGAATAAGATGAAGTGGGGATTTTTCATATTTTCAGAAGTCATAGAAGGATTATTTTACACATTGGAAGTAGTTGAAGATAAAATATACTGTAGAAATGAGTGACAAGTATTATTCTTTATTTGGAGTAATGCAAAATTTCCAATGAGAAAAATAAACGTAGGTCATCCTCCCATTGATTTTTATTAATCTAATAAAATGCAAAATAGCAGCCAAAAGTTGAATTTTCACATCTCAACTAGCATAAGAACCTTTATTTTAATATGTTATATGAATAGAAAAAATTCTACTGAAGTGATTGTCCTATGCATGTGTATGTGTACATCTTCTATCAAATGCCTTCAGGCATTTAAACAAAGTTAGATTTCCTTTGTTGGTTGTCGCAAGAGAGGACACATCCCAGAGGAACTTTGAGAGCATCTTAGAAAGAGGAGTTAGATGAGGCTTTTTATGGGGTTTACATTTGTGCTGGGTATTTCTAAGGAGGCACTGGAAAAGTTTGGATCAACTCAGGATTGGATACTGTCAAGAGATGGGAAGGGCTGAAATCTCTTCAGACCCCCTCCATTGGGAGAGTTTCCCAATAAACTTCCTGCCTGCAATCATCAGTCTCTACATCCAGGAAGTTGACTGCAGCTTGCAGTTAGGTCTAACTCAGTTATTTTCCACAGCGTCAAGAAATTTGGAGAGGAGAATCATGGTTTCCAGTCAGATGGATTATACAACAATGATAAAAAATCAAGGGTCCAAGATGAGGAGAAAGGGGGGGGGGATAGCATTCAAGTTGGCTTCTTTCAGTTGGTAATAAAACTGCTCATCTCATGCTGCTTCATAGGCCCTGGAGATATTGATTTATGACTTTGATTTTACAACTGTTCAATTGTTCATAACATGAAATCTTTAGTTATATTGGCAGTTTTTTAACTCCAGTGATCACTTTTTTCAAATGTCATACATAATCTGTGTCTATGTGATAACATGCTGGATACCAATTAGAAATATGTTGCTGATTAAACATGCAAATCCTTCATGATAAAAAAAAAGAAATGGGAAGGGAGCGGAGGTGGTTCAAGCAATTAGGTACCTCCCTCCCACGTGGGAGGTCCCAGGTCCATTTCCCTGTGTCTCCTAAAAAGAAGACCAGCACACAACAAACAGACACAGCTAATACAAACAATGAGGGAGTAGAGAGAAATAAATAAATAAAATAAATCTTAGGAAAAAAAAGAAAGAAACAGGGCATTTCATTAATTGAGTATTTTAATTTTATTTGTATAGCTGAGTAAGATTTGTTCACAAGGCAGAAGTAAGAAGCCAGGCTGGTGATGCCATTATAAAGAATTCAGCAGTCATTGAAATTAAAACACAATTTCAAAACACAATCTGATTATTACAGATTGAGGATGTTAAATTTTAGCCCTAGAGTAACCACAAAGAAAATGTATGGAAGATATAGTCAGAAAGAATGGGTAGGGACTCAAAATAATGCAATAAAAATATCAAATAAATATGATAGTATGCATTACTGAAAAAAAAGGAAGGTCAAAAAGGAATGACTTGGCAACCAGCAAGATGGTGGAAGAGTAAAGAGCTCCTAGAATCAGCTTCTGCTATGGGGGAGTTGGTGATCACCCAGAACTATTTAGAGCACTTGTTTGGGGGTTCCAGGAGACCAGAAGTGCATCCGGCAACATCCTTGAAAGAATGGAAGGAGGAGACTGCCCATATGCAGAGAAGATTCATAAGTAGAGCCCTCCATGCCATGGAGGCCAATGCCCATCCTTTACTGGAGGCACAAGCCACCTCGGGAGCTGTTCCGCAGCAGGAATTGGAAGCTCCACTTCCCAGAAATGGGGGAGGAAGAGATGGTTGGGCACCAACTTCAGCTACTGGTTAGTAAATTCAGGAGGCTAAAGGATAATCCTAAGAACAGCTAAAGTTTGAACTTGTCCAAGTCAGAAAGAGGCCTGTAGATGCCATCTTAACTCCGCCCCTAGCACTAGAGGAAGTGGAGCTGACTGAAAATCACAGTGCTGGTAGGGACCAGCTTCTTTCCATCTAGATTAGATTGCTGCTGTAGCCTAACTAAGCCCCAGGCCCACTTTGGGCAGGGAGGAAGCTGCAGGGAGCTGTGCCAGCCTCTCTGGGAAATTACAGGCCATGCCACGGAGGCCGGTGATCATCCTCCTTTGGCAGCACAAGCCACCCCAGGAGCAATAAATGAAATAAAAAAATACACTGGAATCATATAATAGCAGTTTTGAGGAGGCAGAAGAAAGGATTGGTGAGCTTGAAGAAATGGCCTCTGAAAGTGAACATACAAAAGAGCAAATGAAGAAAAGATTAGAAAAACTTGAACAAGGTCTCAGCGACCTAAACAGCAAGAGACATGCAAACATACGTGTCATGGGTGTCCCAGAAGGAAAAGAGAAGGGAAAAGGGGCAGAAGGAGTATTTGAAGAAATAATGGTAGAAAATTTCCCATCCCTATTGAAGGACATAGATACCCATGTCCAAGAAGCATGACGTACTCCCATCTGAAAAATTCCAAATAGACCAACTCCAAAACACATACTAATCAGAATGTCAAATGCCAAAGACAGAGAATTCTGAGAGCAGCAAGAGAAAAGCAATGTATAACATATAAGGGATACCCAGTAAGATTAAGTGCTGATATCTCATGGTTTCTCCAGAAACCATGAAGGCAAGAAAACAGTGGTATGATATATTTAAGATATTACAAGAGAAAAACTTCCAGCCAAGAATCTTATATCCTGAAAGATTGTCTTTCAAAAATAAGGGCGAGTTTAGAATATCCACAGATAAACAGAAACTAAGAGAGTTTGTAACCAAGAGACCCCCTTTGCAGGAAATGCTAAAGGGTGTGCTACAGCCTGAAAAGAAAAGACAGGAGACAGAGGCCTGGAAGAGAGTCTAGAAATGAAGATTATATCAATAAAAGTAACAAAGTGTCAAAAGAGTGGTGAAAATAAAATATGACCGATAAAACCCAAATATTCAGGAATAAACTTAATGATGTAAAGTACTTGTATTCAGAAAACTACAACTCATTGTTAAAAGGAATTTTAAAAAGACCTAAATAATTGGAAGAACATTCTATGCTCACGGATTGAAAGACTAAATATCATTAAGATGTCAATTCTCCTCAAGTTGATGTACAGATTCAGTGCAATCCTGATAAAAATTCTACTAGCATCTTTTAAATAAATGGAAAACATGATTAGCAATTTATTTGGAAGGGTAAGGGGTCCTGAATAGCCAGAAACATCTTAAAAAGGAAAAGCGAAGTTGGATGACTCACATCTGGACTTTAAATCTTATTACCTAGCTACAGTGGTAAAAAAAACAGCGTGGTACTGGCATAAAGACAGACACCTAGACCAATGGAACTGAATTGATGGTTAAAAAACAGACCCTCACATCTGTGGTCAAGTGATTTTTGACTAGCCTGTCAAACCCACCCAGTTCAGGCAGAACAGCCTATTCAACAAATAGTGCTGAGAAAACTGGATAGCCATAGCAAAAGAAGGAAAGAGGACCCTTATCTCACACCTTATACAAAAATTAACTCAAAATGAATAAAAAACCTAGATATAAAAGCAAAAACCATAAAGCTTCTAGAAGAAAATGTAGGAAAATATCTTCAAGACCTGGTGGTAGGTGGTGGATTCTTAAAGGAGATAAGAGGAGGACTGAGATGGACTACTGATATTGCATGTACAAGTTTTAATTAGCTTTACTATAAAAGTGTGGAAATGTACAGAGTTGATGGTAACACATTATAGTGAGTAACAGCTGGTTTATAATGGGGATGTGGCTGAAAATGGTAGTCTAGAGATTTAAATGCTAGTTGACAGAAAGCTAGAGAATAATCTAGGGACTGAATAGCACAGTAAACCCAGAGGTGAATGAGAATAGTGGTTGATGGTACACATGCAAGTGTCCTTTGTGAGCGAGAGCAGATATACATCACTATTTCAGGGTGGTGGAAATGTGGAGAAGCATGAGAAAAATACAACTGGAGTGACCTATGGACTGTGGTTAAAAGTAATAATATTCTTGCATCTATGCCAAAGATGTACTGTGCTGTTAATGCGGGGGGGGGGGGGCGGTATGGGAAATGTGTGCCAAATGCATGCTGTGAACCTGGTAATAATCAGGTGATATTATCTCATAATCTGTAACAAATGTTCCACCACAGTGTGGTGTGTTGATAGAGGGATGTTGTTTGGGGATTCTGCACATGTACATGATTCTTTTGTAAGTTTACAACTGCTGTCATAAAAATATATTTAAAAAATAATAGGGTGGGTTGGGAGGAAAATACACCAAATGTAAGATAAGGACTATAATTAGTAGTAAGGTTTTGACAATATTCTTTCATAATTTGTAACAAATGTCTCACGACAGTGCAAGGTGTTGGTGGGGTTGATGTATGGGACCCTTGTATGATGTTATGAATGTTTGCTTTGTAAGTTCACAATTTTTACTATATACTTATTGTTTATGTATGTTCATGTATAAATGATCTAAAAAATAATAATAGGGTGGGTTGGGGGAAAATACTTTGGTTAGTAGTAATATTTTGAGGATGTTCTTTAATCATTAGTTAAAAATGTTTAACAACAATGCAAGGTATTGGTAGTAGGGTGAGGTATGAGAGCCCTGTATGATGTTATGTATGTTTGTTTTGTAAGTTCACAACTATTGCTATACATTTATTTTTTATGTATGTTCACGTATGAGTGATATACTTCAATAAATTTTTAAAAATTTAAAAAAAAAAAAAAAAAGGTATGACTTATAAAGACAAAATGGCAGAAAAAACTCCGGTATTATCAGTAGTTACTTTAAATGTAAATAGATTAAACTCTCCAAAAGACAGAGATTGGCAGAATGGGTAAAAAGCCTAACCCAAATATTTGCTCTATACAGGAGACTCACATGAAAATTGAAGGCACAAGTAGGTTAAAAGTTAAAGAATGGGAGAAATATATACCAAGCAAAGGTAACCAAAAGAGAGCTGGGCTGGCTATACTAACATCAGATAAAATAGACTTTAAGTCAAAAACTGTTCTGAGGAACAAAGAAGGTCACTATATACTAATGATAAAAGGGTCAGTTCAACAAGCAGACGTACTAATGTTAACTATATATGCACCTAATGCAGAGCCCCCAAATATATGAAACAAATACTGACAGATTTGAAGGGAGAGATAGTTCTATACTAATAATAGGGTATTTCAATACACCACCTTCAATAATGGATAGAACATTTAGACAGAAGATCAATAAGGAAATAAAAGACTTGAATGATGCTATAAACCAACTAGACCTAACAGACATATATAGAACACATTACCCAAGAGCAGCAGAATACACATTCTTCTCTAGTGCACATGAATCATTTTCTAGGGTAGACCATATGTTAGGTCACAAAACAATTCAAAAATACTGAATAATTAAAAAATACTGAAATCATACAAACTATCTTCTATGGCCACAATGGAACAAAACTAGAAATCAATAACACAGCAAGAAATAGAAAATTCACAAATCTGTGGAAATTAAACAGTGTACTCTTTAAAAAAAAAAAAAATGAGTGAAATAACTCACAAGGGAAATTAGGAAATATCTCGAGACAAAAATGAAAACAAATAACAAAGTCTATGGAATGCAGCAAAGGCAGTGTTTGAGAGGGAACTTTTATAATTCGCTAAAGAAGGTATATAAAGGCCAAATAAGCACCTGAAAAGGTGTTCAACATAATTAGCCATTAGAGACATGCAAATCAAAGCTACAGTGATACTTACCTGGCAAGGGAGATGTCATGATCACGAAGGTGGTTTTCCCAAGGCAAGGCTTATCCATTGCACTCGGATGTGCTGACCTCTGCAATTTTCCCATGTGTGGGAAACTCAACTGCATAATTTGTGGTAGTGGGGGAGTGTGTCATTCTCTCCCCTGATAAAAATAATAGAGACAAAAAAAACAAAAAGGAAAAAAAAACTACTGTGAGATACCATTTCATACCCTCTAGAATGGCTACTATTCAAAACAACTGAAAATAGCAAGTTTTGGAGAGAATGTGAAGGAATAGTGATTCATTCATTATTGGTGGGAATGTAAAATGGTGCAGCTGCTGTGGAAGACAGCTTGGCAGTTCCACAGAAAGTTTAGTATAGTATTAACATATGACCTGCAGTCCCACTTCTAAGTATGCACCTCAAAGGATTGAAAGCAGGGACTCGAACAGTTATTTGTACATGGATGTTAACAGCAGCATTCTTCACAGTTGCCAAAGATGGAAGCAACACAGGTGTCCATCAACAGATAAATGCATAAACAAAATGTTGTATATATACACAGTGGATTATTACTCCATCATAAAATGAAACAAAGTTTTCATGTATATGTTAGTAAGGATGAACCTTGAAGACATCATGTTAAGTGAAACAAGCAAGACAAAAGTAGTCTATGGTTTCACTGATGTGAAATAATTAGCATAAGCAAATTCATAGAATAAGATATTAGAATACAGGTTACCAGGGGCCAGGGTTGGGGAAGGGAATGGGGAGTTAATGCTATATTAGTGCCTAGATTCTGTTTGGGGTGATAGAGGAGTTTCGGCATTGGATGGTAGTGATAGTAGCACAACATTGTGAGCAATGAACAGATCTTACTTATATATTTGAATGGGGTTTAAAGGTGAAATTTTAGTTTGTATATATGTTATTAGAATAAATTTTTTTTAAGAAGTAAGACTGTACAACACAAACGAGGAATTCTAATGTAAAGCAGGGACTATAGTTTATAGTACAGTTCCATTACAGGCATACATCATGGATATTGCAGGTTCAGTTCCATACCACTGCAAAAAAAAAAGTGATATTGCAATAAAGCAAATCTCATGAATATTTTGGTTTCCCAGTGTATTTACTACATCAGTAAGGCATGACTCAAGTTGAGTCTCTGCCCTCCTACTGGGTCTGATATAAATGAAGAAATGGAGAGAGACACACACAGAGAAAGGTAGCTGCCATTTTTGATCCTGCCATGTGAGAGAGGACTCAAGGATTGCTAGCAGTGAAAGCTTAAGCATGAAGTCCCCAAGAGACTGGGCTCATGGAGCAGCTCAAGGCTGAGGAGACGAGCCTGGCCATAAGCCTCATTACCATGTGGCAGGATGCCAGGATTACCGGTAGCTGATTTTGGTGAGAAAGCATCTCTGATGGCGCTTTGATTTGGACATTTCACAGCCTCAGAACTGTCAGCTTTTGCCCTAATTAAAAGCCCCATTATAAAAGCCATCCCATTTCTGGTATTTTGCAACAGCAGCCCTGTGGCAAACTAAGACAGAAATTGGTACCAGGGGAGTTGGGTGCCACTGCTTACAATTACCAAAAATGTTGGGATGGCCTTATAAATGGGTAAGGGGTATTTTTTGGAGGAATTGTGAGATGCTTGATAGAAAAGGCCTAGAATACTTTGACAAGACTGTTGGTAGGAATCTGGACCCTAAAAAGTTATTTCCAATGAGGCCTTAGAAGGAAATGATGAAACTATTATTGTAAACTGGAGGAAAGGTGATCCTTGTTTTAAAGTGGCAGAGAACTTGGTTAAAATTGACTCCTGATGTGGGATGGAAGGCAGAATTTGAAAATGACAAGCTTGGACATTTAGCTGAGGAGATTTCCACATTAAATGTGGAAAATGAGACCTGGCTTCTCCTTGCGGCTTATAGCAAAATGCAAGAGGAAAGAGAATAAGCTGAGAAATAAATTGCTGGGCACAAAGAAACCAGAAATTGGTGTTTTGGGGAAATTCTGAGCTTCTGGAAAACAAGCCCCCAGAGGATAGTGCCCCATGTGAAGACAACTAAACTTGGAATGAACTAGCCTTTTCCTTGCAAGTCAGGATTAGAAATGCAGTTATCCAGAAAGTACTTGTGAAAAGTCTTACTGTCTGACAGTCTGAACCCTGTTTCCTGCTTGCTAAATCAACAAACTTTTTGTGAGATCTGTATGAATGAAACCACTGTCAGCCTAGACTAAAAGGTACAGAAAAGGAAGAAATGGAAGGAGAGACCACTTCAAGAGGAAAACAATGGATGCTAAGGTCTGGACTTGCGACATCTTCTCAGACCATGCATGTATCCGGAAAGGGTGAGTTTGCCCTGACATTTAAAGAGGGAAAGAGTGAGTTTGCCCTGACATTTAAAGAGGGTAGCTCTTCCAGCCCCTTGTTCAGGGAGAGTTTGGCTGCCCCAGGCTACAGGGAGGATGGAGCAAGTTCCCTGAAGATTAGAAAGAGTTAGGTCATTATCCCCCTCTTCTGAAGGAGTTGAGACCTGTCCCCCAGAGATTGAGGAAAGTGTGGCATCACCCAATGTTCTTAGAATTCAAGAACTCTAGAGCTTGGTCGCCACCCTGATGCTCAATAGGGTAAAACCTAGAAGATGGCCTCTGGGCAAGCCCTTGGAAGGGGTGGTCCCCCATGAGGCCCCAAGGAGAAGAAACCATCTTTCTTTAGATGACTCTCAGACTGTGAAATCTAATAGAGTATGTCCTGCAGATTTTTTAAACTGTTGGGGACCCGTGGTTCCTTTTTCCTTCTAATTTCTCGTTATGGTAATGAAAATATTTATCTTATGCTTGCCCCTCCTTTGTATATTAGAAGCAGATAATTTGTTTTCTAAGTTTCACAGGTCTACAGCCAGAGGGGAACTTTGCCCCAAGCAAACTACAGGTCTATAACTGATTTTTATGAGGTTTTGTACTTAGCATTGCTACAGAAATGTTCTAAGCCTTTTGGAATATTGTGATGTAATAAATGTATTTTGCATATGGAAAGAAGATATCTTTTTTGGAATTCAGAGGGTAGAGTGTGACAGTTTGAATTTTGTAATTCCCAGAAAAAGATTATGTTCTTAATCTAATCCATTCCTATGGGTGTAGGGCCCTTTGATTGCATTAAATTCAGTTAAGGAGCCTTTGATTAGATTACTTGATAAAATCAGTTTAGGGCTTTTGATTGGACTAAATCAGTGAGACCATGAGCCAGCTTGGGTCTTTGCTCTCTTACTGCATCTGATATAAATGGAGACACATGGAGAGAGAGTAACACAGAGAAAAGAAGCTGCCAGTTTTGATCTTGCCATGTGAGAAAGGCCTCGAGGATCGCTAGCAACAAAAGCTTAAGCACAAATTCCCCAAGAGGCTGGATGCCAGGATTACCAGTAGCTGACTTTGGTGAGAAAGCACCTCGGATGGTGCTTTGATCTAGAATTTCACCTCCCCGGAACTGTAAGCTTTCACCCTATTTTAAAGCCCTATTATAAAAGCCACCCCATTTCTGGTACTTTGCATTAGCAGCCCTGTGTCAAACAAAGACAACAGCAATGCAGTGTATTAATAATAGGGGCTGTATATGGGAACTCTGTATTTTCTGCATGATTTTTCTGTAGACCTACAACTTCTCTAATAAAAAGAGTGCAGCTGTCACACAGAAGAAAGGATTGTTGGTCACTTCTACAAGTGTGGTCTGGCCTTGTATAGAAACATTGTTTTATGTGGCCTTGTCCATGTTCTGTTGGAAACAATCATTAGCAGCAGAGGTGCTTTTCCCTTTCTCATTATTTAACACAGTGCTAATCCTAGATTAATTTTATTTTTGAACTTCATGCTTTAAAATATTGACTATTATGTGGGTATTGACCTTCTATCAAGTCTCATAAGGATTGCTGCTTTGCAGGGTTGGTATATTTATGTGGTAGATAGATAAAAATATGCCAAAACCTATATTTATTTCATGAAATTATTATATCTAATTTAAAGTTAAAAATTTATAAAACCTAAAATATGTATCAAATATGAAAACAAATCCCTATTTCTCATGGTTTATCTTTACTGACATATGGATATATTTGTAGCTGCTAGAAGTCAGTTGGTCACCAGCTAGAATGTAAAGAAATATCAAATACCTATATATGATAGAAACTTAACAGTACATACTTCTTTCTTTTGGAGTGAGGTTTTCTCTCTAATTATGAAGTATGTATTTGCTCCTCATACAATTCTATCCATTTCAATAAGGTTTTTTTTTTTTTTTTTTTTTTGTATGGAGAAGAAGGGAAAGTTGGTCTGCATGGTTTTTCCAATTACATTCCTCCGAATAGCATTCACTTCTTCTTGGAAGTTATTTAAAACCCTCTATTTTTCCCACTCTTTTGTTATTGTGGTACATCATCTTCTATAGCTTTCTTCCCCTATTGTGATTACAACTTCCTAGAGACCCAGTGAAATTGTAAGGCAGTAAGATATATGCCTCTCTACTTTTTCCTTTAAATAAAAAGCAAGCTATTCTAGAGAAAGTTAATGAAGCATGGAGCAATCTGTTTTTCCAGATTTTTAAAATGTTAGTTCTTTTAAAATCAAAATTATTTTGCTATTGTTAATGAAAAGGAGGTCCTATCTTCTTGGTGGTTCACAAAGAAAAATAGGAGATCATTGTTAGAAATAAAACGCTTTAAAATTTAAATATCACCATCATCATCTTGGGGGTTTTCTGTGAGTCAAACATTGTTGAATTTTTTGTTTATATTATCACTGATCCTCAGAACAACCCCATAAGATAAGTATTTTCTTTTTCTTTTTAAAAATGAGGAACTTGAAGGTTAGAGGATATTTAAATGATTTGGTCCAACTCACATCATTCTTACTAATTATGTGCAGAGCCAGGATTCATTCAAATGTCTGGCCCTAAAGGTGATGCTCCTTGTTATGACTTCAGCGATTCCCAAACTGGGCCCAGATCATGCCCCTTCCAAGGGGTAGATGTACACATATACCATCCCTAGCTTTTGATGAAAATCGTAAATTATGGAAGAAAAAAAGTTTTAAAAATTGCTGCAATATACCATGCTGACTCCAACTAGTATTTTTTAGGTTCTCTTTTTCTTGCCTTTCCATCCTTTTTTCTTTTCCCTCAACAATCATGTGTAGGTCTGGAAAAGAGCTATTATTATTAATCCATCTTATAGCAGTGATCACTGTAAAAGTCACAGACCCCAGTGGTTTTTGTCAGAAAAACTTAGGTCTGGATCAAGAAAATATAAAATTTGTGTATATGTATATGCATTTATGTATAATATGGGCCTTTTGGGTTTTAGAAAATAAATGTGAACATCATTATAAAAACAACACATTAAGCAAATAAACATATATTAAATCATATCGGTGTTAAATTGCAATATATCTTAGACAATATTTTAAAAAATAAGTTGGAGACTTTTGAGCCACTGAAATTCCCCCCGCTTTTCCCCCATTTTTAAGGTTGGATAGGAGGAAGCTAAAGGGAAGGGAACAAAGCACATTTTAGTGATTTAATGCTAAGTATGTTGGTTAAGAAAGGCAAACATAGATTAGACTTTATGGTCTGCTGGATCCTGGGACTTGAAATTGCATCACTGTCTCTTACTGCCACTGTGTCTCTGGCACTCACTTCCTTCCTGCCCTACTTTCAGCACTCCTCTACCTGCTTGTCTCTGCCTCTTCCCCTCTCTGCTGTCCCTTCACCTTACTGTTTACCTCTCGCTTCTTCTCTTCCTCTGCCCCACTTTGGTTTTCTCTTTCCCTTTCTGTCATTCCCTTCCTGCCAAAAGGCTCCAGCCTTTCCGGCTCCATTTTCTGTACACCTGTTTTTGTTCTCTTAGGCTCTATATGTGTTGAGGAACAGGGCCCTTGGCAACTCTCAGGCTCCAACCCTGAAGCTCTTATTCCTTTAATGTAAAAAGAGTCTTTTCCACAGTTGCATGGTGAAAAAATCCCAAGGAAGAACTCTGAGCTGCTTGAGTCAACTGTCTACACTGTCACTGCTCTGTGGGTTAAGCAGGGCACTGTGATTGGGAACTCCACTGGAACATGGTCTACATGGAGGAGGAGCAATTCCCCCAAACAGGGAAGAGTGAGATTACCAGAAGAAGGGTGTAAAAGGCATTTGGGAAGACAGAAAATAACATGTCTACCATGCTATTTGGATTTACATTTTTCCCAAGTTTGTTCCTAACCTGGTACTAGTGTCTAAAAATGGCATATTTCTTACATTAAAACAAAAAACATTCTTTCACCAAAAAAAAAAAAAAAAAAAAGAGTAAATTTTAATTCCTTTGCAGCTAAACAGAAGTATGAATTACGTACTCAGAATTTCAGAGTAATCTTTCTTAATTCAGAATACACAAACGTGTTTTTATAATAAAGACTGTCTTTAAGATCATTGCCAACTTAGTAAAAACAGTAGGGTGGCTGTTTTCTTTAGATATTCACCATATATTTTCCAAACAGCCTATTTTACAAAATAAGGCCCATAGCAGGTTAAATTCTATTTACCGATTGTGGCAGTTTGATATTATTTATGAATTTCAAAAGGAGGTATTGATTATGTTTGTAAACTGGTATTTTTCTCTGGGTGTGATACCCTTTGAATGTGTTAGATTCAACTGAGACGTCTGATTAAATTATGTTCAGATTAGGGCTTTGATTCAACCACGTCATTAGAGTACAACTCAGCATTGAGTCCCATCCCCCTTGGACTGATAAAATAGACTCTCACATGGAAGTAGATACGCAGAGAAGATACACAGAGGATCCTGAGGTCCTGGGAATAGAGAGAAGCCTGATCGTCTACAGCTGACCTTGTGAAGAGAACAGAGCAGCTGAGCCCAGAAAGAAACGAGCCCCGGGGAGAGAGATGAGACCTATGCCAGCCTACAGCTGAGATAAGAAGTTGCTGGGACCACAGAGCCCAAATCAGAGGCTCTAAGAAGAGAGATGAGCCTGATAGTCTACAGCTAGTATCCCATTTCCTTGCCTTTCCCAGCTTCTAGAGGCTGCCCACATTCCCTTGTTCGCAGTCCCTTAGCACTACAACCTTTGTTTCTGCCATCACGTCTCCTTCTCTGATTCTGACCCTCTTTCATCCTTCTTTTAAGGATCCTTGTGATTGTATTGGGCCTACCAAGATAACCCAAGATAATTTTATCTCATGATCCTTAACTTAATCATGTCTACTAATTCCCTTTTAGCCTATAAGGTAACATATTCACATGTTATAGAGTGAATGGGAGATTATGGATTTCATCATTTGTTTCCCAAGCTTAGGGTTCTTCAAGATCAGATTTTATCTTCTATGCTCTCTAGATAGCCAGCTCTTCCTTTTTTCATATTTCCGTTTGTTTTAAGTTAGACAACAGGGAAAAAATGATCGAAGCTTTTGATCCTTTGCCCAGGACTTTAGAGCTACTAGAAATGATTTACATTTCTTTTAAAAAGTAAGATCACTGATCTCTACAAGATTCAATAGAGTCTTCAGTGATTAGTAGTCAGTGTATTTGGTATGTTAAGCATACTCTCAGTCACTTTTTGGCATATTCATTTGATTGATATATCCTTAAAAAAACTTGTGCTGTCCTGCAAGAGTCATCATTAACCACTACTGGTCTCATAGCATGTTGCAAGGGTTCTTTCTTCAGTCTTTAATGCCTGTGAATGCTCATCATTATTGAATGCATCTTTAGAAGCCCTGGATTAACTACTAAGAAAAGCCTGTGTGTGTTTGTGTGTGTATGTCATCATTCTAGCCATTAATGCTCAAAATTTACTGTTTTACTCACCTCTATTTGAGGCCCTAGCCTTCTCAAAGTCTTTATCTCATTAACTTTATTATTGTATTCTTCCCCCCCCCCTTACTTTTTTTCTCTTTCCCAGCCATTACTCTATTCCCACCAAATAAATATCCAGAAGTCATGCTTTAAATATCTTAAAGTTCCTTATACCTGAGAGAGCACCCCCCACCCTTTAAATCTCACTCAAAGTGAATTTGCTTCTAATTTAGTCATAGTTTTTACTCCGTTTTGTAATCTTCCAGCTCATGGTAGGTTTAGGCATCAACTGTCCAATATGGTAGCTGCTAGGCACATGTGACTATTGAGCGCATGAAATGGACTACATATTGAAATTGTAATATTTTGGAATTTGGGGGGTAAAATAAAATGTATTATTAAAGTTAATTTCTCCTATTTCTTCACGTTTTTCAATATGGCTACTAGAAACTTTTAAATCACTTATGTGGATTGCATTATATTTCTATTAGACAACATCTTTTAGACACTATAAACCAAAAGGAAATATGATTCATTGACACAAAGGAAAAGGTAAAATAAATTATATGTTAAAAAAATACTAAAATGATCACAGTCTGCGGCCTTTTTGGGTAGGTACAGATAGCCCTGCACATCTCTGTAGGCCCAGAAAGTATTGTTATAATATTATTGTACAGTCTGGTGGAGGTTCATAATGATTGACCCTGAATTGTCAAGAAAGGTTAAATTATGCTTGGTAAATTCCATTTTTGAATGTGTAGAAGTATGTAATATATTTCAGTACAAAATTCCATTAAGAAGAGAGGCTAAGTTAATAGTTTTATTGAAAACTTGGCTGCCTGGAGTGATTTGGTCCTTGAGTGTTCCAAGAGAGTTAAATTTTATGGTAGCAGTATTTTAGTCAGGCTAAGCAATAATTTTGATATTAGGATAGGCAGTAAGTCCATCAAAGAATAAAAATGCTAAAATAGTCAAAATCACTTTTTTCTTCATAGATTTTCTTATATTTTGGCGCTTAGTATTCATGAAAAAATCATTTCAGAGGGAATTAAAAAACGGTATACGAATTTGGTTTTTTCCTTCAAGAAACTGTTTTGTATGTAATGTTTACAATCTCAGTGCTCTGATGATATATGAACAAAGCATATTGTGATTTATAGGATGCATAACTGTTATCTGTGAAAAGGAAATTACTTTCCTGCAGTTCTTGCTCTTATCAGGATACTTGGGCCCCTCAATGCATCAGCCCACTGAGGGCCTGAAGGTACCTGAGACACCTATTTAGGGATTGTGAGACCTCTGCTTCTTATAGCATGTATAGTCCTAAGGAAGTAAAGGCTAATTCAGAAGTATATGTGACTACATTTTGGATAATGTAAGAATTACCTTTGTTTTGATTATTGTGTATAATTGCATTTTATTCTTTGTGTATTTTGTCTTTGGTTTACAGAAAGTCTGGGTCTCTGAAAGATTTAGTGACTTTGCAATTTTGTTTTTCTCATAAAGCACCAATTATGATTTCAGCAGCACACGCTCAACTTTTTTTCCCCCTCATTTTCTCCAGAGTATCACTAAATCTCTTATTCTGGGTTAGCATTAATTGACTTTAGTGAAGTCTGATTAATAGTATTACCGTAGGCACAATCTATCTCATTCACTTTTTTAAAAAAGTGCCACTCAATTATTACTTGTACTTTGAATAACATCATTATTCATTCAGGTAACAAATGTATATTAAATGTCTACAATATGCCAAGCCCTATTTAGCAGTAATACTACGAATCTTAAGTTAGTAGGAGAAAAAGTGATGGAATTACCCTGGAGCACCATGGAGGCTGGCAAGAACAAACGCCTTAACAAAAGGTGGCAAAAAAGGGAGCAAAGAAGAAAGTTGATCCATTTTCTAAGACAGATTGGTATGATGTGAAAACACCAGCAATGTTTAATGTATGAAATATTGGGAAACATTGGTTACAGGGACTCAAGGAACCAAAATGACATCTGATGGCCTTAAGGATCATTTTGTTTTGGTTTTTTATTTAATAAAGTTTCATTTTTCAAAAGGTACAGTTGATTTGACCTGTTCATGCATCTTCACCAGCAGCTAAGGCAATTCCACCTTTGGTGTTGCTGGTGTAAATTACTTGAGCTCTGTGTTTTGAGACCAGCTTGATAAGTCCTTTCCTAAGTAGCTTCTCAAGGGCTGCACTGGCCAGGGAACCACAAATTTTCAGTCTCTCAGAGACCACAGCAGGAGTTATAAGCTTGTAGTTGGGAACTTCCTTACAGAGTTTGTAATAAGTGGCTTTGTAAAACAAGACTAAGTTATTGGGCTTGTCCAGAACTTTGCCTTTGAACCACTTCTTTTTGGCCTTGCCTTCAGATTTGTTCACTGGGTTTTTGTCTTTCTTGGCCAACTTTCCAGCATCTTTCTTCTTCTTGTCATCCTTGGGTGGCATCATGAAGCTCAGAGAGCAGTTGCAGCCACTGAAGCCTTGCTAAGATGTCAGGCAGAAAGCAGGTTTGTTTTTTTAACATGAGCCTTGCTGATCTGCAGAATGATGGTTGCATTTAGAAAATTCAAATTAATGTCTGAGGATTGTGCCAGGCAAAAACTGCCCAATGAACTTCCATGGCATGGATCTGACCCATGACAAAATGTGCTGCATGGTCAAAAATGATGGAAGCTCATATTGATGTCAAAACTACCAATGGTTATTTGCTTCATCTGTTTTGTTGTGGTTCTACTAAAAAACACACAACAATCAGATTCAGAAGACCTCTTACACTCAGCACCAGCAAGTCCTCCAAATCCAGAAGAAGGTGATGGAAATCATGACCCGAGAGGTGCAGATAAATGACTTGAAAGAAGTCAATAAATTGATTCCAGACAACATTGGTAAAGACATAGAAAAGGCTTGCCAATCTTATCTATCCTCTCCAGGATATGTTTGTTAGAAAAGTAAAAATGCTGAAGAAGCCCAAGTTTGAATTGAGATAACTCATGGAGCTTCATGGTGAAGGTAGTAATTCTGAAAAAACAACTAAAAGTGCTAAAGAGAAATGAGCTGATGGGTATGAGCCACCAGTCCAAGAATCTGTTTAAAATTTAGACTTTCAAAAGTGGCAAATAAAATGTTATATTGAGGGGAGAGAGGAGTGAGGGATTAGAACTAGCACACCAGGAATGGTACAAACCCACAGAAACCTAATTTATTTAGCAGGTTGTAATGTTCGCCCATGTGAACATTATCTGTCAGGCATATTGAGGAAAAATGGTTGAGAACCAGTTTTAGACAGTAACAGAGCTAATCACTATGTCCTTAAAGCTGTTAAGTGTTGACCATGAAGAGAGTGTATGTGTGCACGCACGTGTGTGCAAATAAAAGATTTCAATCATGGAAATTATAATCCCTAACCTTTTTTGGACAACAGCTATACACCCTTTCCATGTGAGGGGTGGATTCACATTGGAACATAAATTCAAAATTTTGCCTACAGTTTCTAGGTATTTACAGACTTGTTGAATTCTACTAATTCTAAATATACTCTTAGAGCAGGCTTGGCAAGATAAACCAGTTTGATATCTTATATATTTTATAGATGATGATATATAAATCTTATATATTTTATAGATGATTCAGTTAAGAGCCAGAATGGTCAAATAACTTGCTTAAAATTTAAATTATGTTTGCTTTTGCTTTTAACTTGCTTCTTTGTATTTTGATCTACTTTCCATACTTTCTATACTTGAGGAGGAGATATATTAGGTCGTTTGTTATGATGTTAAAAAATATGGAGGAAAGACTTTAAAATTGAGGATAAAAGGCTATGTGTTATTTGACATTCTATTTTGCGGTATTTTGCTTTGGAAAATTGTTTCAGGTTTGTCTGGATATAAGTCAGAAGAACATTTTTATTTGAAATAGCAAATAGGAGAAATGGAAAGAGGAGATGTTCATTTTCAGGTGATCTTTAAATTATCTTATTGAGCTACATTCTCCAATATATAGAGGGCATGAAGCAACATGTCTACTGTACATTTTTAATTTTCTTGTCTGGAATATATTTAACCCCATCCTTTAGGATCAGTTTTATTGTCTAGTTCCACCTTATTTTAAATATCTAGCAAAATAGAATAGCAACATTTCTAGCAGAAACATGAATAATACAATTTTATGTTAATAATACTGAAATTTGAATTATTCTGCCTTGTCTTTTGTGCATGCTGATATAAATATGTCAGCCTAATTCTTAGTATAAATTAGATTTTATAATTTTCAGTGCTTTTTATCAGTCTTTCTGTGGGTGGTTGTGAAGGTTTTCCTTTATCCTCTTTGGAAAGCTACCTAGACACCGGTAACATTAGTTTGCTTTTTCCAGGTTAGGCTTTAGTTTATGTACTGCCCATAAATTTATTGTGGAATTTGCCCATAAGGAATGTTTATCATAGTTTCTAAACAGAGATGGGAATGCATGTATACTAGAACCAAATACAAAAAATGCTGTTCCTATGTCTCCCAGGAGTCAGGGGACTACAGAAGACAGAACAAGTGAAAACTGAAGAATTAAAAGATGTGTAAATTAGTTCAGGTTGGGTGAGTTGCTCCCATAAGAGGCAAAGTTGGGATTTCCGGCTGTGAAGTTCTGGCAGTACTTTCATCTTTCTACTAGTTAACTTTCTCTCTTATAGTTCTTACTCTTTTCTATAGATGGCAGATCCATATTCCACAATTCAAAATGTTTCATATTTTAAAAAGATAGTTTGACAGTTTCTTTTATCCTTACCATACAACCCAGCAATCATACTCCTCGTTATTTACCCAAGAGAAATTAAGACATGTCGATACAAAAACCTGTCTGTGAATATTTATAGCAGCTTTATTTATAATCACCAAAAGTTGGAAACAACTCAAATATTCACACATTTGTAATATTCACACAAATATTCAGCTGAATGGCTGTGCAAATTCAGGTGCATCCGTGTAATGGAATAGTACTCAGCAATAAAAAGTAGCAAACTACTAATATATCCTACAACATGGATGAATCACAAACGCATTATGCTAAGTGAAAGAAGACCAGACTCAAAGGGTTATGTACTATATGATTGCATTCATATGACATTTTGCATAAAGTGAAACTATAGGTACAGAAATCCAATCAGTGCTTGCCATGGACTGGGGTTGAGGTAGCAGATTGATTACAGAGAAGCATGAGGGAACTTTTTGGGGTGATAGAAATGTTCTATATCTTGATTGTGGTGGTGGTTACACAACTGTATAAGTTTGTTAAAATTCACAGAATTGTATACCCAAAAAGGGTGAATTTTACTGTATGTAAATTATACTTCAATAAACAAGCATAAAATAAGAAATGGCACAGCACCTCTGTCATAGTTTATATAACATCCCCATGGAGTCTGAGGCTGTATTCTGTATTCAAACATTAATATATTTTGCTGTGCAGCATATGATAGCTATATACATTAAGTGGGTCGAGTGTTGCTTGCCAAAAGCTTTTTGGAGTTTAGATTTGTAAATAAAGAATTGTGGATTAATAGGAAAAGGGCTACAAGTATAGAACAATAATATAAAACTATGGCCAAACTATTTTGGATCATATATGACTTTAACTTTTCCAAACCACTTGTTGTGGAGCAAACACTGTGATAGTGAAAAATGAATGTCCCTTTCCTCCCAACCCCCATCTACTATTATGGCATATAGTTAGCTGATGGCATGGGTAATAGTGGGCAGCCCAAGCACCCAGGCTCAGTACATGACTTCACAATCTACCATGCTTAGAACAAGAGTCCCCTCCCCGCTTCTTGTTTTCTTTTTAATGTATCAAAAAGTCCTTCTCTTAAAAAAAAAAAAAAAAAAAAAAAAAGAAAAGAAAAGAAAAATGACAAGGGTTGGTGAGGATTCGCAGAAATAGGAACCTTAATACACTGTTGGTGGGAATGCAAAATGGTGCAGGTGCTGTGGAAAACAGTTTGGCAGTTCCTCAGAAAGTTAAATAAGACTTACCATGTGACTCTGCAATCTCACTTCTAGGTATATACCCAAAAGAATCGAAAGCAGGGACTTAAACAAATATTTGTATACCAATGTTTAAAACAGCATTTTCCCCAATAACCAAAAAGTGGAAGCAACCCAAATGTCATCACCAGATGAATGGGTAAACAAAATGTGGTGTGTGTGTATACATACACACACACACACACACACATACAGTGGAATACTGTGCAGTCTTAAAAAGAAATGAAGTTCTGATACATGGGACAACAGAGATGAATTTTGAAGACATCGTCAGACACAAAGGATCAGATATTGTGTCATTCCACTTATGTGAGTAGAGAGGGGAGATGAGGAATTAAAGTTTTCAATGCTAAATTTCTTTTTTTTTAAATATATTAATAAAAATTTTTTATAAGATTCTTAGATTATACAAATGTTACACAAAAAATATAGGGATTTCCATATGTCCCGCTCCCCACACCTCCCCCACCCTCCCACATAAACATCCTTCATTAGTATGGCACATTCATTGCAATTGATAAACGCATCCAGGGGCATTGCCATTGAGCATGGACCATAGTTCAAACTGTAGTTTACATTCTATCCCACACAATTCTGCAGACTATGGGAAGATATATAATGGCATATATCTGTCATTGCAGTGCCATGCAGGACGATTCCCAAGTCCCAAAAAAGCCTCCGTATTACACCTGTCTTTCCCTCCCCCTACCCGCAGAGTCTCCAGTGGCCACTGTCTCCACATCAATGCTTCCATTGCTTCCATTGCTAGAATCACAACAAGTCTATTGTAGAATACCAGTAAGTCTACTCTAGTCCCCAGTTCATCCCCCAGTTCTAAAGATCATGGGATGGTGATGTCTTCTCCACCTCTAATTGAGAGGGGGCTTTGATCCCATACAGCCAATGGATGGGACTCTTGCTTGCAGTAGTAGGTTCTCCTGTTTCCTTAGTATGGTGGTTGTCAATCCTCACCTCCTTGTTAGTTGTCCTGGGTGAGTCCAATGAACTAGAGAGTAGGTGTTGCAACTCCACTGTGGCTCAGGGCCCAGCTGGCACATGGACAACACAGAGATTCAAGTCTCTTGGATGTACACCTACCAGCTCCAGAACCAAGTATAGGTTCAAATAGAAGGGACAGATGAGCTATGTGTAGGAAAGCCATAACTGAGTCCAGCTCTGTCACTCTTAGGAGCACAAACTCCAAACTGGGGCCCACTGGCAAGGCACCAAACTCCAGAGCTATCTGCCCTGACCATAGGACCTGGGTGTTTCCAGAGCCCTCAGGAGCCCCACTATTTGAAATAGTATCCACTTTGGCAGTCTATGAGATCCTGCTGAGATGTGCATGAGCATTACCTCTGGGATGACTTCCCAACTCACTTTGAAGTCTCTTAGCCATATAAACTCATTTGTCTTTACCTTTTCCCCTTTTTATCAAGGTCTTTTTCCAGTTGCATTGCTAGTTGGTGCTTGGTAGTAATCCCATGGTGGCAGGGAGGCTTATCCCAGGAGTCATGTCCCATGCTGGGGAGAAAATAATGCATTTATATGCTGAGTTTGGCTTAGAGAGAGGCCACATTTGAGCAACAAGGAGGCTCTTAGGAAGCAACTCTTAGGCACCCCACAATACTAGGCTGAGTTTCAATTTTAAGAGCAAAGGCTCACAAGCATAGTTGTCAATATCCACAGCCCATCAAAGGACCATCCTCCTTTGCCAGTCATTGCTCCTGCACTTGGGGGACAATTGCTGCTACATTAGAGAATGTGGCAGAGCTCTCTAGGATGGGAATTCAATATTCTCTAGGTTATTGTGTGAGTCTCCACCCACTGTGGCAATGCCCCATGAACATTTGAACACATTTATATTCCTTATATGCATGTCCAGGTAAACTTCCTCCCCTATATCCCCCATCACTGACACCCCACACCAGTGATCTTCCCCTGCCCCAGTTATAACCCTCTGTGATTTAAAGCTTCTTCAAAAATGAAACCAATAAAATAGCCAAATACAATTAATAGGAAAATGAAATAATAATGGTAGGTTTAAATATAAGAAATAAAATACATAAAAATTTAAAGAAAACTAAAAATAAAATTTTAAGATTGGCATATAAAAAAAATAATGAAAAATATTTAAAAAAATTTTTTGACATTTTGCCTTTCATCACTGTAATATCTGTTGTCCTGTATGTACAGTGACAATTATTCCCCAGTATCTTACTTTTTTTTTCATTTTGTTTTCAAAGAAGTTTTAGGTTACAGTAAAATCATACAGAATGCAGGGGACTCCCATATGTCCAACATCCTCCCCCTTTTCCCCCTTCCTGTATTCATACCTTTTTATATGTGGATGGTACATTTGTTACAACTGATATACAAATAGTGAAACATAGCTACTAACCATGGCCAATGGTTTACATTTTAGACTGTACACTTTTATAAATTTTGATGATATTTAACATGGCCTGTGTCCATCGTTGCAAGATCATGTAGAACACTTCCATTGCCCACTAAATACCCTCTGTTCCTTCTATTCCTCCCTCCCTCTCCCCTAGGGGCCCACGGCGACCACCTGGCTTCACTCCTTAGATGGCAAGATTCATAGTTACTTGCAACAACACTGAGGTCTTGACACACTGGTTTGTCCTCCCCTATTAGGAACTACCCATGGTCTCGAGAGACTCCAGCCCTTCTGTCTGAGAACATAGCAGTCCTCCCCAGGATGGGAGTCCAGCTCCTTCCCACTCATTATGTGGGTCTTCACCCACTGATATAACACATTATGCTAAATTTCTTGACCTTGATCATTTTCTTTAAGGTCACATAAATGAATATCCTTGTTTTTAGGAGATGTACATGGAAATATTAAGTGTTCAAGGAGCATGATATATATAACCTAGATGTTTAGAAAATGGATAGATTTAGATAGGTAGATAGATAGATGGTGTATTAGTCAGCCAAAGGGGGGGGGTGCTAATGTGAAATACCAAAAATGGGTTGGTCTTTATAAAGGGTATTTATTTGGGGTAGCAGTCCACAGTTACCAGGCCATAAAGCGTAAGTTTCTTCTCTCACCAAAGTCCATTGCCACTTGTTGGAGCAAGACAGCTGCTGGCATTTGCCAGGGTTCAGGCTTCTTGGGTTCCTCTGTTCCCGGGGCTGCATTTCTCTCCAGGCTTAGTGCCTCTGGTTCCTCTACAAGGTCAGCTGTAGACGATCAGGCGAACGGCTCATTTCTCTTCTCCTGGGGCCTTCTCTCCAACATCAAAACTGCTTCTCAAAAACTGCCTCCTCTGTCCTTTGCCTTGCCTTTTATATTCGATTTCCCCACCCACCAAGGGCTGGGGCTCAACGCCATAATCATAACCTAATCATGCCCAGATTAACAGATCAGTTTACAAGCATGATCCAATTATATTTTTGGAATTCATAGTTACATTAAATTGCCAGATGGCTACAGATGGGTAGATGGATGTATGGGTGCATGGATAGATGAATGAATGGATAGGAGGAATAATATGGCAAATGTGGCAAAATGTTAAAAGTTGGTGAATCTGGGTGTCTGGGGGTAGAGTTATGTTGGAGTTCTCTATGAGTTTTGTATTATTTTTGCAACTGTCCTGTAAGTTTGAAAGTACTTCAAAAAAAAAAATTTTTTTTTAAGTACTTTCTTCTGATGCATGACCTAAAATGTCATTTTTTTTTTCTTGAGGTGCCAGGGCCAGGGATTGAACCCGGGACCTTGTATGTGGGAAGCTGGAGCTCAATCACTGAGCCACACTGGCTCCCTTGAGTTGATTCCTTCATTTGTTTGCTTGTCATTTGTTTTTGTTTGTTTGTTTGTTTGTTTTTAGGAGGCACCTGGACCCAAACCTGGGGGCCTCCCATGTGGGAAACAGGTGCTCAACCGCTCGAGCCACACCTACTCCCAGTCATTTTAATGTAGTCATGCTTTATATTCATGTCCCTAAATTTTAATATCCACATTTTAAACAAACCAAAAAAATTGGCAGGAAAAATCTTGAATTACATTCCAGATACATTGGCAGGATGTTGGAAAATAGATTTAAATGATTTAAAAAGCCTTGTAAGTGTCAATAAACAGGATGTGTGTGTTAGATGTTGCTGAGGCTGAGAGGCCATATTACTGTATACAAAGGAACCATATTATTTATTGATTTCATTATATGTTCTGGGAGAGCTTTTGTTATATTGTGTCTTAGAAATGTGGTAGGACATTGGTTGAGGTTTTTATTTTGACATGTAATATGTTACAATTTTTTTAATTTAAAAATTGTGTTATAGGATAATATAGTTGTTTCTGGGAACATTTTACCTCAGAAAATGTTTTCAGATGTCCTGAGGGGGTGGAGTATCTCCCGTTTACTAAAAAAATGGAACATTCTTCTCAACTAGTAATCCTATTGGTTAATGTCTAGTTTCAGCTTAGGCGAGCTTTTTCTTTAAAAAATATCCTACCAACAAAATAGTAATATCTATAATTAAAGATCAAAGTTATATAGAATACCACATTTCCCCATGAAAGATCTGCTTTCATTCAGCTTCTGGTGAAAGCTTTATCATACCTTTAGAATTGTTAACCAAGTAAATAGTCCAGGTTGTGTAAAATTGCTTTACTGCTTACTCTACATTTCATAGGTACTACTTTTTAACAGTTTAGCACAGGTTTTTTTTTTTTCGCTTTTTGTTTTTTCTCCCAGATAATATTTTTTCATTAAAGGCCATTTAGGGCAACATTAAAACTGTCTTGGAAAAATATCTGACCAAGGTGAAGAATCAAATACCAATGAGAATTTTCGAGCTAAGATGTAAGAGATCATTTAAACCTTAACCTTCATTTGCTAGATAACAACAAAATGGAGGCTCCCTATAAGGTAATGTGACTTGCCAGCGGCCATACAAGTAAATTAGTGGCAGAGCTAGAACTCAAACCATGCCTTATATTGTCCAGTCTTGTGTTTTTTCCTGTATTTTATGCTGCTGAATTAGTTGTTTGGTAATCAGTTGGGAAAAAAAACTTTATTTTATAGAAATTTAGCAGTGACAATTTTAAGAGTAAGAAGAATATTGAAAGTAGTTTGTTAGGGTAAAAGGTGACTTCTTAAGTAGTCATTAGAAACACTATAGATTTTACCCATATGGGCATTGGCTCACAACCCTTTACTCCTTTTCTGTCTCCTGTAAACCTATCTTCCAGACTCTAGCTCTGTGAGTCTGCTCAATTTGCTTAATTCATATCAGTGAGCTCATGTAATATTTGTCCTTCAGTGCCTGGCTTCCTTCACCCAACATAAGATCTTCAAGATTCATCCATGTTATCCTGTGTGTTAATACAGCATTCCTTCTTACAGCTGAGTAATATTCCATGGTATGTATATACCACAATTTGTTTATCCATTCATCTGTTGATGGACATTTTGGCAATGGTGAATAATGCCTCTATGAACATTGGTATACATATATCTGTTTGTGTCCCTGCTTTCAATTCTTCTAGGCATATACCCAGCAGTGGGATTACTGAATCATATGGCAGTTCTAGAGTTAGCTTCCTGAGGAACCGCCAAACTGTCCTGCACAATGGCTGCACCATTCTACATTCCCATCTGCAGTGGATAAGGGTTCTCCGTCCTCTCCAACACTTGTAGTCCTCTGTTTTTTTATTAGCTGCCAGTCTAATGGGTGTAAGATGGTATCTCATTATAGTTTTGATTTGCATTTCCCTAATAGCTAGTGATGTTGAGCATATTTTCATGTGCTTTTTAGTCATTTTTATTTCTTCTTTGGAGAAGTGTCTGTTCAAATCATTTGCCCATTTTTTAAATGGGTTGTTTGTCTTTTTATTTTTGAGGTATAGGATTTCTTCTATATATGCTGGATCTTAGGCACTTACCAGATATATGGTTATCAAATATTTTCTCCCATTGAGTAGGCTGCCTTTTCACTTTCTTGACAAACTCCTTTGAGGTGCAAAAGCTTTTTAATTTTGAGGAGATCCCATTTATCTATTTTTTCTTTCATTGCTAGTACTTTGGGTATAAAGTTCATGAAACCATTTCCTAATACAAGATCTTTATGGGACTGTTATTCTACTATAGACTTATTGTGATTCTAGCAATGGAAGAACTTTTGTCATTGATGTGGAGACAGTGGCCACCGGAGGTTCTGGAGAGAGGGAGAGGGAAAAATGTGTAGTATGAGAGCATTTTCGGGACTTGGGAATTGTCCTGAATGTCATTGCAATGACAGATACAGGCCATTATATATCATGTCATAACTTTGAAAATTGTGTGGGAGAGAGTGTAAACCACAATGTAAACTATAATCCATGTTTAGTGGCACTGCTGCAAAATGTGTTCATCAAATGTAACAAATGTACCACACGGATGAGGGGTGTTGTTAATGTGGGACAGTGGGGGAGGGGGAGGGAGCAGGGCATAAGGGACTCCTCTGTATTTTTAATGTAACATAATGTAGTCTAAGTGTCTTTTAAAAAAAATACTAAAAGTATATTTTTAAAAATGCCTATCCATAAAAATAAAAAAAAAATAGTCATGTAGGGGCTATTTGCAGTTTTTTAATAGAACAGTTCAGAAGTTTTGATGGAATTATAGTACAGTTGGTATTTAATAGTTAGGTAATATTAAGTTGTAGGAGATAATAGAGGGAAAGGATATTCACCTTGAAAATACTTTGCTCAAACCTATAATTTCAAGATCCTAAATTATTCTGTGTTTAGAATGGATAAGGAGTGGTTCTAGTTTTAACCAGTGGGTATAGACTTGAGGCCAGTGTCAGAATGAGTGAGAAGATTGATAGGATTTAGAAGTTAGAAGCAGGCATTGGGAGCTCTGATAACTTTGTAATTGTCCCCCTTTTGTCTGAAAATATTCATGTAAGATCAGGGAGAAAAAGTTATTCAAGAATCCTTGGGGCCAATGTTTACATATAGTAAAATAACAGTGTATCTAAAAATTCCCTTTGTTGCAAGACCTAACATTTGCCATTAGATTATTTCCTGATGCTTTAGGTAATTTCCTTCCACAGCCATCATAGCTGGTTCTAAATTTTCAAATCTATTAGGAAAAACACAATGGAATTTGTCACCTAAATTAGTATTTTATTTCCCATATAGCCAGCTGTCAATTTAGCTAGAGATTCAGTTCAACTCTTATATACACTGGAAACCTTGATGAGGAAATATCTATATCAGACTTAAAAATTCGTGGTACTACTGAGCATGGAGCAACATAAGGATTCTTACTTCAACCTAACTGAGATTCTTGACTTGAAGTCTTTACGAAGCTCTTCCCTTGAGGTACCTAATAAGTTCAGGAATTAAAGCGTGCTGTGGCAGATGCAAAGTGCAGTGATCATTTGATTAGACCCAGAATGGATTTTCTTCATTTCTGTTGCCTTGGCTCAAAGAGTTTAAAGAAACTAGGAAGTAAATATTATTTGTATATTGTTTTTGCACATTTTCACAAGCTCATCTGAAATCTAAATGCTTTAAAATAGTTTTGATGGAAAATTTTGTCTCATTTTTTATTACTATGTTTAACCTATTTAATGCTAGTAATTGTTATTGTTTTAAGTATTGTTCTATTTTTATTAATATTTTATTCTTTTCTTTTGCCTACATAGCTTCTTCGAAAGCTCAGTTTTGGTTAGTTTTATACTCACATGTTAGCCTAGTTGGGGACCTGACAGATGGTGGGTTCAGTGAAACCTTAGATAATTCACTTAACTACCCTGGTGCCAGTTTCATTAACTGTAAGTGACTATGCTGCAGATATCAGTTAGAGGGGCGATTCTGAAATTAGAGGTGGGATGGCAGGGAGAAGAGTGCCTTTGAAATTACATCCTCCCCTCATTGCATATAATAAGGGATGTTACTGATAGGTGTTTATTATGCATGGTTTGAAAGTAGAGAAAAGAAAGGTCAGATTAATTTTTTAGTCCCTTACTGCTTTAAGAATTCATGATTTTCTACTCATAATCTTTCCATTATATTCCATCTCAATAAAACCAAATGACTTGTTTTTACTAAACTAAGTCCACTTTCTTTTTATCCTGTCAGCTGCTGAAAAGGAGGGTAGAAACCCCTTAAAATGTTGAAATTCAGATTAGTCAGTAATCATGACTTCTATATATTGATGTAGGTTTCCTTCATTTTCATTTTTAAAAGTACTTTTGCCTTTACGCTAAGTGAAAGAGAAATTGTTTTGACTCAGAGTTGTTTCTATCTCAGAGGAATAGAAAGCTTTATTTTTAACCTTCATTCTGATAACATAGCTTTTAAAATATTAACTCATGTGTGTGTGTGTGTCTAGGTTTATCATAGGTATCTTATCATTAGTTATTTGAGTAATAAAAACAATTTAGACTTTGGAAACTAAACTTTGTAGCTTGCTTATTTTTTATCCCACTTACTTTATTCTAATCAAACAAAAATATTTTAAGCCATCTATTTTCTCCATTCCAGGCTGCTATTATCTTGACTATAATTACCTAGTTTCCTTTCTGGCTGATCTATTGCTAGTCTTTATCAGGATGTTATTAAAGAATATAAATGGTCCATAGAGCACTGTACTCTCAGCCAGAATATTTTCAAATCCTCAGTTGAAATGTAACAGAACTGGTGGTTTGATAGTGAAGTAAGTAGCTCAGATATGTTGTTAGAGTGTGTGAGGGACTCTAAATTCATTATGTTCGTTGTTTCTGCGAGGTGGCATTTGAAAAATAGCTTCAACTGTTTATGCATTGTGGTCCTCGGGCACCAGATAGTGGATGTTGGAATGTATTGCAGAAAAGCTGACTGAAGTGCTAGGGTCTTTAAGAATAAGAGTAGAAAGTCATTTATAATGCCTGTGTCTGACTGTTGCATGCCCTTACATATTTCCTTTTGAAAGCTTTGGTTTCATCTCATCCAAGAGGGGATAACATTTTTGCAAAAATGTGCCTTTTGGTGAAAATATCAATAAACTATGCTTGATGAGAAGTTTATGTAGGTGGACTGATTTGGAGATCCCAAAGGCTTTGCAGTTATATTAACTATCTTGTTGGAGCCATGTTTCACTATGGCTTAAATTTCAATAGTAGCTACTTTCATTTCACAATCTTAATATGGTTTTACTGCATATTAGTGACTTTATAAGTACGCCAAAATATAAACTATGTCAGAATTCATTTTTCCCCCTCCCTCCCACCTTTACAATATTTCCTCATTGCTTTCAATATAAGACTTAAACTTCTTGGCTTAGAGAGCCATTCATGATCTTTCCATTTCTTTTCTGCCTCATTCCTCTGTAGGTGTCCTTTGCTCCAACTTTGCAGAGCTACCGTTTCCCTTCTCATTTCTTTTGCCTTGGTTGCTTCATTTTCTCCCACCCTTCTTCACCTGTTCTACCTCGAGACACTACTTGTTTCCCCTCTTCAAAGAACCTTTCTCTGAATCACAATTATCTTGCCTCTTATTAATCCCATTTAGACTAGCCTGTAAATCTTTTAGCATACTTTCATAAGATTTTTTCATACTGTACTGCAATCATTTGCTTACTTGTCTTTCTCCTTTAATAGTCCTATACTCCTTGAGTTGAGAGACG
This sequence comes from Tolypeutes matacus, assembly GCA_026826555.1. Taxonomy (NCBI): domain Eukaryota; kingdom Metazoa; phylum Chordata; class Mammalia; order Cingulata; family Chlamyphoridae; genus Tolypeutes; species Tolypeutes matacus. Next base: position 19,656,053 of record JAKSZT010053830.1, on the reverse strand, counting down.
ATAGTGTCTTTCATCATTTTCCATCAGATACATAGGCCTTTTGAATAAATTCTTGGTGACTGACTTAATGAATTACTTTTATAGATATATGTCCATAATTTGATTTACTTTGATCTTGGTTCTTTAATGCATTGGAGAATATGGGTTATGCTACTTTCCTCACAAGGAGCATTTTAAATAGCTATAAACATTGCAACATAAAATGTTTAGTAAAGATAGACTTTTGGGGCAGGGGGAGTCAAGAGGATTATTGACTAGAGGATATCTTTTTATACTGTCAATGAATTAAAGAATCTGGAATACAGTTTATGAGAAATTTGAAAGACCAACTTCAAATTGTCATGAAATCATACATTCTAGCTTATCAATGTATATTTAATGGTACATAAAATTCCCTTAGGAGAGAACAGATATTTGCACACTTTTTCCTTATGCCTAAATAGCTGGTTAGTTATCCTTTCTAGATCCTAACCTAATCTTAATCCAAAGGGCAAGATGAAAGTTTGCGCTGAAAGAATATTTACTAATGATGGGTTATAGAATTTAAACATGTGTTGGTGGTCATGAGGTATCTATAGTACTTTCACCAATATTCTACATTTTGTACCAAAATAGAAACAAAAGGCAAATAAATCCTTATTTATAAATGATAATATTTAAAATAATTTAAGCATATTTTTTTATAATAGAATTATAGCATTCTCATTTAATCTAAAATTTTAGTTCTTATATGTACACTTTCTTTTTGCTTTTGTGTAATTATTTGCTCACATATTTTTTATAATTATTTCTTTAATGATATAGCAAACTGCGTCAGCATATTATAGCTGAATCATAGTCTTGGCCGTTCTTTTTACTTCTTTATAACATTATATTATTAAAATTCCTTGTCCTTCAATTGGGCTTACAAAAGAAACTTGTTTCTTAGATCTTCAGTACCCTAAGAAATTTGTTATAGGAGTTGTTAATTTAATTATATTTCTATTTTCAGTCTGTGTAATATATTCAAAAATCCATTCTGAAAAGCCAAAATGTGGAAAAATTACCTGCATCTCAAGAAGTTGGATATCTGCTCATTCTCAGAGACCTTTGCTTCCTTTTTAAAAATATTTGTTTGTTAAAATTTGGTATTGATGTTGTATGAAGTATAAAGATTACAGTACTTTAGACTATTATTGTCATTTAAGAGTGTATTCACTGTTTGGGTTTTGGGAGCGCTGCCTCCAAGAGGTTCATAGCATTTGGTATGTACTTCCCGTATTTCTAAGTCTACAGACCTACCCTGTCCCCTATCATGGCAAAGGCTTCGTGGTTCTGATATTGCATTTTCTGCTGCTGTAGCTCAACAATGGCAATAGTGTTTTGTTTTGTTTTTTAACTTTCCATGCCATTACAAATAAAACTGAGTTTTTTGAAGACTAGTAATTTGTACCATTAAAAAAAACCACATTATTTTGCTTTTGTCTCAGAATGTATTATGCTTCACAAGTATACTGTGGCAGCCTGAATAGAAAAGGGGGGAGGGGACATTGTCTTCAGCTGGCATGCTGTTATCAGAGGGAATGTGTTTCTGGACACGAGATTTAGCATTCATTGGTTGTCTCAAGAAAGCTATTTCATCTGAGGATTGGACAAGAAGCTGCGTCAATTTGCTGCCCGTCTCCAAGGCACTGGTGATGCTGCCTTCACAAGCTGGCTAACGTCACGGCTCCATCACCCAGCGGGGTGTGGACTCTCTTTTTCTGTTCTTCTCTATTTAGTTCTCTATTTGCTGCCTACTGCATTTCTTAATCTGTCTTCTGCCAGATGCTAACAGCATGATATTTTGCAATCATCTAGGTGAATACAAGAAAGACGAACTCCTAGAAGCTGCTAGGTAAGTGATTCCATTCATTTTAAGTGAGTATAATGCATTTAAGAGAGAAAAGGGGGAGGGCAGGTAGAGGACTATAAAAATTATAACATGTTATTGTCTTGCTTGAATTTTACGTGATAATGCCAGTAAGGCTGTGTTCTAAATCTTTGTATACTTTATTTTATATGATTAGTGTATTTAAGGATAACATCTTTCAATATGGTGATGATTGTAAGGTTAATTTTATTTGGAACATTTCTTAAGGTACCTGCAAACCTTAGTTACCCAGCTTTTCAAATGATATTTTTGTAGTACTTAAATGACTGTATCTTTATTTTCTTCTGAAAATTTTTCTAGCAAACCTTGAATGAGGGACATAAAGTAAATGTTAAAATTCTCATTGGTTTTCTTTTGTTCTTGGTCATTTTTAATTTAATTGCTTAGCTTTTTAAAGCATTTTGTATTTCTTACTCCAGTGTTTTAGAGCACATCAGAATAAAGTTTGTTTGTAATTAGGAAGGTGACTTTATGCAGAAAAATAAAACAAATAAAAATGTAGAAAGCTACATTATCCAAGATGTACCACTATATAATGACTAATAGAAATTAATTAGAAATATATTAATTGAATTGAATATAGCAAAAGAGAGTCATAGTGATCCATATAAAAGAAATCAAAGCAAACCAAGATTTATTTCCCACTCTTCTGTGAAAATATCCATAGTCATAAGAAGCTTTATAATTTTATAGGAATTGACTGATTACCTTTTTATAGGAGTGGTAATGAAGAAAAACTAATGGCTTTACTGACTCCTCTAAATGTGAATTGCCATGCAAGTGATGGACGAAAAGTAAGTTATTTAAAATATAATAGCCTCTTCCCTAATTTATTTTCACTTTGCAATTAAATTTTCAAAGTTGGAATATATATATATATATATATATATATATGGCTGTATTTTTATTGGCATCTTTTCATTGCAAAATGAAATGCTGCTGAATCTGTTATTGACAGTTGTAACATATGCACAGACCTGGTGAAGCACAGATCTTGAGTAAGTCTTTTCTCTTAAATGTCAAACACTGAAAGTTGTTTGTTAAGCAGAATTACAGCTTTGTTGGTGATTAAAACTGCAACATTTATTATTTTCCATGTATAATAATGGACATTGGAAATATTTGTTTACATCCTATTTACCCATCTTTGTTAGGTTATTTGCCATTTTGATTTCTTATTTGACAGAAGATGATTTATTTGTTAGATACCAATGCTTTCCATTTAAAGCTGAGAAAATGTTGCTAATAATTTTTTTAGAACTATTAACAGTGCTATTTTTTGTTTAGTTATTATTATTGCCTAAATTTTTATTGTGGTGTATTAAAATAAAATAGATTAAAGCAGAGAGAAATATTCTGAATTAATATGCAGTTGCCATAAATGTAAGGTAATATATAAAATGTACAGCTGGGAGCTTTATTGTCTGTTTCATATTCTTGCTTAATATACACTGAAATATAATTCATTACAGCCTTTGGTAATTGCAAAGTTTTGTAATTATTTACCTAGCAGACATTGAAAACCAAAGCACTCTGGACTACCAAAGCCTTTTTAAAAAATATATTCAGCTAAGTTTTGAATGTTAAAAGATGACTTTCATATCTTAAAAACCTAAAATATTTTCAAAAATACACTGGAAATGTTGAGGAAAATAATCTTGTACCATATATTCGAAAATGAATTCCTTTGAAATTATTTATAGTGAAAATATGCTATGGAAAATATCAGGATGGATGATCCCCACTTAGAAATAATAAACTATTTTGCTGTTAAAAACTCAATCACCTTTCTGTGAGTGATAATTTTATAGATTAAATTAGTCAGTTTTCCTTGACTGCCTTCTCGCTTTTTTCCCATTCTAATGAAATCCATAAAGTAGTGGCAAGGTATTGAGTCCTTCAGAATATAATATATGTTATTATTGTAGATGGCTTGTATATTATTTTAAATTGCCCAATTAGTATTTAGTTTTTCCAAATAATCTGGGGAGAGACTTCTACTTTCATGGAATGTTAAATTATTTATAGCAGGCTATATATATACACACACACATACACATACACACAAGCAAAAATTTACGCAGTACTATTACTGACATTTTGGAGGTGTTTTTTAAAGATAACTGCTCATATTTCCCAAGATTTTGAAGTGCTTTGGGGATTTCAACACTCTAGTGTATACTTTGAGCTCCAGATTTTGCTTGGATCCTTTCAGTAGATAAAGTGATGACCTCTATCACTGTGCAGAAAAGGGCCTTCTAATCTATGGTAAGTGCAGCTGTGTTTCTTAGACATAACTCTTTTAGAACCGAGCATATTTCAGTTTTCTTTAGCCATTTTAATACTACAGAATGTACGTGAAATTACTATAGCAGGAGTCTATTTCCATCCAGCCTCATTCCCCAATCCTGGCCCTTATAACGCAACAGCCCCATTTCAAAGTACTGTAAATCCTAATAATTCAGAAGCATGAACACTCATTCTTAACAAATTACCCTCTTCTCTCTGCTTTGCCCCCTGCACAAATGTTTAGAATTCTTTTATTTTTCCTCCTCCCCAAAGGAGGATATAATATGCTTCCCCATCACTTTAACTGGAACTGACGTATTTCTCTTCCAAATTCCTATAACTCCTTACCTGTATTGCTGTTACGGCATTTACCACAGAATCTTTGCATTATAGTTATTCATACATGGTTTTTTCTTCTACTCATCTGTTAGCTCTTTCTGTTTTGCACTTTGCATGTAGCAGAAGCTTAGGGTACAGATACACTCCCTGATAAACACAGTTTTATCCTCTGAGAAAAGCACCTGCTCTCTATGCCCTTTAGAAAATTAAATCAGAAGTATGTGAATGGGGTATTGTATATTTTCTATTATTACTATTATTATTTTTCTTCTGGAAAATTATACTATAAGGAAGAAGAGAATATTTTAATGTATAAAACATTTTTGAGAAGATGGCTCAATAATTATAATACTGAAGGAGTCATAACATATAAATAATACATCTCTAAAATGTACTGTTTTCTCAAACTAAATTAGATAGAAAAAGAAAATTAGACTTCAGCATTTATTAAGTTTTAGTGCTATGGCATAGAAAATCACTCACAATTGTCCATTTCTATGCAATATGCAAATGCAGTATCATAATTAAGATTGAATAATGTTCATATTTACATATTATTGCCAATTATGTCATAGAGTAATTCTTATTAAATGTACTAGTTCCAGTAAAGCCATGAAGTGGTAAAGATTCTGGTGATTGGGACAAGATCCTTTAATTACAACAGTATCTTTTGTGTTCTTGGTGTTAGGGTCCTGAAAAGTATAAGCAAATCTAGCTGCTAAATTATATGCATCTCTCTTAGATACTTGTATTTTTTCAAACCATTGCTTATGTTTATCTAGATTAGGAAGACAGTTGTATATTAATGAGAGGATAAAGGTACATTTTTCATATGTAATAAATTAGTCGGATATGTAAAGTTTTATTTCTTAAATTTGCATTTTACAGCATACTATGGCATCGATTCTTTTTTTTTTTAATAGAGATTTTTAAAATGACTATATTAATGCTTAATTCAGCCCTTGCCTATCTCTGTTTTTGCTGCGATTCCTGGTTTGTAAGTTTAAAATGCCCATGAAAATGTCAGCTTTATAATGTTTATAGAAAAGAAATGTTCCTTATACATTGACTAGTACAAGAAACTAGGCAGGAACTAGAGTAGGTGGAGGATTTGCCTAGAGATATGTGGGAGTTTTAAACTTTAGTATTCCTTTTTAATGTACTACATGGGATACTACAATTACAGTGTACATTTTAAATAGTCTCTTTAACTCTATACTGTGGCTTGATGATTATCTAATTAGATAATATGTGAATGGTTAATATTTTTATTTACCACAGACATTTATTTTTCTAACCTTTAGAATTCTGAAAACGTAAATTAACAATAAGGTTTTAAGTAATTTACATTGTTATATTATGATTTTATTTTACATGTAAGTCAAAGTCGGAGCTTAGTCACCTAGAAATTCCCAGTTTGTATTTTTCCCAAAAAAAAAAACAAAGGCACAAGTTTCTTGGATAATGTTTAATTCTAAAATGTTACTCTCTTACAATTATATATCTACTCTCAGTCATAGCCACTTTAGAAACACAAGGGCATAGATATAATTTACTCTTCTTCTATTTCCTTCCCATTATGATTAGCCATAACATTGCACAAAATTCCTTATTTTAAATTGCAATGAAGTGCAACCAGAACCTTCTAAAGGATTGTTCCTTTTCTAGAATCCTCTCTTCTATTTTTTCAAACTACACCCATTTTCTTGACCTCTAATCAACCTTTACAATATTTTCTATCAATATTAGGCATTTATCTAAATGTTGTGACCCTGTTTGATATCTCAATTTAAGCTAGCAGTATTCTCTTGTTTTCCAATATTAATTTTCATAGGACACCTTTTTATACAAATGAAAATAAATATTAGAATATAGCTCACATTATTTCACCATTCAACTTCCTTGAGAGTTCTTTTTGGTTCCTCTCTGCGTTATTTCTCTTTCCTGGCTGCTCTTACCCCTTTGCAAAACAAATGCCCTATATTTATCTCCTCCTTATCATAACAAAGAGCAGGTTGAGATTGGGGATTATTGTATATATTCCAAAATATGAATAATATGTATCTTTATTGCATCTACTGTGTCTACTATTGCTGTGATTTTATGTCACCAAGTATTGAAAGTAATATTTCATTGGTGCTTTATCTTTTGATATATTTAATGTAATTTCTCGTATTTTAGGTCTCTTTCTGCTCCTCTCATCCAGTACACACTCAATATCCACCAAATATAGGTCTGTGCTAAGTGTCATGGATGTTAAAGAAATACATGGTTAATGGTACTCATTCACAGTACTCGTTCACAAGGAGCTTGAGATTTGGTTGTTAGAATGATTAAAACATTCTCCAGGATGGTGAAACTAAAATGCAGTAAAAAAGATGTGTGATTCCCTTTGCTGTGACACAGTTATAAAGTGTAGACTTAAGATGAGATTTTTAATTTTCAAAGCATTAGCATTTAGACATGTATGCCCTTTTGTAGGAAACCACAAATTTAAATGAACAGGCAGTTAGAAAAGCATGATTTAAATGTAGAAAGATTAACTATAACTAAAGCGTTTCTTTAAATGTCAGATTTCTACTGTGAAAATGTTTGCTTTCATAAAATAGTTAATAAGACTTTGGAAACTGAAAAAAATAAAGTATTTTAAAACTTTTCAAATGGAGATCACTCTTGAAGACACCATGAAAAAGCTGTGTGACACAGTTGAAAGAGCAATAGGCTGTAGGGTAGATGGGTTCTATTCCCTGCTCTTCTGCTTTCTAGGTGTATAACTATGGCTCTACAGTCTTCAGTTTCTTCGTTCCCAAATGGGGGTGATCATATCTATTTCACAAGGCATTTGAGAGGATTAAGAGAAATGATATGATTAATGTTTGTAGCACATAGCAGAACCTCAATAAACATTCTTTCATAACTTATTGAAGCTTTTGAATATATTTATAATGGACACACGCATACTTTTGAGCACTCTGACATCCCCTACCTCCCTACTTAAATGGTCCTTATTATCTAGAGCTCAAGCCCAAGTGGCATTTGGGGAAAAGTAAGCTGTAGGTTATCAGATAATCTCCAAATTATATAATTGGATTAGTTCTTTAGGAGCTTGGCCTCTCTCTACTTCCCCTCCCAACTTCATATTAAATAAATAAATTTGTTTAAATTATAAATTCCGATATATGCTCTTGGAAATATATATCTATTTTCAAGAGCAGATGTATTAAAAATTAATATCTGGTTGACACTAATGTCACAGTATTTACCTAACTTCCATGAAGTACATCCAGTGAAGCATAAGAAATATGTAGGGTTAGTGCAATATTTTTGTGTTTCTATTTAAGGTTTTAAGGCTGTTTCCATTTGTGGTATTGTAAAGTAATTGGAATTTTCAGTATTCTTGGTTAACAGCCCCTAAGTGAGTCTATCTCTTCTCTAAATATCTTATTTGACCAGGATTTTAACAGTCCTTATTGGGTAGATTGTTGTTTTAAAAACTCGTCAAGAACCGTTCCTTCTGTCCTTCATGCTCTTGTCTAGGCCCTTCCCACGTTCACTCTGAGCCACGCCTGCGACCACTTTGATGAATAAAATAAGGCGGAAGTGAGGCTGTGCCAGTTCCAGGACTAGACTCTGAATTGTCCCGGCAGCTTCCAGTGTCTTGCTTTTAGGATGCTCCTTCTTGTATCCCAGCTGTCATGCTATGAGGCAGCTCAAACAGCCATGCAGAGGCCCAAAGGAGGAGAACTGAGGCCTCTAACCAACAGACCTACCTGAACTCCCAGTTAAACGGTGAAATGACGCCAGTCAGCTAGCCCAGCCCAGCCTCTAGGTGGCATCAGTGAGCAGCCCACCAGGGTACCTCACACCACCAGGAGCAGAACTGCCCATCAACCACCGTTGTTGAGGTGGTTGGTTAGGTGGAAGTCCATAACTGAAGTATACCCTGCTGTAAGAAACTGTAACTCTATGCTCGTTATCTGTTAGGCAAGAAATACTGCATCTGTTTTCAGTTGGATTACTAAAAGTAGTTCTATCATAGTTTGGCTACCTGGAAAAATAAGAAGGGATTTTTAAATATCCCCCAGATATATTTCTTTTCTTTAGATGTGTTCAATTATTTTGAATTTGAATCTTACAATTTGGTTTGTTTGTTTTTTCTTTGGAATGATGAAAATAATTTCATGTGTATCTTTTGGGGTCATGGTATGGGAGAAAGCAGGAACTTGAAGCTAGGAGACCAAGTTTTAAGTTATAACTTTTACTAGCTTTGTGATCATGGCAAATTTTATTTTTTTCCTGAATTCTCAATTTTTTTAGCCTAAAAAGTGAAGGCTTTGAGCCAGATGAGTTCTAAGCTACTTTTCAACTCTTAACATTTCAGGATTCTGACATATTTTGTTAATTTTCTCATCAGCGTTAGTAGGATTTATCTCTAATATATGGAGTTGGGTTCCATAAGAGTCTGTAGAGTCACACTGAATAAAACACTCATGGTATCTGGGATACAGTTTATATAGAACCTTTTTCCCCTTTAAGGAAATGTTAGCGTTACCTGTATACATGCCCAGCTCCGCCTGACCTTTAGTGCCCTTTATCATTCTCTTGTGTTCTTGCCAAATCTTAGTAGATTAAAGGTCTTACCTTTTTTTCCCCCTAACTTTCATGCATCATAGTTCAGATGTTACTTGATTACACAAAAATCAAAATACAGTAAGTCTGCATCAGGGAACTCTTCAAGTTTCTTAGATTTAATTATATATATAATCACATTACTTCTTTAGAGTGTACCTTGCTAAGCAAGGCATGTCCTACTGTAATGCAGAAATCCCTGAGAGGAAGTCTTCTCACCTGCTTATATTGGGATATATTGTGTAATAGCTGTACATTAGTGTGTATTCATTTTGTAACAATGAAGGCTTGAAAATGTCTTTTTTATTTTTCATTAGGGGATTGTTTCTTTTAAAACAGTGTATTTTGTCAAGCATGACACTTCTACTGGTAAGGGTAATTAGTACCTGTGCCAACTATGTTGTGTTTCTCTTATTGAAAAAAGGAATTTTCAGTACAAGGGGACCACAGTGTTAAAAAGCAGTTTGGAAAACTTAGGAGCTCATTTTAGCTCTGTTTTGCTACCCTCCTCCTAACTTTAGGTCCTCCACCAAAAGCACAGGTTTCCCACAGTTTTCCAAGTTATACTAGTTGAGGGATAGGAAGAGAGTAAGCAGTATATCATTGCTATGATTCATTATAAAATTTAATTTAGAAGCCAAATTACAAAGGTGACACTTAAGCATCTCCTTTGAAATTTGTTGGAATCTAAATTTAAAATATTATTTCTGGCTCTACAAGTAAACTAAACTTTATATTAGAGTTTAGGTTAGATACAACTGTGGCAATAGTTTGAAAACATCCACCTGGCAAAAATGGCAAGGGACTCAGATCAGGAAGAATCACTCAAGGCAGCTTTCATGGTGGTGTTAATATCCTAGTTCTTCAGCTCAGCGGAGTGTTGTGTAGTGTTCAGTTTATTATCAAGCTTCGTAACATATTTTTGTGCATCAAATATTATATAACAAATATGTTTATAAGCATCCCTATAATGATTATGATTTGTGTGCTCTTTTTGGCATAAGCAAACTGATCAATTACTATTTGACAGTACAGAATCTACAAACTTCCTTAAATTCCTGTAGTAAAGGGTGACCCTTACTGTGTAGAATGCTTACTTAAGTGCAGAGAGAAGTCTTATTTTGGTAAACCCTTTGCATTAGTCAACCAAAGAGGTGCTGATGCAGAAATCTGTTGGCTTTCATAAAGGATATTTATTTGCGGTAAAAGCTTACAATTACAAGGCCCTAAAGAGTACAACTCAAGGTTAGTTTCTCACCAAAGTCAGTTGCCACATATTGAAGCAAGGTGGTTGCCACTCTATGAGGATTCAGCTTTCCTTTCCCTCAGCTACAGGCTGGCATGAGACTTGTCCCTCTTCCCAGGGCCTCAGAATCAAAGTTCTCTCCTCTTCGTGTCATGACCAAGTTCTCTCCTCTGGCAATCTATGGAGCTCTGTCTTCCTGTGTATCTGTTTATATAGTGTCTGCTTATATAGCCCACCAAGGGGGTGGGGACTCAACCCCGAGTTACAACCTTCTGACATGTTCTAATCAAAGGCCTAATCTTAACATAATCTAATCAAAGACATCTCAGTTGAATCTAATACAATCAAAGGGGATCACAGCCAGAGGAACTGACCAATTTACAAACATAATCCTTATCTTTTTCAGAGTTCATAAATAATCTCAAACTGCCACACCCTTCCAGCCTGATGAGAAACAACAAAAAGAAAGTGGAGAGTTATTAAAGGATTTAAAAACTCTGAAATTATCTGTTGTTTTGAATTAACATTGTTAGAAAGAGTTCTTTGGCCACAGATAAAGCCAACCTAACTATTAATTTTTCACTCATTGTGTATCGATGACCAGGTTATTCTTGTATTGCTGCCTTTTTTTCTTTCTGTTAAGGAAAAGCATAATCATTTACTAAGCCTACATCCTCTTCTCTTCCTGCCCATGCATATTCATTCATTCACTGCCTCCCTCAATTAAATTAGAATTATAAAAGGAAATTTCTAAAAGTATCAAAATCTTCACAATATACCTTTTAGAAAAAGACTGTTTTTCATCGTATGAAAACATTTCTCTCTACTAAGAATGAATCAGTAGCAAAACTTTAAAAACACACTATAAATACCATGCATAATTCCTTGAAATGCATATTTAGGTAGCCAAACTAGGAAGTTTGGAAACAGACTAAATATAAATGTTTCATAATTTGATTTTCCTTTTGTAAAGATACTTTAATTGTTTAATTGTAACATGATAATGACCTACTCTGAAAACCATAAAAATGCCCATTAAATAATCCCCTACTTTCAGAGAGAGTTCAGCACTTGTCAGAACTGGGCGGAGGGGTGGGGAACAGAGCTACAAGCCTATATGCAAACCTTGGAACAACATGGATCTGATCACTGAAGGAACTTTGCATCTCTCTAAAAGCCTTACAGCTCTTAACCAAAGTAAAAGGAATCTGAGTTTCCCAGTTTAAACAGTTCAGATGATTAATAATTTAACGTGAAATGATCCTCTCCTATGTAATCTCTACATGCCAATCTATGCAACTTGTTTCCCATTTCAAGAACAAGTCATCTGCCTGTTGTACATTATATGTACATTAGAATCTTTCAGGTTTAGATATGAACACCTAAGATTGCAAATCTTAATTATAAAAGGGAATTCACTTGAGGTTCAGGCAGCGTGAAAACTTTTCTCCTTAAACTTTAAAACAGCAGGTTACTATGAGACCAAGGAGCCTGGTTTCCATAAAGTCTGCCATCTGTTCTCATTAAACCATACAAAACTAATGTTGCACCTTCTGAGAGGTCTAAGCATTTTTTTTTTTTTTTTTTTTTCCTTTTTCCTTCCATACAAACTCTATGAGAGGATGCTAGAAACTCATTTTCATGGATACATTTCAATTCTTCTGCTGAGTCTGAGGCTGGAAAAGGGAAACACAAATTGCTGGTTGTTAAAGAATTCCCTTGGAGCTTCTACAGTGATAATATTATTAAGTTAAAATTGAATTAAGTTGGCATTTAAGCTTTCTTCTCACAAAGATTACCCTGTGGATTTCCTATTCTTTCTTGTGTTCTCATTTTCCTTCTCTACCCAATACATACACTTAGAATAAAGATAGTCCCTTTTTATTCTGTTCAAAAATAAATTTTTACTCTATAGGACAGTTGAAGTACAGAATCCTTATTTTATAAGTTATTTCATAAATTCTACAAATATTCAAATGCCTTAAGTTCCTTCCTAAAGGTTAGTACATTTGTTAATCTTGGAAGAACATCCACTCTGCGCCTGTAGAATTTTAGTCAACTAGTAAGTCTGTCTCTGTTCATGTGGTCTATCTAGAATTCATAGGCTCTTGGTTGGAAAAGGCCTTTAATGGCAACTAGTCCAACCTTCCAAAGCAGTCTTGGAACCTCCACTATGATAACTCTGACAGGTTCACGTGGGCTCAGCTTGAGTACATTATAAAAATGACAGCTAACTGATTTGAATCAGACTGTATCTGGATTTAGAGTCCAATCTAGGTGACACACTTTATGAAGGGATAGCGATCAACCAGAGGATGACCAGGAAGGTAGTCATGTTTATAGTTTACATTGTAGTTTTCGCTCTCTCCTATTCAACTCTTTAGGTTATGGCCAGGTATATAATGGCCTGTATCTGTCATTGTAATGTCATTCAGATGATTCCCAAGTCCCGAAAATGCCCCCCTATTACACCTGTTTTTCCCTCTTCCTAACCCCAGAACATCCATGGAATATTGCCTCCACAACAATGGTCTTTCTTCCATTGCTAGAATCACAGGTAGTCTATAATAGAGTACTATACTAGTAAGTTTAGTTTAGTCCGTAGTTTGTTTCCCAATCCTGAGGACTCTGGAATGGTGAGTCCCACTCCACAATTAATTGAGGAGGGCTTCGATCCCATACATCTGATAGATGGGACTCTCTTGCTTGCAGTTGTAGGCACTCTCAGTTCCTTGGTGTGTTGTTTGTCCATCATCTCCTCCCCATTAGTTGTCCTGGGTGAGTCCACTGAACTGGAGAGTAGATGTTGCAACTCAATTGAGATTCAGGGCTCAGCTGGCACATGGACAGCACAAAGATTTAAGTCTCTTGGATGTACACCTGCCAACTCTAGTACTAATTATAGGTTCAAATAGCAGGACAGAAGAGTTGTGCATAGGGAAACCACTGCTGAGTCTAACTCAATTACACTGGAGAGCATAAATACCAGATTAGGGCCCACTGGCAAGGGGCCAAATTCCTGAGCTTTCTGCCCTGATGATAGTGTCTGGATGTCTCCATATCCCTGAGGAGCTTCACTATTTAGGGTCATATCTACTTTGGCTATCAATGAGATCCTGTTGAGATGTGCATAAGCGCTACCTCTGGGAAGGCCTCCCAACTCACTCTGAATCTCTTAGCCATACAAACTCATTTGTCTTTAGCTTTTTCCCCTTTTGGTCAAGGTGGCTTTTGTTCTTGTTTTTGTTTTTGTTTTTGTTTTTTTTTCCACATGCGTTGCTTGTTGGTACTTGGTAGCAGTCACTCAGTGCTGGGGAGGCTCATCCCCGGGAGTCATGTCCCACACTGGGGGGAAGTTATTGCTTTTATATGCTGAGTTTGGCTTAGAGAGAGGCCACATTTGAGCAACAAGGAGGGTCCCCGTAGGTAACTCTTAGGCACCCTACATCACTAGGCTAAGTTTCAATTTCAAGAGCAAAAGCTCACAAGCATAGTCATCAATATCAAGGGTCCTTAAATGGACCATTCTCGTTCACAAGTCATTGTCCTTGTACTTGGGGCATTCTTGTTGTTCCATTAGAGAATGTGGCAGAGCTCCCCTGGATAGGAATTTATTTTTTGGTTATAGTGTGACTCTCCACCCACTGTGACAATACCCCATGAACATTTGAACACATTTATATGCCTTATATGTATACCCAGGTGAACCACCTCCCATGTATCCCCCCTCACTGACACCCCGCACCAGTGATCCTCCCCTGTCACAGTTGTAACCCTTCTGTGATCTAAAACTTCTTAAAAAATGAAGTCAATAAAATAGCCACATACAATTAATAAGAAAGTGAAATAGTAATGATAGTTTTACATATAAGAAGTAAAATACAGAAAAAAATTAATAAAAAGTAAAAATAGAATATTTTTAAAAATTGGAATATTAAAACATAATGAAAAAATTTGAAGGAAAAAAAACCACATTTTTTTAACATTTTGCCTTTCATCACTGTAAGACCATTGTCCTGTATGTACAGTGACATTTTCTTCCATTTATTTCCCGGGTGTTTTAATTTTTTATTTTTATTTTTTCATTTTTTCTTCAAAGAAGTTTTAGGTCACAGTAGAGCCATGTACAGGATACAGGGGATTCCGATATACCCAACATCCTCCCCCTTTTCCCCTTTCTCCCATCAATAACCTTTTATATGTGGATGGTACATTTGTTACAATTGATGCACAAATATTGAAACATAACTACCAACCATTGTCAGTGGTTCACATTATGGTTTACATTTTGGACCATATACTTTTATAAGATCTGATGATATTTGACGTGGCCTATATCCATCTTTGCAAGATCATGCAGAACACTTCCGTCACCCCCACATTTCCCCCTGTTCCATCTATTTTATTCCTCCCTTCCCTTCCCCTTCGGGCCCATGGCGACCACCAGGCTTCACTCCTTAAAGGACAAGTTTCATAGTTACTTGCATCTTCACTGAGGGCTTGACACACTCGTCTGTCCTCCCCTATTAGGTACTGCCTATACTCTCAAGTGAATCTCATCCCTCTATTTGAGAACATAGCAGGCCTTCCTTAGGATGGGAGACTAACACCTTCCTGCTCATTATGTGTATCTCTACCCACTGGTGCAACACACTATGCCAAAATGATCACTCATATTCTCCCTTCGAGCCTGACCTAGGTGCACCTTGACCCAAATGTCCCCCATCCAACACCCTAAACCAGTAACTCTTCCTTGTCATGTGCCAAATGAGCATTCCCAACATGGTAATTTCAACCACGTACCCTCCAAGCCCCAGTGTTCACCTGCTCCCTCCCCCAACCCTTCCCCCAGTTCTGTGGACTCTCCAACTCACCCTCCCCACCCTGCCCTCCTGTTAAATCTGTACCATGCAACCCAGTATTATCACTATACCCCTGTCATGTCCCTTCACTGCACAACTACACACTTCTACCTCGTCATAGATTTCGCCCGTATGGGCGTTGGCTCACAACCTTCTTCTCCCTTTCCATTTCCTGTAAACCTGTCTTCCAGACTCTAGCTCCGTGAGCCTGTTCAGGTTATTTAATTTATATCAGTGATGTCATGTAATATTTGTCCTTCAATGCCTGGCTTGCTTCACTCAACATAAGGTCAAGGTTCATCCATGTTGTCCCATGTGTTAGTACTGTATTCCTTCTTACAATTGAGTAGTATTCCATTGTAAGATATAGTTTTTGAGGAAAGTACAAATAAAATAGCTTTTTTGTTTGTTTCATTTCTACTTTGGTTCATCAATTTTAATTCTCCAGATAATTTCTTTTAAATTCTCTTTTTTTAGAGCCCAAGAATTGAGGCAATTCAAGGAGACTGTCTAATCTTTGTTATTATACTACTTACAATATCCCTTCAAAAGACAGGCATCAGAAAGCATTCAAATTGGAAAGGAAGAAGTTAAACTTTCCCTATTTGCAGATGTCATGATCTATTTCTAGAAAATCACCCCAAATCAACAGCTAAGTTATTAAAACTAATAAATTCAGCAAAATGGTACAAGAACCACTTGTACAGGAACAATATGCAAAAATTAGGGTTTTATACATTAGTAATGAACAATCTGAAGAGGAAATCAGGAAAAACATTACATTTACAGTTGGAACTAAAAGAATCAAATATCTAAGAATAAATTTAACCAAGGGTACAAAAGACATATATTCAGAAAACTACAAAACATTGCTGAAGGACATCAAAGAAAGCCTAAATAAATGGAAAGACATTCCGTATTCATGGAGTAGAAGACTAAATATTGTGAAGATCTCAGTTGTACCCAAAGCAATAAATGGCGTCAGTGCAATCCTAATCAAAATTCCAGCAACCTTGGCTTTGCAGAAATTGAAAAGCTATTCATCACATTTTCACACTGAGGTTCATGGCAGCATTATTCACAATTGCTAAAAGATGGAAGCAACCCAAATGTCCATCAACTGAAGAATGGATAAACAAAGTGTGGTATATACATGCAATGGAGTATTATTCTGCCATAAAAAGGAATGAAGTTCGAACCTTTAAGACATCATGTTCAGGAAAATAAACCAGACACAAAAGGACAAATACTGTATGATCTCACTTACATGGAATAATTAGAATATGCAAATTCATAGAGTCAGAAACTGTAATACAGATTACCAGGGGCCAGAGTGGGGGTAGGGAATGGGGAGTTAATGCTTAATTGATACAGAGTTTCTATTTGGAATTCATGGTAGTGATGGTAGCAGAACATTGTGAATGTAATAAACATCGCTGAATTGGATATTTGAATCTGGTTAAAATGAGAAATTTTGGATTGTATATATGTTACCAGAATAAAAAAATTTTAAAAACACATGTAGAACTGTACAACACAAACATTGAACCCTAATGTAAACTATGGACTATATGTATAGTATAATTATAATAATATTGATTCATCAACTGTAGCAAAATATCACACTAATATAAAGTGTTAATAATACAGAAAACTGTATATGTCAGAGGACGTATATGTGAACTGTACTTTTTGCATGGTTTTTCTGTAAACCCACAAATTCTCCAGTAAAAATTTTTTAATGAAAAGACAAGCACCAGCAATGAAATATAATTATTTCAGTGGACTAATATCCATATTGATAATCACACTTTTAATTTGTTTAGACCCTGGCTTAAGTATCATCGTCTCAAAGAGCTTCTTAGCTATACCTAGCAGGCAGATTAATCATGCCTCTCTTCTTGAAAGAAATTTAATAAGCTCTGATTTTGTGTTTATTATATATTCTTAGATTATATTAATGGCTTTTTTAGTATTTTATTTGTAAAAGGAAAACACTAATCTGTCTTCACCAATTATACATTTGAATGAGATTTTTTTTTATAAGGTAGACATAGCGGAGGTGGCATGTCTAAATGTCCATTTATAGGCAATTGTTAAAATTCTTATGGTACACCCAAAAATGGTGAGAATACTATACATCCATTACAAAGAATAAGAGAGACTTACATACTAACATGCTAAGAGAAAAAGGCAAATCACAGAAGCATATGTATAATGCGGTACTATTTGGGTGAAACTACAGCAACGAAAAGAAGTGGAAAAAAAAAACACAAAATTTTTGGGGAAAATTTTCTAAAATTATTCTTGTAAAACTCTCAACTGTGATTATCTTTTGGTATGTGGGTTTATTGGGCCAGAAATAGAAATAGAGAACCTTTTATTTACTTTTTATTACATGACTTTCTATACCATTTGAACTTTTTCAGAGAAAATGCATTATTTTTATAATTTAAAAGAGAATTCTGCTGGGGAGGGAATGGTGAATAAATGTAAAATAATCGATAATTTAGACCAATTAAAACTGAACAAATAGATATATAGTATCTAGTTTTTGAAGCTAGACCCAAAAGGCATGTTTGGAAATGCTTAAGTGATGATGTTTTGTGTTTATATATATTTTTTAAGAGATAGGAGGAAGTTAAAAATATTACAAAGATGATATCTTGGACCATGTGTTCAGAGAGATAGTGTTTGCAAAACTGGTAGTACTTGAGCAATAGTCACATCACTAAAAGTTTCCAGACTAAGAGACATTCTTGCCAAAGAAGTTTCATTTGAAGGAGGAAAGTTCACTTCCATTTTACATGCAATGCAGAGACTATGCATAGCACAAGTTAAACAGTGGCAAAAGAAATGGGACAGTGAACTAGCATGACTTCTTCAACAAATCAGCATTGTATAAAAAGGAAAAAAGGAGGGTGGAAGCTTGCTATAGATTCAGAGAGACTTTAAAGGCACAACAACCAAATCTCTTAATCCTGATTCCAACAAACCAACTTTATAAAGAGTTTTGGGGATGATCATGAAATTTGATTATGGACAGGGGCATTATATGATACCAGGTATTTACTGTTATTTTGTTAGATGAGATAATAGCACTGGAGCTTTGAAAGAAATTATCCATAATTTTTAGAGGCATCTACAGAATTATGTGGGGATAAAATGTCATGGTGTTTTAGATTACTTCAAAATACCTCAGGGAGAAATAGAAAAGAAAAAAAAAAAAGACAAAGCAAAAGTCAGTGTTAACAAAATCTTAATAATTGTTGTACTTGGGTGATAAGTACATGGGTGTTTTATATTTCTTTGAATTTCTTCTTAATAAAGCAACGGATTCATATTCAGGTTGTTTAAAGATCATGAAGGCTTATCTTATAAAACCATTTTGTAATTTTCACTGTAGAGCCAGAGTCTGGAGGAGGAATTTGAACAGTATGCTATATTCCTGAGCTTGTGTGGAACTAAGAAAGACTATGCTTGAGTCTTTTGAGAAAATGAATTGTTGGATGGAAAACATAATGTGCTTTTATTATCTTTTGAGCCAACTAACTCTTCTTAATAGGATTCTCTCTTAAGTTGGTAAAGGAATAAGTCTTTCTTTCTTGCATTATTCAGAATGCATGTATCTGTATACACACACATATAATTTTTTGGCTAAGGACACTTCCAGAAATCAAGAAACTAATTCATCATTAAGTCTGGCTAGAATAAGGTGACCAACCATCGCAGTTTGCCTGGAATGAAGAGGTTTCCTGGGATTAGAAACATCCTGGGCAAATCTGGACAAGTTGGCCAGCCTTGTCTGGAAAATCCCAGAGGATTTGACCTAAACCAAACTAGACTTTCATTTTAAGAGGAAAAGCACAAAAATACATTATACATCATGATAGCTCTCTTTTGACTTACATCATGTCCTTACAGTTGTGGTCTTATTCTTTTCTGGGGCCTCAAACATCACACGTCTGCATTGACATGTGGGTGTAAATATTTCACACAAAATTTAAAGTCAGGTTCATCATGATGGCTTATCTCTTCCTCTTTAGTAAAGTAAATAAAAAATTGACAATAACCTTCATTAATTCATTATTTATTTAATTGGTGTACTATGTACAAAATACTATGTTAAGCCATCAAAACTCAAAAATAAGATGTGTTCTCTGTTTTCATTGAGCTTACAGTGGATTGAAGGAAATAGACATATGAATAAATAGCCATAATATTTTGTGATGAGTTTATTGTAAAAGATTGTGGCAAGTAGTTTTAGAACCAGTCTTTGACAATCTCTTTTGTATTTTTCATTATAGAAATATTGTCCAAAGACAGAGTAAGAGGAAGGTGATTATTTGGAGTATTGATCTCATTTTAAAATCTTAATAAAGGAAGGCCCAAAACTTTGTACTTCATAAAAATAAATAATAAGAATAGTCTTTTAAAATTAAGAATCAGTGTTTATAAGATTTTATGCTTCTTAGATCAAAAGTTATATAGAGGTTGGTGTATGCTGTTACCTTTTTTTTTTTTTTTTTTGCCTTTTTCTTTACCAGGAGGTCCCAGGGATCGAACCCAGGTCCCTCCATATGGGAGACGGATGCCCAACCATTTGAGCCACATCCGCCCCTATTCTGTTCTATAATGGGAATTGTTAACTTGAAAAGCATCCCCAGCACTATTGGATCAAAGAGCCCTTTCCCCTGTACCCAAAAGTCATTTGTGAGGTAGCAGTTGGAGTTTTGTGTTAAAATGTTAAGTGCTAAAGTTCTCTTGTATTGAATACGGAATAATACGTCTTGACACATTGGGGTGTAGTTGTCATGATTTCTTTGCTCAGTGGAAGTAAAAGATCTAACAATAAATTTTTTATATTCTAGGCACATAGTAATGTCTTCCAATACTGATAACTACATTGTGCATCCTTAAGAATTTTTGATTTTGATATTAATCCTCAGGAATTTTTTGCCTTCCATTGTTTAAATTTGTTAAGAAGTCATATGTGAAACAAAGTGGGAGAATATTTCATTACTAGTAGACCTTTTTATTTCTGCAGAAATTACTTCTTCAGAAGGTATTTCACTTATTAGTACAATCTAGTTCCTAATGGTTCCAAGCTAATGAATAGTTATTTATGGCATTTGAGCTACATGGAATGGAGAGGAGTGAACAAAGGAAAACATAGTAAAAGGTGAGATCAGAAAGGTGGTAGGGGGATGGTGGTGAGGAAGATTGTGTATGTTATGGCCTTCTGGACGGTATAAAGACATTAGCTGTATTTGGAGTGAGAGGAAAAGCCATTGGAAGGCTTGGGCAGAGAACTGGGATGATCTAACTTATCTTTTAATAGGATCATTTTGCTGCTATAGTGAGCATGCACTCTTAAGGGGGATAATAATGGAAGCCAGGAGACCAGTTAGAAGTCTATTGCAACCAAACAGCTAAGAGAAATGGTGGCTTAGACCAGGATAATGATGGTGAGAAGTGATTGGATTCTGGATATATTTTGGAGGTATAACCAACGAAATTGTCTGATGGAGTGAGCATAGTATGAGAGAAAGATGGAAATCAAGGATGACTCCAAAGTTTTTGGTTTAAGTAATTAAAAGGATGGAGTTGCCATTAACAGAGATAGGACATTCTACAGGGGAATACGTTTGGGGGAAGAATGCTAGGAAACTCAGTAGTGGACGTGATAAACATGTGTTACCTCCTGTAAAATCCATATGGCGATGTCAAGTTGGCAATTGGATTATGAGAGTTCAGCAAAAAGGACTGGCCTGGTAATGTAATTAAGGAGTTCTCAGTTTCTGGATGGTATTTAAAGCCAAGAGACTACATATGAACACTAAAGAAATGAATGTAGATAATGAAGAAAAGAGGTCCAAAGAGAATCCTGGAACGCCCTCCAATGTCAAAAAGATAAGGAGCAACCAGCAAAGAAGTTTAGAAGGGGTGACCAGCAATGAAGGAGAAACTAGGAGTGTGGTGCCCTAAACATCAAGTTGACAAAACATTTCAAGGAAAAAGTGATCAATTATGTTAAATAATGCCAATAGGTCAAGTAAGATGAGTACTAATTAACAACCAGTAAGGAATAAATCTAAGTGTGAAGGATACTTAATAAGGTAATAATATGTAATAATTACCACTTGTTGAGCCTTTTCAGTGTGACAAATACTGTATGAGGTGCTACTTTTAATCCAAGGGACAACACTGCTCAGTAGGAATTTACAATTCCCGTTATAAAGAAATTGGAAGCCAAGTCTCAGACATATTAAGAAAATAGCCCAAAGTCAAATGCCTAGTAAATTTTCCAAAACCAGAATGCAAACCCAAAATTTAAAAGCCTTTACTCTTTTCCTTATACTATGCTGTCTGGACCTAGGTTAAAGTTATTCATACACATGTTTATAACAGGCTTGTCAGTTGTCACTATTTTAACTATACCATTTATGTATGTATACATGTATGTATTTGTGTGTGTGTATATATATATATATATATGTAGGTATGAATGATTGTACAGGATAAGTTAAAGCTAACTTAAAAACTTTACACTCAACTATAAATCTTTATCATATAAAGCAAGGATAGTGTATTAGTTGGAGTTCTCTAGGGAAACAGAACCGATAGGATAGGTAATTTTGTAAATATTATAAGATTTATTATAGGAATTGGCTCACACAACTGTGGGGATGAGCAAGTCCATATGCTATAGGACAGGCCACGAGCAATAAAGTCTGATGGATTTCCGTGAATTCCTCAGGAGAAGCTGTCTGGCTGAGTAAAGAAGGAAATGCTTCCTTCAACTGATTGGATTAGACTTCTCTCATTGTTGCAGGCAGTCTCCTCATTTGATTGTAGATTTAACCAGCCATAAATGCAATCAACTGACTGATTATTTAAATCCAAGAAATACCCTCACAGTAATAATTAAGCCAGTGCTTGTTTGACTAAACAGGTGTACACCATAACCTGGCCAAGTTGACACATGAACTTAACCATCACAGATAGATACATTTAAGTTTGTTTTATCTTATGGCTAGAATCCAGTTTCTTGGCTCTAGAAGAAAACTTTGAATTATGCGATTTCTTTAAATGAGGATTTTTCTATTTATTTTTTATAATATTATAAAAATATAATATTAGGAGCACTTCTCTTACAGTAGAATAATGTTTAGATTAAGTTTGAGATAGAGTTTTTGAGTTTGCAGTTCTTCCATCCTTTACCAAGCCACATGTTTACTTTTTAAAATGTTCCCAATAAAAAATGTCTATAGAATAATGCTGAGGTGTACAAACTGGCAGTGATTGCTGTCCCATATATAATTATGTTTTCTTAAATGTTTGTTTCTTGTATTTGCTAGTTTATAACCACCATAAAATTTTCAAGTAACATGTGAGTATTTTTCAAAAGGGTCTGCTTTATTTATTCAAAACCAAAATTACTCTGTTAATTATTCTAGCAATTAGAAAATTACTTTTATCATTGTTTTGCCACTTGACAATTGAAGTATAAATTTAGCACTATCTGGTAACCATTTGCTAAATTTAGTCCTAGGCTACATGATTTTAATTGCTCTGCTTCAAAAGACAGCATTTGGTATATAGTGTTTAGTAGTAAATTATTTTTTTCCTAGCGGAAGAATTTTTGGGCTCTCAGTAGTGTAAGCTTGTTCAAATTATTCTTTGTCCTCAATTTGTACTTTTTCTCTTTGCATTTCATCATTTTCTCAAATTTGTTGTATTTTCCTGATTTTATTTGCCTTCTAATAATAGTATTTAGTTTTACATAATTAGTGTCCATATTAGAGTGAGTACTTGGAAATTCTCACCCAGCTTGTTCTCCACTAGCTCTGTGAATTCATTCACTCAAATAGCTCAACTACCCCTACTTAGATGTTGCTACCACTTTGTTGACACTATCATTATCTCTCTTCTGGATGAGTTCTGCAACCTTCTATTCAGGTCTTCTGACATCAGGTTGTCCCCCTCTCCAATTAATTTTCCATATAGCAACCAGAGTGGCCTTTCTAAACACCAATCTTAACAAGTAATTTTTGGCTTAAAGTCCTGTCCTTCAGTTGTTTCCCATTGTTTGTAGGATCTCCCCCAACTTCATACACTACGCTTAGCTTCTGATTTTTTAAAATTTTAGGTCCTTAAATATATCATAATTCTCTGGGTCATAATATGTTCTTCACACACAACCTGGAATAAACACCTCCATCCTTTTGTCTCAGTGATTTCTGTTTATCATCAAGTCTCAGCTTAGAAAGTAGTTTCTTGGAGGATCTTCCCTGACCCCAAACCGCCCCTGGAGTGGTTTAGGTGTTCATCCTTGAGCCTCCCAGACATCCTGAAGTTCCCTTATCACAGTATTTATCATGCATTATTTTATCTGTTTTCTTCAGTTACTTGGCTTCCCAGAAGCTAGATTTTGTTTCCTCATCTTTCTTTCTGAATAAAGAATTATTTTACTGTATGCATTTCATTTAGGGACTCTATACATTTTTGAGGAATAAAAAGATTCATAAGGGCAAAGTATTAAGTCTTTCTTGTTTACCATGCTATCCCTGGCACTTAACATGGTGCCAGACACATAGTGGTTGCTAAACATTTTTAAATGAATGCCAGTAATGACCAAATTTGGCCTGACCTCTCCTGAATTCTAGTCCCATATTTGCAATTCTCTTCCCAACATTACCATTAGGGTATCGTATAGGTACTTAAAAGTCAATAAACCGAAACACAAATTAACTTTCCCTCTGGACTTTTTCTTTTATTTATTTCATTTTTCAAAAATCTGTCATTGGTATTTTTCCAAACTAGAAACTGCCATATCCTCACTGTCTATATTAGTCAGTTATCACGCTCTATCAATTTTGTTTCCTAATAGTTTTTGAAACTCACTCCTCAGCTCCATTTTTCACAGCCACTTTATCTCAGGCCTCCTATCACTTTCTACCTTGTCAGTTACAGAGACTTCTAACTTATTTGATTTATAAAAATTTCATGTGATTAAAAACTAAATATATTACCCTTTTCAAATCATTATAAACAAGTTTTAGTCCCAAAGTATTTTTACAAATTCAGAAACGAAGATATTTCTCTTATATTTGCCCTTTTGATGAACAGATTTCTTGGGGGGGGGGGTCATGTATATTCATTCATTTTAGAGATGTTCATTTTGAGGAATAAGAAATATCTGTTATTCAATCAACTGTATGTAAAATTTTGTAAAAGATTTCTTACTGTGGAAGAGAAGGATCTTTTTGTGCGTAAGCCATAAAGGTTCACCTTTTCCATATAGTATTTAATGTCACTTATGTCCTTGTCCTGAGTTAAATAGCATTTCCCCAAAATTCATGTTTACCTGGTATCAGAATGTAAAGATGGAAGCAGAGATTGTAGTGATGCAGCTATTAGCTAAAGAATGCCAGCAACCACCAGAAACTGGAAGAGGTAAGGAAGGATTCTTCTTGGAGCCTCCAGAGGAAGCATGGCCCTGCTAAAACCGTGGTTTTGAACTTTCAGCAATCAGAACTGTGAGAGAATAAATTTCTTCAGTTTAAACCACCCAGTTTGTGATAATTTGTTATCACAGCCCTAAGAAACTAGTAGAGTACTTTAGGAGTTTACTGACTTACTGACCAATCTTCCAAAACAATCACTGTCTCTAGAGGAACCTTCCCAACTTCATTGTAAAG
Organism: Tolypeutes matacus; assembly: GCA_026826555.1. Taxonomy (NCBI): domain Eukaryota; kingdom Metazoa; phylum Chordata; class Mammalia; order Cingulata; family Chlamyphoridae; genus Tolypeutes; species Tolypeutes matacus. Next base: position 19,631,072 of record JAKSZT010053830.1, on the reverse strand, counting down.
TCCAATTCAGAGTCCTGAAAGTGGGCCAAGATGGAATAACAGGGACTAGATTTACCGTTCTTTCTAAAACAATACAAAAAACTGAGACAAAATATGTGAAACAGTGGTTTTCAGGCTTTGGACATCAGGCAGAACATGACAGTGATTCCTGAAGTCAGGGAACAAAGAAGGCAAGCCATGTGATTTCCCCAGCTTACTGCCTAGAAAAAATTTCCAGGTGATAGCACAAGGTGGATAAACCCTAGAAGAGCCTGACAGTCTCCCTGAGTTGAAGAGATGGAGTTGGGAGTTCAATGAGACCAAGGTGGCTAGAGTTAACAGGACAGAGTACCAGGGAAGGGAGAGTTGCACAGAGAAGAGAGCTCCATAGATCTGCAAAGGGTCCCCTTAGAGTCTTTAGTTGAGTATGGATTAACAAGTGTATGAAGAAACTACCTAATGCTGGGAAAAGAACCACCGAAATGGATTAGTGTATTGAAGTCTTCTACAATTAATATAGAGCCATCTATTTCTGCCTTCAGATCTGTCAATATTTGCTCCATGTATTTTGGGGCTATGCTTTTAGGTGTATTATTTATAATTGTTATGTGTTCTTGTTGAAATGACCCCTTTATCATGAGTACATAGTGACTTCTTTGTCCCTCATAACTGTTTTTTACTTAAAGTCTATTTGATCTGATATTAGTATAGCTACCTCAGCACTCTTTTGTTTACTGCTTGCATGGTATATTTTTTCCATCCATTCATTTTCAACCTTCCTATATCTTTGTATTTATGGTATGTCTCTTGTAAAGAGTAAATAGTTGGGTCAGGCTTTTTAATTCATTCTGCCAATCTCTGCCTTTTTCCTGGAGAGATTAATCCATTTATATTTAAAGTCACTAGTGATACTGCAGGACTTTCTTCTGCCATTTTGCTAATTTGACTTTGTAAGTCTTACACCTTTTCTGACCCTCCATTCTTCTGTTAATGCCTACCTATATATTTATTTGGTTTTTGTTTTGTAGCATCTTGTATCCCTTCCCATTTCTTTCTGAATTATTTTTCATGTGTTTTCTTTGTGGTTACCATGGAGTTAAAATTTAATATCTTAAATCTATAGCAATCATATTTGATCTGATACCAACTTATCTTCAATACTATATACATACATGGATCATATACCTCTTTGTGCACCCTCCCCCACATTTTTGTTTTATTTTTTACAAGGTATATCATTGTACATTATAGTTCTACAATCATTTATTTACCATTACTTTTTTTTTTTTTTTTTTTAAGATTTTATTTATTTATTCATTTATCCCCCCCTTGCTGCTTGTGCTCGCTGGGTCAGCTAACCACGCCGTGCGGGCGGGCTTGCCTTCACCAGGAGGCCCCGGGAACCGAACCCGGGGCCTCCCATATGGTAAACGGGAGCCCCACTGATTGAGCCACAGCTGCTTCCCTACCATTACTTTTTATGTATTTGCAATTTAGCACTTGTATGAAGTGAAATTACATAACAAAAAATACAATACTGTAGTACTGGCATTTATATTTATCCATATGGTTACCTTTATCGGAGGTCTTTATTTCTTTATGCTGGTTTGATCTACTGTTTAGTTTATGTTCCTTTCAGTCTGAAGAATTCCCTTTATCCTTGCTTGCTAGTGGTAACGAACAACTCCCCTCCAGCCTTTCTTTATCTGGCAAGGCCTTAATTTCTCCCTCATTTTTGAAAGAAAGACTTTCAAAAAATATAAAATTCTTATTTGGCAATTGTTTTCTTTCAGCACTTTAAATATTTCTTGCCACTGCCTTCTTGCCTTCATGATTTTTGATGAGAAATTGGCACTTAATCTTATTGCAATTCCCCTGTACAAAACTCCCTGCTTTTCTCTTGTACCTTTCATAACTCTTTCCTTGTCCTTGGCATCGGTCAATTTGATTACTCTATGTCTGGGTGTCATTCTCTTTTAATTTATCCTGTTTGGGATTTGTTGGACTTCTTTAATGTTCATATTCATGTCTTTCCATAAATTTGGGAGGTTTTCTTCCATTATTTCTTTGAATATTTCTTCTGCCCCTTTCTCTTTCTTCTCCTTTTGGGACTCCCATAATGTGTATAAGGCTACACTTGATGGTGTCCCATAGACCTCTTAGGCTGTATTCATTCTTTTTTGTTCTTTTTCCTTTCTGCTTCTCAGCCTGAATCATTTCATTTGTCTTGTCATCAAGATCACCGATTCTTCTTTCTGCCTCCTCCCATCTGCTGTTGAAACAATCTGGGGAATTTTTTATTTTATTTATTGTGTTCTTCAACTCCAGTATTCCTCTAAGAGATTCCCGTATTGTTCATTCATTGTTTTCCTCATATCCTTTAGTTCTTTCTCTGTGTTTTCCTTCATCTTCTGGAGCATATTGCGGATCCTTTTTCAAAAAGTGTCTGTCTGCTAAGTCCAAAGCCTGGTCCTCTTTGTTGATGCTTCTGGATTTTTATCTTGTTCCTTTGGATGGGCTTTCATTTCCTAATTCTTTTTTGTCTTGTAATCTTTTGTTACACATTGTACAGTTTAATATTTTAAAATGTTAACTCTGGGATTCAGTCCCTGAGCTGTCTGTTCCTTAAGTTTTTGTTCAGCTAGTGATATGACAGAGATTTTCTTGAAAGCCAGTACGTAATCCAAACAAACAAACCAAGGTAAAAACAAACAAACAACAACAAAAAAAAAACAACACCTTTCACTGTCTTTGTGAAGTGGCTCTGCTTTGGTTGGTGGTTTCTTTCAGAGCTTATCCCTCCTAGGAAGATCAGGCTGAGGCAAATGGGAAGTACAGGATCCTCTCTTTTCTGAGCCTGCCTGGACCTGGAGCCTGCTTCTTTTCCTGGGCTTGTGCTTGCTTAGTAGCCTTAGGAATTCCCTGTTTATACTTCATAGGTTTTAGAATGAATTCTCCCTCCACTCCCTTTAAATAGACCTCCTCCCTTTCTGGGTGCTCTCGAGTGACTTAATGCAGGTAGTCTTTTATGCCAGGCAACTTCAACTTAAATGGTTCTTACACTGTCCAGCTGTCTGCAAGCCGCTTCTTTGCTCTCAGGACAAACTCTGGGAAGGTAAGCCTGAAATAAGTTCCAGGGGTTAGTCCCTCAGACTTCCACCAGGTAGGGTGACACTGACATGCATGTACTCCAGTATGCACACAGGGACTACTCTGCTCCCTCTGAGACCTACAATTGGAGCTCAAGCTGGCTCCATCCTATGTGAGTGCCAGAGGCACCCAGCTAAAGTGCCAGAGGCTTCTTCTGTGGCTTTTGAAGCTGAGTTTTCTTAATTCAACACTTGCCCTGTTAATGCAGCGCTTTAACTAACTAACTGTTTTGGGTAGTTTTGAAGAAAGTTACTGTGTTTAAGATTCCTCTGCCACCTTTGCCAGGTGGGGGGTTGGAACATTGGCCACCTTCAGAGCTGACCCTAGCAATCTGAAGTAGCTGATAAAAGGTAGAGATGTGGGTTTAGACCGCATACCCCAGGAGTTTGGAGAACTAGGTCTTTATGGTCCTCCCTGGCACTAACAAAACTGCACCAGGAGCCAACCTCCAGTCCCCACTGCTGCTTGCCACGAGACTAGGGGAATCGGGGTTGTGGCCACTACAGGTAGGTGAAACTCACCAGTATTTATTGGAATTCACCAGCCTCTTTCTACCACTCCTCCCTGGATGCTCAGTGTTCCACTAGATTCCTAGTTTCAAAGTAGTTGATTCATACAGCTCCTGCCAGGTCAGTAGTTGTTTTGGTGGAAAGATGATTCCTAGAGCTTCCTTCTCCACCATCCTCTGTTGAATTGTCTCTTACCCAGTTATGAAATGTGAATTTTCAGCACTTGGATCCAGTGTTGTCTGTGTATGTTAACATTAGTTGTATTTAAATCCAAATAAATATGGATTAAATGGCAAAGGAAAAATTATTTACCTGAAGAGGGGATGTATTTGTCTTTTTTCCCTAGTCTACTCCATTACATCTAGCAGCGGGCTACAACAGAGTTCGAATAGTTCAACTTCTTCTTCAGCATGGTGCGGATGTTCATGCAAAAGACAAAGGGTAATAAGTCTATCAATTTATTTCCTTTTAGTGGTTTCATTCATAGATTGTTTTTTGTTTGCTTGTTTGTTTATTTTCAACATCTAATACTTCAAAGTATTTAAGCACTAAGCAAGGAAAGTCATATATCTCGTTTCTTTATGGTACTTTAAGAATGTTCACAACTTTGATTTCAGACTTTACTTTTATGTTTCTACTTATTAAGGATACTTATATTTTCTAAGTAAGTTTAATTTTATTGCTAAAATATTGTTCTAATATTTGAAGTTAAAATTTGTTTCTCTCTGTTGGAATTATTATTTTCCAACTCTTAAGTTTCATTTCAGAAAAATAGATTAAAAATTCTGATGATTTACTAGCATCACTTTCATGTTTATCAGATATAAAGGATCATTATCTCTTATTAATAAACTAAAGTAAGGTGTAAAATCTTCTAATTTTCTTTTTTTCTCATGAAATCTTGGACATCTAAACTGAAAAACCTAAAAAAACAGAAACAAAAACAGGCTGAAATGGTGGATTAGGGAGGAAGTTTGGAAAGGGGACCGAGAAAGCAGTTATTGCATTTCTTTTATTATTGGGTGAATTTTGGAAAACTTTGTACCGGTTTCCTATCTAGTCCAGGGATATATGAATTGGGTCTGCTGTGCTATGTGATGGGCTGACATACCTCATTATTCCATGGTTTGATGCGTAAAGCTAATTGAACCTACTACCCAGGTAAAGTCGATTTGTACTGCACTCTTGTGCTTAGCAGCGTAGAGAAGAGATGTCTGGAGGAGAGTTTCTTCCACTTTGCCCCTCTCCATGTCAGGAAACATAGAAATGAAGTACCTGACAATTGTTGGGAGGGGATTCATCCATTTTAAATCTTTAGGTGCTTTGTCTCTCTCTTGCCTGTGCCAGGTTTTGTGCCATATGTCAGTAATATCCCAATAGTCTAAGGGCATAAATGCTTGATGCTTTTGTAAATCTCTGTTTCCTTGTGCATGTCTGAAAGCAGATGGGTGTATATTAGATGAGTCGTCAGGAGAAGTACACCACAAAAAGGGGGTCTCTGACTCATTTAGAACAATACTTTGATATGCAAGTTATAATACTTTGGGCATTTGGTTTTTATGTTGAAGATTATCATGAAAGTGAATCAAAATGGTAGGATTATTTCAGTTCACAACTAACATTTATTCCAGTAAATACTTGAAACATAAAGCATGTTCTTTTTAGCACATCTTTGTCCTTTTACTTAAATATTCTTCTGGTTGGTGTTTTTATTATTGTCGTTAAGGATTAGGTACATAAAAAAGCAAGATAAATACAAAAGGTTGACTATAAGCTATGCCTTGTATCTTTTATCAAACACTTAAAAATATTTTAATATATAGTTGTACTGGGATTCGTTTTGATAAATGATTAGTATTTTAATTTACCTTTTTTCATTTAGTGGACTTGTGCCTCTTCATAATGCATGTTCATATGGACATTATGAGGTGACAGAATTGCTACTAAAGGTAAGAGAAAATTGAAAATATTGAATATCATTTGTTATTTTTAACTAATGAGCATTTATGATTTGGGCCAATAATATTTTTAAGAGAATAAAATATTTCTTTAAAATATTACCATTGCCTCAAAATTTTTTAATCATTAAATTCAGTTTATTTTAGTCTGTTTTCAAGACTGAAATTAAAGAAATTAAATTATTTGTCATACCAAAGAGTTATATCTGAAACTTATGGGGAAATAAGTATCTTTTGCGTTTTAGTTGGTCCAGGGAAATGATGTCTGACCTAAAACTCTTTTTCTGATTTCAGCATGGAGCTTGTGTTAATGCTATGGATCTCTGGCAGTTTACTCCACTACATGAGGCTGCTTCCAAGAATCGTGTAGAAGTCTGCTCTTTGTTGCTTAGCCATGGTGCAGATCCAACATTAGTCAATTGTCATGGCAAGAGTGCTGTGGATATGGCGCCAACTCCTGAGCTCCGAGAGAGATTGACTTGTGTGTATTTATTCCTAAAATCAATATTGATTGTTGTAAATTAAAATAGCTCATTTCTGTTTAGTTATTAGGGCTAGTGTTTTGTCTAATTTAGATAATATGCTTCCATTCTTATAAGTGCACTAGTTTATAATCCTTTTTTCTAATCATATGCTTTTCTTCATGAATTCCACAGGAATCTTACCTTGTTTATATATTTTATGTTTATTCAAGCCTATTTCTAATTCATCTTTTGAGACTCCCTTTTCTTTTTAAAACTAATAAGGATGAGTCAGTCAACAACCATTTATTACCTATTATGTACCAGGCATTATGGATACAGCAAAGAACAAAAGAGAAAAAAATCTCTGAGTTTATACCATTTCTATTCTTGTACTATTGATGTTAATGGATAATATCTAACATTATTTGAGTATTGCCTATTTCTCAAGCCCTGGGTAAACACTTTACCCATATTATCTAAATTAATCTTTTTATATTCATTTTTAAAATTAAAATATAATTTGTATTTATTTTAATTTATCCTTTTTAGTGTACACTTCTGTAGTTTTGACAGACACATTTAGTAATGTGACCAACACCATAATCAATGTTATTTTTATGAATGGATGAATTTTGGAAAACTTTGTGTCAATTTCCTATCTAATCTCCAAGGGTAAAAGAATTGCTGTCCTATGTGAAAGCATTTCTCATTATCCCACCTTAAGTTCCATCACTTTCAAATATTCAAAAACAGCATTATCTCAGAGCATACATATTTCACAATTTTTCCTTAATCTATACCCTCATTCTCATTTACCTTTATCAACATATTGCTGCAATTACTAAAATAGAGGAATATGTGAAATTAATAGCTTCCCTGCTTATTTAAAATCATGCTAAAGATTTTTATAATTTTAAATCTTTTTAATGCAATCATTATATTTCATTAACAGATGAATTTAAAGGTCATTCTTTACTACAAGCAGCCAGAGAAGCAGACCTAACCAAAGTTAAAAAAACACTTGCTTTGGAAATCATTAATTTCAAACAACCTCAGTCTCATGAAACAGCACTGGTAAGATTTTATTGTTAATTCATTTCTTGGGATAAGCACAAAATATGATTTTTCTTTTAGACGACTTAAAGTCACTTCAGTATCTGAAATGCCAGGAATTTGCATTTTAATGTTGGATACATTTGGTTTTTAAATTTGGATTGGGGGATGGTTCCTTTTATAGGTGAGAAAATAGGCATTTGCTGAACCTCGGTTTGGGAATTATATTTTATCTTTGTCTTTACACAGTCTTATTATAACAAGTCTACCTTGTGGCCAATGCTTTCATAAAATTTAAGATGTGATTTTCCTTGAAGAATGTTCTTTTTCTTGTGGTTGCTAGATAAATATTATATTTGTTTTCTGTAGCAGATTAAAGTGCATTTCAAAGATATTTGCATCATCCTTTTGAGCAATTTTCTTCAAAGAACTAATTGCATTATTCTAGAAAATAATAAGATTATGAATTTTCTATTCTGGACTGCTAAATTGTCTTTTAAACTATTCATGTTTTTAGATCTAATACACTTTCAGAAAGATTAATTCATTTTCCTTTTCACTGACTAGTAGTGGCTCAGGTATAAGACTGATAATTACTCCTGAATTCAAGTTATTCCTGAATTCAGAATTGAAGCATATATGATGCCTATATCACAGACCTCTAAATATGCTTAAGTCAACATTCTCACACATATCTGGCACATACAGTGTTCTGATCAAACTTTAGCAGGCAGTATCTGTTGAAAACATTAAAAGATTCACGAAACTGAAATGGCCCAACTATATGTGCGTTTAAATATCTGGCTTTCAAAGTTGGGTTTACATACATTCAAGCTACACAGCATTATGCCAGGAAGTACTCAAAACCATGGAATAAACCTGACCTGCTTTCCTGAAGGGTTCATTTTTTTCAGTAGTAAGTGATTTTTCACTTTTAAAATTTTATATAAAAATTAATATAAAATGGTGTAGGATACAAAAATTGTATAAATATTAGTACGAAACATAAAACTTCTAAGAATACTCTTTCCCCTAAGCTACTTCAAATCTATCGCCTTCTTGCCTGTCCCTGGGCATATAGGCTTTATTCTCTTATACTGCTTGGTGTGTACCTCTATGGAAATGTTTGAAAAATACTGACTTATGTGGCTGACAGCCTAATGAAGGATTAAGTAATTTAGTTATTGATTTAGTTATCATCTCCATAATTTAAAATACATGTGTTTCTGATGTTCTTATGTCCCAAATATTTAGCAGATGCTATTTAATTGTGATGTCCACCTTTAAATAGAAGTTTATTTTACCAACTTAGTTGTGTTTATTTTATAGCACTGTGCTGTGGCCTCCCTACATCCCAAAAGAAAACAAGTGACAGAATTGTTACTTAGGAAAGGAGCAAATGTTAATGAAAAAAATAAAGAGTAAGTGTAACTACAGAAGGAGTTGTTTACTTCTTAAAGAAAAAACGCAGTAAAGTTAGGAGTGAAATTACCTTTTCCCTTTCTCCCCTCCCTAGTTTCATGACCCCCCTGCATGTTGCAGCAGAAAGAGCTCACAATGATGTCATGGAAGTTCTGCACAAGCATGGCGCGAAGGTAAAGCACACTCCTGAAGTGAAGTGCCCAACTTTGCCTTAAGGAGCTGCTACTTTTAAGACTGCTACTTTTCTCTTAATTTTTCTGAATAAATTAATTTTATAAAGGATCGATAGCTTATATTTGGATTCATAGATTCTACTTTTCAGCTGATTTAAATCTTGTTAGTAATAAAAATAAATAGTTGCGTTTCTTTGTTCTTTAATGTCATTCTTCTATAAAGCAAGTAAAATATACCTACAGTTTTGTCATTTGAAACAGATCTCAGCGGTACATTATTTTAAGTTAATATTATTTTAAATCAATTATATATTTTGATAGTCAGCATTTCAATGGTAGTTTGTCAGAAAATGATTTATGTAAATGGTAGTCAAAAAATATCTCTACTTAAAAAATATCTAAGATATTTGTTTAAAGAGCATTTGTACTTCAGGCTGCTAATATAATGATTTTCTCAAATAGCCTATACATTAAAGAAATAGAAAATTAATATTTTTATTGGCATTGTCTGAACAGCATTCTCTGAAACTACATCCTTGAGGGAGAATGGTAGGAAACAGGTTGTTTTTCAGAGGTGACTGGGACTTTTAAATTTTTAAATCTTCCAGGATGTATATTTTAAAGCAGTAGTCTCCAAAGTAGGGTGCAGATATCCTATGGAACATAAAAGACAGGCCATTGGAAAAAATATTAGAATTTTAATTTATATTTTTATTTTAATATAAAGGGATTAAGATATACTAATATTTAATACTGATTGATGCTGACACCTTCAAGAGGTCTGTGTCAGCTCGTCTGAGTCCTGTCAGATGCCAAGGTTTCCTGAAGAGGAAACGGAATTTCATGGTCTGGAGGAGTTGGCAATGGCAAACTCACTCATCTGTTCGTTTTCAGCGTGTTGTGACTTATTGCAGTTTTATGTGTCCAGATGAGTGGATTGATGGATATTATCCTAACTGGTGGTACCTTTATAAATACCATAATTGATATTCAGAGGGAGTGACTATGACAATCTTTCATTGTTGTTGTTGTTTTTTAAGAAACATAGTCAGATTCTTTAAAGGTAAAAGTTACATTTTTCTAACCTGTTTAAATGTCTAATTTTGTGTTTCGGTGGTTTTTGAACCTATTAAATATTATAATGCAACACCTTCTGATAAGTTTGCAAGAACACCAGGAAACATGGAACTTTACTAGTAGAATTTCAACTAAAACCTTTGCATAATTAATAAAATGTATTTAAAAAAATAATAATAAGCATGTGATTTAGTAGGCATAGCTAACAATGCAGTTCTTCCACTGGCTCTACAGACCTATGTGAGGTCTTTTCAGCTAATATAACCATTGGAACCAAATATCAAAATAAGCTGAACTTAGAATCAGCCCTCAAGTCTCTACTTCTACATCACAATTTTTTATAAGATTTTTAAACTTTTTGTAATTAGACCAAAAATGTATTTTGTACTGTTAGTAATAAAATATTTTTAAAATTTTAAATGTTTATTTCATCTCTACCTAATGCTTTGTAATTTTTATTTTTATAGAAGGTTTTTATATGTTGATAATGTATTAGTGCAGTACTACTTGCTTGGAATTGATAAATCAATGCATATACATATATTGAGAGAGTTAGCAAAATGTTTTTTACTCATAGGTACATGATCTCAAAATTTGGATATAACTGCTTTAAAAGGACAATTGATATCTTTGATTAAAAATCAAGATGAAATGTAATGAACGAGAACATAGCTCAATAGATTTATTAGCTATTTTGTAGGTACAACACAATTTTTAATATAAATTAAGTCTTGTTGCTCTGTCAAGCAGAAAATGCTAAGTAGACTTTCTGCTACACTTACAAGCATCGTATGTTTATCACTGACCTATTTTTTAAAGTATTTTTATAGCATTTATAGTGTTCTCGAAAAACTATGAATAATGTTCTCTGTTTAGGGAAAATAATATCTATTTGTTGTCTCCCATAATTAATTTTATTTCAATAAAAAAATACAATAATTCTCTTACCTAGTTAGCATTACTCTAGGTTGGTGTTCTCAGTATTTTCCTGCCCTTCATGTACACAGTGCGTTCTCATCAATGACATCTCATTTCATGAATGGGGTGCATGTACTTTTAGCCACCCTGTCAGTGACATAGAATGACTTCTAGATTAGTATGTCCTCCCTAGTACTTCTGCTATAGTTCATCTAAATTGAGAGCCTCTGTACGTAGGCACTATAAAAAGGGAAAGAATCATTTAATATGGGTTTTGAACCAATAAATAGCAATTGTCCATCCTTCAATTCAATCAGCCCTGGTTCCAAGGCACCTGGATATCCCTTGGAGTTGGGATATGCTTTTCATTTTAGAATCCTCCACTTTCTAATTTTGTGACCTTGGACTTAATATCCCTTAGCTTCATTTGACACATCAGTGGTGTGTATGTGTATAAATACATCCCCTACAGGTGTTTTTATAGAAATCAAATGAGTTAATGTATAGTATGTAGTGTTATGCCTGACACACAAACGATGCTTTGATTATTATTGAGAGGGAAATTTTTTTCCATACTTGTTTTTCCAAACACTTATCTACTGTGCCCTTTAATTATTTAAACTTTTATATAAGACCTATATTATCTATTGCCTTTATAGTTTGTCTTGGTCCACTAACTGAACAAATATCGAGATGTAAAATAACCATGACTGTGTGCTAGATACTGTGGGAAATACCAGTTTGGAATGTAATGCAATTTCCTAACTTGAAGCTAAGCCTGAACCAATTTAGTGGCATTGGTAATAAAGAAGGAAAGGAAAAATGGAAACTGCTTACTAAGGAATAATTATATTACTAGAAAATGGATTGGGTGTTAGAATGGACTTTTTAAAAAATGGTGGTACCATTAATAGAAGTAAGAAAGCTAGAGAGAGAAACTTGTTTCCTGTACTTTGATAATGATGTTGTACTTGGAGTTGATATTACGTACATTTAGTAGAACTAGCAGTTGTAAATGTAATGCTAGAATGTGACAGATAATTTAGGATTAGAAAGAACTGTGGTGATAAAGCTTGTGGAAATTGTAGAGAAAACATAGAGATGACTTGGGGGTTAAGGAAAGAACCTTTGAGGATTACCCATATTTATAGAGCAGTAATAGGAAGAGAAAACTACAAGGTCTATCACAGTACCAACTCCATGCAGTGGGAGTGTGAAAGAAGCAGGTCATCAGTGCTACAGAGAAAAATCAAGGGGAGTGAGAGTATTTAATTTGGCAATTTTTGTATAAGGGCTTTGGTAGCCTTTGGAGGAGACGTTCTCAAGATAGAGGTTTGCGTCAGTTATGGTCTTGATAGTATACGGCACACTCGAATTGGGTAAGTTGAGGAAAGTTTAACAAAGGAATTATTTACAAAGGAATGGGCAAGGTTTAAGGAAATCATCAAGGGATAAGGTAGTACCTCAGGACTAGCAGCAAGTGGGAAGATATTACATCCTTGGGCCTGAAGGGGCCAGGGAAGTGGGGGAGGTCACTGGAACTGTGAGGCGGTAGCTGTCTGGAGGTGACCCCCTGACAGCATACATCCAGCTCAACTCCTCACTCTCTTCCTGCCCACCAGTCTCTTGCCAGCGCCTCCCACTGGCCAAACCCAACAAAAAATTGAAGAGTAAGGAAGTCCGTTGATGTGGTCCATACAAGTGATTTTACCAGACACAGAGCACGGTGGAGATGGATGGATATGAATCTGGAGAGGCAAGCAGACAATATTCAGCAGAAAGTTAGAAAAAAATTGCTAGGAAGAAAGGAAGGTTATAAGAAAATGGAGTATTAACCAACTCATTTGAGAGATCCCCTTTTACTAAGAGTGTACGTCTGTACCTTAAAAATAATATTAACGACCCTTCGGGGTTCTGTGGGCGCACAGCAGAGTTGCAGGGCTGGCAGGCTCTGTGGTTTCAGGGTGGGCTGCAGGCAGCCTCTGATGCTGGTCTCTGGTAGAAGAAGGCTACTCACAGCTCTGCTGCAGGTGCTGAGGTGGCCCTTTCAACCCTCCAGAGGCATGAGACTTGGAAGTTCCAGGCACCCCACTTCGTGGGACCTCACCTTGCTCAGTGAATGGTGGGGGTTCGTTGACCTCAACACCTTTGACCCCACACTCCCCAAGACGATGATGGAGTTCCTACAGCAGGGAGAGGCCACCCTCTCAGTGGCAAGGAGGTAAATCAGGCAGCATCGCCCTGGTCTCCCTCTCCCTCATCCCACCCTACCCCTACCCTGGGAAACAGAGCCAGCAGGGCAACCTGCAAGGGAGCAGGACAGTCCCACCTTTCCTTTCTCACCTGTTCTCTTAGCAAAGAGCCTTGGAAATCTTATAGGATAATATCCTCGATTTCCAGAGGGGGAAACTGAGGCCCAGTGAAGGTGATTAACTGTCCCAAGGCCACACATGTGGTGGTGGAGCCAGTTCTCTTCTTCACCCCACCTTTCCCAGGGTTTAGCCCCTGCCTGCCTGAGGGGCCTGGAGTTTGGGGTCCTTGGAAGCATCTTGGGAAGCTGGAGGAGTGGTTGGTGTTCAGGCTTCTTATGGGAGAGAGGACTGCTAAGAGATCATCTCAAAGATGGTGATCCCTGGGCATGGCCTAAGTCAGATGGGGGCCTCCCAGGCGTCAAGAGCCCTGTGGGATCTGGTGTGAGGGTGCTGGTGAAGAGTACATTGAAACCGCTCTGAGGTGCCATTTCCTCTGTTCAGCTGGCAAAGGCAGAAATGTTTGCCAGCACACAGTGCTGGGGACAGTGAGGGAAAACATCCTCACACGTGGCGGGTGGAAGTGTGTGAAGTGGTCAGCCTTTATGGATGGTTATTTGGAAGCACCTATCAAAATTAACCACCTCTTCTATGAGCTAGGACAAATTTATGTAACTATTATAAGATGGTAAGAATATGGTGATGTATGGGAAAAATACAATTACTGCAACTGATGGATTATAGTTAACAGCAATATTGTAATATTTTTGCATCAGTGTCAAAGCTACTCTATCAACACTAAGGGTCAATAACAGGAAGTTATGGGATTTTTTATTTTGGACTAAGGAAAACGTTAAAAACGTTACTGAGGTGATGACTGCACAGCTGTGTGATGAAAGTGAGAGCCACTGAGTGTGCATTTTGGATGGATTGTACAAGGCATGGGACTGTATAACACAGTGAACCGTTTGGTGGAAGGTGGACTGTGGTTAACAGTACAAATGTGAGAGTGTCTCTCATGAACTGTAACAAATGTATAGTAGTAACATATGGGGTTAATAATAGGGGGTGTGTGGGAAAATGTACCAAATATAAGCTATGGCCCATAGTTAGTGGTAATAGTCTGATGATGTTCTTTCATAATCCGTAACAAATGTTTCACAACAACACAAGGTGTTGGTGGTGGGGTGATGTATGGGAATTCTGCACGTTACGCACAATTGTTTTGTAAGCTCACAACTTCTCCAAAAATATATATATATGAAAATGCAATAATAATATTAATAGTTATAGCTACCATCCCCCTACTTTGCAAGAGAACTATAAAACCTAACTAGGAGAGACATGAAGATTGTTATCCTTTATTCTGCAGAGTTTTTTTTCTTTATTAGTATTAGTGTACCCTGGCTTTCTGCAGCCTTGTTACTACTGCATTCTCTGCTATTGTTAACAAGGAGAACTTAAGCCCGAAATGCATTTATTATTTTTGTTTCTTTTTCTTCTTCTTCTTCTTCTTTTTAATGCATTTATTACTAAATCTTAAATGAGAAAGTTTAATTTAGGCTTTGTTCCTATAATGCTTGGAGAACCTTTGGAACTTTTTGAATAGGCAGGTAGCATGAGCAGAATCCTGCTTTAGGAAGCTGCTTGTTAGGAATACTCCTTTCTTTTAGAAAGCCAATTACAGAAATGTAGGCTTAAGATACATGTATATTAGCTGATATAATCATTTATCAATATTCAACAAAATTAGTTTTTTAAGGTTTTTTTAAAATAGGAATGATATGTTTCTTATATTCAAGCTAAAAGGTTTTAAAATGCCTACCGCCTTTCCCTAGGTTATAGTTTCTATCCACCAGGACATAGACCTCTTTGAGAGCCCTGTCTTTTGCTTCTGTAGTGTAGATTTATTAATTCCTGATAATCATTTTATATTGTTCCCTTTCACTTTCAAAATGTCCTGGTTTGTGCAACAAAAACATTGCGCGCCCCCCCCCCCGGTCCTAACTAAAAGAATACAGAGACTGGTTTCGTCTCTTAGGTTACTTAAAATCAAATTTTGGATTGAGGTATATACATGTTCACATTTAAAGTATTGTTGTAATGTGAGTTAATAATAAATACCCAAATGCAGAAGTGTCACAAAGCAGTTCGTGATTAATTGCCAAGTGAGTGATAGGGACAATGATACCTTTAAGTTTAGGAGAGGGAGATGAGCCTCAAGGTTAGCTGTTTGAGACTAGACTGTTCTCACTGATTAGAATACTGAAGGATTCTCCTCATCCATCTTCCTGTAGTCTGCTTGCTGGTTTCCAGAACTGTCTCGGCAAAGGACCTCATACATGGGAAGCAGGTGCTCAACCACTGAACTACATCCACTCCCCTGTTTGGCATTTTTATTTATTTATTTATTTTTAATGGTCTAGTCAGTCACTCACTCATTTATTTATTTATTAAGATTTATTTATTTATTCCCCCCTCCCCCCGCCGCCGCTTATGTTCGCTGTCTGCTTTCTGTGTCCATTTACTGCGCGTTTCCTCTGTGTCTGCTTGTCTCCCTCTGTTGTGTCATCTTGTGCGCCAGCTCTCCACGGGCACGGGCCGTTAGCTCTCTGTGGGTGCAGGCGTGGGCCGTCGGCTCAACACGGGCACGGGCTGTCAGCTCACCGCGGGCGCGGGCTGTCAGCTCTCAGCAGACGCGGGCCGGTTTGCCCTCACCAGGAGGCTCCAGGAACCAAACCCAGGGCCTCCCATGTGGTAGGCGGTAGCCCAACTATTTGAGCCACATCCACTTCCCCACTCATTTATTTTTAAAAGTTTAACTAAATTATCTCAATTACACTGGCTATATTTATTGACAGATCCTTATGGAATGTTTTTGTTCATTTTAACTTGTGGACAGAAAGATCAGATTTCTGAAAATTAATATATTACATTATGAAAAAATAGAACTCTTTTATGTGGATGTTTGGCATTTTTAAATCATGATTTTATGTTCAACAAATTTAAGGCCAAACACCTTTGTGGTTTTATATCACTTTATTCAATTATCTATTTTCAGGAAAATCGTTTTTACTGCTCAGATAGAAGTAGATGAAGATACCTGCCTAAGATCGCTGTCCCTGGTTAAAATGACAAAAGTTTTGTCCTTTTGTCTCCAAAACTGCCAGAAGTCGATTATTTTTCTCATACTTTCTGAATGCATAGCTGTTTGTGAGGTTTGACACATTAAATGCAGCATATTCCTTTATTTGAGGCAGTTTCTGTACCTTAGTGAAAATTATCTCTTTAGTGCTGAATGGTAAGTGGTATCTTTAGTGATATCTTCTACCATATCCTTGAGTTGGAGCTTGTGATGGGGGGAATAGAAAGAACTAGAGCTAAAAAAGCCTTGATCAAAAATTTTATCTAATGCCCTGAGATTTCTTAAGTATGTATGCCATTGGCTCCATATAATATATATTGAAAATATATATTAATTCTTGTATATCTCTCTAAGATATGGGGAACAAATTCACTCTGATATATATAAAATTAAAGCTGTGAAATATATTTTTTTAGGTTGAGAACACAAAAAAAACTTATGGGCAGCTATACATATGTGTAACTAAATTTGAAAGTTCTCGGAAGACTCTAGTTATTAGTTAGTTCAGCTTGAATGACTTAAGTCACTTGTATATGTGTTTTCTGGTTTATTTTTTATTTAAATAATTCAATTCTTATATATAAAGAATATTTTAAATATTGTTAATCCTGGGTGTTTGCCTGACTGAAGAGTTGTCAGTGTGTGTTCCTTTTAGAGTAATAATAGTAAAGGTAATCATCACTTGGGTTTTGATTCCAAGAGGACAAAAATTGTGTCGTCTCAGAGGCATGATCTTCCTGCTTGTGGGCTATATTTCATACTTTAGGTGGGCCTTTCTTTACAGTGCTCCCAATATTGATATTGTGGTTGACATACACAGTAATTTAATCTCCCCTTATATTTCTCTATCAATACAGTGAATCAATATCATTTAGCACTTTTGTAACATTTAGGGTAGTAGAGATTAGAGTAATAAATCCAAACCAAAGAATGTGAAGCAGACAAAATAGCATGGTAGAGGGAAGCAGATGTGGCTCAAGGAGTTGGGCACCTGCCTATCACGTGTGAGGTTCTGAGTTTGGATCCTGGTGCTTCCTAAAAAAGATGAGCAAGACAGCAAGCTGACATGATGGGCTGGCATGGCGAGCTGATGCAACAAAGAGACACAACGAAAAACACAATGAGGGACACAACAAATAGGAACGGAGGTGGCTCAAGTGATTGGGCACCTCCCTCCCACATGGGAGGTCCTGGGTTCAGTTGCCAGTGCCTCCTAAAAAGCGGACGAGCACACAACGAACAGACACAGAGAGCAGACAGAGAGCACAAAACAACAAGGGGTGGGGGGGTCTAGAAATAATTAAATAAAATAAATCTTTTTTAACAAATAGCATGATAGAGAAATGAAAATACGGAGTGTACAGTGGGATTGTACTCAAGAATCCCCCCTCTCAAAAGAGAGGGAGGCAGGGAAAGAAACAGGAAAATTATTGTAATAATGTCAAGTGGTTATTTTTGTCCACTATTTCACTCTGTGAGATGGGAGAAGTAAATCTGCTGTTTTCTATATTGCATTCAGTTCTACCATATGTATTTCTAAGTTTTGTATTGCTCATAGTATGTTTTTAATATCTAAAGTTACCGTATATTGTTTATCTGGTGTTCATTTTATCTCAGATGCTGGAAGTAAAACTGGCTGGTGTTTGGTTTACTGAGAAACTTTACATCTGTCTCCACTATAGCATTTGCTAGGGTGTTTTGAGGGGTAATCTTGAGCAGAGGCAAATTATATCTTTTGCACTAGTGTTAGAAACTAACACCTTTGTAAAATGGGAGGAACTCCAGTGTACTCTATAAGACTGGAGCATAGTGGACCTTATCGGATTGTGATGAAAACTAGAAGTAGAAAGGAAGGTGCATAGAAGTCAATTACAATAGTTTTAGATGATATGCTAAGAGATTCATCCTTATTTGAAGGCACTGACAAGTCATTTAATTTTGAGCAGAGGAATAACTTGGTAAATTCTGTATTTTAAAACAGTGATTCTCAAACCATGTTCTCATAATTGAACAAGTCCGATTCGGGATTTCCATCACTATAATTGAATAATTTATTACCCAATTTCTACAAAAATGTTAATGATTCAAGTGTTCATAATTTCAGTTTTTTTTCTCCTGTGGTGAAGATGTAACAAAGAAATACTTAATTTGGCAGCTTCTGTTTTCTACCAGTACATGCTAATAGTGGTGCCTTTATGTTTCATATGTATAAACAATCATATTTTTCTGCTGGCAAATGTGATAGAATTAAATATGTTGGTATTTCATGGTGAGTTTTGTGAAATACCATTGAGAATTTAGATGAATTCTTGCCTGAATGAGTGGACTGAGTGTGACAACCTTACTGGTAATGATGAAAGTCTCGAGACAGGGAGGTCAATTGTCTTGAATCATTTTCTTAACCTCATTTTTGGTGGGTATACACAAATGTTTTAAAATAATCAACCAACATATATTTGAGAATTTCCTATATACGCTTAATAGGAGATTTCTAGAGGAGCCTGAAAGCCTGTATTACCCAGTCCATAATCTCAATAACATTTATTTAATTGGTTAAACAGAAACTTCTCCAGTGTTATAATAAAATAGTTAAGTACTAAACTGGCGTATTTGTTCAGAAAGGGATAATCATTGAATCTTCAAGTAATCAAGGACGTCTTCGTAGAAGAGGTCAGGCTTGAACTGGATCTCATAGTCCACAAAAGCAGAAAGAAAGACTTTTTCTGAAAGAAGCAGCATGTACAATGAGAATGAACTTTGGTCCAACTGAAGTGAAGGTGTTTATTGGGGAGTCCTGGAAGGTAGGTTAGGTTCAGTTAGGCTTGACCAAATTATGAACGTAATCCCAAAGTTTAGCATTGTTTTAAAGCGTCTTAAAACTATTTATATATATATAAATAACATTTTTGTAAGCAAATGCACATATATGCATATATATTTATATATCATTTTCAAATATTGGTATGTATTGTGAAATTTTTTATTTTTACCCACAATAAAAAATAAATAAATTAAGGAAAAAAAAAAAACCTAAATGAGTCTTCTTCTAGCATAACTCCTCAAAGTTTCAAAAGTGAAATATTGAAATCTTCCAATCATTTTTTGGTTGTGTTTATAATTCAATTA
The DNA here is from genome assembly GCA_026826555.1 of Tolypeutes matacus. Lineage (NCBI taxonomy): Eukaryota > Metazoa > Chordata > Mammalia > Cingulata > Chlamyphoridae > Tolypeutes > Tolypeutes matacus. Next base: position 19,611,849 of record JAKSZT010053830.1, on the reverse strand, counting down.
GGGTATTTGATTATAATTAGTTATCTCCTAAAATTAAGAAATGTACTCAGCTACTTTGAATAATTTTGCTTACACGTTCTGTTGTCTTAAATTCTGGGATCAAGTTTGGTAAAATCCATTCATTCAAAATATTTAATGAACATCTTCTATGTGGCTGTCAGTGAACACCAGACATGAGTCCCTGCCTTTCCGGATGTAACATCTCTGGTTGTTGAGGGACAGTGGGGAGTGGAAGGAATGAGGGGATGTTGTCATTTTCAATAAATGATCAGAATAAGGTTAACTAAGATGACATTTCTTCAGAATCAGTGCACAAAGGTTAATAATGAATGGACTGGCATTTTTTCAAAAGGCTTTGACGATTTTTCTCATAAGAATTTATTTGCTAAGGTTGTGAAAGAGAGAAAAATAGATGCTCAATTCCTTGTGCCCACCAAATGATTTTTCAGATGAATGCACTGGACACCCTGGGTCAGACTGCTTTACACAGAGCTGCCTTGGCAGGTCACCTGCAGACCTGTCGCCTCCTGCTGAGCTACGGCTCTGATCCCGCCATCATCTCCTTACAAGGCTTTACAGCCGCGCAGATGGGGAATGAAGCAGTGCAGCAGATTCTTAGTGGTGAGTTAAAATAAAATCCATTTCCATAGATAATACACAGAAAAACTTTGCCCTGCTTGTTTTAAGTGGCTCTTTGGAATGTTTTCTTTGCCTTCTTTTTTTTTCCCTCTTGCCTTTCCTTGCTTGCAATTTAGCCTCTCTCTCATCCCCCGCCCCCCATCTCCCTTTTTTGTTGGGGAGAGTTAAGGGTCAAGATAAGGAAGCATATACCCTCTTTAATTTTTTTAGTTTTAAATTTAAAATCTGGATCATAGGTGTTATAATCAAAGTGACCTAAAACTCATATAAACTGTTGTATTGAGCTAGCTCTAATATCGATCAAACAGAGAAAATTACAAATTATTCATTTGGTAATTACTTTTATTTTTTCTTACATGTGTAAGATTCTGACCTGCTTTTTATAATTCTTAACTTCATTGCACAATTATGAAATTATCTTGTCTTTTCCTGGTTTCATATAATTACAACATCTTGCTGAATGTTACAGTGCATATCTAGTACAATACAGTGTTAAGACATTTTAACTATTTAGTTTCTTGAGGAAGACCAAATATAAACTGTTATAAAAATAGGCACTGGTTTCTTAAGTCCCAAAACTAGAGAAAATAACCCAATCTACCTACTGAGAAATAATGAACTAGATACAGAAAAAATTTAGTTTTATGTATTCTTTTTTCCCATCCCTTTAATTTCATTTGTCGACTGTATCTGCTATATAATGACATAAGAAACTGGAAGAGTAAAATGGAGAAGGCTCTATAGCCTGGGAGTCAAAAATCCCGGTTACTTTTTCCTACCTATAGTCCAGTAGTTCTTAACTCTCTCAGGCACAGTGACCCTTTGAATAATGAATATTTTGTAACATTAACTTTACTACACACAAAACAAAACTCTTTATAAAATGCCCTGGATGTAATATAAAAGGGGAAATGATAGGATAAAATAATTTATTGTTCTTATGTAATGGCTTGGGCATGGCAACACTAAAAGGCAAAAATTGACCCGGCAAATTTCAACGCCTTCAAGAAGTATAGCCCAGATGAGAATCATTACGATAGACTGAAGTAAGGAACCTTCCAATGCTTATGGAGATCATGATATGTTAGGTGTAGATTAGAGCTAACAGGTCTGATAAGAATAGTTGTGCAACATCGTGAAAGCTATTGATTAGGATTTATTTTCCTCAGGCTAGTTCATTGCTTAGATGGCAGTTTCTTCTAGTTCAGTCTTAGATGGTGATCTTTAGACCTATCTAAAGTCATCTTCACTACCAAAATGAATAAGATCTGTCTAAAGGAGTGAAATTTCTAATTACCTTCCTTTACTTTCTGTTTCTCAAAGACTAGAACTTTTGTTTAAAGAAGATATCACTCCTTGACTAGGATATATTTTTGCCTTTCCCAGTAAATTCTAATAATTTTTAAAAGATGTGAGTTTTGTTAAATATTCAAAATTTTTCTCATGTTTTACTGACAATCATTTAGTTCTGGATTTTAAGTTGTATCTATTGTCTGTGAACTGTAGACTAACTGACCTTTCTAATTATACTGAATTTACTAATCCAATTCCAGGTTATAGCTGCAATGACTCCTGAAAGAATCACCAGTCATATAGGATGTGTAAGAAGTTGTTAGGGTTTTGTTCTGGGTAACATTATAAAGATTCACTTCATAATGAATCTTTATATTCATTTTATTTTGAGATCCACTTTTAGAAACCTGAACTTTCAGCTCTCAAGCCTGTAGTTACCAATGGTTTAGATAAATTAAGTTTTAATTATTAACTCCTGGCAATATTTATGCCAAAATTAATGTCAGAGTTAAGAAAACAAGCAGTGTTTTATAAATCAGCATCATTTCAGCAGATTTGCCTTCTTTCCCTAGACTTGCTTTTTGTATACCTACTTTGTTTCCTGTGATAGCCTCTTCCTACATATGGCTAAATTTAATGTAAAAATCAGTTCCTCGGTCATAGTCACGTTTCAAGAGCTCAATAGCTGCACATGCCCCAGGGGCATCCAACTGAGACAGCACAGGTAAAGAATATCTCCAGCATCACAGACAATTCTTTTGGACAGTGCGTCTAGGCTAGATCTTTTCACTTGACCTGAATTCTTCTCATTGTATATATCCCAGCATAGGAATTGCATTACTTTCATCTAATCGTTTGCTTAGGTAAGATCTTGGGTACTTTTAACAGCAAAATTACACATTGAAATCCCCATTTTCTGTGGTACATCAAAGTAAGCCACTAAGAGCTGTTGCCAGTTCTGAAGTACTAACTAAACAGCCAGTCTCCAAGAAATGTTTTAAAAATAACAAACTGCCTTCCAGCCTTTGAAACTTTTGTTTTGTTTTTATTCTAGTGAATAGAATAGGATTGGAGAAAAAATTAGAAAGCCATTTCTAGCCTTTGACCCTAGGTGAAGTCTTCAATTTCAGACTCCACAAAGGCCAGGATTTTACTGATACAGTACTTTGCATATCTTATCTACTTTTCTTTTGCATATATTCCCCTTTTAACTTCATTTTTTTGTATCCCTTCTTTTAATTGTGCATCACTTTGTACAAAGCTCCTGTGCTGTATATACTTCCTTTCAGCTAATAGTTTGTTCACATTATTTCTTAACACAAATTTGATCCAAGCCTGTTCAAGATTTATAATAGATGCAAAGCTTTATAAGTTGTTTAGCAATTAATCAATATCTTTAAATGATTCTGTATTTTCTATTTATTGATTAATACTGAGAATTTTTTTTAATTCTCTTGTTTGCCTAGCACTCTGCTTGATTGTGAAATTATACCCTTTCAAGTCAGTCTACATCAAGATAAATGTGTCAGTTTCAAATGGTTCTTAGAATTCAAAAATTCAGCTATATTAATTGTATCCTTCAAATGCTAGAATTTTTAAATATCCAAACTTTTAAGCTCTATATAAACAATTGTCATTTTTATTTTGTTGAAATGATAAACGAAAAATGTTATTTAAAGATATCCAAAGGATATTTCAATGAATTGTAGCAACTGCCAGAATGACTGTTAAAGACAAAAAATCTACACACTTTCTCACTTCTAATTGCAATAGTGTACATACACAGTTAGAATGGGGGTAAATGAGACATGAAAGAACAGATTAAGGGCAGCCAGAGAAAGAGCTATGGTTTGACATAGACCTTGACCTCAATACAAAATAGCATGGAAATCAATTCCGCAAATGCTTTAAAGAAATATGAAGATGAGCAAGACTTGGTCCTATTCCTCAAAGGCTGTATTGCTGACAAGTATAATACAGCTCTCCCTTTTAAAGAATATTGTTGATTTTTCAAAAATGTACTTCATTATATGAAACACTCCTTTCCCCCGTTTAATCTTAGCATTTTTTATATATTTATTTTTAATTGTGGCAAAATATACATAACGTAAAAATCATTTTAAACATTTTAAGTGGACAATTCTTCGACATTAAGTACATTGACGATACTGTGTAACTTTCACTACTATCTCCATACTATTTTTACCATCCTATTCAAAGCTAACACTCATTTAGCAATAACTCCCCATCGCCGCCACCCCCCACCCCTGATAACCACTATTCTACTTTCTGTCTCTATGAATTTGCTTGTTCTAAGCATTTCATATAGGAGAAATCCTGCAATATTTGTCCTTCCATATATGGCTTATTTCAGCATGTTATCTTCAAGGTTCATACATTGTGTAGCATGTACAAGCACTTCACTTCTTTTTATGGTGGAATAATATTCCATTGTGAGATAAACCACATTTTGTTTATCCATTCATCTGTTGATGGACAGTTGTGTTGCTTCCACCTTTTTCCATTATTTTGTGAGTAATGCTGCAGTGAACATTGGTGTACAAATATCTGTCCAGGGCCCTGCTCTCAGTTCTTTTGGGTATATACCTAGGAGTAGAATTTCTGGGTCATGTGGTAATTCTATGTTTAACTTTCTGAGGAATTGCCAAACTGTTTTCCACAGTGGCTGCCCCATTTTACATTCCCACCAACAGTGCACAAGAGTTTCTATTTATCCACATCCTCACAAACACTTGTTATTTTCAGGCTTTTAAATAATAGCCATCCTAGTGGGTATGAAGTAGTGTCTTATAATTTTATTTTGCATTTATTTAATGGCTAATGATGTTGAGCATCTTTTTATATATTTACTGGCCATTTTAATATCATCTTTGGAGAATTGTCTATTCAAATCCTTGGCCCATTTTTTAATTGGATCGTTTGTCTTTTTGTTATTGAGCTATAGGAGTTCTTTATATATTCTGGATACTAAATCTTTATCAGATAATATGGTTTCCAATTTTTTCCCATTCTGTAGATTTTTTCACTTTCTTGTAATGTCCTTTGCACAAGTTTTTTTTTATTTTATGAAGTCCCATTTATGGATTTTTTTTCTTTTGTTGCTCTTGCAACAAAAAAATAAAAAAAATCTTGCTGACTACAAGGTCCTGAAGATATTTCCCTATGTTCTTGTAAGAGTTTTTTAGTGTTAGCTCTTATTTTTAGGTCTTTGATCCATTTTGAATTAATTTTTGTGTATATGGTGAGAAGTAGTAGTCCTTATTCATTCTTTTGCATGTAGATTTCTGGTTGTTCCAGCACCATCTGTTGAAGAGACTATTCTTTACCCGTTGAATGGACTTTGTACCCTTATACCTGGCCATGGATGTGTGGATTTAACTTTGGACTCTCAATTCTATTCCATTGGTCTATATGTCTGCCCTTATGCCAGAACCACACTTTCAATTACTGTAGCTTTGTGTAGTAAGTTTTGAAATCAGAAAGTATGAGTCCTCTAACTTTGTTCTTTTTTTTTTTTTCCCCAAATTGTTTTGGCTATTTGGGGCTCCTTGCAATTCCATATGAATTTGAAGATCATCTTTTCCATTTCTGCACAAAAGACTGCTGGACTTTTGTTGGGGATTGCCTTGAATTTGTAGATCTCTTTAGGCAGTATTGACATCTTAAACAATATTAAGTCTTCCAATCCATGGACACAGGATGTCTTTCTATTTACTTAGGTCTTCTTTAATTTCTTTCAGCAATGTTTTGTAGTTTTCAGTGTACAAGTCTTTCACCTCCTTGGTTAGATTTACTCCTAGGTATTTTATTCTTTTAGATGCTATTGTAAATGGAATTATTTTCATGATTTCCTTTTCAGAAATTGTTCATTGCTAGTGTATAGGAACCCAGTTGTCTTATGCCTGTTTATCTTGTATCCTGTAACTTTGCTGAATTTATTAGTTCTAGTCACTTTCTTGTGGATTCTTTGGGATTTTCTATATATATGGTCATGAGATCTGAGATAGGGATAATTTGACTTTCTTTTTGATTTGGGTGCCTTTTATTTCTTTCTCTTGCCTGATTGTTCTGAGTGGGACTTCCAGTATACGATTGAGTAACTCTGGCAACAGCGGGCATCTTTGTCTTATTCCTTATCTTAGAAGGAAAGCTTTCAGTCATTCACCAGAGTATGGTATTTGCTAAAGGTTTTTTATAAGTGCCCTTTATCATGTTGAGAAATTTCCTTTCTATTCCTAGTTTTCTAAGTTTTTGTGGTGAAAGGATGTTAGATTTTATCCAGTGCCCTTTCTGCATCAGTTGAAATGGCCATTTTTTTTTTCTTTCATTCTATTGATGTAGTATATTATATCAATTGACTTTCTTATGTTGAATGATCCTTACATTTTTGGAATAAATCTCACGTGGGTGGTGTGGGTATAGTTCAGTGGTTGAGCACACGCTTCACATGTACAAAGTCCCAGGTTCAATCCCCGATACCTCCTAAAAACAACAACAACAAAAAAAACACTTGGTCATACTTGGTCTTTATCTTTTAAGTATTTGTATAGTAATATAAATACAGTTTATCTCCCATGGAACACTTCTCGTGACCTATTTTGTAAAAACAAGACTCAGTAACAAAGTATTTTAGTCTAAGAAGAACTGAAATATTCTGAAATCTAAAATCTTTTCATAGCATTACTTGCTCTTTCTACTTTGACAGGCGGACTCAAGAAAGTTGTCTCTAATCATAAACTAATGCAACCTTAAATCTGAAAAAAACTTTGGAAAGAACCAGCACTCACTTTATAGGTGCAAAAACTAAGCTATTAGGTGATTTTTTCAAAGTCACAGATAATAGAACTCAGTCTAAAATCCAGGTCTCCTGGACCTCAGTCCTTTTGTGTTATATGAGTGCATATGCACCTGTGCATTATAAAAGCCACACTTAATGACCATGAATATATTATGGGTGATTTATTATTTATTTTCTTTTAAGAAACCACTTTATTTGGTCCAATATGAAATGAATTTTTGGTTTGTCTTGGATTAATCACAAATCAATCATTTGTTAGCCTCATACTTCTAGACTTAACAGCCTGATTTAATTATATTCTATTTAGCATTTGTGTCACATCTCCCAGTTATACAGGCTTTTTGAATTGCATTTCCCAGAAGCCATTCGATAAATTTGAATTAAACAAATACCTGTATTTAGTAAGTCTTTTTTTTCTCTGATTATACTTGCTTAAGATCACTGGTTTTAGGAGTTGTACTTCTGTTTTATATATGAATAAATTGAGACCAAAATGAAGGCTAAACATTAAGTTCTGAAAGTTAAGTGGCTTCTCTTGGTTTACATAACAAATCTATGGCAAAGTTTTGCTACAACACTTTGTATAACCAGTGTATCATAAAGATATTCTTGATTTCATGGTCCTAGGTTTCCTCATTTCCCTTTGCCAAACTTTTGACCAGAAAATTTGAAGGGTAGGGTAGTAGGGATGGAGGAGTATTTGAGTGTCTTAAATTCATTTAAACTTGGCTTACAATGAGATGGTTGTAGAATAAAGTAATATAGCACTTATTTCTTATCTGAAACAGGCTCGGAAAACCCTATATTAGAGCTCAGAAATTTCTGACTTCTACTTGCCACCAAGTAATTTTCTCTCCCTAACTACTCTGTGATTCTTCAGTAACTAACAGTAATCTTTTCTTTCTCTTATGCAGAAAGTACACCTATACATACTTCTGATGTTGACTATCGACTCTTAGAGGCATCTAAAGCTGGAGATTTGGAAACTGTGAAGGTAAGTCAATGCTCTCAATTCCAAACAATAAAATGAATGGGCAGAGTAGATCTGTAAACTGGAGAGATCTTTAAAGACTAAGGATTTCCAAGTATATGCCTTATATCCTTTAAACCATATATATATGCTCACTTTTTATTTTGATTTTTGTTCTGATTACATAAAAACTCTTTTATTTTGGGGCCAAATTCATAAATATGTAAGTTAGTTTAGACCAAGTTAGTACAATAAAGTTTAAAATAGTGTTTCTTAATCTTTTCCCAGAGAGTCTTACATATTCTTTAAGAAAGCATTCTTATGAGGCCCCTCAACCATTTGGAATTTTTATATGAAGATGGATTTTCTTTTCTATGACATGCCACTTGCCAAGAACATTTTTATCAACCTTAATTTACTGAGCTTGTGGTATAGAAACTATAGTTGTAGATTTAATTTTTCAAGTGCAAAATTATATTCTAATATTCTATATGCTTTAAAATTTTAAAACAGCTCCCATCTATAATCATACATTTAGGGATGAAGTTAGCAGAAAGCAATTTGGTTTTTCTTTGGGGTTGGGGGTGTTGCTCTTAGAGTATTATTTTTTTGTTTTGTTTTGTTTTGTTTTGTTTTGCTTTAAAGAAAGGATATTTGCAAAATTGGTATTGACAATCACACCAGGATGCTTTTTACATACTAAACTTTGTCATCTCTTATTAAGGGATGTAATTTTGTGATTTTAACAAGATAATTTTAACACCCTTGATGGCATACACTAACTGACAGTAAATGACGTTTCTAAGCAACTAATTTTATTTTTGTTTCAATATGTCAGGCACTTCCAAGCAGTCTCCCATTTTATAATAACTTACAAATGATTTAAAAGAAAATAGTAAATTTTAGTTGTGATAGCCACTGGGGAGAAATCTTAAATTTCTGAGATCTAAAATTATATAGTACTTTTTCTTAAAAGTACTTTTATCATTTGAAATGTACTCTAATAAAATAAAATTCTTAAATATAAAAGTGGTTAGGATTCCTTTTCTGTATCACAGCATCATCGTCTCGGCACTAGAATTGCTACATTTCCATTATAATTAAATTAATATGTAGATTTTAGTTCCATGTGTTTTTTATATCATAGGAAAATATACTACATCTTTTCAGGCACTCTGAACAATTCATTCACAATGAAAGCCAAGTATATTTTTATTAATGAAATGGAAGTAGCAGAAGAAAACAAAGCATCAGAAATTAAGTGAGAATAAGGCATGGTAATTGCTTTCCCTAGAGACATTAGAAAGTATTCAAAGTTAAAAAAGAAGACTGTTTGCTGAGTAACGTATTTGAAATTATGAAAAGTGGGTATAAATGATGAAAAAATACTTTAGAGTTCAAAAAGAAAGTGAAATAGAATAGAGAATAACTGCCAAATATTAAAAAGCAAATATTCAGGAAGCGGCTGTGGCTCAAACGGTTGGGCTCCCGTCTGCCATATGAGAGGCCCCGGATTCGATTTCCAGGGCTTCCTGGTGAAGGCAAGCTGGCCCACGCTGCGGAGAGCTGACGCAGCAAGATGACGAAAGAAAAAAAAAAGCGAATATTCAATAAGCAGGATGCACTTATAGGAAGTTGCATTTCATTCCCTACCTCATCCCTATTTTGCCAATATTATGTGCACAGATTTAAGCAAAAAAAAAAAAAAGAAGGGAAAGAAGAGAGCTAATTGAGAACATAAGAGCCAGAGAAAAAAGAGGCAGAGGCAGCATCAGGAAGCAGCTTCAATTGTGTGAGACCCCACGGAAGGTGTTCACTGCCAATTTTTGCAACCTTCCTTTTTAAATTATATATTATTTTTTCTCATTTTTATTTAGTATTATATTCCAATTTTTTTGTATTAGTAGCCACAGAGTCACTTGCCGTGAAAAGATATTTGGCCAAGGAGAATGTCATGGCTCTTCAGATTTTAGAGCCTGGTGCTTTTCCATATAGAATTGGCGAGTGTGGGCTCTCCCTTCCTGCCCAGACTTCCTCCTATCCAGTAAACTTGTACCACCTGACAAGTCCTTGTGGAAGCCCCTACTCTATAGTATCAGAAGAAACAGATACCTTCCAGGTCCTTGGTTTTTATATAATAATTGCTCGTTACGCTGGCAAGAGCTGCAAGATCGGATAAAGCCTAGAAAGCCCTTTACCGTCATACTTTGTAACCTAGAAAGTGCCACCGTTTTCTGCTTTATCTCACTTTTTTTTCTTTTTATTACCATACTTTTCATTACTTTCTTAAAGTTAGGTAATGAAAAAAGTGAGCAATTATGTATGAACTGTAAATTGTTATTCACCTGTTAGTGGTATTGTAATCCACCCTTCACCACTGGTGATGCAGTCTGCCGCTCCTTGCTTTGCTTCCTACCAATTTGTAAGCAAACATAATTGAGCTTATAATTTTGATTGTGCTGAAATGGTAGCATTCAAAGAGAAAGAAGGAGGCAGAGAAGAGATTTGGAGGACATAGCTAAAGATGATAGAAGTAAAGGCCAAAAACTATACAGTATGATTAGAATCAGTTTGACTTGTAGAGTTAGACAAACTTCCCTCAGAAAATCAAGTAAACATTGCTGAATGCATGGCTTTGCCACGGTGAGTCAAAGAGTCGACTGGGTGGCCCAAGACAAATTAAAATAATTTCCCCTCAGTCTTCCTGCTTATTTGAGCCACACTAGAAGACATAAGAACTCTGGGTTGGTTCTGCATTCAACAGGGTTGGTGTTATTTGAACGATGGTGGCTAAGAGCATGCTAATATAAACAGACATGCTGTGACAAACAGTGTCAGAGAGAAAAGACCTATCAAGCTGAAAAAGCAAGGGATTTTTGCCTTGGAAAAGCTTGCATTACTGTGGGTCTTTTCTGGTTGATTAGGATTTTGACCAAGAAATATTTTTTTTAAAAAAGATTAAATTGCTCTATAAACAATAAGAATAAATGTATTACTATAAAGCCAAGCATAGTGCTTATTTTTAAACATTTGCATTATCTGATTTGGGGAAGTATTCATTGGAAAATTCAGTTTATTCAAGATGCTGCAATAATTTAGAGCAAAATTTATGAATTAATATTTGTTTTGTATGTCTGTGTATGTTCCATAAAAGCAACTTTGCAGCCCTCAAAATGTGAACTGCAGAGATTTAGAGGGCCGGCATTCTACACCCTTGCACTTTGCGGCAGGCTATAACCGTGTGTCCGTTGTGGAGTACCTTCTACACCACGGTGCCGATGTCCATGCCAAAGACAAAGGGTACGTCTCAGAATTGAGCTCTTTGGGATTTATTCTCTGCATACTTTTAAAAAATTACTTTTGAAAAATTTTGAAATCTTTGATTTTTTTGACCTATTTTTAAAAGTAATGTATGTTTTTGTTTAAAGTGTCAAGTAAAACATTATAGAAGTGTTAATATAGAAAGTGAAAATTCCCTATCACCCTTAGAAATTACTATGTTAAAATTCTGTAGGTAATCCTCCAGATTTTATTAAATGCATATACCAGTGTGTATGCTGTGGTGGTAGTGGTGGTGGTGTGTTTGTTCAGTTCTGTTCTGTTTTTTGTTTTGGCTTTTTTTAGGAGGTACCAGGGAATGAATCCAGGACCTCATACATGGGAAGCAGGTGCTCAATCACTTGAGCCACATCTGCTCCCCTGGTGGTGGTTTTTAACACAAATGATGATGCCATTCTCTATAGGCTGTTTTGCAATTTGCTTTTTTCACCCAGTACTATATCTTGAATGTCCTTTCCTGTCAGTACATAATAATTCATCTTATTCTTTTAATGACCTGTATATACTATTTTATTGTATTGTATGAATATTTTTCTACAGTTTGTAATTTATCATTTATCTCCTTATCTTTTTTTACTATTAAGAATATATAATCTCTTCCCAAAAGAAGCCATCCATCCCAGGGTCATCAGTAGTAATAGAAACATAATTTTGTTTTTACTAATTCAGATGTTATGGGGTTTTTTTTGTTTTGTTTTGTTTTTTAATTCATTTACTATATTACTTGAATTTATCGAGCTAGAGCTTAAAGCAGCCATGGAATCTGTTTAGAAATGTGAGCAGAGAATTTTAACTGAAATCAGTTTCCATATTCTTTGATTCTCAGTTAATATCATATCATCTAAAAATATAAAAAAGCTAGCACCTTTCTGCACAATTACGTGGCACAGTTTTATAGAATTAAATCTCACGATTTAACCATTATGGATTTATCTTTTTAATGGGACACATTGGACATGAATAGTGAATAACAATATTATTATCTCTTGCAAAGTGTTGCAGTGCATTGGGAAGCAACCAACATTTGTTTCCTATCGCCCATTTTAGCACTTGGCAAATATGATCTCAAACATTTTTATCTAACTAGAGTTTATAGTTAAAGTCTTTATCTTCCTAATACTTGTATTGTGAGTTTTCATTGTGCAACACCTGTAATTTTGAAACCATCACTGGATAATTAGGAATTAAAAAGTAAAAACCAAAAAACCAAAGGTACAACTTAAACTTACCTAAATAAATAAGTTTAAATTGCAATGTATATTTTATCAGCAAGCATACAATTTTAAGTAGTAACACTCAAATAGAAGAAAATCTGAGAGATGATAAAACCAGATTGACTAGATAGTCCTGCAATCACTTTGTAGTATTTCTTTTTATATTGCCAGGGTGAAAACCTGAGTTAAAAGTTTTTGATGGAACCTTATTCTAGGGGTATATTTCTGTACATATTGTAACCCAGTAAGCATTAGAGTTGCTGTGAAATACATACATATCCCCAAGAAACTTGGGGAAAAGTCCCTTTATTGAAAGGAACATTTTTGAAATTATTTGGAAATGGATGACTATATCTTAAACCACGGGGGATTTTTTTTTTTTTTTTTTTTTTTTTTTTACTGGGAGGTCCTGGCGATCGAACCCAGGTCCCTCCATATGGGAGACGGATGCCCAACCATTTGAGCCACATCTGCCCGCCCCCCCATGGATTATTTATTTTTTAAGTGAGTTCCATATAATCATTGACATTGAATTATATTATTTTTGTCATAGGGGTCATTTTAACTCAAAGATTTGTTAAGAGACTTTAAAATAATTTTTTTCTACTTAGCGGCTTGGTGCCCCTTCATAATGCCTGTTCATATGGACACTATGAGGTAGCTGAACTTTTAGTAAGGCATGGTGCTTCTGTCAATGTGGCGGACTTATGGAAATTTACCCCTCTACATGAAGCAGCAGCTAAAGGAAAATATGAAATCTGCAAACTTCTTTTAAAAGTATGTAACTTTTAAAATTATAAAATATAAAGTAATTGTATTTACTTTTTGGTTATTACTTGAAGCTAAATCAAAGTACCTTTTATTCTGTTAAGTACAATAAGTGCTTCCATTTTCCATGTTAGAGGGATGCTTATGTGTGATATCCTGATGCTTACATAGCTTTGAGTAGTGCCTGAAGTGCCTGTCTGAACTGATTTAATTAAATTCTGTTGATTAAAATTCATCAAGGTGGGTTTTGGAAAGAGTTGAATTAGTTTTCATTGCTTATCTAATACTTTATTAATATTTGAGAAAAAATATACAGGGAAGAAACAAGTTTTTCAATCAAGTTTGATTTTTCTTACTGGCTATTATTGTTAACTTACTACCTCATTCCTCATTATTAAACATTACTGATATAGCCATATCTTATAAGATGATATATTAGTATATTTCCATTAAAATATAAAGTAATAATTCTCTAAACAAAGTTGTTTGTATGAAATTTTGGTGTATACATGAAATAATAGAAACTAGTAGTTATATGAAACTAAATTTTGTGTTCTTTTTAAATTAAAGGATGTGAAAAATAACAAGACATGTATTTATGTAGTTTTCTCTCTGTTTTAGCTCTTGAAAATACTGTTCTGGTTAGATATGAATAAAATCTTTTTCCCACCACTTTTGTGATATCAAATATATTCTTATGAGTCTAGAAAATAACACTATTATTGATACTCATTTTTACTGTTAACAGTTGGTAAGAAATAACTGCCAGGTCATTGCAAATCCATTGTCTAGCTTGGCTTATTCTTAATTTCCACAGTGGGCCAATAATCAGCCTATGTCCATCCATAATCAATATTCTTGACTTTTATTTCACTTTATTGCATAGGTTTAGGTGATTAGATTTTTAAAATCAAGTTGTTAATACATTTGTGCCTGATTTCATGATAGGTATTAAGACTTAACAATGAATATATTGAAATAATAACAAAAAAATAAAATTAAATTAAAAAACATAAATATATTGAAATTACCAAATTTTTTATTACTGATAACATTTAGAATTCAGTACTTTCCCCCAACCTGTGTGTTTTCCTCTTCTCTCTTCTTTTTCATGATACCCCCTGAATATCTATATGTAACTGAAATCTGGTCAAAATTAACATCCAGATCTTTCTTGAAAGCAATAGAGGTTTCCAAAGGCAGTGCATATTATGTTAAAAGTAAAGGGCCGTCAGCACCCTCCCTTCTTCACCATCCCCATTGATCCTGAGGCTTAAGACCTCAGTTGAACCATATTTAGAAAGTTTATCCAGTGTATTTCTAAGCAGAGAATTCACTAGCAGGAATTTGCAAAATAAAAGATATCACCTCTTATTTTTCAGAATGTAGATAGATGATTAATGAAGGTAGAGGTAGTTTTAAAAAAAATAATAGAAAGCATATTAAGTTTAAGAAATATACTACAGAAAATGCAAGCCATATTTGGTTTTTCGTCTTGGTAGCATGGAGCAGATCCAACTAAAAAGAACAGAGATGGAAATACACCTTTGGATTTGGTGAAAGAAGGTGACACAGATATCCAGGACTTATTGCGAGGGGATGCTGCCTTGTTGGATGCTGCCAAGAAGGGCTGCCTGGCAAGAGTGCAGAAGCTCTGCACCCCAGAGAATATCAACTGCAGAGACACCCAGGGCAGGAACTCCACCCCCCTGCACCTGGCTGGTAAGCATCAGCAGGGCGTCCATGTCCCTTTCTCCCCACTCAGATGCCAAGTACAGTTGACCACGGATGAACGAAATGCTGAGCAAAGAGAGTGCTGTTTAGTAAAATGATGTTGGCGGAGAATTTTGTGTAATTTCTTAATGTAAAGTCTCTTAATTTTGTAATAGTATGAAAAAGGATAATTGTATTGGCTTTTGAAGCAAAAAAAATATTAAAACATTAAAATTTTTGGGTCCTTTTAATTATTTTTTTTTTCTTTTAAGCTGACGTTTTTGCCTCTTTTTCCCTCTAATAGCAGGCTACAATAACCTGGAAGTAGCTGAATATCTTCTAGAGCATGGAGCAGATGTTAATGCCCAAGACAAAGGTGGTTTAATTCCTCTTCATAATGCAGCATCCTATGGGGTGAGCATGCTGAAGTTTAAATCTAGAAATCCTCACTGCCATTTACTCCTTTGTTAAATGTATACTATATGAAGAAAGTAGATATCTAGCCAATAGCATAATTTAGCACAATTTTAATCTGAGTTTTTTCTTGCATTCCCACTGAAACTTGAATATCTTTTGGCCAAAGACCAAGCTTTTTATATTTTTTTTGGTCTCCCCACATTATCTAGCTCAATAATAGTTATGTAATTGGTACTCAGTTAGTATTTATTTGATAAAGATAAATCTTAACTCTACCTCAAGTGGGTTTTAGAAACTAGAAAGCCAGGAGGCTGCTATGTAGGCATGGAAATTTTGGTTGCTTATGTTTCTCATCAGCATCTTAAAAATCTTCAAGTAAGCGGTTAAACTATTGGTATATATCATTTTTTAGTGTGATGAGTTAACACGCCACAGTGAAAGTCCAGAGTCATTCTTTCAAAGCATGACTTTAAGCCATGGCTCTAAAAAGAAGGAGGAGTGTATTGCAATGCCTTGATGCCATTTGTTGATACTGACCACCCACTTCAGGCCTGATGACTCTGCAGTAGAAGTAAAACAAATGCTGATGTGCTCATCTGTTCATCCCCTCTATCAGTCCCTATTTGACTGATAATTCCAGATGGTACATACCAGGTGTTCTCACAGTTGGAAGCACTGTTTTGATGAGGATGGTTTCTAGACTTGCAAAGATTGACAAACTATAAACAAAACTGAATTAGCCACCTTGATCTCCTAATTCTCTATTCCTGCTATCTTCTGCCTTGCCCTTCATAATGAGAATGTCCTAATCGTCTCAGGCCTCCTCTGCAAAGACCAGGATTTCTGGGAGAAGACAAATCTCAGTGGGAATACTTTTATATAAGAAAAACAATCCAGTTTTGAATTGGACAAATAGGAAAGAAACTTATACTTCTAAGTGTATATAAATCAATTGAAAGTCATCCAATTTAATAAATACATTATTAGTACTGAAGTCCACTTGAAACAGTTTCTGAACAGTTATCTTTCCAAAGATAATTACTCTTTCATTAGAATTGTTGGAAATTTCTTTTAACCTTCCTGCACATAAGATTCTCAATTTCACTGTACAACAGATATTTCTACTGAAGTCCTGGTATGCTAAGAATTTGCTAAATGTTTCTTGCTAACCCACTACATACACAATTCTTTTACCTTTAGGGTTATAACTGTTACATGTATATCATTTGGGGATTAATTTTCAGCACTTCTCAGCATGATCCTTCTCTCCATATTGTATTACACTTAATCCCTTTGCTAAATTTCAGTTCAGAGTTTATAAAGTTGATAGGATCAGTAGAACTTAAATCATTCTTCTGTCTTTGTAAATCTACTATTGTGTAAGGATAGAGTGGACAATAGAATTACAGTTCTTGACCTGCTCTAATAAAGCTTATGTTATATGGTCAGCTGTATAGACCACTGGATCTGTACTTTTTTCAGTATATTATGCCATACATTGTAGATATAGAAAAGTTCTATCCCATCAGTAAGTCTTTTCCTTTCACAGTCTTCATAGTTGTCACAGAGGTAAAGAAAGTAAAACTTAATTTGTAAAATAAGTCTTCTGCATTTTAATCCCCACTCTTCTTATGATGGGGAAAGTGTTGAGATGTTACCGTGTACATGTGTCATCTTATGACCATTGTGAAGGAGACTGGCAATTACGGTGGTTCCCTTTCCAAGGCTACATAGCTATGTGGTGTGCAGCCGGCTTTGCCTTATTTCCTGTGCCTTGAACCTAGCTCTCTTGCCATTAGTTAAATGGGTGGTGTAATGCAATCAATCTCCTGACCAGAGGACCACTGTTCCATCTCCAGAAACTTATTTCACCATTATCCACAACTCCTGCTCTCCTCTTCTAACTCCAAGTGAGAAAAGTACTGAACATTTTTTCCATTATTTCTTTTTATCCTGTTTGTTATCAAACCCCTATTTTCTAGCTCTTTGTAAATGAAAGTAACTTCTTGATGTGTTTAATGAACAGAAAATTCTCCAGTCTGGGAATTGGGCATTTGATAGAGGTTTTGACCAAGCGGGTTCATCCCATCCTTCTACAGAAGAATATACACGAACTAAATAATGTGTTTGTAGCGAGTATTTTTATCTCATAGTGTGGGTAGATTATTGTCAGTTACTGGAGTCACTAAAAATAGTTCATGTTTTAAACTCACAAATTGAAAAATCATAAAACTGAATTAACTACTATGTACTATTGTTCATCAAAACCTTTACTTTAGTGGTGTTTTGTTTTTTTGTTTCCCTGTTTTTCCCGAGTAATGTACTCCCCTCGGTAACATCTCTCATGACACTCAGTAATATTCAGCTGGCAATTAGTGAGGTCGTCTTCCCTATTGAGAATCTGCTTTCTAATGCAATTTGTAAACCATGCAATCTATCAGTGGCCATATCAGATCAGTATTTATCTCAGTCTCAATTAATACACTTAAAATGAGGATTGTTAACCATAATATAAAAATTTAATAAGCTATTTTATCTTCCTTTACAGAGTAGCTGTAACTAAATTTTTTTATTATTTCTAGATATATAAATCTTTATGTCAAAAATCCCTTTTTATTCATACTAGACCTATGCCTTGGCTTGATACCTTAATGAAGTTAAAGGGTTCCAGTCCACATTTCTCTGTTAGGATGGGAAACCACTGGCTAGTGTGTTAATCCCTGTGGTGTTTGAACTGGCCCAGCTGCATCGTCTATATGATATACTGGCTTTGAAATAATAGTTTTTTGGAATCTGGAATAGAGACCTCAACACTTTAAATAAAGCTATTTTTAGAGTAGTTTAGGTACAGTTTTACCCAGTGGTCTCTACCTAAATGCCTTTTCCCTAATATCTGACTCTGCCGTTTCAACTAGTCAGGCAAATAAGTCTTGTGCTTTAGTTGAACAAGCCCCTGCAGGCATCTGAACTTGGGATCTGAACATCTGGGATCTAATCTTCATTTTTCTCCTGAGTAACCCAGTAACCTTCCACAAATAGCCTAATCTTTCTAATCTTCAGTTTTCTCATTAGTAAAACTTGGATTCTAAGACCTCCTTTACAGGATTATTGTGATTAAACGAGATAGTACAAGTGAGAAGTGCATTCTATACCCTAAGGCACTATAAAAATGTAAGGTAATTCTATTATCATTAATAACTCTTTCCCCACAGCCATACTGGACCAGCCAGAATGAGGGCTGCTTGATACTTCTATCTCTTACAGCCTTAGGAATAACTTGACCAACTCAATATCAGTATTAAATAGACATAGATCGACTTTAGTAGTAGTTAGTTGTTGATTGTCTAGAGGTAAATAATATGAGCTATCCGAAAATACATAAAGTTTATACTTAATGAAATTATTTATTGGTAACTATTCCTTGATGTATATTTTACCTTCTTTTCCCTAGAGATCTTATCTCCCACTTCTGTGTCTTTGGTCCATACAACATCTTTTTTAATACAGAAAGGGATTGCCACCTCAGTTTTTCCAAATGAAGAAACAAATTCATAGTTTAAGAGGCTTAAATACAAATTTCATGAGAATTTATATTAATGGTTTTATGCCTTATTCTGCTTAGTATTCATTGTATTATAATGCCTTATGTTATTTTTTTTAATGTACTTTTCTGTTATTCTATAAATGTAAGACATTGGTATTTATTTACCACAAAGCATGGAATGTTCTGTTTTATCCTAAGAGTCAATCAATTAGCTGCTCAGTTTTCTCCCTCAGCTTTTTAGGTGCTTTCTCCCAAGGGTAATGATCTTTCTCCCAAGGGTAGTGATCTTTGAGGATTTCGTGGCATCATTGTAATAAAGCCTCTGTACAACCAAATAGCTCTAACTATAGTCCAAGCATATTTTTCTTCCCTGCCACTTCCCACCTTTCTTATATTAAATTAGGGCCCTCCCAATCTTTTCATGTTATATTTGTCGGTTTGTGTTACAGCTGGATTCTGAAACCATATTAAGTTGGCTCTTTGTCCTGGAATCATTCCAAGAAAGTTCAGTTCATCTCCTAGACCTTCCAGTTCAATACTTTGCTTTTATGTATCGTATAGAACTGAACCACATCTTATTTATTGAATTTGTCAGCCTTAAATTTCAGTTACTATTTTTGTCCCAGTATTGTAGCTGTTTAAGAGAATTAGAATTGTGTTTTTAGTTACTTGAATAGTAATATACTCTTTCCTGTTTATTGCTCTTTCAGATGTTTGTCAGCAAATTCAACAAGCATATAATTGGTTCCTCCAAGCATAAACTATAAATTCCGTGTAAGAAAGTTTAATAATAGATACCAGATATATAATTCATTGTATATGTACACATATACCCACACACATAATTTCCCCAGGCCCATCTAGTTTTGGAAGCCTATGCAAATTAGTCTGCCAAATTATATTATTCTGCCAATAAACAAAGGAGTAGAGTAAAACTAATAATAAGAAACACAGTTTAAATAGTCTATATAACCTCACTAGTTTGTCTTAAGTGGTTTTGGTAACTCCACAGATGGCATTTGTTTTCATCTTTTGTGTTGGAAATTTCTAAACATAACTAAATAATACAATCAATTTTATAATGATATCTTAATCCCAAAGCAATCAGAAAACATGGCCTGTTCTCAGAAGCCCTAGTCTGCGTATGCTGCCCCCACCTTTTTAATTTATTTATTTTGGCTTTATGTTGTCAGAGTAACATGGAAGCTTTTCTGATGAGTTGTCTGATCTATACTTTTAAGATAAATTTTCTTCTCTTTTTTCTGAAATTACTTTTTCTAAATAAAATTAATAAGAATTTGCATTATATTAAAAACAAACAAACAAAAAAAGCCCTTTACTACCTTAGAAAAAGAGCCTCCTGTTTCTGAAGTGTCTTTGGACTTTGAGAGAATAGAGTAGATTGCATCTTTTAGACATGAGGAAATACATCTTGGGATCTCTCTCTCTCTGTCTCTCGGTCTTTTTTTTTTTTCTTTTCTTTTCATAAAAGTTAGCTTCAAAAAACTCAGTATGTTATAGCTGAGCAACAGCACGAGTTGGAAATGTATTCACAACAAATAACTTGCATTTCATCTCATTGGCTGATCAAGCAAATACCATGGAATGGATTGATTTAAACAGTGGGAATTTATTAGCTCATGGTTTTAAGGCTAAGAGAAAATCCAAATCAAGGCCATACTTTCTTCCTGAAGACTGGCGTTCTGGGCTGGCTGCCAGACATCCTGGGTCCTGGGCTCCTCTGTCCCATGACAGTGCACATGGGGCCTCTACTGGCCTCTCCGTTCTCTTCTGGTTCTCTTAAATTTTACCTTCTTGCTTCCTGAGCTTTCTATCTGTCTGAATTTTATTCTACTTATAGAGGACTCTAGTAATAAGACTAAGACCCATCCTGGTTGAGGTGGGACATACCTTCACTGATATAACCTCATCAAAAACTCCTCCTTATAGTGGGTCCACACCCACAGGAATAGATTAAGAACTTGTTTTTCTGGGGTACATATAGCTCCAAACCACTACATTGTGCTTCTGTGTTGTCAAAAGTGGCCAAGTTATGCTAGAAACACAAATGTGTCAATAGCACAATATTATTGAATATTGGAGTTTAAATGAATTTCAGAAGTACTTGAGTAGTTATCAACCTAGTATCCACAAATGTGTTTATAAAAATATACAAGTTATTTTTAATATTCGTCAAAAGCTAAATTGTTGAATCAATATTACCTAGGCATGATTATCTTGAATTTATTTTATAAAGAATTTTGGAGAAAAGCTCGTAACTTTTGCTGTCTAGAGTTCTCATCTGAGAGTGCCTGTTCTCCTCGAAACTTTCTCCTGCATTGGCTTCCATGTTCCTGCCCCTTTATGGTTCTTACACAGTTCTTATTGCCCCTTCTGCTCCCTCTCCTTCCCCAAAATATTGCTGTTCTTTAGGTTTTATCCTTCCTTGTACTTATCTTTCTGTGCTTCTTCCCTTTGTGAGCTCATTCATCAAGTGTACTTTGTGAACTCATTCCATTTTGTAAACTCGCTAGAAGTTCCTGTCCTCCAGTGCCAGGCACTTAATCATCATTAGGTAAATTTTTGTTGGTTGGTGAGCAGGTAGGAAGAGTAAGTGGTAAATAAGTGATGCCCTCTCATCTGCGCTCCAGCCTTTTATGTCAGACCGTTTACAGAATATCATTACTTTGATGTTTTACCTCAAAAGTTACATGCACCAAGTGGCTCTTATCTTTCTTATAGTTTCATTCCCACTTCAACTTTTGCTACTAGATTTCTGTTCATGGTTTCACCTTTCTTTTTAATCTTTTAGACCCAAAGAAAAGTCATCTTTGACTTTTTCCCTTTTTCTTCCTCCGTAGTTTTGTCTTTCTAAACATAATATTTGTTTTTCTTCAAATTTCTTAAATTTAGCCCTTCTTTTCCATTTTTCTACAACAATTGCAATTCAGTGCCTCATCACATCATGCCCAGATTATTGGTTGGTGTGTCCACTGCTGACATTTCCTATACCTCCAAATCATTTTGAACATGACAGACTAATTTTTGTAAATGCTTTGTTAATGTTACTTTCCCAAAGGCCAAGAAAAGAACATTGAGGGTCTTTGAGAAAGTGTTTCTAAATAGATGAGGGTAAAAAACAGATTGTAGTGCGTTGAGAGAGAAATGGGATGATAAGAAGAAAAGCAGAGGGTATAGATTTTTGTCTTTAAAGTGTCGCAGAATTGAGCATCTTAGAAGACTTGGGGTCAAATACTAGTTCCATTTTATTGTGTGTGTTTTTAAAATAGACCTGAATGTTAGAAGCTGAATTAATTAAAAACAACAACAACAACAACAACAACAAAAACTCAGTTGTGGAATTGAGATTTTGCAGGAGGCAAAAAAAGAGGAAGTCCAAAGTATAGGTAGAGGGATGAATATCCTTTTTTTTTTTTTTTTTAAGGAGAAACTTGTCTAATGGATAAGAATACAGATATAGAGAGAACTAAATGTTAAATAAAAACAAGTGTACATGATGGAACTTTACCAGATGATCTCATTCTTAACTGTTTGCATCTTTTTGCTTGTCTTCAGCATGTGGACATAGCAGCATTATTGATAAAATACAACACCTGTGTTAATGCAACAGATAAGTGGGCATTTACTCCTCTTCATGAAGCAGCCCAAAAAGGAAGGACACAGTTGTGTGCCCTACTCCTAGCACATGGTGCAGATCCAACCATGAAGAACCAAGAAGGTCAGACACCTTTAGATCTGGCCACAGTAAGTCCTCATTTCCAAATATTCAATTTTATTCATTATGCTTTCAGAAATGAAATGAAATTCTAGGGATTAGCATATTTACCTTTAGTAATGCTTATTTGCTTAGAACAGGGGTTCTTAACACCTTTTTTGTTCCACGGACCTCTTTGCCAGTCAGGTGAAAACCACGGACCCCTTACTAAGTCCACACCATGCTGTATATTAGTTAATAAATATATCACACCTGCACCAACACATCCCCATAAGATCAATGTTTTTTTGAATTTCAATTCAAGCTCATTGACCCCTTGTTAAGAACCCCTGGCTTAGAATAAGAACAAATTCCTCTCTGACAACTTTTTTTTAAGTTCACACTTTAACTTATATTAAAATATAATTTAAAACTACATTAAGGCAAACTTAGCAGTAAGTTAACTTCATTTTTTGCCATACTCAACTGGGGAGAAACACAAATCATAGGAAATTATATTTCTAGAGTATATCCTCAAAGACTTACATTTAGTAAAACACCTTGCACCTTCTATATTTGATATATTATTCTAGAGCATCTGGTGTTCATGATCATTTTTTTTAATGTTTCAAAACTGATGCAATTTTATTGTAAGAATTTTGGAAAATACTGCAAAGCACTAAAAACAACATTTTAATTACTCATCAGGTGCTCCCTAAAGAGAATATACATTTTGGTATATAGCCTTCCAGTGTTTTTTTCTCAGTTCAAGCATTTATATATGTTCATGATAATTTACTTGAGGATGTGAGATAGTCAAAGAATTCTTATAAAGATGGAAAGGTAAATTAATAAACTATAGAAATATTTTCAAAACCAAGAATTAAATTTTTGTAGTTAAATATTATTTGAGTAGAAAATTTAAACACACTACCATCTTTCCTGAACTTTCAGGTAGTTACTACACAGTCATAATAATTTATAATTTTTTAAGACAGAAATATTTTTCCCAAGTCATATTCTGTTTCATATATCTATTTCTGAGTAACAAACAATCTCAGAATACTTAGTTGCTTAAAATAATAATGATTTATATTTCTCATGAATCTGTACATCAGCTATGATGCTCTTATTCTGGTCTCCCGTGGAGTCGCTGGGGCAGCAGCATCCAGGATGGCTTTACTCGTGTACCTGGGGCCTTGGCAGAGATGACTAGAAGGACGGGGCCTCCCTTTCCATAGCTGTGTGGTGTCTCATCATTGAGTAGTCTTGCAGGGCATCCTGACAGGGAGAAAACAGAAGCTGCCCTTCCTCCTATAGGCTAAGCCAGAAACTCATGTGCCATCACTTCCACCACATTGTCTTGGCAAAAGCAACTAATGGATTCAGCCCAGAATCAAGGGTAGGGAAATAAGAGTCCACATTTGAAAAGAGGAGTAGCAAAGATTTTGTGGCCATCTTTAATCCACCACAGTCTGCCCTTTAGCCACAAATTATTTAGAGTTCTCCTACATTTAAAATATATTCAGGGAAGCGGCTGTGGCTCAATCAGTAGGGCTCCCGTTTACCATATGGGAGGCCCCGGGTTCGGTTCCCGGGGCCTCCTGGTGAAGGCAAGCCCACCCGCACGGCGTGGTTAGCTGACCCAGCGAGCACAAGCAGCAAGGGGGGGATAAATGAATAAATAAATAAAAATCTTTAAATATATATATATATTCACAGGTGAGCGGATATAGCTCAGTGGTTGAGCACCTGCTTCCCATGTACGAGGTCCAAGGTTCAATTCCTGGTACCTCCTAAAAAAATAAAATAATAATAAAATACATGGGAAGTGGGTGTAACTCAGTGGTTGAGCACCTGCTTCTCATGTACAAGGTCCCAAGTTCAATCCCTGGTGCCTCCTAAAAATAAAATAAAATACATTCACTCACACACACATGACTACTAAAGTCTTAACCAGTTATAACATTAAGAGCAAAGTCCAAAATCTCACGTTCAGCATCAAAACGGCATGGATGTAGTTCCTTGGTGCCCTTCCTCAGGTTCAGCTGCCACGTGCAGCTCCTCTCAATTCAGCATCCTATAAGCTAAAAGACGAGTTATCTGCCCCGCACAGAAACAATGTTCATTCCTGCAGTTCAGAAAGCTGCAATAGATGGACCATTTCAACAGGAGAAGGAACAAAACAGAGAGCTGTCCCTGTTCCTAGCATTCCTCACATCCAGCCACGCACATGTAATCGGTTCAGCCAGTTCTGCTCCCAGGGAGTCTTATTCCACAGCTCTTGTCTGTACCCCTTGAATCACCCTTCTCTTCATTCACAGCCCTGTAGCTTTCTCAAGCTGCTCCCTGCTCCTAGAAATCTGAGGAGCCCAAGACCTGTTTTTATTTTGATCTATCTCTGTCCTTCTTAGTCCAAACTTTTACAACTCCTTCTTAAACTTTGTGGGCTTCCCACATATTAAGCTACACACCACTCTACCACACAAAAGCCACACCCCAAAATCTCTTTGAAACAGGTCCCTCGCTACTTCAGGTTGCTGTGGGACAATGTCTTTAAGATTTTCAGAAGCCCTTTTGTCTAGCTGAGGTCAGACCTTTCAGAGACTTTAATAAGAAGAAATATTTATTTGATTTTTACTCTGAGACCAGGTTTTATTGACATTGTCCTGTATTTGATCTTTGCCTTGAGACTATTTCTTACTTTGAGAAACTTTTGCTGGTGTAGAGGCTGGGAATGAGCAATAATTTTATTTTCCAACCAAGTATGTCCTGGATGAAAATATTTCTTCAGGGAATTAAACAGTTCCTTTCTTTATTCATCTCTCTCTTCCTATACTCTTTCAACTGCAGATAAAACAAACCCGTTGGCATATTTAGCATTCTTCTGGAAATCTCATTAGCCAAAGCCACAAATTTATTGGGTACATTTTCTGCCTTTCATGATGCCACAGGTGCTGCCTAACGTTCTGCTGCACGACTATCAGTCCCCTTCCTCTAGCTTTCAGTAGCAGTTGCCTGTCTCCCAGCCTCTACTAACAGTCACCAAGCCACCCCTTATGCCTCCAGCCAAAGCCACGTCTTGGGTTTTTGTGACAGCGACACCTCATCTCCAGGGACCAATTTCCATTTCAGTTCTCTATGATATATAACAAACCATTCCAAACTGTAGTGAGTGGCTTAGCACAATGATTTACTATTTCTCACAATTGTAGCCTCAGATAGGCAGCTCTGCTGTTCATGCAGCTACCTTCAGCTGGGAGATCAGCTAAGGCTGGAACATCCAAGATGGTATTTCATCTGCAGGGCTTTCTTTATATAGTGTCTTATCACTCAGTAATCTAGCCCAAACCTCGTTAAATCATGGTAGATGACTCCTAAGCGAGAGAAAGTGGAAGTTGCCAGTCCTCTTGAAGCCTGGGTCATAAAGCTTCAGACTATCACTTTCTGCATTCTGTTGATCAAGGCAACTCACTGAGCACGCCAGATTCCAGGGATGGGAAATAGCTGCCACCTCTTGATGGGAGGAGTGGCATGCTCATACAGGGAGGAAAGAATCTCCCACACACTTCTAACAGCAGTCACTCCTAATACTTAAACACTGTAAAGTTAGTGAATAAGCTGGCCAAATTAAAGTGCTGTACCTTTACAATTTTACTGGATTTTAATTGTACATTAAATTATTAAACGTGCACTAAACCAAGCAAAAAATCACTGTATTTTAAACATAAGCTAAGTATATGAATATGGAAATTCTTGCTAAAGAACAGTGTGAAATATGCATTTTTTATGAAAGGTGAAATATAAAAATTCCATAGTTCCTCTATTTCTACCTACTGAAACTACTGAGACTCTTTGGAGCAATGGATCAGAAAAAAAGAAAGGAAGGAAAGATTAAAAATTACTAGAGAAGAATGAGGAATCCATTAAAGAAAAAATTCACAAAGCATTTGGTCCTTGGTGAAAAACTTAACTTTTTACATTGTGATTGTGTGTGTGTGTGTGTGTGTGTTTTAGGCTGATGACATCAGAGCCTTGCTAATCGATGCCATGCCCCCAGAGGCCCTACCTACCTGCTTTAAACCTCAGGCTACTGTCGTGAGTGCCTCTCTGATCTCACCAGCATCCACGCCCTCCTGCCTCTCTGCAGCTAGCAGCATAGACAACCTGACTGGTCCTTTAGCAGAACTAGCAGTAGGAGGAGCGTCCAACACAGGGGATGGCGCAGCAGGTACAGAAAGGAAAGAAGGAGAAGGTGAGTATATACTGAAAGCTTATATAGATACATGTTTTTACAAGGAACACGTTTGCTTTTTTTCTATCAGTAATTGAACACCTTACTTAAAGATATCCTATCTGTACATTTTCATATGCACAGCATCTTATAAGAAATACTTCATTATGGAAGACTGCCAAGTTCTTTGGCATCTACATTGTTATTACTTGTGTATATTCCAATATATCCATTTCCAACTATAGTATCTTATTGAACTATTGATTGAGTCTTATTACTGAAAATATATCAGAAAAAAAAAATGAGAGGTCATTTAAGTTATGAAAATTAAAATGATAGCTGGTATATTTGGGCTTTTTAATCTAACTGTTACATGTTTCATTTAAAGCATTAGATTGTGCTCTAAAATATTTGAGTTAATGTATTACTGATTTGATTAAGATCAAAGCACTCTGCTTTTATTTTCCAGCCAAATTCAGATTTAACTTGAAGTGTCTCTATTAAATGCATGTGCTCTGTATTTGATGCTGTATAAAATCATCTATTATAGCCAAGGGTCTCAGAGAGCCATGGCTTTAAATAGATATGGGAACTTCCTTTAAATTAATAAAATGTTTCCTGAGAAACTTTAATATACTTCTTTTTCAGTTGCGGGTCTTGACATGAATATCAGCCAATTCCTAAAAAGCCTTGGCCTTGAGCACCTTCGGGATATCTTTGAAACAGAACAGGTAAACCCTCCTGTATATGTTTGGGTCTTTTTAAATAAACACTAAGAATTATAAATTGCCACCCATTGTTTCTTTTTTGCTCCCTCTCAGCTATTTTAAAACCCAAAATAAATTGCTAGCTAGGCCAGAGGAGCCCGGTATTTTAATCTTTTTCCCTAAATTGTCTAATTGTGGGAGTCTTTTATTGTTATTTGTTTTATGTTTAAGGAAGCAGTCTGGCTCTGTACATTTTATTACATGTCAAAACTTAAGTCATGAAACCACCTCAAAAAGAATGTTTTCGAAATCTTCTTTGGTTATTTTGTTTCCAAAAAGTTTTGACATTTCATCTCATTTCCTTGCTGATAAGACCTGACTCTCTACACCCAGTGAGAAATTCTTGTATTAACTATTTCACATAGACTTCATGTAGCAATTGTGCATTAAATTGGAAAGAAATGTAATATTTAGACAAGCAAATATTTTAAAAATTGTCCCTTTATTAAGTTTTTGTTGTTCTGTTGGAGTCTAAAATAATGTTGAACCGAAAACTGGCCATACACTCAAATAGACCCATCCTATTTTCAGATACATCTGAAATGTGTATGAAGGTCTGACAGCGGAGTTATTGGATGTTTGGATCCTTCTGTTTGTTGTTTTGTTTTTATATTATGAGTTTTTAACTTGAAATTGTATGGTTTTATTACTATCACCAGCATTGAATATGGACCCATAAGTTAGTGAGTTCAAGTTGACTATTATGGATATACATGGAATCTTAGAATGGGAAGGGTCTTTAGAAGTCATTGTCATTCTACCAGGTAGAGGAACCACCTGTTTGACATTTTAGTTAGCCAACTGGGGAAGATAACTTGTTACAATTTGGGGCAGTCCAAGTAATATAATTCTTGTAATTTAAAGTGTGTCAAAATATGTCCTATGTAAAATCTGCCCCCATGTAAAATCCATTGGTCTTAAGTTTACCCTGTTTTGCACAGAAATCTAATCTCTTGTCTACATATAGATTAATTTCCTATTGCTGCCGTAACAAATAACCACAGACTAAGTGGTTTAAAACCACAAAATCTTATTCTCACAGTTCTGGAGGCCAGACGTCCAAAATCGAGGTATCGGTAGGGCCGCGTTCCCTGCAGAGGCTCTAGGGAAGAAATTATTCACAGGCCTGTTTGTCCCATCCTGGTATCTTTTTATACTTATAGTAATCTGGAGTTAATCAATCACCCCAGGTCTTTTTCCTATCAGTTATACTGTTAAGATTTCCTCTGTCTTTTTATTATTCTTTTTTGGCTAAATGAATTTCTTGATATTGTTTATTATAATTCATCTTTGATGATCTTCATGTTCAAAAAGGTTGAATAGAAACAGCACTGGACTAAAAGATCTCAATGCTAATTCTTTTCTCCCTCTTACCAGATGTGTAACATTGGGTAGGGCATTTAGCCTGTCACTTCCCTTACTTATAAAATAATAACTGCAGGTGTCCAGATAGTTCAAATTCCCAATCATATTGTGCTTCTATTGCCAGTTTTTAATACATGTTGTAACGAAGCACTAAACTTGTCCTTGTCTGGCAGTGAGGATTTTAGAGACTGCTGTAATAATTTCCCTCTCCTTTAAGCTTCACCTGCCATTTATTCATCCTCTGGTTTGGAAATTTCTTATGAGAATATGTTAAACAATAAGAATCCTTTTACCTATTCCCTCCCCCAATGTATTAAAGCTGTTTTAAAAGCATGTCCCTCAAGTATAAGCATATTCCAGTCATATCCTTTGCTCCCAAATCATAGCCACAAGAACTGTGAAGTTTCAAACTTATTTTCTTTTAATAAACCAAAGACCCTAATTCAAGTAAGTCCAATTGGCTCTTCAAAGATTTTCAAAGAATTTCAAGTTCTACTCTTTCTGGTATCCAGAAGTCACTTTGCATCATTATTTATGTTTTATTTCTTAGATTATATATCTTCTTTGTCAGTAATTGATTTCATGTGGAATGCTTACCCATTTTATTGATTTTAATAGTTTTAATAGTTCAGTATTACAGTCTATCCTTCTGACTATTTACTCTGGTTTCATCAGTTTCATTCTTTTTCATTCTTACCTTTTTCACTGCAGTTTTGTTCGAAATGAATGGATCCATTGATTTGCCTTTTGCCAGAATAGTTCCTATATATCCTTTTCTTGATCAAATCCTTTTAATATATATAACCTAGCATAATTCCTTTCCTCCTAACAAATGATATTAAACTCTTCTTGGTATTGAACTGTGTTTAACTGTCTTCTGACCCAATCACTAGGCAAATTTATTTTTTATTTCAATTCCAAATGTTATTTGACTAGCCTTCAATTATAAAGTAATGAATTCTGTAACCCATCCAATAGCTTACCCTTGATTTTTCTGCCATCAGCATACAATATTAGGCCAGTAATATTATGTAATGATTGTTAGGATGTGTTGGGGGAAGGGGGGTATATACATTATATCCATTTGATTCATGTCTATTTAGCTTAAGGCAGGGAGTTGTCATGTTTCCTGAGATGCTTTGACACATAATACCTTTTTTTTTAATTAATTT
Organism: Tolypeutes matacus; assembly: GCA_026826555.1. Taxonomy (NCBI): domain Eukaryota; kingdom Metazoa; phylum Chordata; class Mammalia; order Cingulata; family Chlamyphoridae; genus Tolypeutes; species Tolypeutes matacus. The sequence continues at coordinate 19,581,880 of JAKSZT010053830.1, read as the reverse complement.
TTTTTATTTTTAAAGAAGCTTTAGATTACATAAATGTTACATAAAAAATGTAAGGAATTCCCATATGCCCCACTCCCTCCCTCTCCTACAGTTTCCCAGATCAACAACATCCTTTATTAGTGTGGTACATTTGTTAAAATTGATGAACATATATTTGAAGCATTGCTACTAACTATGGATTATAGTTTACATAATAGTTTACACTCTGTCCTGTACAATTTTGTAGGTTATGACAAAATATACAATGGCCTGTATCTGTCACCTCAGTGTCATGCAGGACAACTCCAATGTCCTGTGAATGCCCCCATATTACACCTATTCTTCCCCCTCCCATCCCTCAGAACCTCTGGTAGCCCCTGCCTTTATGTCAATGATAAGAGTTCTTCCATTGCTAGAATAATAATAAGTCTATAGTAGAATAATAATAAGTCTACTTTAGTCCACCGTTCATTTCTTAATCTTGAGGATTTTGGTATGGTGATGCCCACTCTGCTTCTAATTGAGAGGGAGCTTAGATCCTCTGGAGCAGATGGATGGAGCTATCTTGCTTGCAGTTGCAGACACTCTCTGTTCCTTGGGATGAGCGTTGTCCATCATCATCTCCTTGTTAGTTGTCCTGGGTGAGTCCAATGAACTGGAGAGTAGGTGTTGCAACTCTGCTGAGATTCAGGGCTCCACTGACACATGGACAGACCAAAGATTTAAGTCTCTGGGATATCTATGTGACACATAATATCTTATTGCCTGTTCCTACTCATGGAACCTTCTCTCCCAGTGGGGTAGGGAATAGTTATTTTATTTCTGGTCCCTGGGAAACCTCTTTCATAGTATCATAGCCTCACTGCTGATCTTTCACACTTATTCTCAGAAGTCTCCTGTCTAAATTATCATGTTTGACATATATACTTTGATAAATTATTTTAATATATACTTATTTCCTTGATAGTTAATTAAACATAGTATTACCATATTATCTTTGGCCCTTCCTTTATAATGTAGCTTCCTATATTAGGAACATTGTTTCTGTGGGAAAGGAAGATTTGATTTATATTGCAATTCCTGGAACATAAATCCAATGATTTGGAAGTCTGCTTATAGACATATTTATGGTCCACCTATATATTTTCATGGAAAGTGACCATATAAATTTTTTTCCCCAAATCCTTGAAGACAAAGGCATGGATTCTATTTAAGTAAACTCACTGTGTACATGACTGTAAAGTTAGTTCTGATTACTGTAACTCTGGCCTGTAATCTTTTAAGGCCAAGCAAAAGAAAGGTTTTTGTCATTAAAACTCTGATTTTCTCTCCCCACCCCAGGTAAAATGAACAAATCTTAGAAACAAGAGGCAGCCCTTCTTGAAGCGATACTTGCTTTATATGCAAGATGATGTTACCTGATACATGGAAAATATTTATTCTAAAATTAAGTGTTCTAAAATATGTATTTCTTTTAATGGGTGCTAGTTATAAATGACTAGCCCAGCAAACTTGTTATTTTCTGGATATAACTAAGTCAAGGTTTAAAAACATAAAGTGAGTCCATTTAAAGATGATTTTAAGGAAAATATTTTTAGCAGTTTATGGAGCTATAAAAGCCTTTGAATATTGAAGCAATTTGTCTAAAATCCAACAAACTGCTTTCCTTCCAGATATTTCCATTTCTTTTATTGATACAGTAGCCTCATATTCACTGAGCTTCAGAATTTTAGAATAATCTTTACTCCCATTCCTTTAAAAAAAAATTTTTTGTATTTAAAAAGCCCTGTCATTTCTCCTGTGAAATTCCTGATTCATGCCTTTCATACCACTTCATCTTCATCTTGTTCCCAGTTGCTTTCTCTTCCCTTCACAATGCCAGCAGACTCGTTCTCCTAAAATGCAACTTTGTGTTACTCTGCTGAAAAGGCTTCCCAGAGTCTATAGAATACTATCAAAACCCCTTAAATTTGGCATATAAAGTCTGTTAGGTTCTGCTCTTTGACTGCTTCTCAGCCTTTCTTTCTTTTCATTCCTTAAATACATTACACTGTAGCTATTTTGAACTACAGAAGTTAGAGTTCCCCAAATAGTTTTCCCTTTACACATGCTATTCCCTCTGTCTTAAACACCCTTCCCTCTTTTCCATGTCTGATTAGCTTCTGCTGTTCAGCTGAATTAGTACTTTCTAATGGAAACCTTTCCTGACCTCTTTCCTGTTCCTTCCTCCCCAGCCCCATTTGCAGCTCCAACTAAGTAGGGAACGTTCCCACCCTACTTGGGTACCAACTTTTATCATATTTATGTGTTTACTTCTTATCTTTTTGGTAGAGGAAATAACATGAACTTTGGTGGTAGTACTGTGTCTGTATCCTGGTCCCATTTTTTAAATAAAATTTTATTGATATATATCATTTATACATGAACATACATAAACAATAAGTGTATAGTAAAAGTTGTAAACTTAAAAAACAAACATGCATATCATCATACAGGGTTCCCATACATCACCCCACCACCAATACTTTGCATTGTTGTAAAATATTTGTTACAAACTATGAAAGAGCATTGTCAGAATACTACTATTAATGTAGTCCATACTTATATTTAGTGTATTTTCCCCCAACCCACCCAATTATTAACACCTTGTATTAGTATTACATGTGTTTTACTATTCATGAAAGAACATTCTCCTGTTTGTTCTGCTAACCACAGTCCATCTCCCACCACAGGATTCCCTGTGTTATGCAGCCCCATGCTTTGTACAGTCCATTCATAGTGGCTCTCATTTTCATCACAGAGTTGTGCTGTCATCACCTCAGTCGATTATAGAATGTTTTGATTACTTCACAATCCTGGCTTCATTTTTTCTCCAGTTGTTTAGCTTTCTAAGCTATAGTCGGTTATTTTTAGAATTTTTTTTTTATAATGTTTGCTTACTTTTGGGGGAAATACCTAACATATAGAAGGTTCTCATTAAATATTTGATGTATGAATGAATAACAAACATAAATCTAAATTCCTTAACTTGTCACTGAAAATTCTTCCCTCTAGTCATCCCTTTTAAGAAATGGAAGTAAGGGAAAGACCAACGTAGCTGTACAGCTCAGCTCTTTGGTGTACTATTTTTATGATGCCTCTGAGCCTCACTTTCCTCATTAGTACATTAATAGTACTTCACGGGTCATTGTGAGGATTAAATGAGGTAATGATGTAAACAAAGTGCTTTGAACTGTGCTTAATATATAGCAAGTACACAACAAATATTAAATGAATGGTGGAATTTCAGGAAGGATATATATTTACACTCAGTTCCAGGTATATAAAGTTATACTAGTCCTTTTTTGTTTTTCATGGTTTACCTATTCCAAATGTCAACTCCTTCTGTCCTTTCAATGCAACCTAGTAAATATTTCTCTTTTTTCCCCCCATGGTTACTTATTTTCATATTTATTCTTTATTTGTAACTATAAGCATCAAGTTGGATAAATGCCAAGATAACAGAGGCCTATTAGTTATTTGTTGCTGCATAAAAAATTAACCCAACATTTAATGGCTTAAAATCACACAATTTTTTAAAATATATTTTTTTTATTAAAAAAAAGTATATTTAGATTATGTAAACGTTACACAAAAGATATAGGGATTCACATAGGCCCCACTCCCCACACCTCCCACACCCTCCCACATAAACCACATCCTTCATTAGTGTGGCACATTCATTGCAATTGATAAACACATCCTGGAGCATTGCCACTGACTATGTACCATAGTTCACATTGTAGTTTACACTCTCTCACACAATTCTGCAGGTTATGGGAAGATATAAAATGGCCTATAACTGTCATTGCCATGTCATTCAGGACGATTCCCAAGTCCCGAAAAAGCCTCTGTATTATACCTGTTTTTCCCCTCTCCTTGCCCCTAGAGCCTCCAGTGGCCACTGGCTCCACATCAATTTTGTAATACAAACGTTTATTATCTCACAGTTTCTGTGAGTCAGGAATCCAGGCATGGCTTAACTCAAGGTCTCTCATGAAGTTTCAGTTTAGCTGCCATCCAGGACTGCAGTGTTTACTGAAGACTCGACTAGCAGGGGTAGAAATCCACTTCCAAGCCCACACATCATGTTGGCCTCTTAGACCTCATGACATGGCATTGGTGATCTTTTGCTGCATGATGAATGACCACAAACTGAGTGATTAGACAACTTATATTAATTATCTCACAGTTTTATGGATGTGATGTCTGGGCATAGCTTAGTTGTGTCCTCTCCTCCACGGTCTCTAACAAGGTTACGATCAAGGTCAGCCAGGGCTGGTGTCTTATTTGAAGGCTTAATTGGGGAAGGATCCATTTCCAAGCTCACACAGCTTTTGGCAGGATTGAGTTCTTTGCAGCTTATTGGACTAAAGGCCTCAATTCATTGCCACACAGGCATCTCTAATATATCATCTTACTTGATGAAATCCTGCAAGGGAGATTGTCTGCTAGTCAGCAATCCATCCCCTTTGCTGAATTAATCTTGATTAGAAGCAAATTTCTGGGTACACCCACACTCAAGGGGAGGGGATTACATAAGGTACAACATGGCAGCGGGCTTCCCCCAGGGTGAATGATCCAAGAAAGTGAGCACCCAAGACAGAAGCCCCACCTTTCATAACCCAATTAAGAAGTAATATCCCACCACTCCTGCCATATTCTGTTTGTTAGCATTGATTCAATAAGTCTAATGCACACTCAAGAGGAGAATTACAGAAGGGCAGCTACCAGGAGGTGCGGTCCCTGGAGGCCACCTTAAAAGCTGCTTTCCACAGCAGGTGTAGGCCCCCTCTCCATCTTGCTTTCTAAACTAAATGACTTGGTATCAATCTATGCAAGATTTGTTGTTGGTTTGGGATTTTGTTTTGTGTTTTTTGTTTTTGCTGTATTCATTTTATGGTGGGCACCATGTCGTGAACAAATATTTCAGACATTACATGTTTCAGTCCATTACTTCCCTGGATCATTGTAGAGAATATTGTGTTTTTATGGCCTGGTTTCTGCTTCCTCTAGATACCCAGTTCAGCTGCCCTATATGTATCCTCATGTTCAGAAAAGCTTGATGATTCTGTGAGTTGAAGCCACCATATAGATGTGAGGTCCTGCTGTTATGCCAACCTTACTTGTACTGAAGTTTAGAATATTTAGAAGGGGGAAAAATGGGATGATAATGTGGTAAACTCTGTACACAGTTTCCAAATTATATTAAAAGCACATCTGGGGAGCAGGTATGACTCAAGCAGTTCTGTGCCTGCCTTCCACATGGGAACTCCCAGGTTCAGTTCCTGGTGCCTCCTAAAAAACAAAAAAACAAACAGCAGGGAATAACATGAAAAAAACAAGTCAGGGGAGCCGATGTGACTCAGTGGTTGAACGCCAGCTTCCCACATACAAAGTCCCAGCTTCAATCTCCAGCACTGGTACCTCAAAAACAAAAAACAAACAAACAAAAAAATACATCTAGCTAAAAATGTAGAGGCTCCTATTATTTTGTGAGCCATTCTGTCTTGTATTTCATTCAGAACTTTTGCCTTTTAAAACCTCTGCTGAAAACTTCCTTTGGGTGATTAGAAGTGAATTGCCTATTTTGTGCAATGGAGCAATTATTTCTTAATGGCCACTTAGAAAGAATTCGTAATTTCCAAAGAATGAGTGATGTATGTTCGTTGCACTGAGAAGATCAGACTCATAATATTTATTGTAACAATAAAAATCAGAGTTCCAGGGAAAATTTATCAGTTTTTAAAATGTTATATGCACGTATAGAAGTAAAATAAGTGATAGATAAGAATATCTAGTTTGAGATGAATAAAGGTTGTCTATAAAAAGAGTTCTGCCTTTTCCAAGGAAAGAGAAAATCAACTACTCTTGTAATGAACTAATATTTAGATTGTCGCTGGGTGAGAAAATTGCATGGTCAGTGCTCAAGAAATGTGGCCACCCAAGATTTCATCCAGCGCTTTCAGAAGATTGCCACTGGGTGGTAGTAGAGTCACAGTTACTTTTGGTCCACAAAGGACTTTTGAGCCATCTCATCTATAGGGATGAATAACCACGAATTAAAAAACACTATTTTGTACAAAAGTAGAATGTATATTAGGCAGCAGGGATTGTAAAATCTGAGAATTACAAGAGAGCTTAAAAACCATCTACTCTCTTTTCTTCCCCAAATTGGAATTCTTTATATAGCTTCTCTATAAAATGGACTGTAATCTAACTAAATACTTGTAAGTGATATAAATCTCACTACTCTGTAAGGCAGCCTGCCCATGCTTGAATATCTCTTAGCACTGGGAAATCCTTTCTTGTCTTTATCTAAAATCTTCTTGCCTAGGACAGCTCACTCGTTTTGCCACATTCTGTGTAATGGTGCTAAAACGCCTATGCCTTTCCCCTATCATTCACCTCTGCTACCTACTAGATACTGGGATGTTATTTTCCCATTTTCAAGCTGCTTACTGGCTGTTCCCTCCTATATCTTGAGGCAAGCAGAATTTATAGCAATGATTGTTTTTTGTTTATCTAGTATTGTTTCCCCTTTTAAAATTCTCCATTAACTAAAATAGGGAAATAATGAGTATTTCAAGTGAGCAAGAAGCTGATGAGATTATCAAGTCAACATTTAGAAGAATTCCTTTATAAATTCATGTTTATAAAGGAAACAAAAAGAATGGGTGGAACTCATAGCTTTGTAGACAAATGGAAGAGCTTTTTCCTCTTGAGGAACTAATTTTAAAGTTGAAGATGCAACTATAATTTTGTTTTATTTTTCAGATTACACTAGATGTGCTGGCTGATATGGGCCATGAAGAGTTGAAAGAAATAGGCATCAATGCATATGGACACCGCCACAAATTAATTAAAGGAGTAGAAAGACTTTTAGGTGGACAACAAGGTAAGCTAGCTACTCAGAAAAAAAAGTAAATTTCAGCAACATCAGGACAAGATAGCTGTCAGGCTGGCGTTTAAACTCAGACAGTCTGACCCCAGAGCCCATGTGCTTAAATGGCATAGCTCTCCCTCTGGTTGCCCAAGTCAGAAATCTGAGAGTCATTCTTCCCTCTTTTCCACCCTTTATACCCTAAATATCTCTGGAATCTCTATACCTCTGTCCTTCCCCATTGCTAGCACCCAAATCAAAGAAGCCACCATCATCTTTCTCTTGGACTATCACAATCACCTTCCAGCTTATCTCCCTCGCCTATCTCCATACATTCTCTACACTGTAACCAGAGGACTGTTTACAAAATGAGTATATGATTGTATCACTCCTTTGCTTAAAACCCTTAAATAAAATTCTGTTGCTTTTAGGATAAAATTGGACATTTATAACATATGGCTTTTCATAATCTGACCTTTCTCTCTTACCTCTTAAACTTTTCTCCCTCCCTCACAATGGTCAACTCAGGTTTTTTCCATTGTACTTTGTTGTTAGAAGCCTCTTATCTTTTTCTTTTGTGTGCCTCCATGTTTACCATTTCATTGTTAGAAGTATTTTCACTTATAGAAAGCAAAGGAAGAGAAAGGAAATAGCTTGGGTTATCAGTCTACAGGTTTAATAAAATTGCAAGAATGACATGAAACTAAAAGTTAGACAGAAGGTTTTAAGCCTGAGCCTTGCTTCTTTATATTTTAGTCCATTCCCTGAAATTAACAAGGACAGTGTATTTTGAAATCTATTGTAAATGACCATTTCAATCCGTTTCACAGAGTTTTTAGGGGGTAATTCTTGTTTCTTAGACCTGATTAGATTGTCATTTTAGTACCAGACACAGCTTCTTGTATGTTAAATTCAGTTCAACAAATAATTATTCAGTCCTGCTCTGCATACAAGGAACTCTGCAAGAACAGATAAAATTGATCCCCAACACATTTGTGATTCTTCTCATGTCTTTTGATGTATTTATTTAATAAAACCTTATTTGGTTCACTTTGCAAATAATTTAGGCTTGCTCCAGAATGTCAATTACTTACTAGAAGTTATCCCCTAAAATAAATGCTGAGTACTGTGGAGTTCTGCTTCATGTGTTAATTTTTCTCCCCTGCAGGCACCAATCCTTATTTGACATTTCACTGTGTTAATCAGGGAACTATTTTGCTGGATCTTGCTCCAGAAGATAAAGAATATCAGTCTGTAGAAGAAGAGGTAAAGTACATCAACATATTTTGATTCATTTTACCTTTTCCTGAAATCTGTGGTCAAACTTTTTCTTCCAGAAGAGGTAATAATTATCCAATGTAAGACTATTGGATAATTATTGGATAATGTAAGACTATTGGGATAATCTGGGACATTTCACCTAGAGGTAATGTGTCTATCTATCATTCTATCTCCCTTAGCCATTGAGGTGGAATATTGCCAAAATTAAAATGACTGTGGATTAGAACTATGCCACCATGCTTTTGTATTTTAAGCCTAGGGTTTCAGCTGAATGAGGCAGATCTGTCTTTTTATTCTGGAGACTTTCTTGAAACTCATGCATGAACCCTATTAGAACTGTTTTCTTATAATGTTAGAATGCTACTGAAGAATAATATGGGGTAAAATTCTTGCCTCAGAGATAGGAAACATCTCATCTTTATTTGTATACAAAGTTATAAAATATGATGATAGAGTAATGTGCCTAATTTTCATGTATGCTTTATGAAATCTGCCTCATAGCTCTGAGTCACATTTCATTTCTCCAATCACAATTCTTTTTTTAAAGCATGATAGTAAGGCTATTTTTATGAACCACCTAGTAGATAGATACCATCAAAATTACCTCTGTACTGATGGCTTTTGCCTCACTTCTTACCTAAAATAAAGTGCCTAGTAATAAGTAAACTGCCTAAATACCTAAGCAGAGAAAAGTGTGCCTACATTTTTGTTTTTGTTTGTTGTTGTTGTTGTTGTTGTTGGTTGGTTGGTTTCAATTTGTATACATATTATTTCCATTCCTATGCTAGGAAATCACATTAAATAGTTTATCAGGAAAACAGCGTGTCTTCTACGGTCTTATTGCCTCATTATTCTCCTAATAGTTAATAAATTCCAATAATAATGTCAAAACTGGGGTGAACAACTCCATAAATGAACCAATGAGATAGAGAATTAACTCTACGAATCAATTCCAGGAGAAACTTAGATCTTTTAAAACAATTTTCTGCTCCATAATAATTCTTTTTTTTAATTGGGGGAGTAGAGGAAGGATAAGTAGTGGTCAGGAGAAAGTTATTCTACTTAGTTGCACATTATATTCAACTTCTCCTGGTTTGTGATCCCAAATTAAAGAATATTGGGATAATCTGGGACATTTCACCTAGGGAACAAAAATTTGATTTTTAAAGTGTCTATATATTGTTAACAATGGTCCAGTGTGGTATTAATTGGCTGGAAGGAGTTTTTTTTTCATCTAGTCTACAGTGTTGCTTCTCATTCTCAGTAACATGAAATAGTAGTAAAGATGATTTAATGTGATACTTTATCTATACATTTCCCCACTGTGTTTTCAGAAAATCCTTTCAATGTTTTTATTATAAAATCCGTAGAAAAGTCATTAAGTTTAATATTTATGTCTGTGACTATTTTTTTCACCAGAAATACTTAAATCACTAAACTTATTGATCACTTTCTATTAAACTCCTATTCTTTTTTAGATCTAGTCTTAGACTCATCAGTGAAAGACTATAATAAAACTGAAACATTGAAAACAATAGAAGGAACGTCTTTAGAATTGTACACTGGAGTATTTTTATAAAGTTAGGTGTTTCATTTTGTTCTGTAGATGCAGAGTACAATCCGAGAACACAGAGATGGTGGTAATGCTGGAGGCATCTTCAACAGATACAATGTCATTCGGGTAAGTTTAAATTTTTTCAGGGTAAAAATGGATTACAAGTCTTGCCTGAAAATCAAATCTAGACAATGAAAAAAAATTTTAAGTCATATCTCATTTTTTCAAGCTGTCAAAGATAATCAATTACCTGTTGTTCTGAAGTGAGGTGTCACTCTCCTCACTACTGCATGACCTCTAGTTGCTCAAAGACCATACTTCACTAGGAATATTGACAATCTGGAAACACCAGCGCTCCAAACAGAAGGCCAGGTCAGCTTGGATTGGTGATGCATGTATGAATATGGGCCTCCGTGCTCATTGCCAAATTTGGACTGTAGCTGACAGGACCATGTAAAAGTAGCGTGGAAGGCCTGGCTCTTCCATCTAATTGAGTTGACAACTATATCAGAATACATGTATCCTTTAACTTCAGTGTCTTACTTGATAATATGGGATAGATGAGTATCATATCCTTTTTTCAAAGGGGTGGGTATCATGAAGATGAATAAAATCTGTGGGAATTGGTTTAGCCCATAGATGTAATGCTGGTGCATGTTAAAATTACCTGGGAAGCTTTTTAATAAGATACAGGCCTGACCCCCTAATATTTAATAAGTCTGGAGAGGCATCTAGGAGTAAATATTTAAAACCCCTGATGTGATTTTGAGGTACAGCCAGGTCTGGTGCAGAATAGCAAAAACCCTAATTGAAAACTGTGTCACTAAAAGCAAGAGTATTAACCAAATTGACACTAACATGATAGGCTTCTCATGTTTAAATAAATTATTTTAAAAATAAATTTAACCAAACAAAACAAAAATTGAACCTCCCTAAAAGAAACCATACTTTTTTCGTGTTAACTCATCAGCTGCTAATTAACAAGCATTTCATTGATAATTGGCTTCTTTCTTCTTCTTCCTTAAAGATTCAAAAAGTTGTCAATAAGAAGTTGAGGGAGCGATTTTGTCACAGACAAAAGGAGGTGTCAGAGGAAAATCATAACCATCACAATGAGCGCATGTTATTCCATGGTGAGTATCGTGGCATCAATTCTAGACAACTCTCTGGGCTTTGCTAATTTTGATAAAGTGTAAAACCTATGTTATTGACTCTGTTAGGGATGTGTTTTTAAAAAAACTGGTTTGTTTTGATTTTTTTCCCAAATAATAACACTTATTTGATACCTGCTTTCTAAGGCATTACATGTTGGTACATGCTTTCCAAGGCATATACAATGAAAATAATCTATCTTGACATTGTTTGAAAACTCTGGATTGCAAGTTGAGTTATCCAGATAGTGAAGTGCTTTTATTGTGATTTAATATACTTGTTTTTGTTTATCAGATTATCTATGCTTGCTTAAAGTAAGATTGGGTATAAAATAGTCTGTATTTTTTAAGCCACATGTACTTTGTGATATAAAATTTTTGTCATCATATGCAAAATCCATATACCATTTTTTCTGGGCAAACTATATGGGTCACTGTTAAGATTCTAGTACATTATAACAATTTATATATATATATGATAGACCATCTTACAAGATAAACTTCATTTACACACTATTAATTACTTAATATTGAACCACCAAATGCAAAAAGTATGCAACTAATTGAGATTCCAGAAAAGTGTTCAAAAACTAATCATGCTATTTATATTTTTAGGTTCTCCTTTCATTAATGCCATTATTCACAAAGGGTTTGATGAGCGACATGCATACATAGGAGGAATGTTTGGAGCCGGGATTTATTTTGCCGAAAACTCCTCTAAAAGCAACCAGTATGTCTATGGAATTGGAGGTGGAACAGGCTGCCCCACACACAAAGATAGGTCATGTTACATATGTCACAGGTGAGCCCCTTGCCTTTACTGTGATGGTTGCCATCCTCGGGTCCTGCAGCAAATTAGTTTCTGTGGTTCTACAAAATTCACATGTTATCATCAGCCTTACTTCCTAATAGATCAGACTGGTTTGGGGGTTGGGTAGGAGGAGCTAGAATAGGAGCCGTATTTCTAATCAGCCTCTACCCCAGTAAGAGCAGAGCCAATAACAGAGTAAAACCCAGTTAGAGCAAATCTTGGAGTTAATAGCAAACAAATGACTATTAGCTTTGTACATGGAATTTTAAAAATCAGAGAGAAATTGGGGAGAATAATAGTACACTATTCTGAAGTCAGTGAAGAAAATACTATTCCCTTCCTTGCCAATGGAAAAATATGAAATAATACTTTACAAAGGTTGGAATTTATTACATTTCTCTTTAAATTAATCAGATGTGTTATTTTTGCAAAGTCGGGATAATGAAGAATCTTGTGATTCATTTAAAGTCTTTTAAAAAACCCATGTAATCTTGAAATTCATTATAGTTGTTGACTTTAAAATGTACATTTCTCAGTTATGTTATTAAAAAAATTGTAACCATCAGCAGTTCTAAGATGGATGCAGTATGTCCAGAAGGAAACTTCTTTCCATTAAGGCTTCTGTGGTCGGTAACACAAAAAATTCCCAAGGACATGGAGCATGCAAAAGTTCTTCTTTGCTGCTTCAAACCTAACTCTAATGGAGACAAAGTGAACATAAATGAGGGTTAACAGTCACTCCTTAAAATTAGCCACACAAGTTTATGTCTTAGCTAGGATTTCCTAGAACACAGAGTCTGAAGCAAAAGCTTATGTATGAACACTTAATTGGCAAGTGCACTGCCAGGGAAGCAGGAATGCGGGCACAAAAAGAAGCGAGGTGGGGAAGGAGGCAGAGCAAGTACAGGGAGGTGCATTCATGAGCTGGCCACAGCTGTATAACAAGGGCAGTTGAGTGCTCAGTCCGTGAGATGTCTTCAGAGAGGCTGTATGAACCCCTGCATTGCAGAACAATACATCAGTAGGAGAAGACAGATGGATTTTTCTGCAGGCTCCTGACTTGCATTGGTCAAAACTTGCCCCCACAGGGCATCAGTTCCTCCACATTTGGGGGCTGTTTTCCCTGCAGCATTGCACCACAGTGCACAAGGCAAGCCAGAGTGCCGGCATGAGCCAGCAGCTTGCTCCCCTTGCCTGTCTGCAGCCTGCCCCTTCCTGGACTGGCTGGGCAAGTTCTGTAGATTCTCCTGCCTGCCAGCAACAGGTCCTGGGGCAGGAAGCAGAAGGCCGGAGGCAAGGACCTGTCAGATAAGTTTTGTGTGACATGACGACTGGAAGTAGCCATGGCAGAAGGGCCCAGCTGGCCAAGTGGGCGGAGTCCAGTGACACTGTAGCACTGCCACAATGGCTCTCAAAAAGCCTTCCTCTAATGTAGAGTCCCTCTGGGATCTCTGAAAGGCAGCAGCTGATACCAAGGCAGCATGCTGGAGCACCCTGGCTATCCTCAAGCTAAAAAGGCATTCTGAGCAGGTGCCGCTACTGGGTCCAGCCCAATCCTCAGTGGACTTAAAAATAATACCTCTGATTGCTCATAATGCAAAGATCATACGCCATTACTAAAAACAAACATTTTCACCGTGGGACGAGCCTTATTGGTTAGTGGAAGTATGTTTATTGTTTATAAAAGAGCCTGGCAACTTTTTCTGTAATGGGTTAGATAACTATTTTAGGCTTTGTGGGCTGGGCGGTCCCTGTCACAGCACTCATATCTGCCCTTGTAGTGTGAGAGCCGCCGGACGAAACATGTAAACGAAGGGTGGCTGTGTTCCAGTAACACTTTATTCACAAAACACACGGCAGGCCACGGTTTGCCAGCTTCTGGTTTATGTGATGCTCCCTTACTTTAGTCCCAATCAACCTTTCTTCCCCTCTATAATATTTAACAACTGCTTCAATTCATGTTTCATACAAGTAGTGTAATTTCTACCCATACTTATAGGTATGATTTACTTTTCTTATTACTATGTATCTCATCCTATTTTTAAAATGTTTTCCTTTCAATAAGTAAACCTGGTCTTAATTTCATGCATCTTTTCCATATGCTTATTTTCTTTACTTTCCACCTGTTCATCCACACAAGAACTCAAGTTTTCGCTGGTATTTCTCTTTTTCCACTAGCAAAACTTCCTGCCAACCAGTCTCTATAGATACAACCTAAGTACACTAAAACTACTTGAAACTCTTTTAAGTATAACTTTTGAACCTGGTAAGTGATAATACTGAATCAGTATATCAAATCCCATTTTTTGCTTAAGTTTGAGAGTGCCATTTAAATTGGCTTGCCTTGTGTTAATTTTTTTTTTAAGCAATGAATCAGACAGTTATGTTGCTCTAAGATTTAAAACTTCCTTCAAAACATTGCCTTCATTTTTTCTTTAGACAAATGCTTTTCTGTAGAGTGACCCTTGGAAAATCCTTTCTGCAATTCAGCACCATGAAAATGGCTCATGCCCCTCCAGGACACCACTCAGTTATTGGTAGACCAAGTGTGAATGGGCTGGCATACGCTGAATATGTCATCTACAGAGGAGAACAGGTATGTGGCTGCTCCAGTGGTCATCACCAAGCTCCTAAACGTGCCATTACATGCCCTGTAAGAATTTGACAACCATTTAATGAAATAGTGTACTGTATATTCTGATAACATTAGTCCCTTCAGGTAAAAAGGAACATGTCAAAACGATTCTGTGACATCAGTCTGTTCACACAGAATCCATCAATCAGCCAAGCAACAGTGTGAACAAGAGGACAGCTAAAAGCAGGGTTGGGACCTCATGCTGTTCTGGAGGCCTGCTGTTCTGAATTAATACCTTGTATTGCGTTGTGCCAACATGACAGTGGGAAGCTAAGAGCAGCTGCCATCCTCCTCAGGGATATACTTGCCCCACAGTGTTCGCATGGATTGAAACTACAATTCTGACCATAGTACTTCATGGAAGTCTACTCTTCTGAGTCGTAAAGCTACGGTATAAGTAATACCACCATCTGCTTGAGACTCTAAAATAAAATTGTCAACAAACAGGAAAACTTTTGTGTAGTTTTCAATCTGACCTTAATTGCCACAATACTGCTAAATGTCTGCCAATTTTTAATTTAAAAAATCACATTTGTCTGGACCTAATTCATTTCAAATGAATACCATTAGCACAGTAAATAAAGGAGATGGAAAGAACTAAATCCCAGTAACCCATGAAAACAATATTTGATTGGGGTGTGGAGTAGGGAAGAGAATTAGAAACAAATTGTGGTGCATTGTAGGATCGAGCAGATGAGTAAGTGTGTCCATGTCAGGAAATAGGATGCTTATTTAGAAGAAGGGGCACACAGATGTGAAATGGAGGGAGGTAAGAAAGATTCCTGTAGAGATGGACTGAAAATGGAGGCATCAGTATGAACTCGTGACTTCTAATATATGCATGCTTGCATATTATTGTGTGCACATGTACATATATAAATGTATGTAGATGTGCATGTATAAGTTTATATGCAAGCATATGTATTTGTGTCTCTGTATACACATATATAAAAATGTAGATATATTTCTTAGCTATCTGCTGAAAACAAAGAAACCTCAATAGCAATAAACACACCTAAAGCCCAGATCTTTTCTCTAATACCATTCCCCACTAAAAGGAATCAAGGCTCTTTAAAGAAACAGCTAATTCCAGGACTGGGTCAGATAGCTATACAAGATGAGCCTGGAATATCCTGATATGACGGAAAGTAATGAAGTGTAAAAAGAGAAAAAAAAACATGGGTGTATGTCACAGGAACATGGAAGGCAGCATGAAGGAGCTCCCACTGGCCAAATCTTAGATAATTTCCACACCAAAATAAGTACTGTAGTGAATTTTAAACCTCTGAACAAAATAGGAATTCATGTCTATACTGATAATAAGTAGATGAATAAATAAATGTCAGAAAGGAGGGCTCTTGCTGTCAGGAAAATGCCAAGAGCAGGTGGATAAATATGGTGGGGATACTTGAGTTGAAAAATCATCATTTTGCAACTATAGTGGTAAAGATTAGAACAGCCAAGACTCATCAATGGATTACATCTAGGGGGAAATTTTGATGAGTAGAAGGATATTTGCATAGAGTTCTTATTAGCTACAAAACAGAAAAATAAAAACTAATAATTATACATTAGAGAAAGGGGTCCGTAACTTGACCAGATGACCAAAATTAACATCACCAAGGAGGCATAGATGGACATATAGTGTACCTCCAGATGTGATATTCTGAGAAAGGTACAGCATCATCTCTTCAGTATTCCAGCCAAGACTGCATAATCTCAGTCTAGTCAAAATGAAGAATGTTCTGGTTTGTTTTTTTGTTTTGTTTTGTTTTGTTTTATGTAGCAACACTGTATTCTTCAAAAAATGTCAATATTATAAAAGACAAGGGCTATGAAAACTTTCTAGATTAAATGAAGCGTAAGAGACATGACAAATAAATGAAGGTCTCGCCCCTGAACTGGATCTGGTACCGGAAGGGATACTAGATACACTTGGAACATGGCTGGTAGTTAGATAAAAGTATTGTACCACTGTAAACTTATGAGGTGATAATAGTACTGCACTTATGTGAAAAAGCACCCCTTATTCTGAGAAAATAAATACTGGTGTGGCAGAAAAACGGAAATACTGGGTAGTCAATCAGGTGGTTTAATGATGAAGAAAAGTCTATATTCATTACCATTACCTATGTATCGAATATCTACTATGTACAAACCATCTGATATGAGAAGTGGTCCCTGCTATGAAGAGCTTACTATCTTGTTGCGGAGGAGATAAGCCGATACAGAAAAAGCAGAATTTGAAAAGCTGGCATAGTCTGTGTCAAAATATAAGTGGGACACCCATTCCTGCTTTTGTCCAAAGAAGCTTAAATATCTATAATCCTTTGTATGATTCATTCAAATGCCACCTTAGAACGGTTTCAAGAATTAAGCAGAGTATAAATTATAAGAAAATAAAACTACAGACTATTCAGTTATTGAACTTCAGATTGGAAAGTCAGGAGAGTTGGGACCGTCAATTTTGGTTACCCAACTAGATATACTAAAGATAACCATTTCCATTTTTAACACAAACTAAAGCAGACTGGAATTTTGGAAAATAATATTATAGTATGAGTGCTAATAATTCCTTATATACAGTTGCAACTTATCAAACCACATTTACATTTTCTGTTCTTTTTATCCTGCTGAGACCTCTTCAAGAGAGGTTAGTCTTTAATAAATGATAGTGACAGCAACTAAATGTAATAATGAACACTACTTGGATTTTTACTATGCCCAACCTAGTCTAAGATCTTTATAGTTTATCCTCACAAAAATCCTAATGCTGTTATTATTCCCATGTATAGATGAGGAAAACTGAAGCCCAAACATGTAACAGTTTCTGCCTCCTAAGTTCAGAGTTATAAAACTATAAAGAAGTAATTCAGTAAACCGATCACGTTTGTTTCTGCATTTTAAATATTAAACAATCCAGTTTTTTTTTTCTTATCCTTCATTCCTTTCATCTTATTCCATTGCAAGTAGTTGGTAGGTTAGCATTCGATAAATTACTTAGGGCCCAAAAACACTTAGCTCACCAAGGAGTACTAGATTTCAGCACAGACCACTCTGAAATACTGAGTCTAGTTTTCTAAGTTCACAGAAATAGCTCAGGAACTACTTTGGCATATGAATAGAAAAGATCACCATTTTATCATTGTTTTAAGAGTTGAAGAATTCCGATGTAGTGTACATTTTTTTTTGCCTCCCTCCTTCCAGTAGCTGTCTTCATAGTGATTTCTGACTAAGATTTATGACAGCTTCCTCTGTCAGGCTTCCTTTCCCTGCTCCCATTAGGAAGCACTTCTTTCCTGGAATTCCAGGCACTGAGTACTGGAAGAAAGATGTGACAAAAAGAAAGAGAATAGGTGGGAAAGCGTGGGAGTCTAAAACTGAGCCAGTTCTGTGGTGATGAATGTACAACGTTGTAATTATACTAAAAACTATTGATTATTTTTTTAAATGTAAATTTAAATTTAAAAAACTGAGCCAGTATCTTTCCTGTGAAAGATGCCTGTAGTCATTTTTTAAAACGAATCTCCAAACTGTTGCCTGTAGGTTGTTGGTGACAAGACCCATGTCGCCCTTGTTCCTTCTAGCTCAGCAGGTTACATCATCATCTATGCTTAATGTGAAATTGATTGAGCAGAGTCCTTTCGTTTAACAAACGCTTATCGACTACCTACTATGTGACAGCACTGTGCTAGTTGCTCACCTCACAGAGGTGAGGAGCAAAAGGAGAGATTCCTGCTGCACTTGTGAAGCTTAGTTTTCCTGTTTATGGCATGTAGCTCTCTAATGATGGATGAATGCAGTGTAACATTAAGGAAAAATGAATTTACAGCAGTCAAAGTAGGAAAGCATCTTAACAGTTCTCTAGATTGTAGGATTTATGCATGTTTATATACAGAGAAGTATGTGGCTGTCCTCATTATTCAGACACCTATTAATTGGCTGCCCTGTGTACAGTATTATTTAGGATCAACAGCCTGTGAGGCTCCACGTTAATTAAGGCTTTAATTTAATGCCAAAAGGGTGATTTGCTTTTCTTCCTGTCCTTTCCAGGCGTACCCGGAGTATCTTATCACATACCAGATCATGAAGCCAGAAGCTCCTTCACAGACTGCAGCCGCAGCAGAGCAGAAGACCTAGTGAATGCCCACTGGTAAAGGCCCAATCGGATTAAAGCCTGGGACTGGATGGCTTTGATTGTTCGCAACAACAAAAATCAATATTCTCTAAATCCCTGACAGCCTAGAAATAAGCTGTTGGTCTTTTATAAAGCATTGCTATAGTGATGAATATAGTATGAGTAACTGATGCATACTCAACTGCTACTGTTCCCATTGAGGAAATGTTTACAGGGGCGGCCTTTTAACATATCTCAGGCTCATTTTCATGCAGTTATCCATTTCTAAAACAATATGGCTTTGATCTAGACTTGGAAATGGAAAAAAAGAAAACATAACCAATACTGTTCTAAATGTTCCAAATCCACACACTACATTAGCTTTATTTGTTAAATACAGCACGGGTGTATATCACAGAAATATACATATGATAGGCCATTTTTTTTTTCATTTTTCCCAAACATGTATTGTTGCCTTTTTTTTTTTTTTTTTTTTTTTTCTTACTTTGAAAATGAGCCAGAGCCTTCTTGAGGATATTTTGCACAAAGTCACACCGACTAAAATCATTAGAATTGCAACCCAGGCTTTTGAGCAGGAGTTAGTTTCTTTTTTTTTTCTTTTTTTTTTTTTTTCCCCTTTGATTTTATTTTATAATTGTATTTCTCGTAAATGTAATTTTTTAAGTTTTGGTTTCCTTTTATTAATTGGCCAGTCTTATAAGGGAAGGACACAAACCTCAACCTGATTAAGGAACTTCCAAGTTCAGAGAAGTCAAAGCCCATGAGGACCACTTGTTCTTTCCAATGCAAACCTGCTTCAGAGGTGTGCAAACCTGCTTCAGTGCTGGTGACAAAGGAAAAGCAACGAGGTCAGGGACCTCGTTGAGTGAAGCTATTGTGATGGTCAGAGTTGAAACGAGCAGGGATCTGTGAAGAAGCGGCAGCGTTAAGGAGTGAGAGGAACGTGGTTGTTCCATAACATGGCAGCAGACAAGGATCAAGAGGACTCCTCAAAGAATAAACACTTCCCTCTGCTTAATTCGTAGCACCAGAATTGTTGCCCCCCCCCATCAGCTGCCTTATATCCAAATTCAACAGAATTCTTGTACTTCATTAGAGTCACAAGAGTATTACTTTACTGTTTCTTTAGTTGAAAAAGGCAGGGTTTAAATCCTGCTTAGTGGATAGATATACACAAATGCAAGAACTATTTAATTCCAGCTTTGGGGTTTATTTTGAGTGAGGTGCTTCAAAGGATTTATATAAGTCCCTTCACTAAATTTTTGAACCCTTTCTTCAAACTTAATGTATTTAGGCAAGCGGAGCAGAACCTGAAACCAAAGCCCTTCCAACTATTTTTTTTAGAATGTGATTTAAAAAAAAAAAAACAAAAAACACCATACTGGTTTGTGTGGGAAATTACTGCTTTGTTTTGCTTGTTTTAATCGTATTTGCCAAGTGTATTTTGACACTTAAAGAAAATTATCCATCATACTTATCCTATATTTGCCCTTTTCACCTGAACTAAATATCCAATTGAGTGCATTATTTATTTACTTTTACATGTTGTGGACCTACTTAGCTTGAAGCAAAGGTAATATGAAAGTGGTAAAAACCTAAGAAAAATGGTGTGACACAAACTTTCCATTTCAACTTAAAGTCCAGAAGACTAATTTGGTGTGGGTTTTTTTGTTGTTTTGTTTTGTTTTGTTTTGTTTTTGTTTATTTTGATACGGGCTGATTGAGCTGTGGCATCATTTAATCTCCTGAAGAAAAATAAAATTATTACGTGCAAAAATTCTAGAAATAGGCTCTTAAAATATACACTTTGCTTTCTTTTTGGCTTGAATCCAATGCTAGAACTAGGCATCCAGAGCTAGTATGACTTTTGTAGCAGAGTGTTGCATGGGTCCTCAAAATTCTTCAGGAACTAGCCTCAATGTTGCTTCTATTGAAGTTTCAGTGACCCAAGCAGGGCGTTTGTATCTTGGCTACTTGTTTAATAGCACTAGAATTCAATATGAAGCTTTGAAGTTTGATATTCATTAAGAGGATTTTTTCCCTCCTTTTCTTCTTTTTTGCCATATGTAACAAAGGTTTGAAGAAATTGTCATCAACATAGTTTTCAGTAGCTGTGAAGGTGTATATTACTTGCCTCCCTACTTAGATATAGTTTAAAATGGTCAACACAGCCATGATTTTTAGTTAAGTAAAAGGGTTAATATGGTGTAGATATTGAAAGCTTTGTAGCGTCATTAAAAAGATAAGCCACTACCTGATTGTGATGGTATGTCGTTTCCATTGTACTAACTAGATTAATGACTGTGCCAGTTTTAAATTTGGACCTTGCGCTTGAGAAGTTAAACTCTGGTTCACCGTTTAAACCACCAATGTTACATATCTGATGTTCTGTGTGCCGAGTAAAGGTACTGTGTAAGGAAGACACTTGCAGTGGTTCTTGTCTTGTAGTGATTCAAGTATATAGTAGTTCTTGGAAGAATGTGCATATGCTATTCATCTGCAAAAGTGAATGGGTTAATTTAATATCACAGGAACCAAATACTTTTTTTTTCAGAACTTGAAGACCAAAGGTCACCACAATTGCACTTGAAAGTTAGCAAAAGCTTATATTTGGAATTTTCATCTATAGCAGTGTGAAGAAACCTTGGAATATAAAAACATGACATTAAATTGGGCTGAAATCCATTTGATTTGTTATATGCGTACTATATAGAAACACTAACAAGTTGGGAACTTCCAATATGACCTCCCCTGAAATGGCCCCTCTGTTTCCCACACTGAATGGAAGAGAGATTCTGGACATCTCCACCAGCTCTACCCTAGTTCTAAAAACAAAGGGCTTCTAGACCTGAGGATTCCAGTTTACCAGGTATTGACCAACTGGTACTTGACTCAGCATACATTAAGTGCCCTAGACTGGACACTTTCTCCTTATATTTGCCCTCCTTGCCTTTTTCCCAGATTGCTAGTCTGGAAATGTAATTAGCTCCAACAATTACTTTTGACCCCACTCATTTTCCTCCTTTCTTCATCTTGGATCTTGCAAAAAGAGACACTATGCCTCTGTTTTCATATCACAGCCAGAAATGGGGATTAGGCATCATGTCCTCTGCTAAGCTTCTGCCACTTTGTTAACAGATGACGGCATGGAACCCAGAGCTTTAATTCTATGCAAAATAATAGCAGTACAAGCAGGATTCTTATTTACCTTTTCCTTCTTGGAGTTTGGAATTTTCTCTATTTCAGTACTACCCCCCAGTTATACAGAGGGTTCCTGGACATTGCTCACCCTCCCTTCTTAAGTTCGTTTGCTCTCTGGGTTCCTGTAAACAGCCCTCATGCATGCATACCTGCCCCTCCGCGCCCAGTTCGCGTGGCGTGAGGTCTGCTGAGCAGTCTTCTTCCTGTGGTTTCTGTCGGGCTCATCGTCTCGCATGGAGCTGTAGCCTGTAGTCGCTCCGGGCCCCTGGGAACTGAAGGTAGGGTTGTAGATGGGGCTTACTGCGTCCGAAACCTCCTTCAAGCATGAAGTTAAGTTTGTCTGATGTGAAATCAATGACAGAAAAATGAAAAGAAAGTTATTGTGAAAGTGATGTTTAAGTCTTGGTTGGACACATCTAGCATTTGGAAAGGAAATGCTTTCAAAAACTCCCACTCTAAAAAAAAAAAAAAAAAAAAAATTTCTTTAGGCAGCTTGTGCATTCTGAAATGAAGGGACAAATTTTTCTCCTTAAAAAAGACTTAACTATGGAGAAATTCCTTAACCTTTTGTATTCTAATAAATAAAAAATTATAATTCTATTTTTAGTGCTCAGAGGGTGTCAGTGAGTTGGGCATGTCTCCATGTGTTTCATACCTGGGCAGCTTGTTTTTTTGAGGGTAATACTTCATAAGTAATGCTCCCTTACATACAACGGAGCCGATACAATAAATCTGTTCTAGTTTCTCCATATCTGAAATTCCATATCTACCAGATCTTCCGGTTTGGAGAAATGCTAGAAAGATTCAAAACCCATCAAGTAGTGTATGTGGGGACAGAGCAACAGCACAAAAAGTGAAACCATTTGGCATCTGCAGGATGCACAGCCTGTTTTTAAATCATTTTAAAATATAAAACTGATGATACTAAATGAAAGCCTAGAAAGCTAAAACTTTTATGCAAAACCAAATATGGCCATGATGTGACCAATGTTATACATTTGCCTAGAGTTCTGCCCCCTTTGAAATAATATTTGCACTATAGAAATGCTTGCATTTTTGACTCTTCATTCTTTCACATTTTCTTTTCTACTTTACTCTTTCACATCTCCATGCCCACCTTATACCTGTCTTTTTGAACAGATTCCTCTCATAGTCTGGAATTCAGTTTATTTTATTTTAATTGTTATCTTTCTACCCATTTTTGCAGGCAGCCCTGAAAGGCCTTTTTTGATTCAGAGTATTTGCAGACAAGTGCAGTTAGATTAAACCCTGGTGGTGGGGCTGACCTCGCCCACCCACGACTCCCTCCCCAAGATTCAACATGAGAATATAGAAAACACACCTGAAAACCCGCAGTAAAAGTTAAAAAGCAGCGGAAATATTTAAGATTAATATCCTGGACCTAGAAGATGACTTTGACTGTATAATCATTGTCTTCATTATGCAAACTTAAATTCCTCACGCGCATTTGATACCTGCTTCTGTTGCCATTGTTTCAAGCTCATCTTATCTTTGTGGTAGTAATATTTGTCTTTGATACCTTTAGTCAAAATTATGTACTAAGAAAGGCTACAAACTAAAAAGGTACTTTATCAACAGGATTTCTCAGAAACATACAAAACCAGCTTTGAAAAAAATCTAGAAAATGTTTCCTGGCAACAGCATTTGGAGTAGTTAATTGTATCTTCTCGTTGTGATGTTGGTCTGTGTAAGAAACCAATGTAATGACTCTTGGGGTCCTTACTGCTGTTTTTATTTTTAGTCTCTGTGTTACCCACCAGTGGCAGGGGTTTCCAAAACTCCCCTTTCTTTTTTGCATTTGTCTATTTGTAGGATTGTCAGGTAAAATACAAAATGCCCGGTTAAATTTGAATTTCAGACAAATAGATTTTTTAACATAAGTATGTTCCATGCAATGTTTGGCATATACTTATACTAAAAAAGTTATTCATTATTTATCTGAAATTCAAATTTAACTGGGTGTCCTGTTTTTCTGTTTTGTTTTGTTTTTCTAAATATGGCAACCCTATCAATTTGGTCATGGAAAATCGCTTACAGCATGTAAATTCTTCTAGTCTTCAGTATCTTTCACCTGGAATGGAAGACCCTTTTTCCCCCTCACCCTCTACTTATTTCCAAAAAAGGGCATCAAGGAACTTAACCTGCCTGTGTATGGTGGGTTTCTATTTAAAACATCTTTGTGATTATATTTAACCTGTAATTGTGCTTCGGCTAAATGTCTAACTTACAGTACTTGTAATTGTTTAATATTCAATAAACACATTTTTAAAGTACTCTGTGTGTGGATAGCAGTTAGCTCTTAAATGTTGCATTTTACCCTGTTTGTTCATTTCAACCTGACTGACCTTAGCACAACTGACCTCAAAGTGGCAGAATACGAATAACTACTGTCCTTCTCCATCTTCCTAAAGTAGTTTCAGCCTCACATTTACAACCACGTGGGAGTTACTGAAGTACCACAGCAGGAAACCAAAGATTCCTTTTAGTAATACCTTTCAAGTTAAGGGGTTTGGACTTTGGAGGCAGACGGAGAGACTCTGCACAGCTTAACTGCTCAGAGACTCCATCTCCACCTATTTATGGGACATTGGGTGTGGGGGGGTGGCAACACCTACCCCATGCGATGGTAAATATTAAATGCCTGACACATGGAATTTTATATATATTCAAAATATATATATATATATGTTGTTTTTTTTTTATAATAGAGAAGGGAGTTTTTCCTTTTCTTCCTCTCTCCTTTCTCTATGCCTCATGATCCATAAGATAGCAAATTTGGAAGCTAGAATTTTATTTGTAATTCTTTGCTGGAGGGATTGTCAGAGTCACAATGAAACATAAATTAGGTAGGTATTTGGGAGCATTTGGTAACCCTGCAGATAATGCCAGTAGCTACCACTGAGCCCATACATGAACTGCACTTCATACACATTGTCATTAGTGATCCCAGCAAGCCTGCAAAATAGGTATTTTTAATCCTCATTTTATAGATGAAGAAACTGAGATTCAAAGTGGTGAAATAATTTATTTTATATCTCAGAATTTTTACCATTATAAAACTATGGAGCCAATTGATACCAAACTCTGATTCTTTATGGAGTTACAGTGTTTAAGGAGGAATGAAAACACAGAGTTAATGCTACTACATGATTTCTTATCAGTATCATGAGAAGATCAGAAAATAAGAATTTCAGAAACTTGGTCTGGTTAATGATACAGAAGTATCCCAAGAGCTTGCTTTTATGGCTTCCACTACCATGCAAGGGAGCCAAAGATAAAAAAAAAAACAATATACGGGGGGATGGGAGAGGTCGGCAGGGGTGGATGGGTGAGCAGGCCTTAATCATTTGCTGGATTGGGTTTTTTCCTGCAGAAAATCACTCTACCTGCTGGAAAACTAAATCCTATTAATATAAAGGGGTAGGTGCTTCTTGTGCAGCCAAATTAGAACAAGTGTCTTGGAAGGCCTTTAGTCCACATCGGGTGTCTTGGTCTGAGGTTTGAGGTGGCATGCCCTATTTATAGCACTTGTAAACCTTTATCATTTGGCACGGTTCACTTTTCATCATTTTATAATCACAAGACAGTACAATAGGCTTCTGGGGTGAAGGAGCATCTCACACTACGTTGGAAGTGATGAGAGAGAGCGTCTGTCCCCATTAAGCTGGGACCCAGCTGCCAGGTTTTATGGCTGGCATTTGCTCTGCAGCCCTGGCTATAGAAAAGGCAGCGGTGAAAGAGCATGGTGTGGAGATCTTCATCTGGCCGATTCCCACCTGTCCAATAGTGCTAATAAACAGGCACCTTGTTATGAAGTAAGTGTCTTCATAATCCGGCCTACAAATTGGCGGTATGCAATAAGACATAACATGTAAGATAACATGGCTATGAATCATCAGGGTTAGGAAGAGGCTGAAGGTGTCAGGAGGCCAGTGCTGCCACCTACCACTAAATGGCTTCTCAACTTCAAGGAAAGTGGAGAGGCGTATATCTCTACTCTTCTATCTGCCAAACAGGAATACTGTCCACTGTCTGCCAGATATGTAATTAGTGGGAATATTTGGAAGATGTACACCAGGGGCTCTTAACCTTTTTTGTCCCACAGACCCCTCTGCCAGTCAGGTGAAAACCACAGACCCCTTACTAAGTCCACACTATACTGTGTATTAATAAATATGTCACACCCGCACCAACACGTCCCCACAAGAATAATGTTTTTTTGAATTTTCAAGTTTATGGACCCCCTTGTTAAGAACCCCTGATATATAAAGTAATACAAATCAAATGCTTTGGGGGTTCTAGGAGGAAATGGAAATATAACAGAAGTATAGATGAATAGTCTATAAGTGCAACTAGTTTACAGAAAGGCTTTATAGATTAAGTGCCAAGGAGCGGATGTAGCTCAAGTGGTTGAGTGCCTGCTTCCCATATACGAGGTCTCGGGTTCAATCCCTAGTGCCTCCTTAAAAAAAAAAGTGCCTACTCTGCCATCAGACTGCCCGAGTTCATAGCCCAGTTCTGTGACTTACTAGCCATGCTGTGACCCTGGAAGTTCCTTCGCCTGCCTGTGCCTCCATTTCCTCATCTTTAAAAATGAGTGTACTACTACTTCAGAGTTGCTGTGAGGATTAAATGAGCTAATTGTATAGCAAGTGCTCAGTAAGTGGTGGCTGTTTTGTTATCTGATATGAAAAATGCCTTCCCCCTAAAGCACACGACTGAGTAAAAAGGGGGACTAGAAGAAAGCAAGTCTATATTACTGTCTCAGGCCCCTCAAAGAGCTTTCTGCTGCACTGTAACCCAGGCTGCTGACCCATGGAGCCAGATGCCCAAGGTCAGCCCTAAGATTTTCTCCCCAAACTACCCTCCATGGCCTGGAGCTCTGACACAGTTAGCAGCTGCCAGGTCTACTGGGCTCACACCTTACTGTCCCATTTCATACCAAGGAATTTTCTACTATAAACTCGCCAGAGTTGATGAGCATAGTGCATGAAGGTCACCCAAATTCCCATTCAGAAAAGCCTAAAACAATGATCAGAATTGGCCCTAGAAGGATGCCACAGGCTCAAATGTTTTTTGGGGTGGAGTAGGGGATAGATTGTGGAAAGGAATATATTCAAAAAGTATATCTAGGGATTCAGAAAGGAAACTGCCCAAAATGTGATGAAAGCAACTGTGTCCTAGATGATGATGGAAAGACTCAGTTGAACATTTTCTAAACTTTGAGCAAGAAATCTTGAGGTAGAGAAGGAACAATGAGAAGTGTGCGGTTTCCTAGCAGCTGGATGGCGAGGTGTTTGATTGCCACCCAAGCTGACCTGAGCCTTTCATTCTCACCACCCAACAGCATTTCTCATGGTCATAGCCATGAGGCAGGGAAAAGCAGAGGCTTATTCAATGATTTTTGATAGCACAACTGTCTTCCAAATAATTAATCATGATGAATTTCTTTTTTATTGTCCTCGGTTATTGTTGTTTAGCTATCTGTGTCCTTTTGGCTTGTCTCCCCGATCACATGGTTAATTTTTTTCATGGCAGGACCATCCCTGATACACTAACACAGTGCCCTGAATATAGAATATCGATTCTATTCCCAAGCCACGTTTGAACAGGCTGTAACCTTGGCAGAGTGATCTCTAACACAGGGAATTAAGCTCGGTCCTGGTAAACACCCTAAGCTGGCCGCATGCCTTGGTATGAGGATACAAGTGCAAAATAATATTTCATAGTCTCTGAGAACGGGATTGGGCCTTTAGAGAGTCATCTTGTCCACACATGTTATTTTATTGATGAAGAACTTTTCAAAGGCCTCAAAGTTACCTTGAGGCCGAGCAGACACCAAGGAGTCTGTCAAACCCAAACTCGTGACTTTCATTTGGAATTAAAAGTAGCATTCCTATCCTCGGATACACATTCTTACAAAGACTACCTTTAATTCTTCCCGTGCCTTCCTCTTCTAACCTTCCACAGACAGCTACCAGGTCCTAATACTTCACCCCCCAAATTCCTCATCCATCCCTAGATCAGGCCTTCGTACCTGAGCTGACATAATAACTCTCACCTCTGCAATCTTCTGCTTACCCACCAAAACCTTCATAAAGCACAGTTCTGATTTCAGTACTACGTCATGTGGAAAATCCCCCTGATGCAATGGTAGCCTACACACAGTACCAGGCAAGCCATTCCAGAGGTCATGGAGTAGAAAGGTTCAGATCAAATTATGATGCTCAAATAATTTTAATTAAAATATGAATTTAATGAATTAATATTTTAACGTATTAAATAGGGAGCTTATGTGGCTTGGGTGGTTGAGCACCTGCTTCCCACATGGGAGGTCCTGGATTTGTTTCCCAGTGCCTTCTGAAAAAGCAAAAACCAACAGCAAAACAACCAAAAAAAAAAAAAAACCAACTCAGGGAAGCCCATGTGGCTCAGTGGTTGAGCACTGGCTTCCTACATATGAGGTCAACAACAACAAAGTATTAAATAAATAACATAGCAAGACAAAAGGGGAAAAAAATAGGTTCACACACTTAGGATAGGGTACAATCAGGCCGAGGACTTAACTACCTGAATCTTGACGTTATATGATGTGTACCTGCCTCCCTTCCTCTCCCCTTCCTCACTCTCCTCCCTCCCTCTCTCCTCTGTGGCATCAGCCCTCCCTGCTGCTGGTGTAGTTTCAAGGACCAGAATGTCAGACTTCAAGGTGTTTAGAGCACCTTTTAAAGTGGGGGAAGAAGGCAATGCAAGGGGAATGCAAAATAACCTGCTTAAGGCTTCCTCCAGAGAATCCTTCAAGTCCCTGCTCAAGTGTCTCCTCAGCAAAGCCATTCCTGTCCCACCCAGAGCCAAGGGACCCATGAACGCTAACTCTACACCGGGTAGATTCTCTATTACCCTGCATTGCCATCATTTGTGTATTTGTATGTCTCCTCCACCACCAAACAGAGCTATGTGGACAAGGCCCATGTGTCTTCCTAGTACCTGACCAAGATCTTGCTGTTAAATTGATCTGCAATCCTGTCATAGGAATATGCACCATGTACTCTGAATTACAGAGGCATCTGGACTTAGCTGGCAGAAGGGCAGGAGCAGGGAACCTTTCAGAGGAAGGGAGAGCTGGGCTGACACTTAAGGAATGAGCAGGACTTAGCCAGGCAGGAGAGAGCCTTCCATATCAAAACTCAGTAAAATGCATTGACGTGACTAGAGATAAAGTACAGGGCTCTTTTTATAAAGAAAAATAACATTCTAGAACACTCCCCAATATCGTTTCACTCTCCCCACCCCCGCCAGCATCCTTTGCCCATTACTATTAGTCTGAATTGTTTGACACACATAATGAAAGGAGGGGAAGAATGAAATGCCCTACAGGTCCATGAGTAAATTGTACTGGAATCTTAGGCCGTCTTCCCAATGGCCCTGCCTCAAAGGAGTTAGAAGCTGTGGCTTCTTAGAATCACCTTGTCCACCAGGTGCACCAAAAATATACTAAATTCATCACTCCCATCCTCTCTCCTGCTCTCCACCCCCAGCCCCCACCCCACGGCATCAATTGTGAACTGAATTGGTCTTCAATAGTCTCAAAGCAGAGGAGGGTTATGGCATCTGATGAAAATATTTCTTTTAATCATAAAAATGCATATAAAAACATTTTATATTTGAACATTGCATTTAATTTTGGCATAGAGTGTAGGCTTCATTTCCATGGACTGACCTCTGTCAAAAATGAGGTTTCTGGCTGTTCTAGCTCACGTAATTTTAGAAAGTTTCCAGAATATCATTGAGATATATTCGCATCCCGCAACTCCCTGTCCCCCCAAAAAAGGCTCACACTGTGTTTCAGTCATTTTAAAGTAGTCCTTTTAACATCTCCCTAAAATGTCACATAGTGCCAATCCCTTTGGCAAAATATTCTTATATGTAAGGACCTCAGTTACCCATGAAGTCTACCTGTCTGGTGTCCAGAATAGGAAAAATCAGATACATAGCTCCCTTTCATAGTAGTTTTTTTCAAAGGTTAATTTCTAATCAGGTGCAATTACATATCACTCTTTGATTTACCGAGTGTTTGGAAATCTCCCACTGGTCCACAGAAAGATGCGTAGCTTCACTTTCACTGTGGTAGACTGAATTATGTACCGCAATTTAGGCATGTTCTTTATCTTAATCTATTAAGATTATGTCTATGTCTATTGTAAATTGGAGCTCTTAAAATTTTTACTTGTGGTTAAGGTATGGCCCAACCGAATGGGGGTGGGTCTTACTCTAGATTCCTGGAGGCCTTATAAAAACCCATAATTCAGATGCAGGAAATGAGAGGACATCGCCAAATGATAGGAGGCAGAAATGCAAGCCAAGGAACGCCAAGGGTTCAACACCATGATTGCCACAGGCCTTTGGGAGAGAGCGAGCCTTGCCGAGATCTTGAATTTGGACTTCTTCTAGCCTCAAAACCATGAGGCAATAAGTCCCTGGTGCTTAACCAGCCCACTGTGGTATTTGCCATAGCAGCCAGGCAAACTAAGATATCACCATATTCCATGTGCTTCCCATTCCACTTTCCTCTCTGTCCCCTTGTTCCCTCACGCCAGGCAGAAGGCAGCAGCTGCTCTGCCCCCATTGCTCTCCCTGAGGAGGCATCACATATCCTCCCCGACACCCCTTGTCAGTCCTTCCAGACACGCTTGGTTAAGTCAGGCTCCCACCAGTTCCTCAGTCCCCTTCAAAGCCTGTGTCATCCCTCCAGCATTTATTCAGCTATCGTGCTCAGACTCTCTCCTCCGTTCTTTCCGAACTCTTGCCCCCTTGCCTCAGCAAAAGCTTTATCTCACTCTCTTACTTTCTTCCTCTCCATTTGTGAGCCACAGGGAACAAAAATGCACATGTGCGTCATCATCATTGCCATAATTATCTTACAAAGCCATGCATTGTACCATTGATCCTTTCTCTATATCAAGATGTTAAGCTCATTGATTTTAATGGAGCCAGGGGTCAAATCTGTGTTCTCTGCTCCCAGATTCTATGCTATTCAAACAAAAGAAAGCCCTCTGACTTTAAATTGGCCTTGGGAAAAAAAAAAAAAAACCTATGTCATCCACTCTGAGCACCTGAAAATGGTCTATTGTAACTTCCTGAATCTCCAGCCATGCCATCTGCAGCTTCTTCTAATTAAGCTTGCGTTTGTAAGTGCCACCATTGCAAGGTGAAACTTGCTTGTTTTCATTTTTGGAATAATTATGAGCATTTAAGTATATTTCCTTCTTAACTTTTTTGTTTTTCCCAAATGTTCTTTTAGGGCTACTCTAGAAACCTACCCATACCTAACTTTTAGAAAATAGCCTGATGTTCTTTAAAAGATACACCTGTAGCCAAGCCTGGAGGAAGGGACTGGAGAGAAAAATAAGGAATGAGAATGACAGGCTTGTATATTTAAACAGGTCATTTGAAAGGGAAACTTGTGTTTTTGTGCCTGTCTTGAGAGGAGAGATGGAGCCCTTCAATGTAGTCAACATACATTTATTGAACACCTATCACAAGCCAGGTATCCTGCTTGGCTCTGGGGATACAGTCATGATTTTTAAAAAATGTATATATGGTCCCTGTAACATAGCATTTATATTCAAGACAATCACCAGAACCAATCCCAAAATGACCCACATGTAAGAATTATCAGACAAGGATTGTCAAAGATGCCATGATACCTATGTGAAAGAATATAAAGGAAAATATGCTCATAAAGAATGAAAAGAGAACATCTCAAAAGAGAAATAGAAACCACAAATAACAATGAAATATAAATTTTAGAACTGAAAAGAATATTGTCTAAAATTTTAAAATTCACAGAATGGGCTAATAGCAGTTCGGAGATGACAGAAGAAAAATTCACTGAACCTGAAGATAGATCAATAGAAATTATTAAGTGCAGAGAGAGAAAAGATCAGAAGAAATGAAAAGGCCTCAGAGACCCGTGGAACACCAAATGGTCTAATATGTACTAGTGTCACAGAAGAAGAGTGAGAGAATGGGGGAAAAAATACTTGAAGAAATAATGACTGAAATTTTCTCAAATTTGGTGCAAGACATAAATTTACAGATTCAAGTAGCTCAGCATATTTCAACCAAGGATTGGATGGGCCAGGTCTCGGAACATCAGTCACACCCCTGCAGAGGCTTTCCACCAGCAGCTTCCATCTGAGAGCGTCCTTCCACGGTGCCACGGGCATGATCACCCAAGCCACGTGTGGTTTAATGAGGTAGGATCTCATCTATGAGGTGAGATGATCTACTATAAAAGTGCTACTTTTATAGGAGCAACTGTCCCAGTTGGCTCAACCAAGTGTCCTTTCTCAGGAGTCTGAACTCAAGGCATAAGCAGCTGGTAGCAAGTGAAAAAGCCTAAAGGCTACATTCATTACCCCAAGTCTTCAATTGCTGAAAGGACTCACATGACTCAGTGTATACTCGGGGAGCAGCTTAATTGCTGGCAAATGAAACAATACAGCAGCAGACAAGAGAATATGCATTGAAAGGGGTCTGGAGATATCAGGTGCAGGCTTCTTTATCTTTCCACTATGGGGGTGGGTCCCACAGGATGTAGGTTGTCTTCAGGTCTTGAACCAGGATCAGTGCACCTGTGAAGCACTTTGGTACCAAAAAGCCCAAGTCTGCTCATGGTGAGGGCCTCTTACCTTGAACTGCTCAGATACATACCTGTCACCCACATCTCAGGTTCCACTGAAAACCAGCTACAAATTCTAAATCCAATTATTAGTACTACCTAATGCTGACAGACTGATACACCCCGCTCTAAAACAACGCAGGAAGCCGTGGTCACAGATCATAAGTAATCTTTGGTTAATACATTCCATGGTATTAGCCAAGAGTCAATAGCTCTGGAGAAAAGCATGTGGTCATTCCAAAGACTAGCTGAGGTTAGCCCATGTTATGCAAAGGCACACAAAGAAGGATGAGAAGAAACAGATTGGGTGAGTCCAGACAAGGGTGCAAACCTGAGTAGGGATCAAACAGCTGCCGAGGAGGCTGTGATAACCAGTCCCTAGAAGGGATCCAAAGTGGCCTCCAGTTCCTGCAGATGGTCTAGCCACCTGGTACTGCATTTCTGTGTCCTGTGGTTGATGCTGGGAAGTCAAGATTTCTTTCTTATTCCCCATAAGTCTTTATATTAAGTTCCATTACTTGAGGACACCAAATCATCTAACACACTTCTGAAGGCTTAATAATGGTGCCAGGGATCTGGAGGACCACTTGAGCCCCCGTCTGCCCTGGTGGAATATACTATTCCTGTTGCTCAAACTGCCCCAACCTGCAGATTTGGGAAATTATGCTATTGAAAAGTGTAGTATATTTTTAGTCCTTCATTTGGAAGGATCAGTTTTTCATGGTTAAAACTTTCTCCTTCCCCCTTCCCATCTTCACTGTCTTTTATGGGCATCGTCTTATTTTGTACAACTTAGATGGTAGATTAGTCGGTTTTGTCATCTAAGAGACTATGGTAGAGGAAGGATCCTGAAAATGGAATAAGGCATTGGCGAGAGAAAACCTTTAAGGCCTCAGATGAATGGCCACTGAGGAATTACAGTTGTTCTCTTCTCTTAATACGCTTTTTAAAAATAGAAGGAAAAAAAAAAGAGTAGGTGTTAGTTCAGAGCTTTGAAAGAGAAAAGTAAAATGTGAGCAAAAAACTAAGACTTTCTAAATTAATTCCACTGTAAGATATAATGTCTCTAAGAATTATGGGAGTACTTGGGAGGCAGGTGAGCATGAGTAGGTCCTGTAACTCACAACAGGGAAAGCAAACCTTACTACAACAGTAGTCATCCATGAGGTGTGGCATTGCATGAGGATAAATATGTAGATCAATGAAATAGAATTGAGTCCAAAAATAAATCCTTACATTCATGGAGAATTTATTTCAACAAGGGTGCCAAAACAATTCAGTGGGGAAAAAATAGTACTTTCAACAAATGGTGCTGGATACAACTAGATATCCATGTGAAAAAGAATGAAATTAGACCTCTACCTCACACCATACATCAAAAATAAATAAAAATAGGTGGTAGACCTAATGTAAGAATGAAAATCATAAAGCTCTTCAAAGTAAAGCACATAGGAGTAAATCGTGGTGCCCTTGGCTGGGCAATAGTTTCTTAAATATGACACCAAAAGCACAAGCAACAAAAGAAAAGAAAGAAATTGGACTACATTAACATAAAAAAACATTTGCTCTTCAAAGGACACCATCAAGAAAGTGAAAATACAGCCCACAAAATGGGAGAAAATATTTGCAAATCCTATTTTTCATATGGGACTTGTATCGAGAATATATAAAGAACTCTTATAACTCAATAATAAAAAGATACAGCCCAACCCCAAAACAGGCAAAATGTGTAAATGAACATTTCCCCAAAAGATATCCAAATGGCTGATTACAATTAGCACATGACAAGACGTCAACATCATTAATCGTTAAAGAAACGCAAGTTAAAACCACAATGAGGGGGAGCGGATGTGGCTCAACTGGTTGAGCGCCTGCTTCCCTCATGGGAGGTCCCAGGTTTGGTTCCCAGTGCCTCCTAGAAAAAACAAAAACAAAAAAACTACAAGCAAAACAAATGAAAGAACCAACTCAGGGGAGATGATGTGGCTCAGTGGTTGAGCACTAGCTTCCCATATACAAGGTCCCAGGTTCAATCCCCAGCTCCTGGTACCTCAAAAAATAAAATACAATAAAAATAAACCACAATGAGATACCACTTCACACCCACAAGGATGGCTAAAATAAAAAAGACATAATAAGTGGTGTTGATGTGGAGAAACTGGAACCCTCATGCATTGCTGGCAGGATTCCAAACTGTTGTGGGATAATGGAAAAGACACAAAATACCAAACTCAGGAATGAGAGAGGTTACATCACTTTGAATTTTAACAGGTTTTAAGAGGTTAATAAGTGAATATTATGAACAATTCTATGCCAATAAATTCAATAACTTAGATGAAACGGACAAATTCCTTAAAAGAATTTGCCTACCTACTGCCCTACCTATAAAACATGGAACAAAGAGAAACATCACCTACAAGCCACAAGAAAATATAGCGATCATAACTGGGCATGAAACGGAACATCAAAACGTGTGTGTGTGTGTGTGTGTGTGTGTAGACAAGAAAAGATGGCCACAGAATGCTGAGGATGGTTGTTTCAGAGACATGGGATTTCAGGGGGGCTATCTTTCGAATATTTTTATGTATTTGAGTTTTTCAATAAAGCTATTTTCATATGGGAAAGAAAACAGAAAAAAAATTTTTTTTAAAACATGACAGTAATTCAAGGCCTCTAAATTTAGAGTTTGATTTTCAGGTGAATTGCTTTAACCTGTTTGAAAACTTAAAGCAGGAGCAGTCACCTTAGAAATGAAAGAAGAGTTGTAACGATGATGACAGAACCGTGAAACATGGCTCTGCCAGCGCCTGTTACCATTTCCTGTTTGCTCAGAATGTAGGGAGGGAATCTTTTCTCTTAGGATGTAGAAAGGAAGAGAACCGGAGGAAAAGCCCATCTTTGCGGTCTCTTGCTGTATCTACTTAAAGCAGTGGGTTATATATTAAATGCAGTCACACTGTTGCAAACTAATACCCAGAATCAACATTTGGCCTAATCGTAGAATTCAACCTATGAACCAATAGCCATTTTTATTATTGGTCAAGTTTTCTCTATGATTCAAAGATAAATTCCCAATGTTGCTTAACATGAAAAGAAAGAGAAGTATAAAGAAATACCAGGCAAAGTGGTTACAAAAGAATGTAAAATAGTATCAGGAAGACTATAGCAGAATGGGGCCTCCCATGGAACAAAGAAGAAACATCGCCTGCAGTCACAAGAAAATATAACAGTCGTGACTCTTTGTGAATGAAACAACATCAAAGCATAAAGCAAAAACTGTTAAAAATCCTCCACAATGATTCTATGTCAAATTCTCCTTATATTTTTAATGCAGTTTTCTAAGAATCTGACAAGACAAAAAACTAGGAATATGGAGATGTTGAAAATCATATCTAACAAACCTGATTTTAATAAATATATAAAACATTGTGCTCAATAATGGACATTCTTACACACCTTTGAAACCCTTACAATAATTGACCTTGTACTAGACCCCCCAATAAAATCTCAAATTTCAAAAAATCAATCTCAAACATGCCTCAGTACAATAAAAACTAAATGGTAATCCCATCGACTAGTTCAACAACTAGCTGCTGGGAAATTAAAAAAACATTTTTTGGTGCAATTCTTGAGCTAAAGAGGAAATGAAGCTGAAACAATATGCTATTTAAAAATGAAGAATCCATTCATATTACAAAATACTATGCACCGATTAAAAATGCCATACTGCAGAACCATATGTATGGGTAGGGGCGTCTCCAGTGTGTGTTGTGAAATGGAAAGGTGGGCTTCGGAGTAGCACTGCCTAGGATGGGAGAGGCTGACTGACCAAGCCCCAGTTTTCCCAATTCTATCACTGTATGCCTTTGAAACTCAAAACACAAGAATGTGATTCTTTGATTTCAGTATTCTACAGTGTCACATCTAACCTGGTGTAGCAGTTTGATGTTGTTTATGAATTCCAAAAATAGATATTGGATTGTGTTTATAAACTGGTCTGTTCTCCTGGGCATAATAGATTGTATTAGATTCAGAGGTTTCATTTTTACTTGATTAAATTATGATTAAGGTTTTTATTCAGCCACGTCAGTAGGATGTTGAGTCCCTGCCCCCTTGGTGAGCAAGGACTCACAGAGAAAACAACACGGCAGAGGAGAAAGTTGGAGTTTTAATGCTGGAGCCCTGGGAAGTAGATAACAGGAGAAGAACACAGAAGAATAGAGATAGCTCATTAGACATGGCAGAGAGATAAGCCTGATAGCTGACCTTGTGGAGAGAACAGAGCAGCTGGGTCCAAAGAGAGACAAGCCCAGGAGAGAGGTGAGGCTTACCCCAGCCTACAGCTGAGATTGGAAGGAGCTGGGGCCACGGAGCCTTAGGAGGAAGAGGGAGCCTGAACCCTTGCAGAGACCAGCAGCCATCTTGCTCCAACACGTGGCAACAGACTTTGGTGAGGGAAGTAACTTATGCTTTATGGCCTTGTAACTGTAAGCTTCTACCCCAAATAAATACCCTTTACAAAAGCCAACCGATTTCTAGTACTTTGCATCAGCTGACCAATACACCTGGGGAAATAAAAGTAAAAGCCTAGCTGAGGGAAGGGTACGAGTAACAGGAGACACCAAAGGAAGAGGTACTGGCTAATATCGCAAATATCCTGTCAAACATGCAAAAGTATGAAATGCATCAATAAAAGGCTGGAAGCAATTGTACCAAACTAGTTTTGGTTACTGACAGTAAAAGGAGTGGGATAGAGGGAGAGGATTTGGAGAAGGAAAAACTTTCACATTTTACTGTGAATTTTTTGCTGTGAGCATATTTCCACATATTAATCATTTCACAGCTTTATTGGGGCATAATTTTCATAACCATAAAATGTACCCATTTTAAGTGAACAGTTCCATGATTTTTAGTAAATTCCCAATTCTGGAATATTTCGACCACTCCAAAAAGGTCCCTTCACTGCTGTCATTCCCCTCCAGCCATATGGTCTGTCTATTCGGACAGACAGAAACCCTTGTCCGTCCTTCAGTGGTGGTGGATGTGCACAGCTGGTCGGCTGGAATCCATCGCCAGTCTGTCCTTCTTGGCTACATTCCTATAGGAGTATCTTAGCCCTGAGACTCAGAGAATCACTATCCTCTTCCGTCTCTATAGACTTGCCTCTTGTACACATTTCATATAAATGAACCATATGGTATGTGGGATTTTTGCATCTAGCTTTTTTCGCTTTGCATCTTTTCATGTGCTTTTTTTCATGGACTTTTTGAAGTTCTTCCATGTTGCAACATATATCAGAAGTTTGTTTCTTCTTAATCCTGAACAATTTCCCATTGAGTAGATCTATCTCATTTTGTTTAAGCATTTACCAGTTGATGGACATTTAGGTTTTTTTCCAGTTTGGGGCTGTGGTGAATAATGCTGCTATGAAAAATCGCTTATATGCTTTTGTGTGGATATATGTGTCGTTTCTCTTGGGGAAATTTCTACCTGAAATTGGAATTGCTGTTTTGTGTGGTAAACTGAAGTTTAACTTTTTAAGAAATGGGCATACTGTTTTCCAAAGTGGCTCTACCATTTTACAATCCCACCCACAGTGTATGAGGGATCCAGTGTCTCCATATTCTTGATTGTTAGTGTCAGTCTTTTTCATCACAGCCATTTTAGTAGATGTGAAATTACTGTTCTTCATGGGCTTAATTTGTATTTCTCGAATGAGTAATGATGTTGAGCATCTTTTCATGGGCTTTTAATTTGTCATTTGTATATCCTCTTTAGTGAAATGTCCATTCAACTCTTTTGTCTATTTTTTTAAGTGGGTTGTCTTCTTATTATTGAGTTTTAAAAGTTCTTTATATATTCTGTGTACAAATCCTTTATCAGTTATATGCTTTTTTCTTCATGGTGTCTTTTAAAGGGCAAAAATTTTTAAGAGAAAAGATGCAAAGAAATAAAATCAGAACTGAGAAAGGTGACATTACCACTGACCCAGCAGAAATAAAAGAGATCATAAGAGTTTACTATGAACAATTGTATGCCAACAAACTTGACAACATTCATGAAATGGACAAATTTCTGGAAACATATGAACAAACCACACTGACCCTACAAGAAATAGAAAATCAATCACAAGTAAAGAAATTGAAGCAGTCATCAAAGACCTCCTGAAAATGAAAAGTCCAGGACCAGAAGGCTTCACAGGTGAATTCTACCATTCCTTTAAAGAAGATCTGTTACTAATCTTGCTCAAACTCCTCCAAAAAATTGAACAGGAAGGAATGCTACCAAACTCATTCTAGGAAGCTAACATCACCCTCATACCAAAGCCAAATAAAGATATTTCTAAAAAAAGAAAATTACAGACCAATTTCTTTAATTAATATAGATGCAAAATTCCTCAACAAAACACTTGCTAACCAAATCCAAAAACACATTCTAAAAATTATACATCACAATCAAGTGGGCTTTATAACAGGTATGCAAAGTGGTTCAACATAAGAAAATCAATCGGTGTAATACACCACATTAATAAATCGAAGA
Source organism: Tolypeutes matacus (assembly GCA_026826555.1). Classification (NCBI taxonomy): domain Eukaryota; kingdom Metazoa; phylum Chordata; class Mammalia; order Cingulata; family Chlamyphoridae; genus Tolypeutes; species Tolypeutes matacus. The sequence goes on along the minus strand of JAKSZT010053830.1, from coordinate 19,542,962 downwards.
AAAAAACCACATGATCATATCAATAGATGCATAAAAGGCATTTGACAAAATACAACATCCTTTCTTGATAGGAAAGGAAAGATAGGAATAGAAGGAAACTTTCTAAATATGATAAAGTGTATATATGAAAAACCCACAGCTAACATTGTACTCAATGGAGAAAGACTGAAAGCTTTCCTGCTGAGATCGGGAACAAGACAAGGAAGGATACCCATTCTCTCACTGTTATGCAATATGGTGCTAGAAGTTCTACCTAGAACAATTAGGCAATAAAAGGAAATAAAAGGCACCCAAATAGGAAAGGAAGAAGTAAAACTTTTGCTATTTGCTGATGATATGATCCAAAACTTAGAAAATCCCTAAAAATCCACAGCAAAACTATTAGAACTTATAGATGATTTCAGCAAAGTGGCAGGATATAAGATTAACACACAAAAATCAATAGTGTTTCTATACCCTACTAATAAGCAATCTGAGGAAGAAGTCAGAAAAAAATTTTCATTTATAACAATGCCTAAAAGAATCAAATATTTAGGAATACTTTAACCAAGGACATATTCAGAAAACTATAAAACATTGCTAAAAGAAACCAAAGATGGTCTAAATAAATGGAAGTCTATTCCGTGTTCATAGATTTGAAGACAAAATATCATTAAGATGTCAATTCTACCCAAACTGAACTACAGATTTAACATAATCTGGATTAAAATTCCAATATCCTTCTTTGTAGAATTGGAAGAGCCAATTATCAAATTTATATAGAAGGGTAAATGTCCCTGAATAGCCAAAATTATCTTTAAAAAGAAGAACGAAGTTGGAGGACTCTCACTTCCAGACTTTAAAACATATTATCTAGCTACAATAGTAAAAACAACAGGGTACTGGCATAAGGATAGATTGACCAATGGAGTCAAATCAAGAATTCAGAAATAGACCCCCACATCTATGGTCACGTGATTTTGACAAGGCTGTCAAACCCACTCAGCTGGGTCCGAATAACCTGTTCAACAAATAGTGCTTGAAAGACTGGATATCCATAACTAAAAGAAAATAAGAGGACCTCTATCTCACATCTTATACAAAAACTGATTCAAAATGGATCAAGGACTTAAATATAAAAACTAGAACCATAAAACTCCTAGAAGAAAATGTAGGGAAACATCTTCAAGATCTTGCAGTTAGTGGTGATTTCTTGGACCTTACACCCAAAGCATGAGCAACAAAAGAAAAAAATAGATAAATGGGACTGTCTCAAAATTAAACACTTTTGTATTCTAAACAATTTTGTAAGAAGGTGAAAAGATAGCCAATCAATGGGAAAAATCTTTGGAAACCACATATCTGATAAGGGATTGATCTCCATGTTATAGAAAGAGATCACACAGCTTAATGACAAAATGACAAGCAACCCAATTTAAAAATGAGCAAAAGAATTGAATGGGCTTTTTTTCTGAAATGGAAATACAAATGGCCAAAAGGCACATGAAAAAGATATTCAACATCACTAGCTATTAGGGAAATGCAAATCAAAACTACAATGAGATATCATCTCACACCATATAGAATGGACATTATTAAAACACACGCGCACACACACACACACACACAGAAAACTGCAAGTGCTGGAGAGGATGTGGAGAGAGAGCATACTCCACTGCTGGAAGGAGTGTAAAATGGTGCACCCTCTGTGGAAGACAGTTTGGCAGTTCTTCAGGAAACTAAATATAGAACTGCCGTATGATCTGGCAATCCTGCTACTAGGAATATATTCAGAAGAACTGAAAACAAGGATGCAAACAGATATTTGCACACTGATGTTCATAGCAGCATTATTCACAATTGCTGAAAGAGGAAAACCACCTAAGTGTCCATCACGCGGTGAGTGGATAAATAAGATGTGGTATATTCATATGATGGAATATTATTCAGCTGTAAGAAGAAATCAATTGGGGAAGCACATGACAACATGGAGGAACCTTGAGGACATTATGTTGAGTGAAATAAGCCAGACCCAAAAGGACGAATATTGTATAGTCTCACTGATATGAACTAAATACAATACGCAGACTTAAGGAGTTGGACTCTGAAGTGTAGGTTGGTGGGAGATGGAATGTGGGACGAGAAGGGGAGAAGATGCTGGATGTATGTAGAATGTTTAATAAGGTCAAATGTAAATATGTGGTAATGGATGGACTTGATGGTAACACACAATAAAGAGTGTAACAAACACTGTTGGCTTATGGGTGTGACTGTGGCTGAAATAAGTAGTCTAGGGGGTTAATGTTAGCTGGAGGGCAGCTGAGGGTAATATAGGGAATGTATAACAATGATTTTGGAAGTAGATGAGGACTGTGGTTAATAATATAAATACAGGAATGTTCTTCTACTACAAGGTATTAAGAATGTGGTGATACATGGGGAAAATATAACATATAATTTATGGACTACACAGTTAACAACATTGCAATGTTTTGTAGCAAAAGCAAATTTGGTACTATATTGATGCTAAAGGTAAAAAAAAAAGAATATGGGGTTTGGTGGGTGAGATATGAATATGATTAAACATTTTTTCTCTTCTTTTTTTCATTAATGAGGAGACCCTGATGATGTCATTTAACTAATCTGTGATCATCCGTGTGTCTTTCTGAACACTAGAGGAATGAGTTAGTTGGAATTAGATGAGAGAAATGTCTGGACAGAACTTTTTAGGCGTAATGCTTCCATAACTTGTTGAGCTGCCCTTTTCTGTTATTTCATTTTTTTTAATTTGAAATAAAGTTTGAATTTAAAAAAAAATTTTAAGTGCAAGGATTTTTCATTTTGACAATGTACAGTTCATCAATTTATCCTTTTATGAATTGTTCTTTTGGTAGTGAATTGAAGAACTTTTTGTCTAACCCAAGGTCATGAAATTTTTCTCCCGTGTTTTCTTCTAGATGCTTTATAAATTTAACTTTTAGATTTAGGCCTATGATCTGTTTTGGGTTATTTTTTATGCATAGAGTAAATGAGGGGTCTAAATTCATCGTTTTGCACATGGACATCCAGTTGCCCCAGCACGACTTGTTGGAAAGACTAGCCTTTCTCCACTGAATTGACTTGCACCTTTGTTGAAAGTCAGTTGAGCATAAGTGTATGGGTTTATTTCTGGACTCTCAATTCTGTGCCATTGGTCTACATGTTTATACTTATGCCAGTACCAAACTGTCCTGTTCACTGAAGCTTTTTAGTAAGTTTTGGGATCGGGAAGTATAAATTCTACAAATTTGTTTTTCTTTATCAAGATTGTTTTGGCTATTCTGGTTCCTTTGTATTTCCATAATAATATGGTATTGTATTAGTCAGGGTTCTCTCGGGAAACAGAATCAGCAGGAGATATCTGTGAATAATATGGAACTCTAAAAGAGTCTGTCACGGGACCGTGGGGACGCACAAGTCCAGGTTCCTCAGGCAAGCTGCAAACCAGGGGCTCTGATGAAAGGTCGTTGATGAGTCTCTGGGAGAAGTTGCCTGTCCAACGACGAGCTGGGAAATTCTCTCTGAATGTTGAAATCACTTCCACTTTTAAGTCATTCAACTGATTGGGTAAAAGCACCACCCATTGATAATGTAATCTCCCTGATTGATGCAGATGTAATCAGCCATCCACGCAGTAAACTCACAGGTGATTGAAGTCCATAAATGCTCTTGTGTTACAATTAGCCCAGTGCTTGCTGGACCAAACACCTGGACACAATTACCTGGCCGAGTTGACACATTAGCCTAACCATCACAGTCCACCCCTTGTCAACTCGGCAATCATACACATTACTTTAAACCATACTTACTCTCTAAGTAAAAACAATAACAGACAAGCATACATATATATTTCCACCTAACAATGTTCAACTCCCCTGCGTACAACCGGAAACACATTAATTCCCTACAGAACAGGGTGCAAGTCCTTGGATGATAGTCACTCTTAAACTCGACATCCTTAAATATTATGATGTGGGATTAATACAACTTTTCATGATAGGGGAAAAGAGTGGGGAAGAAAACAAAGAAATTCATTTTGTGTACATATACAATCATACTCATAATGAAACATGGAAGAAGGGTTCATGACCATTACAGTCCTCGTTTCTGTAACTGGTCACGTGGTCAAAGTTCATATTTATCACTACCTTCTTCCACTACCCATTCCATGTTCCCGTTACCTTCAGCAAGCACTTCAGCTGGCCGTGGTTCTTTGCCTGGTGGGGTGACCCAAACTTTCATTCCTGAAGATTCTGGGCCATTGTTAGTCCTGCTTGGATTGGTTTCTTGCAATTTTCCATTGACTTTAATCACAGGGCATGGCAGGACTAGGAGACGCCCTAGAGGATCCCCTGCATTCCAGGCAAACTCTTCTTTACCCCCATTATGTAGATGTAGTCCTATTTCCCCTTGATAGTCAGGATCAATAACCCCAGCCAGTACAGTAATTCCCTTCTTTGCCTGTTGATTCACAGGTAAGAGGAGCCCAAAGTGGCCAGGTGGCAGTCTTAACTTCCAGTTCAATGGAATCACTGTTGTGTTCCCTGGTAGCAGCACTCCTCCTTTTGGGACTAAAACCTGGAGACAAGCAGAGCTTAAGGTTTCAGGGACAGGAAGCAAAAATTTTCCTAGTGGGTCACTAGGGGTAATAGTGAGTGGTGCCACTCCCATTTCTACCCCTTGATTCCTGGACCCATGAATCCTAGCTATGGGAGAAACAGCACCATAGAGAGGACACTGATTCAGAGCATACACAGCGTCCTGGAGAACATTGCCCCAGCCCTGCAAGGTATTGCCACCTAGATGGCGCCGTAACTGAGTCTTCAAAAGGCCATTCCACCGTTCTATTAATCTAGCTGCTTCAGGGTGATGGGGAACATGGTAAGACCAGTGAATTCCATGGGCATGTGCCCATTCCCACACATCATTTGCTGTGAAATGGGTTCCTTGATCAGAAGCAATGCTGTGTGGAATGCCATGGCGGTAGATAAGACATTCAGTAAGTCCACGGATGGTAGTTTTGGAAGAAGCATTGCGTGCCGGAAATGCAAACCCATACCCAGAGTATGTGTCTATTCCTGTTAAAACAAATCGCTGCCCCTTCCATGATGGAAGTGGCCCAATGTAGTCCACCTGCCACCAGGTAGCAGGCTGGTCACCTCGAGGAATGGTGCCATATCTGGGGCTGAGTGTGGGTCTCTGCTGCTGGCAGATTGGGCATTCAGCAGTGGCTGTAGCCAAGTCAGCCTTGGTGAGGGGAAGTCCATGTTGCTGAGCCCATGCATAACCTCCATCCCTACCTCCATGGCCACTTTGTTCATGAGCCCATTGGGCAATGACAGGAGTGGCTGGGGAAAGAGGCTGAGCATTAGCCACAGAGCGGGTCATCTTATCCACTTGATTATTAAACTCTTCCTCTGCCGAAGTCACCCTCCGGTGAGCATTCACGTGGGACACAAATATGTTCATGTTTTTTGCCCACTCAGAAAGATCTATCCACATAGCTCTTCCCCAGACCTCCTTGTCACCAATTTTCCAATCATGTTCCTTCCAGGTCCCTGACCATCCAGCCAAACCATTGGCAACAGCCCATGAATCAGTGTACAAACGCACCTCTGGCCATTTCTTCCTCCAAGCAAAATGAACAACTAGATGCACTGCTCGAAGCTCTGCCCACTGTGAGGATTTGCCCTCACCGCTATCCTTCAAGGATGTCCCAGAAAAGGGCTGCAGTGCCACAGCTGTCCACTTTCGGGTGGTACCTGCATATCTTGCAGAACCATCTGTAAACCAGGCCCGAGTTTTCTCATCCTCAGTCAACTGATTGTAAGGGAGTACCCAAGAGGCCAAAGCTGTGGGCTGGGAAAGAGAAGGTAACACGGCAGGGGTGGTGGCCATGGGCATTTGGGCCACTTCCTCATGTAACTTACTTGTGCCTTCAGGACCTGCTCGAGCCCTATCTCGTATATACCACTTCCACTTTATTATGGAGTGCTGCTGTGCACACCCAACTTTATGGTTTGGTGGGTCAGACAATACCCAGCTCATGATAGGCAACTCAGGTCTCATGGTAACTTGATGGCCCATGGTTAAGCGTTCAGTCTCTACTAAGGCCCAGTAGCAAGCCAAAAACTGCTTCTCAAAAGGGGAGTAGTTATCTGCAGAGGATGGCAAGGCTTTGCTCCAAAATCCTAAGGGTCTGCGTTGTGATTCCCCTATAGGGGCCTGCCAAAGGCTCCAGACAGCATCTCTATTTGCCACTGAAACTTCCAGCACCATTGGATCTGCTGGATCATATGGTCCAAGTGGCAGTGCAGCTTGCACAGCAGCCTGGACCTGTCGCAGGGCTTCCTCTTGTTCCAGTCCCCAATCAAAACTAGCAGCTTTCCTGGTCACTCGGTAAATGGGCCGCAGTAACACACCCAAATGAGGAATGTGTTGTCCCCGGGGACACCTGGCTGCAACCCCATGAGAGACCCCCCGGCGGGAGCTCAGCAGGACGCTTCCCACGTTCCTAATCAAAGAACTGGAGAGCAAAGGAAAACGTTGCCAATTTACACAACCAAGCTCTGGGGTACAGTGTTACGTGGTGACAGTACTGGATGGGAAGGGATTGAATGAGTGGGGGGTGCGAGAGGACACGCATACCCTGCAGCAGTCTCTGAGCTGGGTTTTAAATCAGAATCACTGGGGGTGGTTTGTAACGTCTTTGACTCAATGTCTTAGGCAGGCCCAAGACTCCGTTTAAAAACATGTGTGTTCCAATGATTTTCTCTCAATAGTGACAGATGCTCACTACAAGATACAAACCAAGAGGATATAAACACACCTCCCCCTCAGGACTCTCTCCCCCACCCCACTATTTTTAAGTTTTCCTGGCCTTTTCTGCATACTTATTTCTCCAGGTAATATTCAGGATCATTTTGCCATGTCCTCCCCCAAAGTCCTGTTAGTGTTTTTATTACAATCACATTAAATGTATAGGTTAATTGATGGATAAAATCTTTTCAGCACTAAGTCTTCTCATCCGAGAACACAGTGTCTGTCTGCTTTTTTCAAGTGTCCTCACATGTCCCTTGGCAGGGCTTGTCCACTTCAGGTGAGGTCCACTGCAGGCATGTACCTTTAAGTTAAACTTAAGTTATCTTAAATGGGATCTGACACTTCTGTATTTAACTGGTCATTATTTTCAAATAGGAAAGCTTTTTATCTTCTTTTCATATTAATTTTATAGACAATCCACTTACTGGAGTCTCTTGCTTCTGATTTTTTTTTCTTCAGGTGATTTTCCTGTTTGCTTTCCCAGCCCCTATCTGCAAATAATTTGGCCTCCCACTTTCCAATCTTTCACTTGCTAATTGTACTGGCCAGTGTTTCCAGAATAGTTAAATAATCGTAATACAGTGGTATGCATAGTTACTAATAGTTTTTGGTTCACGATTTGGGACATTTGCACCAGTCAATGGAATGTGACGCAAGCGGCCCAGGGAGACCAGCATTGAGTACCACTGACCTGTATCAACCTGGTCTTGAAACACATTGCTTATTTCCAGGGTCCCAGCACAGCAGGAGGCCAGTGAGATTTCCTAAGATCCTGAGTTAGGCCGGACCCCCCTGTTTCCAACAGGGGGTGTCCCGGGAGCAGGAACCCCTCGTATGCTCATCCTTGGTCCTCAGACTTCAAGACGGCCCGCTCCCACTGGGAAGCTAACTGCTGGGCACATGGTAGAGCCGGACGAAGGGCACGCCTCTCGCCGTCCAGTCCTCGCTGGGCCACCTCTGCTTCTAGGAGCAGCCTGGAGGAACCAGGCTCCTAGAGATTGGTACCCACCTCCTCCTACTCGCCTTCAGTGTTCAGGGAGCAGAACTGTGCTTGCTGATTTTAGCAGCCAGTCTCCACTGCAGATACTACTGGGCACACGAGACTACTTCATGATCTGGGTCTTCTTTCCTTCCCTTCTAAGTCACAGTAGCAGGATGGTTTTCAAGGAAATGATAAATCAAGCCAGAGGTGGTTGAAAATGTATTTATTTTTCTTCCAATGATCCTTTCCAAGCAATAAATAAAAACAGACATGTTGACTTTTCTAAGAAACAAAACCAAACAAAAACTCTCCTAAACTATATACATCCTACAGAAATACAGGCACATCAAATATAGAAATGGCATCACTCTGAAAGATGAGGCTATTTACACAAGGGACAAGTATTGCATTGCTGTCTTATAAGAAGTCTCTTCCTTGTATGACAAGCTCTAAGGAAGGGCAGGACTCCTGGGTAGGGGGCCCTTCAAGGAGGTGAAACTGCCCATCTTTCTTGATGGACAATGAAAGCTTCACGGAAAACATCTACATGTAGACACTGCATTCAGTTACCTACTAATGCTCCTTGGGACATCAGCTGACTTCAAGGAGCATGAAAAGGGGCCTCATCCAGGGGGTCTCATGTCCCTCCAGCTGGCTCTGTGTTACAAAGGCCTGGCCCCCACCAGCACCTTGCCCTGCAGAACCCAAGGCAGTTCCGGAACTTGTCTGCACTTCGGCAGCACCTGGGGAGCTTGGAGACCTACCAGGCCTGGGTCTGGGAGAGTCAGGCTTTTTGAAAGCTCCCCAGGTGATTCTAAGGGGCAGCCAGGTGATGCTCATTTCATACTACGGAGAACTTCAAGATCCTCGGGCAACCCCTATCTGCAGCCCCTTCCCACCTCCCTCTGTCCATCTTCCCAAGGATTGAAAAATTAGTCTCATGGCTTCCCAACCTGGCTGAAGCCTAGAATCTGGCTGGAATGAGCACCTGAGAAAAACGGCTTCAGGAGAGAATGCCTGAAGCTGGGCGCTACCCATCCGCTCGCGGTGGCTTCAGCCTAACACTGCTCTGTGGGCAGGTGGGCTCACGGCCCTCGAGCTGCTCCACAAACACCCTCGGGACAGACGCAATTCCAGGAGGCCAGCTACAGCATTCTTCAGCCTCTGGAGAATGACCACTGAGCCTGCTGCAAAGCTGGTAGCCAGTGAAAGGAGCCATGAGATTTTGCATCGCCAGAAGCACGCCATAGAGGGACACCTACGAGACTGGCTGACCTGGTGGCACTCTTTCAAGGCAGCAATGAGGCTTCTAATGGGAGAGCAACAAAGTACCCTTTCCAGTCAAGCCAACTTCTGGCATTATTTCTAGGAATTTGGGGACTCACACTATTGTCAAGTACACACACAAAAAAGGCTTTATAAATAGTTGTTTGACATTGTGGAAGAAGACTTGAACTGGAAAACAGGGCAAAGACATGTCTGAGCTAGTCCCAAGTCCCAACTGTCTACGTGGTTGAAATTCCAATCTGGGAAAGCAGGACGCATAGTTTTTGGCAAATGTACACTCATTCTATAAAAAGTGATCTGTTTTGCAGGCTGCTTCCCTCCTGCACCCGCCCCCCCCTTCCCAGGCCTCTCTGCTGCTGAACCCGGAGCTTTTTCAGCTGCAGGGCCCATTTGGCCTCATTTATCACAAAACAAGAGGCGCCTTCCAGGAATCAAGGAAAATGTAGGAATGCCCAACTGTGCTGTCTCTCAATGCAATCCATTGTCCAGGAGCCCCAGCCCGTCCATGCCTCACCCTTAACTATTCAGCCAAGCAGCTCCCAGGGCAAGGAGAGAGTCTCTGGCTTTTCTAAGTGGGAAGTGGGATCTCTGGGCTCACCTGAAGACAGGGGCTCGACACAGGCAGGGCTAACTGCGGTTCAGGAAAGGAGATGGAACGAGATGGAACGCACTAACCTGGTCCTGCCTGGGTGCCGGGATGAGAAAGCATTCCCAAACTATTCTGACACTGAGGCTTGAAGTTACTCATGGGTGAGCGTGAATGTTCACTGAGAGATAGACTCTTAAAGGGCTAAGAACAAAAAACACATGCTCTCATTTCTAGACAAGTTTGCAATTACCTCTAATCTGGCACCCCATTAACGACAGTTCCACAATACTACAAATGAAATAATGTGTAGCTTGTCCACCCCCCCACCCCCGAAAATGTATCCTTCTCCCTCCACAAGCTGTTCTTCCATCTGGAAAGGCCTCTTAAACTGGCTTAATGCCAAGAAAGGATCCTAAACGGGCTCCTGAGCAGCCTGCCCCTCCCTCACTGAAGCTCTCCTGGCATCCTGGATCTCGAGGAGACCAGAAATGTAGGGCCCACTCCCCGCTTTCTATTCAAAAGAGGACGTGAAAATATTCACCTAAGCCAAGAATTTTCAGGATGCAAGAATCTTTTTGGTATACTTCATTTCAAACACTCAGATTTATGCAAAAGAGAAAAGACAGTGCTTCGACTTCGCAAAGGACTCATTTTAGTTAAATCTCTAGTTAGCTGGTTACCCCATGGCCTGGCCAAATGATTCACCGCAGGAAAGATCTAAATTGCACCCAATTTTTCAGAAGCACCTTATACAATATATGGCATTCATCACAACTGTTATACAGGGCTTAGGCCCGGGAAAAGAAATGCTCCCACCACTAAACTGAATTATTGATCGCTGGAGAGCAAAGGTTGTGGTTTAAAGTGGCTTCGGTGGTCTACGTGCCCAAGAACCAGCTTAGAAAGTAATGAAAAACCAGTCCTTTCTTGTCTTCCTCCTCCCATCCCACACTGCCTGCTTCTCAGCTGCAATGGACGCAAGCCCATCATGCGCCAACCTACACCTACCCACGAGAAATCACTGCGTTCCCAGCTGCTCTGGCATTCGCATGCTATTGTGCTCCGTTGTCTGACGCCAACATAAATATACTCTAAATCCACTGGCACTAGGCTCCTTGTACTTACATACTCTGAGGAAATTCTTAATAAATACTTTTATTATTAACCATAATTATACACCTTAGATGACTTCAAAATGAAAACCATGTCCTAAAAGATTTCTTAAAAAAAAACAACAAATTCCTGTAACTACAACAACAACGAAAAAGGGACGAGAACACAAAACCAGGCACTTCTGGGAAACTTGTTTTCTTTTGACCCCCACCCCCACCCCCCAAAAAAACCAAACCAAAACAAAACTGCTCGGGCACATTTGCCAGGCTCTATGGATTTCCTAACTTCAAGCCTTACTGCTTAAAAAATGAGGTAAGAAATGTCTATCTTAAAAAGTAAAACTGATGCAAACCAAACCGCGGTCTCCCCTGGCCGCTGAGGCAGCCGTTTATTGCTCTAAGTTGCAGTGCTGGGTTGGTTTGCTCTTGACGTGGACTCAGAGTCCTTATTGCCGTTCCAGCTGGCCCGCAGCCGGCCGAGGAGAAGGGGAGAGCTTGGTCGCCTGGCGCCGGCTGCTCGGTCCTTGCTGCCCCCCGGCTCTGGCCGGGCCCCCGGAGGCGCCCTAACAGCTGGGGGAGGTGGTGATGGGGCTGTGCAGGTAGGGCAAGCTGCTGGGGGCCGAGTGCACGCCCACCGACACCGGGAAGCTGAAGACAAACTGCGAGGTGGGGGTGGGGGGGGCCTTGCCCCGCTCCCGCAGGGGCCCCGACGGGCTGGCGGCCTCCGCGGCGCACGACGTGGCCAGCACCTGGGACTCGAACTGCAGCAGCTGCCCCATGAAGCTGAAGTTGGGTGAGATGATGCTCCGGCGCTGCTTGACGAACTCGAAGGCCTCCTCCAGCCTCACCCTCTTCTTCATCATCAGGTAGGCCAGGCAGATGGTGGCCGAGCGCGAGATGCCCGCCTGGCAGTGCACCAGCACCCGCCCTCGGCAGTCCTTCACCGCGTCTGGGGCAGAGAGCAGGACGCGCTGAGCCGGGAGGGTGCCCAGGCACAGCCCAAGCTTGGGGGTGGGGAGGGGACGTGCCCCAGGCCGAGGAGGGGGAGCAAAGGGACCCGGCCATGCTGGGTGGATTAGGACTTAACCAAACAGGAAGTCTACATTTGGGGGAACCCACATTAGAACCAGCCAAACCCCAACAACATGCAGTCAGGGACTTCCACTTGCAGAACAAACGCAGTGAGGTCTGCCTTTCTCTGTCATCCTCCCCACCCGAAAGGTCTTGCCACCTGGGCATCTGGAGCCAGGCCAGGGGCAGGGCCCTGCTGCACCGCCCCCACCCCCGGGGCAAGCCCGCCTACTGAGGGCAGTGGCTGCACCCGGCCCCGCGCCCCACGAGGGCGCCCCGGGCGCCTACCGATGTACTCGATGGCCTCCATGAACCAGGAGCTGATGTCGGCCTTGTGGTTATCCTCCACAGGGATGCACTTGTACTGGTAGTGGCCCTCGAAGTGGTTGGGGCAGTCGGAGGAGACGTTCAGCAGCGCCGTGATGCCCAGGGCGTCCAGCGTGTCCCTGCGCGCCGCGTGGTGCGCGCTGCCGAGGAAGAGGAAGGGCAGGATCTCCACCGGGCCCCCCTGCGCGGGGAGGGAAAAGAAGCGCCCCCACGTGAGCGGAAGGCCGCGGAGCCCACCTGACACCCAGCCGGGGCCGCCGCATTCTCCCCGAGCCCGCCCCCGCGGCGCACTGCCCGCCCCATTGCCCGCCCCGCACTCCGCCCCAGCCCTGGGGCCCCGCGTCTACCTGGTCGTGCAGGGGCGTCCCGCAGGAGCTGCAGCCCAGGTCCAAGGACTCCACAGTGCTCGGGGGCACGGGGGGCGGGATGGTCACCAGGGCCTTGGTTTTGGAGCAGAATTCTGGGTACTCGGAGGAAAACCTCTCATAGCCACCTGTCAAGGACAAAGACGTGCAGGTTAATGGGGTCGCTAAGCCGGCAGGAGGCCGGGAAGAACTTGACTCCAACCCCGGGGTGGGAGTGGAGGCGGCTGGCTCCGATTTGGCCACTGGGTGGCACTGCGGGCACAGAAATGATGGCCGAGGAGCCCTTCCCAGGGGCGCAGCGCCACCCTGGCCAGGGCTGAAGTCTGGAAGGACGCGGGGACGTCAGGAAAGCCTTGGGACAAAGCCTTGGGGCGGCGGCACTTGGGTTTGGGATGAAGACACACAAAGGAAGGTGTGCAGGGAGTCTGCAGAGTAGCTTCTGAGGGGATGACAGCACAGGAGGGGAAGGAGAGCTGCCAGCCCCGTCCCCATCCCTTCCTTCCAAGAGGTTCTCCAATGCCGGGAAAAAAGGGGATAAAATGACCCTGGCATCAGCCTTTCTGGCCATGAGCAGTGGAGAGAGGCCAAAGCAAGAGGAAAGGGGCTTACATCTAGATAATCCCTCCTGCTACGCAGAGGTTTAGGGAAGAAGGGTCTCCTGACCTGAGAGCTGCTAAGCCCCAGAATGGTTATCCGTGGGCGTCATTTCCAGGGAAGGGAGGTCTTCAAATTAAAGAGACACGGGCAGCCGCGTATCTGGAAAAGTGCCAATGCTTGCATGGGAGAGGCGGGTGGGGACAACGCTCCCAGACCCACTCAAGCCTTGCGTCTGATTAGCTTGTGACTTGGCTTTGGGGGTAACTTACAAACTGCCACCAGTATTTGGCCTTGCTCTTATTTTTACTTTGCTGTTTCTGTAGGAACAAACTTTGGCCCTAAACCCATTGAGTAGGGCCTGTAGGTTGTGGGACCCCCACTCTAACCCATCCATTCAACTGACTAAAATGACAAGTTGGTCCTGCATGGAGCCAGAGCCTTTAAAGCTCTATGACTAAGCAGTGTAGGTCCACTGCCCCCATATCTGTTTACAGTAACCTCCCAGTGTGCAGACACGTGTTGAGTAGTCAACTGCTCACCCCAAATCCCAGCCCTAGAGATCATTGCCTACTGCTGCTCAGACGGGAAAAATGAGTGAGTGCCACATAAGGCTTAGAAACTGGGCACGCAGTTTTTCCTCTCTGACCAGGGGCCCCTCTGCTCCCTCCACTGCCTCCCTCAGGACAGGAACGAGATCTGTGGTCACCGGTCCTTGTTCCGCTGACTCATAATGACCAGCATCCCTGGATGGAAAGCCTGCTGGGGAGCCGGGCTCTGCCTGG